>OV277694.1:4495000-5095000 GCA_922987775.1 Agonopterix subpropinquella | reverse complement strand
ATCAAGAATATCCGAATTGATCTAGTATCCGTACTCACATGCGTGGTAAGGCAGTTCGGGGTCAGCGCAATCACACGAAGCGTATCTCGCACAGGCAGGATCCATTCATGCAGCCGAGTGATCAAGAATATCCGAATTGATCTAGTATCCGTACTCACATGCGTGGTAAGGCAAGTTGGGGCCGGCGCACTCGTCGCCCGCGTATCGTATCTCGCACAGGCAGGTGCCGTTCATGCAGTCGCCGCGGCCGCTGCAGCCCAGCGCGCAGCCAGCTCCTCGCGCAGCTGCTGACATCACTGCGTCGGCGTAGTACGCGAGAAGAGAACGCATCTTACGGGCAGCAACGGCCACCGTCGCTTATGGCCGCTGAAAATAGAAAAGGAATTTTGTTGTAGAGAGATATACTACATAGAGATTGGGAGGGTGATGGATTCGCATAAGATTAGCACAGGACCGTAACTAGCGCTACAAGGCAGTTCCCAGCAGTTAGTTGATTTGATTGATTGTAATATGTGGGAATCCACGCAAAAAGGATCCAGTGGTCGGGTTTTGAGTTAAGGTTAGTTTCGGCATCTAGATCAGTCACATCATATGGAATGATAAAAAAGCTAGGTCAAGGTGCCGATCACTGGACTCTTTTTGCGTGGACGCCCACATATAACCACATAAATACATTTGCCTTTTTCAACGGGGTCTGTTCGCCACTTGCCCCCTTTCTGGTTGTGTCTCCACCATCCATACAAATTGCTTTTGTCCACTTTTTGGAATCCTACACTTATTATTCTTATTTTGGACTTCAGCTACTACAAAACGCTAAAAGTACGCAGGATATTTTTTGGGTATGATGACACATGCATTCTCTCACCCTTACCCTCGTAAAGATAGAAAGAGAAACTGCTTCCTCTGATCAGAGACGGGGTCAGATGCAATGCGTCGCCGATAAAATAAAACTTCCTATGACTAATATTTGCTATCTTAAATAAGTAATTAAATTCGTATGTATCGCTCTTTTTTGCCAATCTTATTTGTAGATAAAAGTGATATCAAATCGGTGTGATATCACGAAATGGCGAGATAAATGGGGTCGGATGCAGGGAATTACCGGAAAAATAATATTTCCTATGACAAATATTTGAGGCCCATGTATTATATTATATTCTAATCTTAATTATAAAAGAGTTCCGTGACTGACTGACAGACAAGAAACAACGCACAGCCTACACCGCTGAAGATAGAAACATGTTTGGAATATTCCATGGATGATGTAGTAGGGGTACCCATCCTCATGTACGGTAGTGAGACTTGGGCCACAACGAAAAGCCATGTCCGAACTGTACAAACAGCCGAAATGAAGATGCTGAGGTGGATGTGCGGTGTCACGAGGCGCGATAGAATCCGCAACGAGTATGTGCGAGGTAGCCTGGGTGTTCGTGACATTGCAGATAAGCTTCAGGAGCATAGGCTTCGGTGGTTTGGACACGTGAAAAGAAAGCCACCCGAATATGTAGGAAATATGGCACTGCAACTGTCGATTCCAGGACAGAGACCAAGAGGACGTCCGAAGAGTAGATGGATGAACACAGTTCGCTGTGATATGACCAAGCGCAATGTCTCCGAAGACGACGTCAGAAATAGGGCAAGGTGGAGAAACAAAACACGGAACGCTGACCCCACCACCATATGGAATTAAAAGCCAGGAAGAGAGAGAGAGAGAGACGTAGTAGGGGTTCACTAAGAATTATCAATATTATAATTTCACGCGGACGAGGTCGTGGGCAAAAGTTCGCACGTGGCCAGCCAGAAAGTACACAAGCGACACGACCGTCCGCGAACAAACTCACGCGACTCCAAGTACACTGCCAAGCATTGTCTCAGGCTGAGATCTCAAGTAACAGCTGTCAATGTTATTCACCACGCTACTGAGTTTACGTAACTGCGTGCGAGACACGTGTTTCCGAGGTCGATGCACTACTACGATATTAGAAACACGCTGTATATCTAACATACCTATACTTAAATGCATGCAAAAATTTCACCTATGACAATAGCCATAAGGTCTTCGCTTCGTAACCTTGCCTCACAGTTCCAAATATTGGCTCCATCTAAAATAAAATGACTTATGTCCAATATGTTTTTTAACAACACAGGACTGTGAAACTAAGTGTTATAGAGTAAAAATTCGTATGGCAGGATTATTAATAGAGCACTAGTTAAACACGTGATATGAGAACGTTTATTTAAAATTATACTGTAAAGTAAAAACGAAAGTTATGTATCTTTATGTAAATAACTGAAATGCTACAAAGAAAGATAAAAGCTGTATGTTTTGTAGGTAAAGTTTTTATCCTCGTACATAAAAATAGTTCACCGTGTGGTGTTCGGCACAAACCAAGTCGGGTGTCGTAAGATGCGACTAATTCCTTCAGGCGTCTTGCACATCTTTGACGCCCAAACCGTGTGGCTGCCAGTTACAGCCACTGTAGTCTAAGAGATAAGAGGAATTTTGGTAACTATCGGCTTTAAGGCTGATTCAGTATTACATAGGGTGTAGGGCATCTCTGTGATGGATAGACCAGGTCAGCCTGCATAGTCGGTTTAGGAGTTACAGCCGTTCAAAGGTCTGGTATGTTAAAAAAATGAATATGCAGGTATTATTGTAATAATATGCACTGTAGCTATGGGAACAGTACAAAAACTGACATGATCTATCAGCAGTGTCAACATTTATATTTGCGAGCGCGCATGAACCACAATGGGTCGAACTGGTTGTACTGTGTACGGGTGAGATTCCACATTGAATCAAAATAAATATTTGTTAGAAATAATGTGGTTTGAGACATTTTTAACGCGATTTAAAACTTTGTTGTTTTCACTGAAGATACCGTTTAATGCTGCAGGTAATACTATAAATAGGTAAGCTACGCTGCTGCTACATAATTGTTTTAGTACATAATACATGTTATTAATTGAGAAATAATGTGTTTTTCTTATAAAACGTTGAATCTTCTTCTTATCGTGTGGGCAGAGCCCTGGTGTCAGAGTTTTTTCAGACCGCCTTACGGCCTCTGACGTGGACGTAACGTTGAATTAAAAACGTTAATAATAGTTCATAACAAAAATAATTACCTAGGTAGGTATTATGATCAATACCAATTAATAAAATTTTAAATGATTTGACTTATTTCATATTGCTTTAAATCTTTTATTTATTTCGTATCCTGTGAACATGATAGTAACAACCCTTAGCATGGCCGCCATCTTGCCGCATCGGCGGCGTATCACGCGGTTTCTTAGAAGCGCATCTACTATTACGTTATATATACTTCGATGATATCTTCAACATCCTCAAATATACCCACATCTCAAAGGCCTCAAGTCTGTCACGTATCAATTGATCAAATATTTATTCTCACCTCCACTTTGTTGACTTTTTCATAATTCTAGCTACATTCCTCTTATGCTACAGTCCCATCCCGTTTCAAGCGAGACAAGCATCAATGGAGAACTAATGAACTGGCACGAGTCGCAATATGTATGGTTGATTCACTCCATGGTTCGGCACGTGGACGCGTGTTAACAACTGTTGTATGTATAACCTTTATATAGCCACTGTTAGTTTCTTTGAATAAATTACTGACGAAAACAAAAACAAAAAACGGAGGAGGTTCTCAATTCGACGCGTATATTTTTTGTTTTTAGGGTTCCGTACCCAAAGGGTGAAAACGGGACCCTATTACTAAGCCTACGTTGTCCGTCCGTCCGTCCGTCTGTCCGTCTGTCCGTCTGTCCGTCTGTCTGTCTGTCCGTCTGTCCGTCTGTCCGTCTGTCCGTCTGTCCGTCTGTCCGTCCGTCCGTCTGTCCTACCTATTTAGGACTGTAACTTTTGAACCGTGATAGCTAGATAGTTGAAATTTTCTCAGATTATGCGTTATTACGGCGGATTTGTCAACAAATAATAAAAATGTCAAAAAATTAAAAATTAAGGGGGGTTCTCAACAAGAAACTAGTTTTTAATAACGTTTTTTCTTCACGCTCTATCGTAAAAACGGTAATACATACAAGCGTCAAACTTAGTGTGATTTGATTATAGAGCAAACTCTACAGAATAACAACAAATACTAAAAACTGACCGGTCCTGCGCTGCCCTCATCCAACGTTTTCCCGCCGCCTTCACCAGGTCGTCGGTCCACCGTGTGAGGGGCCTACCCACGCTGCGCTTTCCGGTACGCGGTCGCCACTCGAGAACTTTTCGGCCTCAACGGCCACCGGTTCTGCGAGCAATGTGCCCCGCCCACTGCCACTTAAGTTTAGCAACGCAGCGCAGGACCGGTCGTTATGGCGATCCTTGGGGGAGGCCTATGTCCAGCAGTGGACGTCCATCGGCTGAGATGATGATGATGATGATGACTAAAAACTGGCCAAGTGTGAGTCGGTCTCGCGCTAAAGGTCCCAGACAAAAAAGTTGACAGCAAATCATCGGCAAATGAAACGTTAGATTCGTATCGATGTACTCTTTGCGTGTGCTGATATCAGAATCCAACTAATGTATTTTACCCCAAAAAATTATAAAATAAAAGATTTTAACAGACTTCAAAACTCAAAAAGTGAAAATAATATTGCAGCCGATGAATTTTACGTTAGCATCTCTAAGAATATTCATTTGTTTTATTAGAGTCGGTGTGCAGCCCAGCCAAAAAATTACTGCAAGCTCAATCTCGAATCGTACAGTCTTGACAACGACTTATTCTAAGGCCGAGATTAAGAGACGATTTTTAAGTCTTAGTTGGAACTCCCGTATGTCAAAATCCATACATTTTGACCCTACTTAGTTCGAACTATGACTTAAAAAATCGTCTCTGAATCTCAGCCTTAGAGATGCTAACGTAAAATTCATCGGCTGCAATATTATTTTCCACTTTTTGAGTTTTGAAGTCGGTTTTAATTTTTTGTTAAAAATTATTTTAAGGCTTTGACTGCCAAATGACCGACAAACAATGGAAAATCTATTGTTATTGTGACCCGACGGCGTTGAACGTGTTAAACAGCGACTGTAGGTGAATGAAGTCAACACGGTCAGAACTGGGTTCGAATATGGAAACAATGGGCGATTCAAAAAAACATTTTCATATCAAATTATTCTTTGAAGGCTACCTTAAGCTGTTCTCTTTTGATTTGTTTCATCATCATCAGCCTATCATCGTCCACTGCTGAACATAGGCCTCTACCAAGGCGCGCCACAAAACTCTTTCATCGGCCTTCCTCACCCAATCCAGGGCCTCTACCCGCACATTCGAACTTCGTAATTGCGTGAACGTTTTCGTTCCAATGTCAACTCTATTACAATAAAGTGCGGACCGAAACAGTGGCGATATATCGAACATCGAAAGTCCAGGTACAGGGCCACAGTACTACTATATTAGTGAAACGCGGATGTTCTGAGGTTTCAGAATATATCTGACTCCCTCGGGGAATATAGTCGTGGGCATACGTTTTTTTTTCGCGCTTTGGATGTCAGTCCCAAAGAGAAAGTACCACGTATATTGATAGCCAAAATAAAAGCAACCAGGAATAAAACAAATAAACAAATTAACATAGATACAGAACCGTGCCACACCACACCAGAGCACCAGATCCCCCCGCCTAAGCAATTAACCTAGATAGCTGA
Source organism: Agonopterix subpropinquella (assembly GCA_922987775.1). Lineage (NCBI taxonomy): Eukaryota > Metazoa > Arthropoda > Insecta > Lepidoptera > Depressariidae > Agonopterix > Agonopterix subpropinquella. Next base: position 5,089,335 of record OV277694.1, on the reverse strand, counting down.
CCGACCGAACTAAATGAATTGTTTGTAAACAATCCATTCAATTCATAAAGGGCTCACATTCGAATTGAATGACCTTTTAGGATTGTGATGTTGAAATACCAAAGGAAATACTATACTTCCACACCTCCAGAAGTCCGGGTTCTAAAGTAGAAATTACTAGTAAAATAGACAAATCATCCAAAAACCAGTAGCGAAACGCAACCACGACAGCAATTTTCATCTAATATTATCACTGATTGTATGGTCGTTACGGAACGTATTTGGCTTGGTTGAACTGATAGTGTGTGTGATTTCGTTTTCTTCCATTATCATAATATTGTACGGTTATCGTGAATTTTCATTAAAATAAACACAATGAATGCGTAGAAAATTGAGCGGACTATCTTAATAAGAAAGATTATGAGTTTCACACACTTGATACAAAAAGCATCATAAGGAGAAATCCTTTCCACCAACTTCTACATTCTACAGGTTACAACCAATTTACTTTTTTGTTAGTTTTGTTTCACTCTACACGTATTACTAAGTTTCATTCATGTATTGGACCTCTAAGTCTGGGTCTCAAATAACATGGCCGTCTGCCAAACTTCTTTGTCATATTTAACTTATAATCATTAGTAGAGACCTAGAGGCAAGTTAGTGGTAAAACGACATCATTCGCTTTTCATACGTTTTTGGTCCAAATGTGAAAGTACTGCCAAATACTTATGCTATATTCTGTTAGAACTTGTCCGTCTAAGCCTAGTCTAAGCATTTTTATTATTATGGCACCAAAGCTGATCCTATGGCCATTATCCTTTAGGTTTATTGGGGTTAGAAAAATCTGCCTTTTCATACATTTTCGATTAAATTAGCTAAGGCTATTATTATGTGAGATCTTGTCCGTCTTCGCATTTTTTAGTATGGCATCGTAGAGCCATATTCATTGGTTTTATTGAGGTTGGAAAAATCTTGTGAACGTTTCGAGGCATGTATTGTAGGTACCAACCCTCTGTCCGTTATAGGTTGCGACGGGCTCACTTCACAACCCGTCACACTGGACTGAGTTTCGGTACTACTAGTGAAACGAAGATGTTCTGAGGCTTCAGAATATCTCTAACTGCCCTCGAGGAGAATAGTCGTGAAATGTGATTCAAAAATAGCACTTCTGAGCCCTGGGGACCATTTTAAACTGTTTTGGAGCACGCAACGAAATAAAGATAGAAGGGTAAAACAAGTATGGGGTATTTAGATCTCAAGGTCTCCCAAAGTCGACCAAGGACATAACCAAGGATATGATTACCGCGCCAACTTCCTTCCCTTCCTTCTACGCGTGCAGACTACAAATTACCTCTACGGAGATTCGTTTTGTTAAGGATTTATATAGTGCTAATGTCTGGTCTTGACAATGTTACGCTATGCAATGCAATATTGTATTTTAATTGTACTTTGTACCTACATTTTGTTTTTTTAAAAGATGTGTGTTGTAGAGTTTCTGGCTGCATCTTCTCTCAACGGAACACCTTCCGACGCAGTGGTAGAGTCAAAAAATGACGTCAAAAAGCAATCTATGTGATATTATTTTGAATAAAAAATTTTGATTTAATTTGATTTGCTACTTATACATACATACATAAACTCACGACCGTAATCCCTTTCGGGGTGGTCAGAAATATTAGCTGCTCATATTGGTTCAATCGCTACATTACTTACGTACGTACTACCTGCTAACGTACTTCGGACAGGTTTTGATATGGCAAAACTGTACTTATATTTCATTAAAGTAACAATAGAGTGCATTATTATTTAAAAAAAAAATACTGAACAATAAGAATAACAGTGCAAATGGATTTAATAAGGCATACTGTGTTTTGAACAATATTGGTACTTGGTTGGTAGTAATTTTATGTTAGGTCTATTTTTAATTGTAAAAGTATAAGTACTTAGAAAATTTCTGCATGCCTGGCACAAAGTGATTTTTCACCAAATAAGTATACGATGAAGCCAAAAGATGGGTAATGCATGGACATTGTCATCTTGAGACCTTTATTCAACATTCACTCAAATTAGCTCCATAATTAAGTTAGAATTTCATTAAAATAAAACAAAACATTTACAATAAAATACAACAATCATTCCATAAAAAGTGATATTTTCGTCAACAATAATTCACAAACATAGTTAGTTATCTATTGTACTTTGACCCGTCAAAGCAAGGACAGTGCCAATGTTGGCACGCCTTTTGACTTCATAAACGATCGATTCAATGGAACATGCATTAAAATTAGAATTTTAATTTTAGACTGTCTGGAAATTTTATATTGGTAAAACATTATATTTTAGTTCCGATCTAAAAAGACCTTATTGGGGACGTTTACTTAGACCAAATTAGGGATAAGGATATGCTTACGACCATATTCCCCGAGGGGGTAGTTATAGTTAAGTTACAGATATTCTCTGAGAGATCACATTAGAAATGAAGTGATACGTCAGAGAACTAAAGTGGTTGACATAGAAAATTAGCAAGCTGAAGTGGCAATGGGCTGGTCATATCTGCCGAAGAACTGACAACCGGTGGGGTGTCAGAGTTCTAGAGTGGAGACCGCGAACTGGTAGGCGTAGTGTGGGATGTCCTGCTACCCGCTGGACAGACGACCTAAAAAAAGCAGCGGGGAGCAACTGGACAAGGAAGGCCGAGGACAGAGTTTTGTTGCACGCCTTGGTTGGGAGTGGCCTATGTTCAGCAGTGGACGATGATAGGCTGATGATGATGATGATGATAAACAGATATTCTGAAAATTCCGAACATCCACGATTCACTAATAGTACCTAACTAAATACCAAAACTCTGTCCAGTGTGACGGCAGACGGCCACTTATAAATGGACAGTTAGTACAATACCTACATGCCTCGAAATTCGGAATGTCATTCGAAAATGGAGATGGCCGGATCAGAAGTAGCCGGAACCGACGAGAATGTATGACAAAGTATATTATTAAGCTGGGGGGAGGGAACCGAGAACAAATATGTCAGGACTGCCCAAAGTCGACATCTATTGTCTCAGCCTACCCCTCTGTGAAAAAGGCTTGAGTTTATGTACGTGTGTATGATTCGAAAACATTCAAGATCCTAGACCAAGACGTAGACAGTTCAGACACGTAGAACGAAAGCCTGATCCTATCGCCCGACACGCTAGGCAACCGTTAATCTCAGAACATAGACCCAGAAGACGTCCGAATACTAGATGGTTAAAGGATGTTCGCAGTGATATCATCAGCCCGTATCCATCCACTGCAGTGCCTAAGCCTCCTTCCCAATTCGCCATCCTTCTCGGTCCTGTGCCAATCGCATCCAGGTTTTACCGATATTTTTTTTCCAAATGTCCTCAACCTGGCTGCCAGACGACCCACCCCTCTGTGGCCTAATCTAGACCACCACTCTGCTAAGGCTTTTCTCCACCTGTCATCACTTCGTCTAGCTACTAGTACTACTAGCAGTGATATGACTGAGTGAAAGTGACTCCGAAGAAGACGTCAGGAATAGGGCAAAATGGAGAGAAAACATGGGGGATTTTCAGTAAAAAATCTTATAGTAGGTATCACATAGAGACAGTCAGATAAAACAAGGATAAAACACGTCTTGACTTTCGGGAAAAATCTTTAACAAAAACAAAATGTTTATCAGTAGGTATCGTTTGTTGTTTTCAAAAGATAATGTTTCTTTTATGATGCTCTGATAAGTCGCAGTAGCGAATATCTTTGTCAATAATACCTACTTAACAAAATATTAAAAGGATTGATAAAAGTATTTGCGTCCATTCTGCCAAAATAATGTTTTCTTTAGGTGTAAAATAAAGCATAAATACTTAGGTATTTTAATTCGTTAATGTACATCATTATCATATTAGCATCATTAGTGTCCACTGCTGGACATAGGCCTCCCCCAAGGATAGCCATAACGACCGGTCCTGCGCTGCCCTCATCCAACGGGTTCCTTCCGCCTTCACCAGGTCGTCGGTCCACCTTATAGGGGACTGCCCATACGCTTCACTTTCCGACTCGCGAACTCTTCGGCGCCATCGGCCATCGGTTCTGTCAGCAATTTGCCCCGCCCACTTTAGCAATTCTTTGGGCTATGTCAGCTACTCTGGTTCTTCTTTAAAACTCTTTATTTCTGATTCGATCTCGCAGGGAAATTCCATCATAGCCCTCTCCATTGCTCTTTGCGTGCCTTTTTTGAGGCCTTGATTATTGTAACTACATAAATTATTATTTTATGACGTACCACCATAACATAACGCATTCAATAACACTTTACAATTTACCTCCATACACTTGTTTACTGTTTATCGACTACCGAATGTTCACGTCAAAGTGTTTTTTGTGTAAAAATTCTCTAACTTCCATGAAAATTAGGTAGTACTTAATAGATTTTTCCTTGATACAAGTCATGAAATAGATGAAACCTTTGAATTTTTGGGTAGTATTTAAAATAACTTGCGCGCCTTGGGAGAGGCCTATGTTCAGCAGTGGACGATGATAGGCTGATGATGATGATGATGATGATGATGATGATTTAAAATAACCGGGTTCAGCAGTAAACGATGATAGGCTGATGATGGTGATGACGATTTAAAATAATAAATGCGAAGACATTATTGTCACGTGGGTGATGGTACTGATATGCGAAAGGTAGTACCTGTCGCATATCGTATGTCGAATGATAAGGTATAGAATATAAAAAAACCGGTCAAGTGCGAGTCGGGCTACTCGCGCACCGAGGGTTACGTACCATACCACCACAGAACCCAACATTATTAACTTAGAAAAAAATATTTTTTTGTTTGGGACCTTTAGCGCGAGACCGACTCACACTTGGCCGGTTTTTAGTATTTGTTGTTATTCTGTAGAGTTTGCTCTATAATCACACTGAGTTTGGCGCTTGTGTGTATTACCGTTTTTACGATCGAGCGTGAAGAAAAAACGTTGATAAAAACTAGTTTCTTGTTGAGAACCCCCCTAAATTTTTAACTTTTTGACATTTTTATTATTTGTTAACAAATCCGCCGTAATAACGCTTAATCTGAGAAATTTCATGTATCTAGCTATTACGGTTCAAAAGTTACAGCCCTAAATAGGTAGGACAGAAAGACGGACGGACGGACAGACGGACAGACGGACAGACAGACGGACGGACAATGTAGGTTTAGTAATAGGGTCCCGTTTTCACCCTTTGGGTACGGAACCCTAAAAATGAATCCCTGTTTCCCTTGGTCACGCCATCACTCGAGAACGGCTGGACCGATAGCGATAAAACTTTTTGGGATGTTGTGCACATGTCAGGGCAGGTTTATAAAAAAAAAACGGCCAAGTGTGTGTCGGGGGAAAAACTGATTCTGAGGCGGTACATAGTTCGCCGGGTCAGCTAGTTAATAATAAAAAGTCTACACAAACCAAGCAGTCAGCACACGTTCTGTCAATTATACACAACAGTCAGTAATCAGCAACATGCTTCGTCAAAACCTTAGATAAACCAGTTATAGATCCGCAACATGCTTTGTCAAATGGTGTACCTTTTTATTTATAGTACTAGTGTTTATTTGTGTTTTCGGTAGGAAGTGTTAGGTTTTCATTTTATTGTTTTGTCTCTACAAAACAATAAAATGAAAACCTGCAAGTCAAGGTTAAGGCACGATGGGGCTGACATAACCTCAGGGGTTTGGAGCTTTTAAGCTCCAATTAAAATATAAAAAAACAGAATAAAAAAACATAGGAAGAATAGAATACCCGCCCACCCGCCCGCCCACTCAGCCCGTATCCACCCACTGCAGGGCATAAGCCTCCTCCGTATTTTGCCATTCTTCTCGGTCCCGTGCCAGTCGCATCCAGGTCTTGCTAATACTTTTCCAGATGTCGTCAACCCACCTGGCTGCCGGACGACCCACTCCTCTTTTGCCTAATCTCGGCCACCACTCTGTCAAGGCTTTGCTCCACCTGCCATCATTTCGCCTAGCTACGTGTCCTGGCCACCGCCACTTTAAGCGAGCTATTCGGTCCCCGACGTCCTGAACCTTGGTTCGATGTCGGATCTCGACGTTTGTGATTTAAGTATGCATATTTTTTAAATAGAAGCGTAAGCAAATAATTCAAGATTTCACAGATCCATTGACCTACTCTGACTTGACAACAAAAAGCAGAGTTCAGATCTAAATTGCACAAATAAGCATTATGTGCATTTGTGCGCAATTTTAGCAGTTTAGCAAAAATTTAGAAATTAGCATCATCATCAGTAGCATTTGTCTCTTTAAATAGTTCTTCCATCCAATGGTTGTCTGGAAGAAATCGCTTTTAGTGATAAGACCGCCCTTTGTACCCTTCTCATTCTTGTTATAAAATTGTACTTGTGGTGTGCAAATAAAGAATATTTATGTTACGTTAAGTTAAAAAATCTGATCATGGCAAAGGCTCTAGCCCATTCAACCTCCGCTCTGTCAACGAAAAAAAAAAATTTACGTCCGGAAATGTTTCAGAGATTATAAACAAACTTCCCAGAACAAAAAGAACTACACTCTTGTCAACATAAAAGTTTAAAAACTCACTCTATCAACATTCCTTTGTAAATCAAGAGTCATTCCTTGTATCTGTTGCCAAAGTCGCTAAAACTTCAACTATTTCGAGATCACATCAATTTTAGTTGTCACTCTTCGTACACAACACAAAACACTTGATTAAACCATCACAATAACCCTTTGAATAACTAAAACAATAACCTTTATTATTTTATGAACATAAACAAAGCACTATAAAAAACCTCCTACTTTTTTTCTAAAAAAAAAAGGAAACACGCGCTCAACTAGTGATGTGCGCGAAGTGCGAGATTAGATTAAAATTAAATAAATAATTTTCTTCTTTTGAATGAACTGTGAATGGAACTGGCCGAGTATTCGGTCACAACTGTGCGCCTGGGCTGCGCGGCAAATGGCGCGAATCACTATCGTCGAATGAACTCATTAATGTATTTATTCAGGGGGCAAATTAAATGTATAAAGTTCTCCTTTGTCTTTTATTTTAGTACATTGACGTTAACCGATCCCTAGACATGTTTTACATACATTTTTGGTCACAAGATGTGGTTGACAAAGAAGTTAGAAATTGTACACAGACATTTTAAATCGACCAAAGAGAGACACAGTACAGCACCAGAATCTGGTGACTTTCCCACGCCAACACCGAAATCGCGAAAAAATATCAGCTTTTCCATACATTTGGGTCATGTAGCTGTTGACGGATTTCGATGACGCTCCATCGTGAACGTTGTTCAGTTTGATGGTCTGAAACAACCCGTTTAATATGTAACGCACTTAATTTTACACCATCGTAGAATAATTAACACGAAAAGAAAAAAACATAAGCTCCCAATCCCCTCCCATCCCATTCCCTACCTACCTAAATCTCTATGGTACCCAATCGCGCAAGTTACCTACCGCCATGATTGACTATGGACAAAAACACAGGTTACACTGGTTAGTCCAATCTCGCCGTAACAGAAACTTACTGCGTCATACGACATAACAGATGTGAAAGAAAAACTTCCAAGGTGAGCACATGCCGTAGCAGACAGCAGCAAACAAACGCAACGGTATTCATGCATGCTAAACAACACAAAGTGAGAAGTAGGTACTTAAATCAATACTATACTATACTATTAATACAGGATGGAACAGAAATGGGTTGCAATATTTAAAAGGGTGGTTTAGATCATGAACAACAAATCTCCGACGATTCCAAACATAACCAAAATATTTTGGCAGTTTTTTTTCGAGAATCATACAAAAACTATATTTTATATCAGTGGGCCTATAGCATGCCAACCCGAAGAAAACGAGAAAGATCGAGATGTGCCTGTCTTTGTTACATTCTTCTCGTGGTGCCAACTCCTATCGGAGGTTGGCTATCATAGGGGTTATTCGAACCCTGGAGACTGCAGCTCTGAACAGTGAGGTGGTATTCACATCGAACCATTCACAGCATAAGTTTTTAAGTCAAGAAGTCCCTCTTCTACCAGGCATTCCTCTCACCAAAACTTTACGCATGCTAAAACGAGCGCGCATGAAGATATTTTCTATTCACCACTTTATCGTGCGTAGCATGCTATGCTATGGTCATGACGAAATCCATGTTTGTAATAAATAAACTCAAAAACTACTGTGCCGATTTCAAAAATTCTTTCACCATTAGAAAGCTGCATTCACCCTGAGTAACAAAGGCTATATTTATTGCTAGAAAAGATTAGATGTCCACCCGTGTGAAGCCGGGACGGGCTGCTAGTAAAAAATATACCAACCTAAAACATGAGATCAATTTTATAACAAGCTATAAAAATATTATCAATAGCAATAGCAATTTTTTTAAAGAAATACGATAAAATTCTGAAATATTCCAAAGAACATTCAGATAATATTGTTTACTAATCGAAATAAATCCATGGATAAGATAAAGGGGCTGATAAATAATTATATTTGGCTTCTATGCTAATAGGTCCTCATTAAATAGCCTTCCTGTTGAAAATTACTCTTAACACGAAGATGCATGTTGTTAAGGTTTTAACGTAAAGGTTGGACCTCTGGTAGCACGGAATCGCATTTTTTCACGCTCCATCCTTTTCTGTCGCTCAGGAACTTCACTTGCTAGAGCGAGAAAGATAGCGGGAATGGGACAGCACGCGGAAGCACCAGCAGTGCTGCAACCTTTCTTGTTCTAGCAAATGACGTTTCTGAGCGACAGAAAAGGATAGAGCGTGAAAAAATGCGATTCCGTGCTCCCAGATGAAGTTCAACCTAAGGGTGTTTTTCCACCAGCGGCCATAGCATGACTTAGTGATAAAGCGTTATCGCGCCTTAGCTCTCTTTGCATTTGCGCGCGAACGAACGAGATAAAAGGCATCACGCTACGGCCGCGCCCTTAATTTCGCTAAAAGATAATTTGGACACCACTGGACAGTTTCAAAACTGCACTAGTGTTATGTTTAGATAACCTTTAGCTTTACTGGTGATAGTGGGGCGGCTAATGAACGCAAATTAATAATAGGTTATTTTTATTTATCACCGCTATTGTTCACAACACGAGTGGATAAGAATGGACAAAGGGCTCAGTGGACTGAAAGGTGACGATCAGTTTGATCGATTTCATCAGATTTTATTAATCGATTCTCTAAGCTATAGTTTAGACTTTGTGTTTTACTGAAAACGCCCCCTGTGCACGGGGCTCCTATCTGAACTTCTCAGATAGTTTTTCAGTAATTTCACATAACCCCTCAGCTATTAAATTTTCGCCCTGAATATGACAGGGTTCAAACCTTCTCAGCTCCACCATTATGGTTAGATGTCAAATTAGAGAGGCAAAAGTACTGACCTCTTATAACAGGGCAACATCATTTGCGTTTCATACAATAAAACCAAGGACAATGGACCTACAGCTTTGGTGCCATAATAATAAATGTTAAGACGGACAAGTCCTGACAGAATATCACATTATTTTGGCCGGCACTTTCACATTTTGGACCAAAACGGATGATGTCTTTTGACATCTGACCTTCGAGTTCACGTTAGAGTTTGTGCTTTATAAAACAGCATAGCTGTACGTAAACATAACAATTAAATAACTACGTTTTCTATAATTATAAATGATTCATAGTTTCCCAACCCTCATACATCTACGTCTGATGAGGAAATACACAATTGTGGTTAATTAAACACATACATTTCAACAAAGCAGCTTGATATTACGATAAATAAAAAGGCTTGCTTAATGCCTATAATTCATTCCATATATGGACGAATATTTTGCGATTCTTATTTACCTTGGTGGATAATTATGATAAGAAAATATAATTTATTGATCAGAAAGATATACTATCCGACTTAATTCGACATATCTTGGACGTTACTAAAGCTTTCTAAGAAAATTGAGATTAAGGCGGTTGCAGAGGGGTCAATTTCATACAAAACTTTGACGCACAATACGCGTAACTTTGTATATATGGAAAAATAGGTTATAAAATCTAGATGTCGCGCATCAAATAACATTTGCAATTTAAAATATAATTACGAAGATATAATTTAAATTTTTCATACAAAATTTTCAAAGCTTTATATCTTTATTTCAAATTGCAAATGTTATTTAATACGCGACATCTAGATTTTCTTAACTATTTTTCCATATATGTATAAAATATTACTTTCATTAATTCCGTCTACGCGTATTGTGCGATTTGTGCGTCAAACGTTTGTATGGACTGAAACAACCTTAAGGGCATTGCCCGAACACTGCATACAAAAAATTTTATTTGACAAGATGACGTCAGCACATGCGAAACCAAAGAAATTGAACCTTATGTCTTCTTAGGTAACGAGTAACCAGTGCGAAGTAACCAGAGGGCGATAGAGGGGGTGAGGTAAAAAGTTGGCGGGTGGAAGGGAGTGTCCGTACTGTATCTAGTAATAGATACTCTTTCTTATACTGTGGTAAAGGTATGTAGGACTATGCAGAGTGTAAAATGGGACTCTTACTTAAAGGGGTGCTTCAGACCATCAAACTGAACAACTTTCTCTATAGGAACAATATCGAAAACGCGAAAAAAAAATCTGCTGTCCCATACATCTCAGTTGAGTTATGTTTACAGTTTTGTATGGGACAGCGGATTATTTTTTCGCGATTGCTGTGTTGGTCCCATAGTAAAAGTTGTTCAGTTTGATAACAGCGGATTATTTTTTCGCGATTGCTGTGTTGGTCCCATAGTAAAAGTTGTTCAGTTTGATAATGTGAAGCACCCTTTAAGTAAGTGTTCCTTTTAATTTTACACTGTATAATACCTATTCTGTGGTAAGGCTAAGGGCCTGTTTCACCACTTTTGAATAAGTTCCTGATAGCTTATTTGACAGATCGTTTGGCATATTTATCCTACTAATATTATAAACGCGAAAGTTTGTAAGTATGGATGGATGGATCTTTGTTCCGCTTTCACGCAAAAACTGCTGAACGGATTTTGATGAAATTTGGCATACAGATAGACCATGGCCTGGATTAACTCATAGGGTACCTTTTATCCGGGTAACGCAGACGAAGTCGCGGGCAACAGCTTGTTTAAAATAAGCTGCTAACAAGAACTTATCCAAAAGTAGTTAAACTCAGTTTCTGACATTCAAAATAATATTTTCTCGTTGCTATTTTGGAATGGAGTATAGATATACAGGGTGTACCAACCGTAGTAGTATAGGGGTAATTTAAATAATCAAACATAACAACTTTCACGAAATTTACCAAAGAGTTTACAGGTTGTCGAATGACGTCACTTGTTTTACTTTTAATGAAAAACGACATTATCTTATTAACAAATAAAAATATCTGTAATCCTTTCATTTTAAATTCTCTAACATAGAAAATATTGTTATCTCGAAATTGTTTTCGATTCAGCACTACAAAAATGAAACTTTACTTATAGAATTGGATACAACTCAACTGCCTCCGTGGTCTAATGGTTAAGAGCATTGGGCTCTTGACACGGAGGTCGTGGGTTCGATTCCCACGGGGGACACCTAGTGATATGTCACTTTGTGCGTTTTTCCCCAGTTGGTTAGGACATTGCAGGCTGAATGACCTGATTATCTGAAAAGAAAGATGGTTTCGTGCTTCGGATGGCATGTTAAGCCGTTGGTCCCAGCTACTTATCTTTGGTGGTAGTAGTAAGGCGGTCTGAAAAAACGGGTTATTCCCGATGTCCCCGAAGGCTACGGCCCCATTGGGGGCCAACGGGAAAAAATTCTCGCTGTCCCCGCATGTCCTGCTCTGGGGCCAATGGGAAAATATGTCATCGTTGTCCCCCCACTTAAATAGAATCAATCTGACACCAGGGCTCTGCCCACACGATAAGAAGAACTCAACTTTTACCCTTTTTCACAGTCACAGATTTATTCATAAACATGCATTATTTACTTGACGAGTGCACGCTTGATCTTTCATAGAGGTCATTAAACGAACGTAGACTTTGCACTTTCAAGTCTTCGCACTCTCTCACCTCGTTCATATTCATTATGTTTTGATGCGTCATAATAAAACCGGTCAAGTGCGAGTCGGTCTACTCGCGCACCGAGAGTTCCGTACCATACCACCACAGAACACAACATTATTAACTTAGAAAAAAAACTTTTTTGTCCGGGACCTTGCGCGAGACCGACTCACACTTGGCCGGTTTTTAGTATTTGTTGTTATTCTGTAGAGTTTGCTCTATAATCAGTTAATCACACTAAGTTTGACGCTTGTATGTATTACCGTTTTTACTATAGAGCGTGAAGAAAAAAACGTTGAAAAAAACTAGTTTTTTGTTGAAAACCCCCCATAATTTTTAACTTTCTGCCATTTTTATTATTTGTTAACAAATCCGCCGCAATAAGGCATAATCTGAGAAGATTTCAACTATCTAGTTATTACGGTTCAAAAGTTACAGCCCTAAATAGGTAGGACAGACGGACGGACAGACGGACAGACGGACAGACGGACGGACGGACGGACGGACGGACGGACGGACAACGTAGGCTTAGTAATAGGGTCCCGTTTTCACCCTTCGGGTACTAAACCCTAAAAACAAACTCGATTGACAGACATTTATACCTATCTATGCACATGCACATACTCGTAGTATAATAAAACTCATGAACGTTGCGCGTGTGTAATTACTGGGAATTGGGGGCCATGCATGAGCAATATGAGCATGACAGCCTGTGCCTGTGCCACTGCAACCATATCGCTGGACTTTTGTGAACGCCCTTTAGTTCCCTACGGATCCCCAATGCAGTCAGGAACCGCAGTTCTTAGATATTCCGTGCCGCAGTAGGTTTCTAACAGGGAGTGTTTGTATCTTATCTGGTGTGTATATTAGCGCGTGACTCCTGCTAATGTTTTTTATGAAGAAAACAAAACATAGCTTCACTTTTGGTCGTCCACCATCTTTTTAGTGTTCCGTACCAAAATTGACAAAACGGGACACTTATGGAATCAACTCAGTGTCTGTCCGTCCGTCCGTCCGTCCGTCTGTCACAGGCATTTTTCTCGGAGACCGTAAGACATAGGAAGCTGAAACTCGGTACAGATATAGCAATTGCTGGTCCAATATCAGAAATGAAGTAAAAAAAAGCTTAATTTTATATTGGGGAGCAATTTGGGGAGGAAGAAAGGGTAAATAAAATTAAAAAAAAAATCTACCCTATGGTGTGGGGTATCAATTGAAAGCTTATGAAAATACGAGTCTAAAAATATATTTCTCAAATTTGTAATTAAAACTTTGTTTAACAAATCAATTAAATCCGAGAAATTGCTGTCCCCACCTGTCATGTCTAAAAAAGAAACTAGTATACAGGATGTTAGGGTAAACAGTTTCATTACTTTAAGGGATGATTGTACCCAGCATGATACTGAACAACTTTCCGTAGGATACCTATAGGATATTCGCAATTTTTTTTTGTCTTTCCATACTCAATGCAATCAGTTGATCGAACGTTTACAGTATGAAAAGTAATCAAAAAATATTGCGAATTTCCTATAGGTTTCTTAGGGAAAGTTGTTCAGTATAATGGATACATTTACCCCTTCCGAGGTTGCTCTTTGGTGGAGCGAAACACGTGTAAAGTATAAATTATTTGGTGTGCATATTTCGTTACGTTAAAGGTAGATAACACGACGTTTATATGGTTTTTGCAAGTCACCCCCTACTGACCGAAATGAAAGTCGTTTCACGTCAAAACTACAATATTACCAAACAATTCAATCAATTGAGTGTCAAATGAAAAACATTACGCTTATTGGGTGAATAGAAAGAGTTCGTATCAATGCTGTAAATCGATTTCCAATAACAATGAATGAGACGGGTCAAAGGCGTCAGCAGTAACCTTGAATTTTAATACTAGATTTCAAGAACCTTTTTACCGAGAGTTTTTAACATCGAAAATGTTTTTCGGCCCCGTTTTCAGTGAAAGTGCGAATTCGCCCTGGGCCCTATTCAACAAACGTTACAATTGTAATTTACAATGATAATTCAGGGTACATTGCTGATAATGTTAGTGACACATTACCTACTATATATATACATACATATATACTATATATACATGTTTAGCGTCAATATTAACCAGCAATGTACCCTGAATTGTAATTGTAAATTACAATTGTAACGTTTGTTGAATAGGGGCCTGAGGGTCTACCCGCACATTCGATTCGAACTTTTGCGTGAATGTTTTCGTTCCAATTTCAACTCTATTACAATGAAGTGCGGACCGAAACAGTGGCGATATAGTGAAGATCGAAAGTAAGATCCCGAATCTACGACGGGTAAGGGGGCTGGAGCCCGATTGCGCTAAGTTAAAACATCGAAGTTCTATCCTTATCCAATTACAGTTCTAATCACACTGCAATCAAATTTATATCCAACTGTGCTGAATTCCGCATCGCGCTAAACTCTATGTAACTGACAGCCCTTAACGTCTGAGCGATCTGTCAAAACGGCTCTAACGGCTGTCAAGAGCAGTACCGCGATTAGCGCAATACCAAATGTATCAAAAGTTATGGTTCGTACGTAGTCCAATAACGGTTCAATCACATAATATTTACCGCGATTGCAGTCCTGGTGTCGTGAAAGTTTCGCGACGCGACGGTAAAAAAAATCATCCGGTATAGATTCAATGCTAAGATTCAATTAAGATTTGTATGGAAGTCATTGAGCTACTGTAACTTTGAAACTACACTGGCCTGCCTGTATAACACTTTAGTTAGACGGCAATTTGAAAAGGAGTGTTTTTGTTCATAAATAAAGTTTTTTTTCAGGCATTCCTTAAAATAAAATAATCGACTATGAAGTTTTAAATAAAAAATAATAAAATTCGTACTGTTTTTTTTTTCGACATCTTAAGTGCACTTTAAAGGTTATTGCAATTTTAAAAGTGTGGTACTAAGTTTTGAAGGCCAGTTTATTAAGTTCCCAAATTGTATTTTCTAGTGTTTTAAGTTTAATATGGAATAAACATTTTTTTTTAATTAGTATTTTTTTTTTTAAATAAATATTAACGAAAATCTGACAAATTGCACAGATATTAGTTTCTAGACCTTGTTTAAAAATTTTCATTGAATTTAATGGAACGCGTTACATAGCGTATCCTCTTGCTCTTTTAAATAGGTCTGCGTACCTACGTATTCTCTAGTCTAGTATGTCGCTCTCGCGTAGAATGCAAGATATCTGCAATGCGACTGCATGTTATCGTGCTGCAAGGTGCAAGCAAGGCCATTTGCCCAACTTGATGAAATAAATTACAGCCTAGTTATTTTTTTACTCCATGTGTATGTGACTAGGGTATCATCATGATCATCGAATCGGAGCATAACGATAGGAGCAAAAAAAAATCTGCTGTTCCATGCTAAACTGCTTGGTAATCTAAAACTGCAATGACTGCTCGACTCAAATGTATGCAACAACTTCTCCAATCGGTTTGTTTAGGTTTGCTCCCATAGTGAAATTTGTTCAGTTTGATGGGTAGACTCTTAGTTTAAAAGGATGCTAATGATATCAATTTCACCCTGAATTTTCTTTGCCTTCGCTGCATAAAAATTACCCCTTCTCGTGCTTTTCAATCGCGCTTGCCGTGACGGTTAGTACCTCTGGAAGAAGACCGAGTTGCGGGTAAGTAGAGAACTCATGCTGGAAGGTCTGGACTAGGGTATGCTGCCGTGAAATCCCCGAACCCAAACTACCGGGAAACAAAACGTTTTTATGTGATTAATGATTATCACAAAAAAAGTTCAGTTTTTTTTTTTTTACGTAGCCTGTTCAGTGTCCCACTGCTGGGCAAAGGCCTCCCCTTTTACTCTCCAATCCTCTCTGTTGTGTGCAACTACTGGCCAACTCTCCAAGAAGGCATCCAAGTTGTCTCTCCACCTTTTTAGTTTAACGAAAGAAAAAAACGGTGCCATTCTGAAGTAGGTATACCTAAACAAAAAACATCACAAGACTTCAGTGCATCTGCACCGAATGTACCGAGATATAGCAACTGAATGTAACATCAGTTCGTTCCGAAAAGTCCCACAGACCATGCAAATATAACACTTACGAAGTCTACATAGAAGTGATGATAGAGGATTCGCTGTGTGGTATGAAGTGTAATGAGTAATGACATCGCAAACCGTTAGTGGTTTAGGTCACTCACATTATGTACTATTTTTTGATAGTAATTTTGGCAGCAGGTTACTTCTCCCGGTGAAAATTAGCGTGTCGTCGATTTCAAAGAATCTACACTTACTATCTGACTTTTAAGCGCCTTTCTTTAAATTCAAAATGTTTTTATTCAAAATAATATCACATAACTTTCTGACGTCAATTTTTGAATACCACTGCGTCGGACGGTGTTCCGTATTGTAGAGAAGACTGTCAGTTCAGATGAATCTGCCACTCATACAGTATCAAAGGAAGCATAGCATAAGCTCACGACTATATTCCCCGAGGGGGTAGTCAGAGATATTCTGAAACCTTAGAATATCCACGTTTCACTAGTAGTACCAGAACACTGTCCAGTGTGACGGGGAGTGAGCCCGTCGCCATTTGTAATGGACAGTAGGTACAATACACGATACAAAGGAAGGGGTACAAAAATTCAAAAGGGAAGGGTAGATAGAGATTGACTAGGAACCGCGACTCGGTCCGCGCGGATTTCGGACTACTTACACTCCTTACGGGGTAGATTTTCGAAAAATCATTAAGTAAATATGTATAATCCTTCCATCCATTCTTATATCCTCTTCCTTTCTTTTTCCTTTCATTTCCTATTAATCCTTTCCTTTCCTTATCCTTCCTTTCCTTATTTATATCCTTCTTTTTATCCTTACTTATCCTTCCTTTCCTTATTTATATCCTTCTTTTTACCCTTCCTTATCCTTCCTTTCCTTATTTATATCCTTCTTTTTATCCTTCCTTTCCTTATTTATATCCTTCCTTATCCATCCTTTCCTTATTTATATCCTTCTTTTTATCCTTCCTTTCCTTATTTACATCCTTCCTTATCCTTCCTTTCCTTATTTATATCCTTCCTTATCCTTCCTTTCCTTATTTATATCCTTCTTTTTACCCTTCCTTATCCTTCCTTTCCTTATTTATATCCTTCCTTCATTCTTTATCCTTCCTTTCCTTATTTATATCCTTCCTTATCCTTCCTTTCCTTATTTTTATCCTTCTTTTTATCCTTCCTTTCCTTATTTATATCCTTCCTTATCCTTCCTTATCCTTCCTTTCCTTATTTATATCCTTCTTTTTATCCTTCCTTTCCTTATTTATATCCTTCCTTATCCTTCCTTTCCTTATTTTTATCCTTATTTTTTATCCTTCCTTTCCTTATTTATATCCTTCCTTATCCTTCCTTTCCTTATTTATATCCTTCTTTTTATCCTTCCTTTCCCTATTTATATCCTTCCTTATCCTTCCTTTCCTTATTTATATCCTTCTTTTTACCCTTC
The DNA here is from genome assembly GCA_922987775.1 of Agonopterix subpropinquella. Taxonomy (NCBI): domain Eukaryota; kingdom Metazoa; phylum Arthropoda; class Insecta; order Lepidoptera; family Depressariidae; genus Agonopterix; species Agonopterix subpropinquella. Next base: position 5,071,813 of record OV277694.1, on the reverse strand, counting down.
CTTATCCTTTCTTTCCTTTCATAGGCAACCTTCTTCTTTATCTTCTGTAGTATAGTATGTAGTATATTTAATTCACAAGTTTCTATCTTCAGCGGTTTTCGGTAAACGTTGTTCAGTTTGATGTGAGTTAGTGGGCTTAGTTTAAAAGGATTCTAACGATTTCAATTTCACTCTGTAGATATAGTATACAGATTAAATAAAGGTGGATAAGTCATCATCCGTCATAGATGAAGTGTAATTAGACGAAACATATTTAGAAATTACAAATGGCGAACCCCCACCCTTTACCTAAATAATTTAATTGTACCCAATTTAATTATATTTGTGTCTCTCACTGTCTCACTCAACAATATTATTATCATGAACACGCGCAAAACATTTACTATCATAACAGCTTCAATTAATAGCATACTTACCAACGAGCTATAAATACTTTCTTGTATAGTAAGTCCTGAAACACTAGAGTGCCAAAAGGCCAAGCGATTCTCTAGAAAACACCGGCCAAGTAAGACTCGGACTCGCGAGGGTTCCATACGATACGATAGATTAACACAAAAAGAATGTGTTTTCTCCGGGATCCTTAGCGTAAACCCGACACACGCTTGGCCGGTTTTTATTAATTTTTGTTTAACTTTAGAGTTTTCACTATAATCACACCAAGTTGGCTATATCACGCCTTTATTGACGACCCAGTTGGTGTAATGGTTACCACGCCGGACTGCCAAACCAGGGTCCTGGGTTCGAATCCCGGTTCGGTCATGGATGTTATATGTTCGTGCCGTTGTTGTATGGTTTCCATATTAAACAAGCCTATAGTGCTTAACTTGGGATCATTACAATGTATGTGCCTGTGAGCGTTATTTATTATTTATTTTATTATTATTTATTATCTCTTTTGTATGCGCGCAAATAGAAAGAGAGCCCGAAGTCATTTAGTACAGGGAGCAAAGTCGGATAACAGCGAAAAGGGCGCGAATACAATTAGCCAATAGCGGCAAAGGATTGAACGTGGCACATCCTGATTGGTCAATATAATTTCGCGCGCTATTAAAATTTGTCAACAGCGCAGGTACATCGGTAAGACTTATAAGCTTATAACTGGTACTACTGTAATCTGTTATGTAGTAACAGTATATAATCTGTGACGGAACCCTAAAAAGTGACAAAGCTAACAGAATGGTTAGGACACAACACAACACAAAATCATCTTTGAAAAACCAACCTCTATCACCACAGCATAAAGCCTCAAGTTTCAGACACAAAAGAATGAGTAAATACACTCTCATTTGTTTGAAAATAAACGCTACCATAACAGGTTTAGAGTTGAAGTTTGTGTGACAGCTGTTTCTTAGTGCATTTGCACTCAGTTTGCACCGGCTGGTGCAATAGTAAACATGTGTACATAAAGTTTGAGGATACATTGCATAAGAACTACAATACAATAAGCCTGGTAGACTGATAAATATTTATTTGTGGATCTTATCGGTGGGTATATTAAACTGCAATGAACAATATTGCATTTTTTAAATCACCTACTTATTTGTATTGAATAATTAAATGTACAAGGTTCAACTTAATATGCTGAAAGTTTTTTAAGAGGATGATCAGACCATCATACTGAATAACTTTCTCTATGGGACCAACATCGAAATCGCGAAGTCCCATACATTTGTCTCAAGTAGGTTTTAGGGATGCAACGATTCGGCCATTACGATTACGATTACGATATTAATCGTTATTTATTACGATAACCGATGCATTACGATTATTTAAACAAATTTAGTTGAGATTTTACTCAGAATGAGTTCTCATTGTGTTTCTTTGCATTCCAATGAAAGTTAAATCATAAAAAAATACTTTAAAAAATTCCAAGATTTTGTAACTTTTTCTACTAATTTGAGATCGAAGTCAAAGTTTCACTTGGTCAGGATGCTGATTTTTGGATGCGTAGAGGCCAATTTGCTTTGAAAAATACAATATGGAACATGATTCTGTATAATTTCGTTAAACAAGCGATATCTCGTCTGATTTACGTGGGAGATTAATCTTTCAAATCTAAGGCTTCTTCCCCTCAATGGTATTGCCTCCTTCATTGACCATGTATTTGAAGGGTGAAGTAAGCAAAAAGTATTGGGGCTAACACAAAAGATCCCACTGGGTCGAAGTGTTGCTGGCTTGCCAGCCCCCACAACAAGATAAGATAAGATAATCTTTCAAAATGTGGATGAGATATCGCGAGAACGAGAATGTATGTGATACTTCAAACCGAAAATCAAATCATAGACCTAAGAAAAAATTATTTGAGCGTCAAATTTGACCAAAAAAAAGTCAGATTTAGCTCAAAATGTGCTAAAACGGCAGCGAGAGATTAGATTTTTTAAAAGTTGTTTTTCTGCTCTGGAATCTAGTATTCAGGTCTGGTATTTGTCAACAAGTGCAATCCGATTGACGTTTTCAATTCGATTTAATAATCGTACGATTCTTACTACGGTGCATTGCATTGTTATTAATCGTGATTATTACGATTACAGATGCAAAACGATGCACCGCTTCGTAATCGTTGCATCCCTAGTAGGTTTGCACTTTTGTATGGAACATCAATAGATTTTTTTTCGCTATTTCGATGTTGGTGCCATAAAGCATAGCGTAAATCATAAAGAAAGTTGTTTCGTTTGACGGTTTGATCATCCCGTTAAAAAAGTGTCACCATATTAAGAATGACCCTATACGGTTAAAAAAAGTGATACATTATTTTAGTGATTGAATGGGACCAGACCAACATCAAAAACGTGAAAAAAACTGCTGTTCTATAAAAAACTGCAAACTTACTCGACCCAAATGTAGGAAACAGCAGATTTTTTTTCGCGATTTCAACGTTGGACCCATAGAGAAAGCTATCAAGTTTTATGGTCTAAATTGTCCCTTTAGAAAACCATCAACATATTAAGGAGGACCTTGTACGTATTGTTTAACATTTTCTAGACCGTGCTAGATTCTGATACTTTAAATAGGACTAGATAATTTGTGTAATTAATTATGTTCAAGATACTAATTACTAATACATCCTACTTGGGCCCCCTAAATGTTGAAGTCATTCTAAATGCTTCTCTAAATCTGTATAAAATCTATTTCCCCATCCCTGGTTTACCCGATGGAGCCATAACATGAAATAATCAATTAAATTGATGAAATCCACCAGGACCACAACTCATCTTGATATAACAACACCCGCGTGACTCATGGGTTTTTACACTCTACGGTCTTAAACTCAATTGGTGTGCAACATCCAACAATATCCCAGAAACACTATCTTTGTAAATATTCAATTTAGGTCATTTCAAGCATTATATTACACAAAAGTGGACTTTATTTCTAGTATTTCAGTCCAAACATAGCTTTCAAAATGGAAAAGTTGTAGTTGTTTTACAATATTTTTATCTTTTCTTACTCATTACATTCAGTTGATTCTGTTTAGAATTCTGATTAAATTAAAATATAAGTAATAGGTAATTGTTACATAATTACAATAATAATCGACGATTTTTATTAATCACTAATGCCGATAATCTATGATTATGATAAATCATAATTGTAATTGTTTCATTACTAACAAACAAAATTGTTCATAGAGCTGCTATTTTTGCTGCATTGGACACGCATGGTAGACTAATGCTCATGCATCATCCTTAAGGTTAGGCCTATGCTCTGCAATGGAACATTAGCATATCCTGGACACTTTAAAGTGTCCAGTTACTTTGTGGTCTGAAAGAGGATCTAGTGAAAAAAACAAAATAAGATCTGTTGTGATGGTATGGTGATATCAAAGACATTATACCTATAGGCTTGCGTACATGGAAATGTTATGGCGTAGAACGGTGTTGCCAGATTTCTTTCTGAGACCTTTTAAGTAAAAAAGTGGGATTCTTCTAAAGGGATCGGGATATAATAAAAAATGTTAATAATCAATAGTGTTTTACTACTAATCCTTTTATTTGAGTTTAAAATTAAGTTTACTGTGTTGATAGGCAGTCACTGTACCCTGCAGTGGGACGTTAGACTGATGATGATTAAGAATATTTGAGATGGAATACTCGATGATGTACCTTTTGCTTTTGCGCTCTTACAGATGAGCGACACTTTGTGGTCGCCGTGTGTCACGTACTATCGCGCGGCCGTAAATAGTATAAATAGTATAAAATGTATGAGCGCGGCCCTCTGCGATCCACCGCGACAGCAAAGTGTCACTCGTCTGTAAGAGCCTTTAGGGTTGAGACACGTTTGCCACTGGCTTCCCATACTAAATGACAGTTTTGTATGGGCCGGCCGCCATCGGTAAATGTGTCTCAACCCTTAAGTGCTACAACGATTATGAGGTCTATTACTGCTAATGTATCAAGGTTCACATTGAACATTACTTTTTTTAGGGACTTTTATACAATAATAATGTTATCAGTGTACATGTCAGTCCCATCGTACCTTGTCTTTTAATCTTATAAGCTGAACCGTATTTCACCAACGTAACAACATATCATAAATATACGTGCACGTAAAGGAACATCGATATTATCTCAGGATATCTTGAAATTGTGTACATAAACCAATTAGAATAATGATTCTTTTCCAATAGGACTTTACAAGAAATTATTTATACCTGTGAAGACTCTATAGCATTATAGTTAATTTCTAACTTAATTTACGCTAAAAGGAAAAGGAATACTTACGAAATTTTGTTGTTTTTGTTATCCTGAACAGCTCGAAACACTTTCAACTTCGTAACACACAAAACACAAAGAATAATTCGACACAACAATGTTCTGTTCTTTTTTAAACGGAAAATAACACGAAAATAAAGATAATTACGACAAAAACTCACAGGGAAATTACAATTGGCAATTTTTTGTTACGCGATTGGTGATAAATACGATACGACACGATTTGCAATGTTAAAAATCTGAGGCAAAATCTACCATATTCTGACAGCAGGATGGTCCTTTGTTGATTTTATTTTAGTTTCGTATAGCAACACTGTTTTTGTTTTCGACTTTAATTTGATTTCGATTGTGAAAATATTTTCCATCCATTGAATTTCATCTATTGAGTTAAAATTAATAATAGTACTTGGAATTAAAAGGAAAACAAAATGTTGTTAATACATTTTTCAGCTCCAATTCCAATAAAATCTTAACCATTTTTGAAGTATTTTGTATGCTTAGCACACCGGATTGAAGCACGTTCCAAAAGTGTGTTAATTTAAATCTACAAATCTACATTGTACAATGGTTATTTTAAAAATGGATACCTAATAATGTGTTTGCTCACTTATGATTTTTCCATAAAAAAAATCACATTCTTAATGCTATCTGTAATCAAAGTTATAAATACGGTAAGTGCATTATAAACAAATCGCTGATGTTGTCAAAACAAAATTGAGGGATTAGAACGCATTTTGTCACCCGGTAAATAGTGATGTGCACTAAAACCGATGTTGAGAACATGCTCAACATGTTCATGTTCATGTTTTTCTCGGATGTTTCCTATCATAATTCCAAAGAGTAATATAAGTATATTAGAAAAGAGAACCCACTCGTGGCAACATTATGCATCCACCTTATGTCAAATTGAAGGCTAGCTAACGCCATCTGTGTTTCTCTGAAAATAATTCTACCTATACTATACATACCTACTTATATGTATATACTTATATACTCATACCGTTGTTTGAATGCAAGTTTTCGTTCAATCCCGCACCGATTGAGTGAAATTCCAGTATCCTTACTATTCCTGTAATCTGTACATTGGTAAGAGAACAACTGAAACTCCAGAAAATCACTAAATCGGCACAAAATTGAACAAAAACTAAAAACAACACGCACATTATGCAAGGTACGTCGCCATTTTGTAAATTTGTCAATTTGACATTGACATAGACAATATAATCTTTTTTTTTCATAGTAAAAGATATATTTAACAGATGGCAGCACTTTCTATGCAAACTGAATCGGAAAAACCACCAAAAGGCAAATGTCCTCCGCCTGCATAATTCTTTCATATCTAAAACAACTCGTTTTTTATTTTGATTGAACTCTTGAATTAATCAGGTCAACAAATGATTAGTTCTCCTAAGTTTAGCATCCTTTACAATTAGCAACCCTACTAGACAGTGAGTGCGCATGCTTTCTCCGTAAACAGCAACTAGTTGCGGCGTATTTATTGATTTTTCGGTCAACCTGCAAATTTTCGGTTTCACATAACAATTTATCTAAAATGTTTCGTTTACCTGTATTATTTGGTTGGTACGTTATTTTAGGATTATACGGCGCATGCAAAAGTGCTGCAGACCAAACACCGATACCATTTACTTTTAAGGAATACCAATACAAAGATTCGCCGAAAAATGTAGGAGTTTTACGAATATTTTTAGATTAGACTCTGACAGTTGTGATTATTGTAGTAACATTGTGATTCGTTTATTTTCAGGAGATGACTTTTAGAGAGTTTGAAACAGCTTGCGAGCAAAGTAGCGCCTGCAGTCATAGTATCGGCTTAGCGAGGACCCGCTGTATTCGAGAATGTGTTTCGCCGTCTTGTTATAGGGAACTCTACCAAGGAGATCCGGTAAAAATACTATGCTATACTATACTATGCTTCTGAATAAAAAAAGTTTGAAAAATCGACACGGACTTATCCGGCTCGAAGGACCAATAACCTTAAAGGAAGAAAAACAAGCCGGTTAAGTGGGGATAAATTGCAGTCAATGTTCCGATTCGCACAATAATGGACCTTATACCCTGTAGCTACATTTTCACCCATGGTTTTATCAGTCAGACCACGGGAAATAAAATCAACGAAACCTTATTGGGAAACGAATCGGACTGATTTCATACAGATATTGTTCTTCTTTTTTCAGCTGGAAGATGGAGAAATTGACGTTAGACTCAATTCATTTAAAGGGTGCTTTATACAGAGAAGTGGAAGGACAAGAAATTGATTCCGTCCAAGCGTTGTCTCGTCCCTAATCTTATGCGTTAAAAAGATTAGCAAAATTCATCGTAAAGTTCAATTTGTGATAAGAGTAAGTATTAAAGTAAATACGGATTACAATCAACATTTATATTAACACATTACGAACAGTAGGTATTCGTATATCAAAATTAAAGCCCAATTAACTTAATCATAAACGATTTGAACCTACCAAAGTATAATAAACTTGATGGTACGGGCGCGGGTGGTAGGTACGGCTTACCTTACCTAAAATAGATTAAATGCCTAAGTACCACATAAAATAAATGTAATTATTTTCAGTAGTGGATGAAATATGGTCTTCTCTGGTACACGGTAGGCATGACGACACTTACAGAAAAGTGTCAGGATTGGCGATTTCTAGTACAAGCATATGCTCACGACTATATTCCCCGAGGGGGTAGTCAGATATATTCTGAAACTTCAGAACATCCACGTTTCACTAGTAGTACCGAAACTCTGTCCAGTGTGACGGGGAGTGAGCCCGTCGCCACTTGTACAAACCACACCTTGTCCGTGTTTCTATTACAAACCACATCTAAATCGGTCCACCCGTTTGGTAGCTAAGTACTAGCTACGATGCCACAAGACAGACGGACAGACGTAGGCGTCAAACTTATAACACCAATCTTTTGGTGACATAGGGGTTAAAAAGAGCATGTTTAATTCATTAGATGTGTATAAAAAGAAAATTTATCTTTTCTAAAAAAATCATTTTTATTTCAGCTGTATTTGAATAAAGCTACAAAGGAAGACTCTTTAATTAAGGCTGCGATTGAAAAAAAGCTGTAGCTTGTTGCAAGAAATAGAAACAGTCGAATTAGTCATTATTTTAAGTTCATTCTTTCTTTACCTTATTCATTTAGGATGAGTCAATACTTGGAACAAGAAGACGCAGAACCAATAGCTTCCTACAGTAAACCAATATCTTTAATTTATTATAATTATACTTTTCCGGTTGCCTGAGTATTCAGTTGAATATTTTTATTCGCAATCTTAATCGATACCTATTAAATTATAAATAAGATGCTAATTTTATAGGTAGTATAATGACAGATTTTGCTAATTTGAAGATGAAGATTGGAAAAATGGTCTGTTTGTTACGAAGTTAGTAATGTACCTATCATGAAAAATAAAATTTTGATGGTCTAGTTTTTTAATCATTGAAGTGCCTCCTCAATATTTTCTTCCTGTTCTCCTGAACGGAAACACACTACCATTTTATAATTTTACTAGTCAAGTGCACAAGTGACAGGAGAGCTTAGCAGCTTCCTCCGGCAGCTAGCAATCCAGAGGGGGAATGCTGCTAGCCTCCTGGGTACGGTGCCCCAAGGTAAATGAGGTGTTTGCCCCAAGGACATTTGCGTTTTTACTTAAGGGGCGTCCGCCCGGTTTTTGAGTAACTTTGTAACCATTTTATACATTAACTATGGCACTTTTTAAGCAGAAAACAAAACTGAACAATCTACAGGATATGAGAAGTGATGTGGTTTTTCTTGAAATCTATTTTAATGAATAAAACTGAAGAAAAACGACTCCAAAGTCACCTCTTTTTTTCCAGTTGTAACCGTTTTACTCTTACATTGTTGATAAGAAGAATATGAAAATTTACAATATTCTTCACAATACAATATAAAATGACGTGGTTTTCTTATTTTTTGAAAATTCATATAAAATCATACAGGTTTTCAAAGAAAACTGAAAATTCTGACCGAAGCCGCGCAATTGAAGCGGGATGGCTAATTGCAAAAGTTTGCTTGTAAGAAAGAGAGCCTTGCAGATGGGAGGAGTAGCCTTAAGATTCTAAATATCACACTTTTGAGTCAAGAAGGCCTAAATAGAACTAAACAGTTTGTTGCCCATGGTCCTACTATTATACATATAGGGTAGGTACCATTTTATTACTTTGACTCAAGTTGGTGAAAGTCAGGCTGCAGCCAGCCTAGCTAGTACGCCAACCCGCGATAGCCATGATACGGCTATTTAACGTCTTTTATCTCGTTTGTTCGCGCGCAAACGAGCGAGATAAAGATGTGATATAGCCGTATCACGGCTATTGCGGGTTGGCGTACTAGCTAGGCTGCTCAAGAATAAACTAGGGAAAAGGAAAAGTAAGTTTAAAATAATGATGTGCCTATTCTGATCTTCATTCTCGCCGAGAACGGGCGAGACAGTCCGAGAACGAGAGTGTGGATGCCCTTCATTGTTCTCGTGGCGTCGTAAGCCATAGTAATTTTCCTTGAAAGTTCTCGCCGAACGTTCTCGGCGAGAATTCTCGGCGAGAGTGTAGTGCGGGGATGAGGATTTATTTATGATAATGAATGAAAAAGTTTTACGACTTCAAAACTCGATTGTGTTTTGTGTCAAATACATAATCGATTTTCGGTAAAAAATGTTGTCTCGACCTCGAATCTCGATTGTGTCGAATACATAACCGATTTCCGGTAAACATCGGTTTTTCTTTTCACTAATACAAATCCAAGGAAATTGCACTTGCCATCGTGAGAAGCGATCTAGTGTTAAAAATAATAAGAATGGCTTCGTTGTGTAGACAAATTCTCCGCGTAAATGCATTTAGGAGTGGTGTTGTATCCGTGGCTCGCCGGGGATATGCCGACAAAAGTAAGATTACATAAAAATTTCTCCTTTGAATCTCACTGTACTTGTCAGTTTCGTTACGTAATGTCAAAAACGTACTTTATGTTCCTAGAAACACCCCAAATATAATTTTTATTCGCACAAAATGTATGAAACTTTACTAGTTTACACAACTACATTCCATATTATACTCTAAACAGACTATAAAACATCGAAAATTTACAAAGTAAATCACGTTTTTATCGATTATTTTTCTTCAATATTTCACTATAAAAACGTATCATTTCCTTATAATTTCATCGGTAAACCCTCCCAATATGTTCCAATTGCTATTAAAAGTTTAAATACAGGTCCATGTAACATGTTTTAGTGAAAAATTGAAGAGCTTATAGGTTATAGGTACTAAATACCTTATCTTAAGCGGTAGGTACCTAGATAACTCATCTACGCATTACAAAAATCCAGTTTCCCCCCCCCCCCCAAAATGGTAAAACCATCGGAAAACAACATCGTGAAATAATATTACATAAAAATTTGTATTGATTAAATCAGCTGATACAATCATTTACACAAGTTTGTGTCATACTTTCATTGTCGTATAAACAAGGCGGTCTTACCGGTGAGAGATTTCTTACAGACAATTTTAGGGTAAAATTAGGGGAAGTTAAATATATACCTACTGTTTGTGAATGCTATTATGCTTATTATAGTGATAGAATATGCAAATGCTTGATATGATACAGGGCTGCCACCTCAAAAAATCGATTGGGAGCTAAAACTGAAAAAAGCACTAGATTCCAAAATTATCGCAGCTCAAAGAAGATTCGGTGCTAAATTCTTATCACATAAATAGTCCTTTAAAGTTCTCTAAATAGTCTTATCTGCCTTTGAAAAACCTATTTTTTTGTCAATATAAGTCGGTCAATTCGTAAGTTGCTTGTAAAATTAATGATAACACTTCAAATAAGCATTCGTATTTGGATCTCTCGAACACTGTACGCTCCATGGACATATTTTGACCACAAAATGCTATCAATATTTATCATATTCCAATAAAATAACACAAAATATTGCATATTTTTCTGGTCAAGCTTTATATTCAAACACAGATTTAAATGATATGAAGGATCTTATATTTTATTTATTTATTTATTTTATTTATTAGATTAGATACTCAAACAAGTCACAATCAATTTTATAACTTATAGTAAGTAACATGAATGAAACATACTGTAACAAACAAGTAACAACTTATAGTAACATACTTTATAACATAAAGTATGCCATATGTTTCTTTTCTATTGAGGTCACTTGGATGTCTGTGTACTATGACTAGGGATTGGATGCTTTCCTGCAAAAATAACAAATGAATAAAAATAACAGGTCTTAATGGAGTAGTGTTATCTTATCACTATATTTATATTGAGGTCATTTGGATGTCTGTGTACTATGATATGACCAAATACTGTCGCTTGGTGCAGCGAAATAGCATCTAGAGATTGACCTTGATAATTGATGTAGATACTTCCTACACTGTTGTTGAAAACTATAAATCTATCAACATAATAGGTCTATAATGGGTAATGAGATACCAAATAGGTATTATTATCATGCTTAACATTAAAAAAACAAATTATTTTAATGGCCATCAAACATTTGAACGTTGTATAATTCATTAATCTAATTACCTAGCCTAAATGGATCAATTAAAATGTGTTACGTAGCTTAACTGAGCTGTCCAATCACTACATAGTATAAAACAAAGTCGTACGGATGGGTAATATCGAATTTTCACCATATCAAATCGAAACCATATATTGATATTGAATATCGGATTCTGAAACTATATATTGGACTAGCGGCCCGTCCCGGCTTCGCACGGGTGGACGTCTAATCTTTTCTAGCAATAAATATAGCCTATGTTACTCAGGGTGAATGTAGCTTTCTAATGGTGAAAGAATTTTTTAAATCGGCCCAGTACTTTTTGAGCCTATTCATTACAAACATACAAACATACAAAAATAGGTACAAATCTTTCCTCTTTATAATATTAGTGTAGATATCGGTCGATATCCAGTAACGCTGTATTAGTTGGTATTAGTATACCTTTAAGATTTAATATCGTATGAATCTAATATAACTATTGCTGTTTCACTCTCTCGCACGCTGTGGGTAACACCCTTTCACTCGGTTTTCCTCGGTTCAGTTCGGCATAGTTTTTTATGTATTATTGGATAAAGATGGGTAAGTTCGCATTGAAAAACACCGCATTATTAGTACTATTACCACTAGGTGGAGCTACATTGGTGATGGCTCTATGGACGAAATCTCCGCTATTGACTACATAGTACTACACTATTATTACTAGATGGCGGGTGTTGTATATAGAAAATCAACGGTCTTTAATTTGTTCTAAGATAACACAGTATGCTTTTCGGTTCGGTAGATAGCCGCTAGCCCGTATAGCGATGCGATACGGTTTGATATCCTATATCTGTAAATCACGGATATCTTGATATCGAGGCGAATCGAATTTGTGCGCCAATATAGTGTTTCACCAAATATATAGTTTCAGTACGCATCGATATCTGATTTTTAGATATTCATGTGATATACGTTTCAATAACTATATACGATATATAGGTATATCGCCCATTCCTACAAAGTCGCTTCCCGCTGTCTGTCCCTGTGTATGCTTAGGTCTTTAAAAGTATGCAACGGATTTTGATGCGGTTTTTTTAATAGATAGAGTGATTCAAGAGGAAGGTTTAAATCAGCATTGCACCCATGGGAAGCCGGGCGGGTCGCTAGTACACTATAAAGTAGAAGAAAATGGGTATTAACTTTGCTATGTGTTGTATTTCACAAAAAAATTGAAGACCTTTTATTATTTTGTTTATCAAATAACAATACTTTGAAGCTTGAACATTTATCAACTTTTAAAACATTATACATAACAGTTGCATGCCACATTTTTTTTTTTACTATTTTTCTATCCTTTTGCTGGATTTTTACTTTAAACAATAATTAAAATAGTTTTAGTGTAATTAAAATGTAAATTAAGTCAATTTGAACCTAAAATGACTAGCAATATTACAATATCTAAATTTTAAGTATTGCATTATTCTTTTGTAACTTATTATATGATATATCATTCTTGACAACACCTAGATCTTTTTCACAATGCAAAGAAGCATAAGCATATGCAAAGAAGATCAGGACAAAAGGGGCTTATTGATTGTATCCTTCTACACACAGTACGTTATTAGTACAGTGTAGTCGTCAACTATTGCTAATTCATATCTCCGTCCCAACAGTGATGCCCGACCCACTGGAGCACGCCACCGGTCTTGAAAGGAAGGAGCTGCTCGCCTTGCAGGCCGGAGATGATGACCCCTTCAACATGAAGGTCCTGAAGAAGGCTGCTGGCACCCGTGACGCCCCCACCCTCGTGCCGTCTTGCTTCGATGCTAGAATTGTTGGTTGCATATGTAAGTTGATTTATTTTTATATTTCTGAAGTACTACCCGTGCATCTACCACGAGTTGACGCTGTACTTTACTATCAGTTTAAAATAACAATGTGCATGACCTCGCCTGCAAATGTGACGTCACTCAATCGCACGAACTTCACTCGGGTCATTCAAATGATTATTTCCTTTACATAGTCTATATTCCTTTACAACCGAGTGAAGTTATCGAACGGCCCTTCAAGGTCATGCACATTGTTATTTTAAACTGATAGTACTACTTTAGTTTTGTCGCCAATTTTGTATGGCAGAATTGAGCGCTGTACGAAATTCAATACACAAATGAGAGTGAAACTCATGGTAGGTCCACGGGTCTCATTAACTATGCACCAGCATGGTTAGCATAGCAGTGTGATAATTATAGCGCTATCACGCCTTCGCTCTCTTTCTATTTGCGCGCGAACGAACGAGATAAAAGGCGTGATATAGCCGTGCAAAATGCTAAGCCTTCTGGCGTCGTCGCCGTCGGCGATACGTTTTATGTTACCTACACCCTGGTTCGATGTGAAAATTTGTACCAAATTATCGAGACACGTCATCGATTTCGTAGTGAAAGTTGTTCAGTTTGATGGGCTGAAGCACCCCATTAAGTATTACTAGGGTGTTTTTGTTACACCCTGTAATAGGTATCTTAGGAGGTGACTCATTCCTTCATGCATTGTCAATATTCTTGTTATGGTTATATTTTACAGTTAACCCTAGTTACATTGCATGCTGTGTTTGCCTGTAATTAGTTATACATCTTAGCCTAAGATCACTGTGTAACGTACTTTAACTTGTGTCAGATGTAATAGCTGTAGGCAGACCTAATAAATAAAATAAAAAAATAAAAAAAAATTTCTTTGCGGAAGGTGGAAGACAGTAAAGCCATTTCTCCATTGTCTCTACAAAAGTTTTATTTTAGTTTGAACTTTTGCATGTCAAAATCCATAAAGTTTTGAATTGACCCTACTCACACTCAACTAACGCTCAATAGACTACTTTGAATCTCGACCTAAGGCTCAAAAGAGCTACCCTACCACCGGTGGCCAGCGAGAAGCAGTTCACACGCTTTTTCATACATTTTGTAACGACTCGCAACACACGTGTGCCGGTGGCCGCCACTCGCTACAGCGATGTCCGCGACCGCGATAGCTACCGGCGTCTGTGGCTGGTAGCTCGTTTGAGCCGAACCTAAGCAGTGTATAGTCTTCTCACTTGCACTCACTCAGTATTCAAGTGATAAACAAGTGATAAACTAACCTCTTGACAGTGCAAGCCTGTACATAGTGTTCAGGGTGTGCTCTAATTAAAATATTGACTGTATAACACTTAAAGATTATGTATTTGTGTTATAAGACTGTACAAGTTAAATACTAATAAATATAAGTATGCATACAGTCATAAAACAAATGGTTTTCCTTATTTTCAATGGTATTGTGTTGAGGACATGCGTAGCTATTGGAACAGTGTATGATGAAACATTGTCTTTTGTATTTGCGAAGAAAATAGTAGAACACTTGTAGTTAGATGCTTGTGCTTGAGTCCAGTGGCGCCCTCATCACATTAATAAAGATTTCTCAATAAAGAAAGCCTAAATTAAAAAAATGCTCAATTGACAAACTACAAAAGCCTTCAAGCCATTTTCATAGAATACTTTTATAGGTTTTTAAAGGTCGAAACATACACATATTGAAAAAAGAAAAAAAACGGCCGCTTTTGTTTTTATTCGAAACTGTCTAAAAGTGGAATGTTTAGAACCTATAAAAGTATTGTATAACAATGGCTTGAAGGCTTTTGTAGTTTGTCAATTCGAGCACTTTTTAAATTTAGGCTTTCTTTATTGAGAAATCTTTATTAATGTGATGAGGGCGCCACTGGACTCCGATAGCCCTCTTAACAAGTGTATACATAATAAAAAGCTTATTAATTGCCGCTTGTTTATTAAGAGTCTTTTCACCGTTCAATGGCGCCGCAATCACAATAATAAAGATTTGTCAATAATGAAAAGGGGTCGCGTTGTAAGTCTGTTACTGGGTGGTCGCGCGTCGCGTTGTTTGCTCCTTTTTTTTTTTTTTTTTTTTATTATTTTATTAGACAAAAATAGTACAAAGAAGTTTGATTACAATACGCTCTGCCAAACTGTGAGAACAGTTTAGCGGCAGACGAAGGACATCACTGTTGTTCTTAAATTCTAAACTACTAAGTATTTCGTACATTAAAGTAGGTAACTAAATACAATTCAATACTTGTACAACAAAACTACGCACATATACCTAATAAGTAAGGTACACATTAACAAAATCCAAATTAGTAGGTAGTAGCACAAAATATGCGTTCTATTGCACCGGCGCAACATCGTCATGCGCTCGGCCCGCGGCCCGCCTGACGACAGTACAAAGTAGGCACCTACCGTCCGTGGTCCGGCGGCGGCCGGCCGGACAACGAAGTTGCACGAGTCCGCACTGTGTTCGTTACACCAGAGGGACTATTACTTTTTATCTTGGCAAGTCGAATACATTATTCAAAAGGAACATTTTTAATTTCTTCTTAAATTTAGGTGTACTACAATTTTCACTATATCTGATGTCTTTAGGTAGTAAATTAAACAATTTTGGAACAAGGTAGTCTTTTGTACGTTTTCCATAAAAATTTGTAAATCTAGGTACCACAAGTTGTTCTGACGTTACACTCCGAGTATTGTGTTTGCTCTTAGATTTTTTCTTAAATTCATCGCTCCAAAATTCTTCTAGTGTTAGTAAATACAAACATTTTGTATCTACTGGTAACATGCTACATTTAATAAATAGTTTTTCATAGTCGTCTTTAAGTTCTAATTTAGTTTTTCTAGGAACTAGTAATTTTAAAATTCGCGTTTGAATATGTTTAATCTTATTGAAGTGTGTTTTAAAGGTTAGCGCATAGCAATTCGCGCCATAGGACACGACCGAATCCACAAGAGCATTGTACAATAGGTATAATACAGATCTAGGTACAGTATAGCTGAGATTTTTAAGTTTACCGAGTAAAATTCTTAGTTTTGAGCATACTATATCTATATGTTGCGTCCACAAAAAACGGTTATCTACAGTTAAGCCCAAATATTTGTATTTTTCAACGATTTGTAGATTTGCGCATTTACAATATTGATGCAAAGTATGTAAGCATTCGTAAGAGTGTCCGACAACTTCTAGATTCACATTCGAGTGTTTTCTAAAATTTGAACAAATATGTAATAGTTTTGTTTTTGCAATATTTAAGATAATACCATTATCGTGAGCCCATTTCAATATGTTGATCAAGTCCATCTGCAAGTACTTTTTTATTTCGTTTGGGTCTGAATGTGCATACATAATGCATGTATCATCGGCGAACATGTATTTCTGACAGTGTTTTATTACAGAAGTCATGCTATTTACATGCATTATATAACAGACTGGACCTGTAACTGAACCTTGCGGAACGCCGTATACTACTTCTTTCTTTATACTCATAGATTTGCCTACCCTTACTGAAAACGTTCTATTTGTTAGGTACTCTTTAAACCAGTTCAGCAATGAACCTCCAATACCACATAATTCCATTGCATTTAACAGCGTGTGGTGATCTAGCGTGTCAAACGCTTTTTGAAAATCTATGAAAATTATTCCTACATGTTTCCTATTATTCAAGTGATTGTTGACTTCATTTGAGAACTTAGATAATTCCCGCCTTCCCGGCCTACTACGAAGCTCCAATTGTGTAGTGGCTTAAGAAAGTGGATAGAATCAGGGACACCTAAAAACCATATCGTAACTTTTTGTAAATATCTTCAATGTATAGCACACTTCAGTTACAGTTTTATAATAGTTAAGATTATTATGTTAACCATTGATCATTTTATTTTGTGTATGTATGTTTCTTTATAATTTGGTATTTTGTTTGCAATAAATTAATGAATGGTCTATTGTTACAGGTGAGGAGCACGCCACAGCGGTCACCTGGCTTTGGGTACACAAGGTATGTTGTCATTTCATTCATCATCATCCCAACACGGCCGCTAACACAATCATCTCCATGTTGCGTCGCCGTAATAACTACCGTCTACAGACGCTACCGGACCGGCACGTCGTCGCTGGCCGGTTCCCACTGATCCCCACTACCCAATCCGCTGTATAACGCCCGTTGCCGAGGTCCGTACCCCTTAGGGGTGTCCCTTGGGGGGCGGGTTGCTTAAGTTCATTCACTGGTTCGGTTGACCCGCCGCATAGTCCCAGCAACGCCCGTTGCCGAGGTCCTTACCCCTTAGGGGTGCCCCTTGGGCAGGTTGCTTAAGTTCATTCACTGGTTAGGTAGGCCTACCAGGGCGCTTCGCTGTCACTGGTGTGGTCCCCCTATAGTAATAAGCAGTCACAGCTCCCTGAGCTATGCTGTATTTGTCAGTTTCGTTTGACTTAGTTATTTAGTTGCAAGATTTTGTATGAAGTTTCAACTAAGTCATACAAAAATGCCACATACGCAGAGAGGGACTGACAACATAGATTTTCTCCTGCTCACTCAAACTTATTAGCGTATAATCCTGTCTTTTTTCTGCTACTATTATTATTTTAATGTCCTTTCTAGACATTCTCTTTCTACGTTCTCGTGCTATTTCTACTGTATTTGGTCGTAGCGTTACTCAAATGTAAGCTATATTGAAAATACATTAAAGACCATTTTCAATCATTTTTAAGTAATGTAATTGGTAAGTGTGATGGAGACATAGAGAGACGAGTGAAAGCGGGAAATAGGATTAATGGAGCGATGCATACATTCATGAAAAGTCATAACATGTCCAAAAAGGCACGTTTGGCAGTTCATGACGGTGTGCTAGCTCCAACTTTGATGTATGGCAGTGAATGTTGGGTATGGCAGAAGAGGAATGAATCCAGAATAAATGCTGTCGAAATGCGTTCTTTACGCAGTATGTGTGGTGTGACTCTAAATGACAGAATACGAAACAGTGTAATAAGAGAAAGATGTGGATTGAAAGAGGATATAGTAACAAGGATTGAAAAGGGAATGCTGAGATGGTTTGGTCATGTGGAAAGAATGAGTGATAGCAGAATGACGAATGAAATATATAAAGTCGAAAAGGGTCGCCCTAGACGTACGTATGCGGACCAAATTGGTAGCGTACTTAAGAAGGGTCAGATCAAATGTACCCGAAACCGACGAGCGTGTATGAAACGACTTATGAGTGTGGAAGAGGCGAAAGAGGTGTGTCAGGATCGTAGCCGATGGCGATCTATTGTCTCTGCCTACCCCAATGGGACACAGGCGTGAGTATATGTATGTATGTATGTATGTTTAAGTAATGTTGCCATGTACAAAAATGTTTTTTTTTTTCAGGATCACCCCCGCCGCTGCGAATGTGGACACTGGTACAAACTGATCGAGAAAACTCCCCTCTAAACGCAATTTCTACTTAGTTTAACATTAAAGTAGTGGTTAAATGTGATTGCAATAAACGACGCATCCAACGCTGCGCACAGCCCTTCTGTTATCTATGGTAATTGTTGCCATAAGCAAATATGTTCCGAGAGATGCGCTTATAGTTTTCAAATCGATAAATCAATATTAAAAATAATTGTAAGCATATTTATCAGTGTTTCATTGAATGGTTACCTTGTGTAAGAGTAATGGATCATTTTGATAATGATTGTAATGGTATTTAGTTGTAGTTTAAATAAATAATTTAATTGTTAACAGTTTTTATTTTGAGCTATTTTATTTTTAATTTTCGAGGTGATTGACGACTAAATAAATGTAACTCATGACAAAATGAGTGATAATAGTTACATAATAAAAAACTTTCACATTTTCAAACTCGTGCCAAATTTTACTTTGCCAACGAAGTTACATGATAAATAACTAAAACGAATGACTTCTAATTTTAGTCTAATCGACAGACATTATGTGTACAGATTTTTATTAAAAACGTGTTCAAGCAATGATTACATTACCCTACATGCAGACCGATTTCATCATTCATTGCTTTCTTTGTTCTCTCTCTTTTAAAGTGTAGCGATCAGAGCAAGCAATGTATGCGTTCCGGCCCTACCTGCATGTAGGGTACCTAATGTAATCGTTGCTTAAATTAAATACTTAAATACCTATTCTCAAATGGCAACATTTAATAGGGTTGTTTCACGATTGTTTGTTGCGAACGAGTTTTTGGCGGGATTTGAACAGCTACGTTTGGATTGGAGTCCTCATATTTCATCGAATTTTTATTGTTTTGTAGTGAGTTTTGGTTCGTAAAATCGGTGTTTTTTGCGTAACAAAGTGTCGTGCAAGTGAAAAATATACAGTTCAGTGAAATATGATGGTGTATGGGCGTAAACAGGAAAAGTGTTCCGTCATTTTTAGCGATTCCTGCGTCTTTCGATTGTCTCCAAAAACTCCAAAGAAGCGTCAAAACGTCGAACACCAACGTTTCGAGGCTTAAAATTCATCGTCATCTATCATCCTCATCCACCATCAAAATTAAGAATTTGAAGAAGAAAACGTAGATATAGCTTTAAAGGACATAGTATCCAGAGCCATAAAACACATTTGAAAAAAAAAAGGAAAGTTGTAAATATTCTCAAATGGCAACATTAAATAGAGTTGTGAAGCATAAATCTATTTACTAACTCTAACTTCGCGAGTCTACGACAACTCAACCCCGAGACAACTCAACCCCGACAATTCGACCCGGACACTTCAACCCGGACAACTCAACCCCGACTATTCGACCCGGACAACTCGACCCGGACAACTCAACCCCGACAATTGAACCCGGACAACTCAACCCCGACTATTCGACCCGGACAACTCAACCCGGACAACTCAACCCCGACTATTCAACCCGGACAACTCAACCCCGACTATTCGACCCGGACAACTCAACCCCGTCATTTCAACCCGGACAACTCAACCCCGACTATTCGACCCGGACAACTCAACCCCGACAACTCAACCCTTTTTTTTTTTGTTGACGCTGGGAAAAAATGCATTACGCATCCCCTCCCGTTGGGGGACGGGAGGGGTATGTGGGACTCCCCAGTGCATGTCACCGGTATACCCACTAAAATAACCCAGCGGCACTCCCGCTTCGCCCGGATGGTAGGGAACAGGGAGACCTGCACACTATATACGAGAACACCCTGTATAAATTTTTCACTTTTTGCACAAAGTATCTCAGAGAGGACCAGAAGGGCTCTCGAAAAATAATACATAAATTAAAATCCTTGAAAAATGTATTTGGGGAATTTTTAAAAACTTTAACAAGGAACTATAGACAGAGAACAGAAGATGACCTATAAAAACTAAACTAATAAGGTTAGGAACAAAATTTTTTCGCTTGACCTATTTTTAAACGCAGAACTACAGACTGAAATGCTTATAGAAGTTTGGAATCCACAGATAAAAAAGTGAATTTTGCGATTATATTTACGTAAAAAATTGGGTCCTTTTTGATAAAAAAGTTAAAAGCGACGAAACTACTCGTTGAAAAATTCTGAAATTTCGACTGGAGGAAGTCAATGAATTTCTTAAGCGATATCAGTGAAAAAACTTAGGTGTCAAAGATCTCCTGGACGAGCTGTGACGCTGCAAACCTTGGCGAGGGTTGTCTTCAGCAGAAGAAAGTAGATTGCGGCTGAACCCGATGTCCCCGGATTGATTTGAAGGTGCCTCCAGCCAGGGGACGTCACTAGCGATCTGATGGCACCTTTCAAATCAGCCGCACGCCTCTGGATTCGGAGATCAGCCGCCACTCGGTTTTCGGTTTTTCGTGGATAACTCCGGAGCCGTATGTCAGAAGAATCCCAAACTTGGTGTGAAGTTGTGTCGCGTCTCCCTCTACCATTCACACATTCACACACAAAAAAATTTTATGTTAGAGCGACTGGGAGGGCGCCGCACGCACTTATATGACTTTTTGCCACAAAATTTCACTCTTTTAGTTCTGGGTTAGCCACAGAACCGAAAGAGCTGAGACAATTACCACTAGAAAGAGCACATTATTAAGCAACTTTTGACACATACACTATGAGGATCCGACAGGTAGAAGAGGCACTACGAGTGGTATAAATTTGCACATTTTTGGTCACTACACGTTGAAATGTTAACGCATCACTACGAAAATTGCACCATTTTAACGGGCTCTTCACTCCGCAACTTTTGATATATGACTCGGGTAGATTCGAGCGAAAAAACTGATTTTCTCGATTTTTCGAGCGCGAAGCTGCCGTTTTATGCTGCGCTCGGGTCGGCGTTGAGCGCGTGGATGTCGGGGTTGAGTTGTCGGGGTTGAGTTGTCGGGGTTGAGTTGTCGGGGTTGAGTTGTCCGGGGTTGAGTGGTCCGGGGTTGAGTTGTCCGGGGTTGAGTTGTCCGGGGTTGAGTTGTCCGGGTTGAGTTGTCGGGGATTGAGTTGTCGGGGTTGAGTTGTCAGGGGTTGAGTTGTCGGGGTTGAGTTGTCCGGGTCGAGTAGTCCGGGTTGAATTGTCGGGGTTGAGTTGTCTCGGGGTCGAGTTGTCGTGATACCAACTTCGCAGCACTATAAACAATCGAGTTCCTCTATGTCGGGGTTGAGTTGTCGGGGTTGAGTTGTCCGGGGTTGAGTGGTCCGGGGTTGAGTTGTCCGGGGTTGAGTTGTCCGGGGTTGAGTTGTCCGGGTTGAGTTGTCGGGGTTGAGTTGTCCGGGTCGAGTTGTCAGGGATTGAGTTGTCGGGGTTGAGTTGTCTCGGGGTCGAGTTGTCAGGGGTTGAGTTGTCGGGGTCGAGTTGTCGGGGTTGAGTTGTCCGGGTCGAGTAGTCCGGGTTGAATTGTCGGGGTTGAGTTGTCTCGGGGTCGAGTTGTCGTGATACCAACTTCGCAGCACTATAAACAATCGAGTTCCTTTAGTGGTGAAATTTCGATTTTAATCGTTTCAGACAGCTCTAGAAACGTCAAATTTCAAGGTTAATTATGTCAAAATTTTTTGCTTGTTGAATGTTGAACTTGTTGAAGATTTTTATTTTGTTCAGTTTAAAATGTAAAAAACAAGATCTGAGAGTTGTTGATTAACCATTGAATTGCGTAAAGTAATTTGGTGTTCTAAAATGACAGCCCGTAAGTATTTCTTAGACAATCTTCCTTCGCCACATACCAATCAAAGCAATAATTTTTCAACATCTTTGTTTATTTACAAACTTTTCCACTGTTTCCTGGTTTATTGTGTGGTTCCGCGACTTGTCCAGCTTCCGATTACTCGCTAAACATTTTTTGAACAACGTATGCTCGAATTTGTACACTTGACGACAATTTTCATTCGCCGATAATTTTCGTTCGTTCTAGCAACAAATTACTCTATGTACGTATCTAAATTAGTTAATTAAGAGATCCGCAGAAGAACTAGAGTAGCTGACATAACAAAAGAAATGGGTGGGCTGATAGGGCCGAAGAGTTCTCGAGTAGCAACCGCGTACCGGAAAGCGCAGCGTGGCTATGCACCCCACAAGGTGGACCGACGACCTGGTGAAGGCGGCGGGCATCCGTCGGATGAGGCAGCGCAGGACCAGTCGTGGCGATCCTTGGGGGAGGCCTATGTCCAGCAGTGGACGTCCATCAGTTGAGATGATGACGTACCTAAAACTGTAAATTAAGCTTAAATATGCTTTTATGTATGCATAGAAATGCTCAGGAACACAAATGAAGGCAACCAGTGATATTATAAATATACCACAAGCACAAGCACAATAAAACGAAATAACTTCCGATTCCGCAACTCTCCCACGCACTTCAAGGGTAACTTTGGGGGAGCAGAGCAAGAAGCACATACAGCCGACATGCTGGTGTAAGCGAGATGGCATGTGTGCTATAAAACATTTTACGATAGAGCAAGAACAGAAAACTATGAAAAATCTAATTATCTAGTTTCTTGTATAGGAATAACCCTTAATTTTTTTTATAGCACTCCGTGACCTAAACCCGCACTTAGGTCACGGTTTTGCGTTACCTAAGTAGTCCATTATTACACGGATTACACCGTTCGAAAATGAATCTACTTTATTGCACAGATGCCTAATAAACAAAAGAAGGTACTTTTATAGCATTCCGTGACCTAAACCCGCACTTAGGTCACGGTTTTTCGTTACTAAGTAGTCCATTAATACACGAATTACATTACATCATTCGAAAATACTTTATTGCACAGATGCATAAATAATAAACAAAAGTAGGTACTTTTAAATGTGCTTTCAATCAATGTGACCAACATTGAAATCGCGAAATCCCCAACTGACTCCAATTTACCCCCTACTTTAATTATATTTGATCGTACCTATACTTACCCCTACGTACGCCCTACTTATACCCGCACCCCCTAATCACACCTTATTAGTATGTTGGTTGGTAGTAGGGTGCGAGTAAGGGATGCGCCCCCTAGTCCGTAGGGGGTGATTGGGGATGCATAGGGGTGCACCCCCTAATGCGTAAGGGGTGTGTAGTGGTGATTAGGGGGTGCACCCCCTAGCTCGCGGGGGTGATTAGGGGGTGTACCCCCTAGCTCGTGGAGGTAAATAGGGGTGTACCCCCTAGTTCGGGGGGGTGATTAGGGGTGTACCCCCTAGCTCGTTGGGGTGATTAGGGGGTGTACCCCCTAGCTCGTGCTGCTGATTAAGGGGTGTACCCCCTAGCTCGTGGGGGTGATTAGGGGGTATACCCCTAGCTCGTGCTGGTGATTAGGGGGTGTACCCCCTAGCTCGTGCTGATGATTAGGGGGTGTACCCCCTAGCTCGTGGGGGTGATTAGGGGGTGTACCCCCTAGTTCGTGGGGGTAATTAGGGGTACGTGCGTAGGGGGTGAGTAGGGGCTGATGATGATGTGACGGTAGATGTGATTACGTGCCACCTAGTACGTACGTGCGTAGGGGGTGAGTAGGGGCTGATGATGATGTGACGGTAGATGTGATTAGAGGTGAGTGTCTATTGATTGTGGTTGCGATATATGAACGAAGATTTTAAAGTCATGGTTGTGTCCTACGGGGGGCTCCGCCCCCCGTGCCCCCGGGGGGGCTCCGCCCCTCCACCCCGCCGGGGGCTTCGCCCCCGGTCCCCCTTTCTGCCCTTTTCGTTAGTATACGTTTTCGTAGAATTAAAAACTTCAACATGAAAGAGAATGTCAATACATTACACACACACACACACACACACACACAAAAGTTGGCGGGTTTAGGTCACACGAGCTATAAAATAGTATACGATACTCGTGACCTAAGTAGGTCCATTATTACACGGCGTTTATCGCCCTCGCTGCGCTCGGGCGATAATTCACGCCGTGCAATAATGAACTACTTAGGTCACACGTATCGTAATGTACTATTTTATATACTGTGAAAATCTGAACTAGCCTAGCTACCTATTACCAAAGTAAATATAATAATAGTGAGGGTGCTCTCGGTTCGCGACAGGCCTTACGTGCAGGGGGTGCGGGTGGCAGGGGGCGCGGTCCCGGTACCGATTCACCTGCGCACTGTACCCCAACGCCCGGTGCCTCACCCCTCCGCACACCTCGCGAGCCCCCCCACACTCCACGCAAGCATAGATCCAACGCGGCCATTAAGCGCACCCACTTTCTTGCATTTATGCTATGCTATTACAGTTCAAAAGATACAGCCTTTGAAAGTTAGGACGAAGGATTAATGTGGCAGGCTTAGTAATAAGGTCCCACTGGTGCTCATGGGGTACCAAATCCTTAAAACTAAGAATCAATATGTTTTTCCAGGCTACGGGTACATTCATCAAGTGTACATAGCTGACGGCTTCGCTGACGACTGCGAAGAGATCATACACCGTTGCTCTAAGATACAGACCCTCACTTACCTTACGTTTACAGAGATATGGAAAGATATGAACTTTGCCAATATGTATCAGTGAGTTTTATTTAATACTAACTAGCTTTTGCCTGTGACTTTGTCTGTTTTGACTTTAAAAAGTATCCCATGTGTTGTCCAAAACCTGTATCTGTGTGCTAAATTTCACCAAAATTGATTTAGCCATTTATGCATGATTGATTCTTTGACTACTTATTATAAGGACTGGCCTTGCGGTAGCATTTTCCCTCTGCCACGGCATAAGATAAATTGATCATGTGCATTTACACTCGATTTTATACCGTATCACTAAATGAGACAGCCTATAATTGTGAATCAATAATTTTGAACTTAGAATGTTTGGGGTTTACACGAGACTACTTTTCATGATTTTTAACATTCTAAATTAGAATCTAAAGTAATGGGGAATAAAATAAAATAATAAAAAATAAGTTATATAAGTTGCAGATTTTATGTTACCTCACCCCCCGCAAAAAGTGGCAGAAATGTTTTTTAGTAGAATTACACGCGTAACTAGTCCCTATATAACTAGTCAAAGCATTGATTTGATTGATCTACA
Organism: Agonopterix subpropinquella; assembly: GCA_922987775.1. NCBI lineage: Eukaryota > Metazoa > Arthropoda > Insecta > Lepidoptera > Depressariidae > Agonopterix > Agonopterix subpropinquella. The sequence continues at coordinate 5,046,249 of OV277694.1, read as the reverse complement.
AAAATCCATACTTTCACATTGGATTATGCTGCTATGTTGCTTATGCTAATGCTTATGCTGTAGTTGGATTATTTGATACAATTTTGTTGCTGTATATTCTTTTGCAATGTTTTTGTAGGCAAATATATCATAGCATATGTTCACAACTATATTCAGTAGTCAGAGATATTCTGAAACATCAGAACATCCATATTATACTAGTAGTACCGAAACTTTCCATGTGTTGCCTCCTTATAATTTTTGACATTTTATTCAATTCTGATACCCAGATGGATTTAAGTAATAATGATATACTGGAGTTGTGTTGCAAGTTGCAAGTCTGTTAGTGGGCAGGCTCGTATCAGGTACTTTACAGCTTGCACATGGCTCAACCATTGTGTATTCACTCAAATGTGTTTTTGTATATAAAACAAACCTTGAGATTACATTTTTTTATTTCATTATAGTTTCTTAAAGAACTGGCCTATCGAAGCGCAAAACCGGGACGCATGGAGAGAACGGAGGGAGGCCTTTGCCCAACAATGGGACAACGACGGCTGATATAATATAATAATTGAGATTACAATACTTCAGTTGTAGCAATGTTTCTGACCACCCCAAAACGGATTATAGTCGTGAATTTATGTATGTATAAAGTAATCGTGTTAGACGCGTTTTGCCCAGGGACAGTGTTGAAATAAATAAAAATTTGCCATTACAAAAACTGTATTTATTTTATTCTAGAGGCAGAACTTCGGGAGCCGAAATAGCAGAACTCTCAGAAGAATTCGTATACATCGCGAAACACTACATGGTCGCGGATACTAGCAACTATGAAGTAAGTATGTACATATTTACCTCATCATCATCATCATCTCAGCCGATGGACGTCCACTGCTGGACATAGGCCCCCCCCCAAGGATCGCTACAATGACCGGTCCTGCGCTGCCCTCATCCAACGGGTTCCCGCCGCCTTCACCAGGTCGTCGGTCACCGTGTGGGGGCCTATCCACGCTGCGCTTTCCGATACGCGGTCGCCACTCGAAAACTTGCCTAACTAAATAAATCTACACTATTGTAAAACTGTATCATGACAACTCTTCCTAACTAAGTAAATCTACACTATTGTAAAACTGTATCATGGCCGGCAAATATCTTGAGAAAGACCTTGAATGCGCAGAATAAAATTTGTAGGCGACAGTGCTACTGTCGCATCACACAAAAGGTACTGGACCAATTTTAATAAAACTTAAAATTAAAAGTCTTTTTGCCATTTGGTTCAGTATGGCCAACTCCCTCTAACCTTAATTCATGAGCTCTTTGGCCTGCAGTGAGATCTTACAGACTATAACTACTTATACCTTTGCATACTTATTTATCTCATGATATACATATACTCACGCCTGTATCCCATTGTAGTAGGCAGAGACAATTAATCACCATCGACTACGATCCTGACACCTCTTTTGACTCTTCCACAGTCATAAATCGTTTCATACATGCTCGTCGGTCGTTTTGGGTACATTTTTATGACCTTTCAATAATTTTTCCGCCAGGAATCAGTAGCCGGCCTCTTCCTAGTTTACGCGCTACTGAACCTGCAGCCGTTCCCGAAGTTCGCGTCGCTGCGCCTGACGGCACAGGACGTGATATCCGTCAGCCGTATAGAAGTGGTGGCGCGGCGCGAGGGCAGGCTCGACGTGCTTTACGCGCTGGGGTCGGTGCTCGTGCGGGACACGCAGTACCACGCCGACCACAGGGAGCGCGGCATGGAGGCTCCGCTCCGCAAGTATTTGGAAGGTAAGACTGTCACCTGAAACCCAAAAGGCTAAGTCGACCGGTCGCTGGGCTGTCCCAAAACGCTAGAAGATGGCGTCACCATAAGACGTAATAGGTATTTGGAAGGTAAACATCATTGAAGAGGGCTATTCGAGTTCAGTGGCGCCCTCGTCACAATAATAAATATTTCTTAATAAAGAAAGCCTTATTAAAAAAGTGCCCAACAGATAAACTACAAAAGCCTCCAAGCTATTTTCATAGAACACTTTTATAGGTTTTTTAAAGGTCTAAACTTACAAATTTTGAAAAAAGAAAAAAAAACGGCTGCTTTTGTTTTTATTCGAAATTATCTAAAAGTGGAATGTTTAGAACCTATAAAAGTATTGTGTAACAATGGCTTGAAGGCTTTTGTAGTTTATCTGTTGAGCACTTTTTTAATTTAGGCTTTCTTTATTGAGAAATCTTTATTATTGTGATGAGGGCGACACTGGACTCCGATAGCCCTCTGAAATACCAACTAATGGACGCCGGGTCTAATACAAAATTCTCGATTAAAGTGTCCCAGAGTAGTGTCCGTATAGCTAGCGTACACATTACATGGATCAGGATTACTTTAGTGCCAATAATAGTGCCTAATCAGTGTCTAGGTCAAATAAATAATACCTACCTCTGTGCTGTAGTTTACGAAATATATGTTTCTTTTACCTGGTACGCTAGCTCGATGTCAAGTTAGCGTACACATTTTCTGTGGCAAGAACGGCTTGCATTACAGCAACAATTTAACATACTTAAATAGTTACCTAATAGTACCCTAGGGCATTCTAAATCTCACGAGGGTAGATATTCAGGAAACGGAGATATAAATAAGACTTTTGAATAAAATACCGAGCGTTGTGCTGGCGTACACACGAATTTACACAATAATTCTTACAGAAGGCGACGTTTCTTTTTATAAAAACTATATCAAATAAATAAAACTCCACTCCGATATCGCAACTTACATCAATTGAATGTTAGTGAATGGCTGCTGATAACAGCCATTCGATCCCAAGAGACGACTCGTAGGGCTAACAACCACAACCACATCCAATCCACACATAATCCAGAACCACTTCAACGGCCTTGAAAGAAAACACGGGTCTTTTCGACTAAAATTACCGATGTATTTTTTTCTTCCGCAATATTGTCTGTCGTCTCAAATTTACCTCTGTCAAAAGTCTTGTCATAAAGTCCAACTGTCAGTCGTAAGCGGCCAGTCTGTCGTAGCCAGACTCTTTGGTCCGCAACAGGCCTCCCATTCATTCCCCGCACCCTAGCCGCCCGTGCACACATCAAAAGATCGCCCGCTCACTCCCACACACCCTCATGCACAAACGTAGACGCACACACACACACACACAGAACACACACACACACACACACACACACACATTGTATTGCAAAACTCAGAAAAATAAGTTGAAACTTTTATCTTTTATTTTAATGTTTTTTGTATGTGTAATGTGTATTTCTGTTTGTTTTATATCTGTTAAGTTTAGCATAACATTCATTTATGTACACTTCGATTGGGGAAGCCATTGCAGCATGTACCACAGCTTGCTCTCACATGCTGCAGGAATTTCATTGATGTATTCATAATTCATAATTCATTTATTCATGCGATCATATGGTACATAAGAGGTGTTACAAAACAGAGTGGGATTGTGGTATTGTAACTGTTATGTGCCAAATAAACGTTTATTTTATTATTATTTATTAAATAGTTCCTGAAATAGTGCCTCTGTCACTATAGTTCGCTGCTCTGTCAGTACTAATGTTATAAGTAAATTCCTAGTAAAACATAAAAAATCGATGCAAAGGCCGGCAGGTTGTGGGTTCAAGTCTCGTCCGCTACTAATCCTATCTTTAAATTGAAAACTAACATTTGTTGGTAGGTTACACGACTATAGACAGCATGGGCGTGCGACCTAAGGGTGTGTTCTACAGACAGAACGAGGAACTTGACATCATCAGGGAGTTGAACAACGTCAGTCGACGGTACAACGACGCTAAAGCTGCCATCACTGCCGGTGAGTTACATTACCTATACCTATACCAGTACAGTTACTATTCACATACCTAAAATATTCACATACATTCAGACAATGAAATTAAACAACTTTCCCTAACACTTTCGCTGCTAAGCAGTCATGATCCTCGCGCAGTGCTAAAACTGACGCCCCTCGTAGGTCATGCGCACAGACGTAACGTAAAAAGACCAATTCGGCTCACCTCGTGAGTCACCCGCACAGGCGTAAGGTTTGGGTGACTCACATTGTAGGTCATGAGCATGAGCACAGGCGAAATGCAATAGCACTGACCCCCCTCGTTGGTCGTGCGCAAAATCATAACGGTGAAACGATAAACTGGCTCGTCTCGTGGGTCACCCGCGCAGGCGTAAGGTTGTCGGTGACTCGAGCGGTAGGTCATGAGCACAGGCGAAATGCAATTGAACTGACTCGTTACGTAGGTTCTTCAGCACTGCGGCCCATTTGTCGTCGGCCTACGACGTAGGGCGTCAGCAGTGAAAGTGCTGAGGAAAATGGGTCGAAAAAAGATAAATATTTGTACCTTCTATTGGCTATGTGCGAAGTGGGTGTTGGGAACTGTCAAGTCGATCGCAGCGCACGCTGTGGCAGAAATTTGAACTACTGACGGTGAAGCTGTGTTAGATTTGCTTGAATCTATGCAAATCCGCACACTAACTTAACACGAAATCTCCAAAACTGTCAACTTAAAATTTGGCATGGAAGTTTCTATTGGCATCTAGATGCTCACTTAAAAAAGGCTTGTCGCATTTTAAACCCCCAAAAGTGTTAAAACTGAGGTAAAAGTTTGTATGGGAATTCCGATACAAATTAGATTTTGTCCAGGGCTTCGTCCGCATCCGCTCCCGTCATCGTACCGGAATAAAATATAAGCTAGCTTTTAACACTAATAATAAGCTTTTAAATATAAAAAGTTTTATCAAAATCGGTCCAGTAGTTTTGGCAGAATCCTCGAACAAACACAGAGTCTTTACAGTACTATAATAGTGTAGATAATTCGGCTGGCCGACATAGTTCATGCGCTACGCCGCGCTAGTGTGGCGCTAGTGTCGTGCACATAACCGTATTACGTAGTCTAAGACATAGCCAATAGCAAAGCCAATAGTGCGGATCAGCCGATCGATTTTCTAGGGACCCAAAAAGTTTTCCCGTTTTTTGACCCTTGTTCTAGTTTCACTATCTGAAAATTCGAATTCTCATTTTTTTGTTGTTTATCAAATACAAAATCAGTCGAAAGAAATGTGTTGAAAAATTTTCTAGTAATTAAAAAAAAAGGGGGTGTATAATTTATAAATAGAGATATAGTTAACATATTGTTTCCCTGTCTTTAAGTGTTATCATTTTCGTTTTCAGGAACCGGCGATATAGACAGGAACTTGAACTACTGCGACCCTGACCTATCAAAGAACCTGGCCTCTTCCCTGAAGTTGATCATCAATGGCATTATTAGCGATGACGAAGGTAAACACCACCTTATGACCTTATGGCTTAAAGTAGTTTTATAAACCAAAGAATCAAAAACGGTACGGTAGCTGTTGGTTGTGAAACTGCCTGCTGATTCGAGGGTAGCGGGTTCGAAAGGATAATATATTTGGATTATAAATATTTGTACACTTATTTGCATTTACAGGGTGAAATTGATATCATTAGAATCCTTTTAAATAGGAGTCAACCTGAACAACTTTTACTATGGCAGCAAACCGACTGGAGCAAAAAAAAAATTAGCTGTTCCATACTAAACTGCAATGCCTACTCGACTCAAATGTATGCAACACTCTTGATGGCGAGCGATGACGCCGCGCCCGTGTACTTACGCTATCATGCGCAGATATGCAAGGCAATACCGACACCTTCATACAGATCCGGTAATGCGACCCCGCCGCCCGCTTCCCCGCAAGGCCCCCGCCGTTGCTCTGCGCAAGTACACACGGCGACACATCAAGCTATACAAAACCAACATAAGCTGGCCGCGCGACGCTATACGTTACTTGACCTACGTGCGGCCAGCTTATGTTGGTTTTGTATAGCTTGATGTGTCGCCGTGCGTACATCCCTTGCCGTACTGTAAGGACTACACAGGTTGTAACAAAACACCCTAGTAATACTTAAGGGGTGCTTCAGACCATTAAACTGAACAACTTTCACTATGGAGCCAACTTCGAAATCGCGAAATAAAAATCAGCTGTTTCATACAAAACTGCAATACCGGCTCGACTCAATTTTTTTGCATATTTTATCGATGTTGGCTCCATAGTCCATAGTGAAAGTTGTTCAGTTTGATGGTCTGTAGTACCTCCTTATAGTTATGCTGTGGTATTACTAGGCTTTTTTACACCCTGTATATCCTTGTCTAGATTGTCTATTATGCAACTCCAAGCTAGATTCTGGTTTTATGATTGGGACTATTAATCCCTGTGACAATCACTCAGTTGCAGAAACGCTCATCAAAGTTAATCCTTGATTAAATCTCTTGCTAGCTTTTTCTACGTCAACAAGACAGCAAGAGATTTAATGGAGGATTAACTTTAATGAGCGTTTCTGCAACTGACCGATAATCCAAAATATTCATACAGAATGATTTAAATGCGTTACATATTAAAGAGGCGAGGGAAGATATTTATACAGGGTGTACAATAAAATGGGACAGCTACTTAAAGGGGTGCTTCAGACCATCAAGCTGAACAACTTTCTCTATGGGACCAATATCGAAATCGCGAAAAAAAAAATCTGCTGTCCCATACATTTCAGTCGAGTTATGTTTGCAGTTTTGTATGGGAGAGCGGATTTTTTTTTCGCGATTTCGATATTGGTCCCATAGAGAAAGTTGTTCAGTTTGATGGTCTGAAGCACCCCTTTGAGTATCTGTCCCATTTTATTGTACACCCTGTATATTTTATTTATTTTGCAGAATCTGAGCCACCTGACCACTACAACTCCGTGCAAGCCATCAAGTCGAAAGCCATGAAGGAGACTGTTAACCCCATAAAGCATCTCACAGGTGTTCAAGAGAGGTATGTATTTACCCTGGAACAAAGGGGTTAAACAACTTCGTCGTTGTGACAATCAGTCCGCACGAAAAGTTAAATCATGGCAAAATCATGTGAAGACTATGCCTGCATGTTTTTTTATGGGAAAGCCAAGGGATCGAGCCCATGCAGCCATGTCATACGAATGTTTAAAATTTTCGATTAAAACGATTCGTAAATTATTGGAACTAAATTAAAAGAGAGAAAAGATTATATAATCTTTTCTCTCTTTTTATTTTAAGATACAATATTTGGAAACATCAATATAGTACATGGAATATAATAAAATATTTACTAAAACAAATACTCAATGTTAATTTACAGAAGAAATCTGAGCCCAAAGAAGAAATCGCCGATCGCAAAACCAGTACGCGAGAGTCCAAAACCCGCCAAAAGTTCACCGAGAAAACGTAAAACCAGCCCAAAGAAAACAAAAGGAAAGAAACGAAGAGATTTAAGTGCTATTATAAACGACTCTGACACTGAAGACGAAATATTAGATCTCGGAGAATTCCAAAAAGAATCCGGAAAGGGGTTAGATCTCAGTGAATTCGAAAAAGACCTAGAAATGGCTGAACAAGATGAACAAACCCCAACTGTTAACGTAATTGTTGAAAATAACCAAAATTTATCAAATGAACAAGAAATAAACATCGAAATAGAATCACTACCAGTGCTAATACGAACCACAACTGAAGACGAGGTAGTCGAAATAGAAATCATAGACAATTATAATAATCCAGAAACAAGTGAACCGCAAAAACTAAATTTAAAAGACAAACTTTTATCTTTACCGGATGTAACTATTCATAAAGTACCTGATGATCAAATCTGTGTTAAAAATAATAAAACACCGAAAACAGATATGGCTCGACTGTCAAAAATATCCAAAAATCCAAAACAAAAAGATGATCATGTTTTCAAAAAACCTGAGAAGGTTACGCTGAAAAGAACTGAAAAGAGGGAACAGAAAAAACCTATTTTGAAATCAAAGTTCAAACGAATGGGTATTTTGCCTGTCGCTAATTTTGAAGATACTAAGTAGATACTCTGTGATATACATGGTCCAACTTAATAGTCCGAGATCCGACCGTAAAATTATGCTCCTATTTCTAAGTAAGGCGAACGAAATGTGATTCTAGAGAATGTTTACACAGGGGTTAATTAAACGCCCCGCCAAGTTGCCTAGAAAAATCTTGCCGCAAGTACCTTTTCCATTATGATTTTTGATAAAACTTTTTCCACCTGTCTATTTGGGAAGTAAATGAGGTGCCACCGGAAGGAGACTTATCTAAAGTACTTTAAAAACTAGGGTTACCACCTCTCAATCTGCCGCAACTATAGGATTGCCAGGTTCAAAGAAGTCATTTTTTTACCTGGCAACCCTAGAGTTGCGGCACATTGAGAGGTGGCAACCCTAGTTTTTAAAGTACTTTAGATCATAAACATACACTAAAATCACATTTCGTTCGCCTAATAAATAGGTGCATAATTTTACGGTCGGATCTCGGTCTATAATATGCTGACGGTTTTATAAGAGAGCGTTTGCCAGTGGCACATTGCGGAGAGGTATGGCCTCTCAATCATGAGGTTCTGAGTTCAAATCCGCACGAACGACATGCCGTGTACCAATGAGTTTTTCTAACTTACGTACACACGGCGACACATCAAGCTATTAAAAACTAAAATAAGCTGGCCGCGCGTAGGTTGAGTAACGTATAACGTCGCGCGGCCAACTTATGTTGGTTTTTGATGATAGCTTGATGTGTCGCCGTGTGTACGTAATACCGACAGCTCTCAAACGGTGAAGGAAAGCATCGTGAGGAAACCTGCATACGCTGAAGAAGAAATTCTGATGTGTATGTGAAATCTACCAATCGTTAGGCACGCGTGGTAGACTAACGCCCATACACCCCCGCCCCCACTCCCTGAGGATAGGCCTGTGCCCTGCAGTGGGTCGTTTATAGGCTGATGATGATGAATTTGATGATCGACTTTCTCTTTTGGACCAACATCGAAATCGCGGGAAAAATCAGCTGTCAGCATTTTGGACGAGTAGGATTAGATTTATATGGAACAGCTGATATTTTTCGCGATTTCGATGTGTGTCCCATAGAGAAAGTTGTTCAGTTTGATGGTCTGATCATCTCCTTAAAAAACCGTCAGCATATTAAGAAGGACCCTATAATAGACTTTTACTTTACAATTGCTTTAATTTATATAATATACTGTGTAGTATTAAGACCCTAATAAATGTTAAGTAAATAATGTATTCTAATGTTGTTTATTCACAAACTTAGATTTACATAGACCCCGCACCAGACCCTGGACACTTCGCTGTCACTCCATACGAACTGGCTGTAATTCTACAGGTCGGGCGTTTTGCTGAACACGGGGCTCTGCATATCCATTGGCGTAGCAAGGGGGGCAGAGGGGGCTCGTTGCCCCCCTTAGAAAAATAGAAAGTAGTGAAGAAATAATTAAATAATAGTACTTAGACACTGTTTCATCTTGAAATTCAAGCCAAAACTCAGAGGCAATACTGCAAAATTTCGAGATGCTTCGCTCGCCCCAGATGTATAGGGATGCAAGGGCTGAAGCACTCATACCACAACTGTTATTGTTCTTTCACCTTTATTGGCTATGTGCGAAGTGGTTGTTGGGAACTGTCAAGCCGATCGCAGCGCACGCTGTGGCAGAAATTTGTACTTTTCTCGGCGAAGTTGTGTCAGATTTGCTTGAATCTATGCAAATCCGCACACTTATTAAATTCTTAAATATCTAAACCAGCAAATACTAATACTTAAAATTTGGCAGGGATGTTTTTATTGCAATCTAAGTGTTGACAAAAAAAAAGATTTTTAGAAATTCAACCCCCAAAGGTGTGAGAACGGGGGTGAAAGTTTGTATGAGAATTTCGTAACAAAGAATGGTAATTTCAGCCAATTAGGTATTATAATATTTTTAATATCGACAATTTTGCTCATTTATTTAGTTTTTACTTTATTTTAATATAAAATAACAAACTTTATCCTAACATTTTATGTACAAATAATTCACGGGGCCGTGTTGCGCTAGATGGCGCTAGTGTCGTGCACATAGCCAATAACATATTCTACAACTTCCTTAAAAATCTAAAGCCAAATTCTAGTTACGGGGAGCCTTAGGAAAATGAACTTTTGGATCCAACCTTGCCACGAGAAATGTGTGTCTTGCCACTGGGACGGGAGCTTTGAGCTAGGTGGCCGGTTGCCCCCCTCAGGGAAAATCTAGCTACGCCAATGTGCATATCTCTGAGGATTGTGCATAGAACATTCCTAGAGATCACAAAATATTTAATACCGAACAACTTCAAACACATTTGCTATTAATTCTGGATGAAGATGGCCGGGATCATCGACACAGCGATAGATTAGAACTACAGGGCCTCTACCCGGACATTCGAACTTCGCAATTGTGTGAACGTTTTCGTTCCAATATCAATTCTATTACAAAGAAGTTCGAACCGAAACGGTCACGATATGTCGATAATCGAAAGTCCGAGTACAAGGCCAGGTCTAGTAGGTGCCTGCGGTAGTAAAGGGTGTGAAATATATACAGATTACCCCCCCCCCCCCCCCCCCCCCCCAATGGATACCGCATGATGACAATTTTGTACACGCCCGAAGTCACCAGTTTTGGCGGTAGGTGCGGGTAGCGGGGCACGAAACGATGCAACCACTGAACAAATATCACTATACAGGGTGTAACAAAACACCCTAGTAATACTTAAGGGGATGCTTCAGACCGTCAAACTAAACAACTTTCACTATGGAGCCAACATCGAGAAAAAATAAAAAAAATCAACTGTCCCATACATTTTAGTCGAGTCGGTACTGCAGTTTTGTATGGGACACCAGATTTTTTTTATTTTTTCTCGATGTTGGCTCCATAGTGAAAGTTGTTCAGTTTGATGGTATGAAGCACCCCCTTAAGTATTACTAGGGTGTTTTGTTACACCCTGTATAGTGATTATTTGTGTGCAACCTCATTGGCCATTTCAAGGTTGCACTACTTCGAGCTCGCTCACTCGCGTTGCTTATATCAGTGCAAAATCAAAGATTGCACTGATATAAGAAACTTCTATGCGGTATCTGAGGAAATATAAGGGTGCGTCCACATCTGGCGAACGCGCCGCGAATGCGCAGCGCGCGAGCTGCGCGGTTACATTTTTTCCTTGTGTGTCGCTACTGCGCATTCGCGGCGCGTTCGTCGCACCCTTAGGGTCAGCGCACACCCAGCGTAAAACTGTTCGAGCATGCGCGAGCAGATTTCATTGATTCAATTGATAATGAACTCTATTCCCATTGAAATAAAGTTGAAAATAGCTTGCAAGTGATTAAATCCCTTCAGCGTCTGTTCGAGTATGCTCGCGCATGCTCCTCGCGGCAACGGGAGCAGTCGCGAGCATGCGCGCGGATGCTCGCGCATGCTCGAGCATGTTCGAGCATACGCCCGTGTCGATGTTTGCGATCCGTCGTAAGTGTTGCCACCTCGGCCGGTTTCGTACTAAATCTAGCATATTTTTTAACTACTTTAGCCCGAAAAGGGCAATTTACTACAGATAATATTATACGTGTTAATGAATTAACGCAAAACTAGAAAGTAGTTTGTTTAGAATCGATAGCAGAATCGAATTATCATGGTTTCAACATAGGTAATTTTTTTCAAAATTTTAATTTTTTTTTTCATAAAATTTTTAATTTACTAAACCCGATGTCAACCCACCCCACGGGCACACTCACCCTACTTATTACCAAAACAAGATTATAAAAATGTATCCATGAGTACGTTAGCGCTTTCTTTCAGTGCTGAAATGATAAAGCTCTATTCATATTTGACGGGACGGGACGGGCACGGGACGGGACGGAGCCAGCGAGGGCAATGAAAAATGAACCTTATTTACATAGTAGGAGAGTATAAAATCCTTTGACGGCCAACGGCCTCCGTGCTCCGTCCGTTGCCGTCCCGTCTCCGTCCGTCGCCGTCCCGTCTCCGTCCGTCCACCGCCCGTGCTCCGTCCGTTGCCGTCCCGTCTCCGTCCGTTGCCGTCCCGTCTCCGTCCGTTGCCGTCCCGTCTCCGTCCGTCGCCGTCCGGTCTCCGTCCGTCCTCCGCCCGCGCGGTGCTGCCAATAGTTGATCTCGAAAAATCGAGGAAAATTTTATGGTGAAAAGAATTTGATATGGTGAAGGTGACAGTTCAAAATGGCTCGATAGATGGCGCTGAAGCGAGTTACATAACAGTACCCGTTTGTAGTAGTACTCAGTAACTTCTTTGTTTTTCAACCGATTGCCTCCAAAATCGATATCTGAGAGGCCGCGTGGACCCCGAACACGAATACAATGTTAGATTTGAGAAAAGTGGCCGCCACCTTGAACTTTTTTGTTTCTTAACCGATTGCTTCCAAAATCGATATCCGGGGGTCCGCGTGGACTCCGAACACGAATCCGATGTCAGATTTGAGAAAAGTGGCCGCCATTTTGAACTTTTTTGTTTCTCAACTGATTGCTTCCAAAATCGATATCTGGGGGTCTACGTGGACTCCGAACACGAATCTGATGTCAGATTTGAGAAAAAAGGCCGCCATCTTGAACTTTTTTGTTTCTCAACCGATTGCTTCCAAAATCGATATCTGGGGGTCTACGTGGACTCCAAACACGAATCGGATGTCAGATTTGAGAAAAGTGGCCACCATTTTGAACTTTTTTGTTTCGTAACCGATTGCTTCCAAAATCAATATCCGGGGGTCCGCGTGGTCTCTGAACACGAATCCGATGTCAGATTTGAGAAAAGTGGCCGCCATCTTGAACTTTTTTGTTTCTTAACCGATTGCTTCCAAAATCGATATCTGGGGGTCCGCGTGGACTCCGAACACGAATCCGATGTCAGATTTGAGAAAAGTGGCCGCCATCTTGAACTTTTTTGTTTCTTAACCGATTGCTTCCAAAATCGATATCTGGGGGTCCGCGTGGACTCCGAACACGAATCCGATGTCAGATTTGAGAAAAGTGGCCGCCATTTTGAACTTTTTTGTTTCTCAACTGATTGCTTCCAAAATCGATATCTGGGGGTCCGCGTGGACTCCGAACACGAACCCGATGTCAGATTTGAGAAAAGTGGCCGCCATCTTGAACTTTTTTGTTTCTTAACCGATTGCTTCCAAAATCGATATCTGGGGGTCCGCGTGGACTCCGAACACGAATCCGATGTCAGATTTGAGAAAAGTGGCCGCCATTTTGAACTTTTTTGTTTCTCAACTGATTGCTTCCAAAATCGATATCTGGGGGTCCGCGTGGACTCCGAACACGAACCCGATGTCAGATTTGAGAAAAGTGGCCGCCATCTTGAACTTTTTTGTTTCTTAACCGATTGCTTCCAAAATCGATATCTAGGAGTCCGCGTGGACTCCAAACACGAATCCGATGTCAGATTTGAGAAAAGTGACGGCCATCTTGAACTTTTTTGTTTCTTAACCGATTGCTTCCAAAATCGATATCTAGGGGTCCGCGTGGACTCCGAACACGAATCCGATGTCAGATTTGAGAAAAGTGGCCGCCATCTTGAACTTTTTGGTTTCTCAACCGATTGCTTCCAAAATCGATATCTGGGGGTCTGCGTGAACTCCAAACACGAATCCGATGTCAGATTTGAGAAAAGTGGCCGCGCCGCCATCTTGAACTTTTTTGTTTCTTAACCGATTGCTTCCAAAATCGATATCTAGGGGTCCGCGTGGACTCCAAACACGAATCCGATGTCAGATTTGAGATAAAAAGTTAAAAAATAATATTGCAGCCGATAACTTTTTCGTTCGCATCATAAGAACATTAATTTGTTTTATCGAAGTCGCTGTCAAGCCGATTCGCGACAGGGCTTGCATTAGTTTTTTGGCTTGGCTTGACACCGACTTCTATAAAACAAATTAATGTTCTTATGATGCGAACGAAAAAGTTATCGGCTGCAATATTATTTTTTAACTTTTTAGTTTTTTTGAAGGCGGTTTTAATTTTTATTTGTTAAAATTTTGTTTATTTCACAATTTTCAGTGGTGAATTCATTAGTTCGATTTAACAGTAGTGCTTCAAATTAACAAACGCACTAGTCAGCACTACGATTTTCGAAGGTTCCCCTCGATTTCTCTGGGATCCATCATCAGATCATGGTTTCCTTATCATGGGACCACCCTTGGGATATCTCCTTTCCAACAAAAAAAGAATCATCAAAATCGGTACATAAACGACGAAGTTATCCGCGAACACACATTAAAAAAAAAAAAATATATACGGTCGAACTGAGAACCTACTCCTTTTTTTGAAGTCGGTTAAAAAGTGGCCGCCATTTTGAACTTTTTTTTTTTGCTTCCAAAATCGATATCTGGGGGTCCGCGTGGACTCCGAACACGAATCCGATGTCAGATTTGAGAAAAGTGGCCGCCATTTTGAACTTTTTTGTTTCTCAACTGATTGCTTCCAAAATCGATATCTGGGGGTCCGCGTGGACTCCGAACACGAACCCGATGTCAGATTTGAGAAAAGTGGCCGCCATCTTGAACTTTTTTGTTTCTTAACCGATTGCTTCCAAAATCGATATCTGGGGGTCCGCGTGGACTCCGAACACGAATCCGATGTCAGATTTGAGAAAAGTGGCCGCCATTTTGAACTTTTTTGTTTCTCAACTGATTGCTTCCAAAATCGATATCTGGGGGTCCGCGTGGACTCCGAACACGAACCCGATGTCAGATTTGAGAAAAGTGGCCGCCATCTTGAACTTTTTTGTTTCTTAACCGATTGCTTCCAAAATCGATATCTAGGAGTCCGCGTGGACTCCAAACACGAATCCGATGTCAGATTTGAGAAAAGTGACGGCCATCTTGAACTTTTTTGTTTCTTAACCGATTGCTTCCAAAATCGATATCTAGGGGTCCGCGTGGACTCCGAACACGAATCCGATGTCAGATTTGAGAAAAGTGGCCGCCATATTGAACTTTTTGGTTTCTCAACCGATTGCTTCCAAAATCGATATCTGGGGGTCTGCGTGAACTCCAAACACGAATCCGATGTCAGATTTGAGAAAAGTGGCCGCCATCATGAACTTTTTTGTTTCTTAACCGATTGCTTCCAAAATCGATATCTAGGGGTCCGCGTGGACTCCAAACACGAATCCGATGTCAGATTTGAGAAAAGTGGCCGCCATTTTGAACTTTTTTGTTTCTTAACCGATTGCTTCCAAAATCGATATCCGGGGGTCCACGTGGTCTCTGAACACGAATCCGATGTCAGATTTGAGAAAAGTGGCCGCCATCTTGAACTTTTTTGTTTCTCAACCGATTGCTTCCAAAATCGATATCTGGGGGTCCGCGTGGACTCCGAACACGAATCCGATGTAAGATTTGAGAAAAGTGGCCGCCATCTTGAACTTTTTTGTTTCTTAACCGATTGCTTCCAAAATCGATATCCGGGGGTCCGCGTGGTCTCTGAACACGAATCCGATGTCAGATTTGAGAAAAGTGGCCGCCATCTTGAACTTTTTTGTTTCTTAACCGATTGCTTCCAAAATCGATATCTGGGAGTCCGCGTGGACTCCAAACACGAATCCGATGTCAGATTTGAGAAAAGTGGCCGCCATCTTGAACTTTTTTGTTTCTCAACTGATTGCTTCCAAAATCGATATCTAGGGGTCCGCGTGGATTCCATACACGAATCCGATGTCAGATTTGAGAAAAGTGGCCGCCATCTTGAACTTTTTTGTTTCTTAACCGATTGCTTCCAAAATCGATATCTAGGGGTCCGCGTGGACTCCAAACACGAATCCGATGTCAGATTTGAGAAATGTGGCCGCCATCTTGAACTTTTTTGTTTCTCAACCGATTGCTTCCAAAATCGATATCTAGGGGTCAGCGTGGACTCCGAACATGAATCCGATGTCAGATTTGAGAAAAGTGGCCGCCATCTTGAACTTTTTTGTTTCTTAACCGATTGCTTCCAAAATAGATATCTGGGGGTCAGCGTGAACTCCAAACACGAATCCGATGTCAGATTTGAGAAAAGTGGCCGCCATCTTGAACTATTTTGTTTCTCAACCCATTGCTTCCAAAATCGATATCTAGGGGTCCGCGTGGACTCCAAACACGAATCCGATGTCAAATTTGAGAAAAGTGGCCGCCATCTTGAACTTTTTTGTTTCTCAACCGATTGCTTCCAAAATCAATATCTGGGGGTCCACGTGGACTCCGAACATGAATCCGATGTCAGAGTTGAAAAAAGTGGCTGCCATCTTGAACTTTTTTGTTTCTTAACCGATTGCTTCCAAAATCGATAACTGACTAACTGATAACTCCTCAAATCTGACATCAGATTCGTGTTCGGATTCCACGCGGACCCTCAGATATCGATTTTGGAAGCAATCGGTTAAGAAACAAAAAAGTTCAAGATGGCGGCCACTTTTCTCAAATCTAACATCAGATTTGTGTTCGGAGTTCACGCGTACCCCCAGATATCGAATTTGGAAGCAATCGATAGAGAAACAAACTAGTTCAAGATGGCGGCCACTTTTCTCAAATCTGACATCGGATTCATGTTTAGAGTCCACGCGGACCATCAGATATCAATTTTGGAAGCAATCGGTTGAGAAACAAAAAAGTTCAAGATGGCGGCCACTTTTCTCAAACTTGACATCGGATTCGTGTTTGGAGTCCACGCGGATTATCAGATATCGATTTTGGAAGCAATCGGTTAAGAAACAAAAAAGTTCATAATGGCGGCCACTTTTCTCAAATCTGACATCGGATTCGTATTCGAAGTCCACGCGGACCCCCAGATATCGATTTTGGAAGCAATCGGTTGAGAAACAAAAAAGTTCAAGATGGCGGCCACTTTTCTCAAATCTGACATCGGATTCGTGTTTGGAGTTCACGCAGACCCCCAGATATCGATTTTGGAAGCAATCGGTTGAGAAACCAAAAAGTTCAAGATGGCGGCCACTTTTCTCAAATCTGACATCGGATTCGTGTTCGGAGTCCACGCGGACCCCCAGATATCGATTTTGGAAGCAATCGGTTAAGAAACAAAAAAGTTCAAGATGGCGGCCACTTTTCTCAAATCTGACATCGGATTCGTGTTTGGAGTCCACGCGGACCCCTAGATATCGATTTTGGAAGCAATCGGTTAAGAAACAAAAAAGTTCAAGATGGCGGCCACTTTTCTCAAATCTGACATCAGATTCGTGTTTAGAGTCCACGCAGACCATCAGATATCGATTTTGGAAGCAATCGGTTGAGAAACAAAAAAGTTCAAGATGGCGGCCACTTTTCTCAAATTTGACATCGGATTCGTGTTTGGAGTCGATTTTGGAAGCAATCGGTTGAGAAACAAAAAATTTCAAGATGGCGGCCACTTTTCTCAAATCTGACATCGGATTCGTGTTTGGAGTCCACGTCGACCCCCAGATATCGATTTTGGAAGCAATCGGTTGAGAAACAAAAAAGTTCAAGATGGCGGCCACTTTTCTCAAATCTAACATCAGATTCCTGTTTAGAGTCCACGCGGACCCTCAGATATCGATTTTGGAAGCAATCGGTTGAGAAACAAAAAAGTTCAAGATGGCGGTCACTTTTCTCAAATCTGACATCGGATTCGTGTTCGGAGTCCACGCGGTCGCGGACCCTCAGTTATCGATTTTGGAATCAATCGGTTTAAAAACAAAATCATTGTTTTTTTTTTTAACTTAGATCATAGTGAACTTTGTTCAGTTTGATTATCTGAAGCACCCCTGTAATAGCGCATTTAAATGTACACTCTGTACCTATACCTCCTGAGTCTCTATAATATAAGGTAGTTCTTGCGCGATTTGTGTCTTGTTCTTCTTCCCAGGAGTGCGATTTTTGAAACTCATAGAAACTCTTTGAAATCAGCAGTTGAAAAATTTTATATTAGGTCTTCTTCTTATCGTGTGGGCAGGCCCTGGTGTCAGAGTTTTTTCAGACCGCCTTACGGCCTCTGACGTGGTTTTTAAGTAACGACTACTACCACCAGAGATAGTAGCCGGGACCAACGGCTTAGCGTGCCATCCGAAGCACGGAATCATTTTTCTTTTCGGACAATCAGGTGATTCAGCCTGCAATGTCCTAACCAACTAGGGAAAAACGCACAAAGTGACATATCACTAGGTGTCCCCCGTGGGATCCGAACCCACGACCTCCGTATCGAGAGCCAATGCTCTTAACCACTAGACCACGGAGGCAGTTAGGTACCTACTATGGAGACGTGCATCTTTCTACTGCTGATTTAACATTAAAAAATCATACTCCAGGAGAGTGATTTTCGAAAGTCAAATCAGCAGTAGAAATATCTCCATACATTTTCAACTGCTGCCGCACTCTTCCGCATTTTTCAAGCCTGTTTGCCGGGTACTGACTGTCCTACCGTACGGGGTATGAAATTACCGTTAAAATTCGATAATTAAAGTACGTCTGGCAACACTGGGTGTCGGTTTCGCGTCGTGCCCGCCCGTCCTCCGCCCGCGCCCGTCCGTTGCCGTCCCGTCTCCGTCCGTCCTCCGTCCGTTGCCCTCCCGTCTCCGCCCGTCCTCCGTCCGCGCCCGTGCTCCGTCCGTTGCCGTCCCGTCTCCGTCCGTTGCCGTCCCGTCTCCGTCCGTCCTCCGTCCGTCTCCGCGCCGTTGTAGTATGAATAAGGCTTAACAAATCATTTTTGCCTCCGAACTTAAAATGCGAATAACTTTAAATTTTAAGTATCAAAATAATGAAATTATTGTTTCAATCTAATTCTTTTGTTATAATTAAATATTTGGGGTGTATGAGGTTTTGCGCTAATTTATTAACACGTTGTATAATAATCGAACTCTTTTTGAAAATACAAAGAAAATCTGAAAGGTCGAAGCAGATTTAGTAGGTTTTCAAATTGTTCATATTCCATTTTATAGTTCCTAGCCATAAAATAACTGTCCCTAGAACTTTAAACCGTAACACAGCACTTTTCCTGCTCTTGCTCCTCTTCCTCTGCTAGTAACCCAATAATTACCAAATCCCAGTCCACCATACTTTAAAATTACTCTTCGCACGTCTTTACTTTAAAATATTGTAAACACAACTGCAAAATTCACTGTCAACTGTAGCAACACGGGAGCATCCGCGAGACTGTTCGAACACGCGCGAGCATGCTCGCGCATGCTCGAGCATCCGCCGCTGCCGCCGGCGGATTTCGCCTCTGCCGCCGGCGGATTTTGCCGCTAGGTGTGCGCGACTGCAAAGAACATGCTCGAGCATGCGCGAGCAGATTTACGCTGGGTGTGCGCTGACCCTTACACTCGCGCTACAGAGCCGACTGAAAAATGACTTCTTCAGAACCTGGCAACCTTAGGGTCAGCGCACACCCAGCGTAGAACTGCTCGCGCATGCTCGAGCATGTTCTTTGCAGCAGTGTTGCCAGCCGGATCTTGTCAAAAGTAACCGGAATTAGATTAAAAAGTAACCTTTTGGTGTGAAAAGTAACCTTTCATATTTTTTCCGGTAATAAGGTAGTTATTAAAAGTTGATGGACAGATTTTGGTTCTATTAACTTACAGAAATGAAAAAATTCAGTAGCGTTTTCTATTTTAAGTTGCATTGTCATCCGATTTATTGATCGAGCGAGTAAGTGAGACTACTTAGACCATTTTTAATCATTCATGATTCGGTACTTACCTATATATTAGTGCGAGAGAGAAAACAGAGAAAAATGTGTTTTTAAGAGTTGCACTCACTACGTTACGAACTTTTGCTTTATAAAACAGTGCAAAAATATGTAAAATCATTCCGTTTCAGGAGCATTCCATGGTCACGTAAGCGACAAACGTACGCGTTTTTTGAAGTTTACTCCTTTTTAACACTTTAACTGAACCTTGCAGAAAATAATCAATGGTACCTACACATAGTTTAGGTAAAGCTTAACAAATACATGTAATTTATATTTAATAAATTTTGAAATTATCAGACTAATAATTCAAATAAAAAGCGTCACGTAAGCGACACTCAGTCAACCGCAGTCTTAAGCTATGTGATAATCTTGTAATTTTTTGCGAACCTATTAAAACAAGGGATATATTTTTATATGTAAACACTAAAATAAAGAATAATTTTTTATTGAACACGCTTTTTATGAATATTACAATTACAAGTTTAGAAAATCAAAACAAAAACGTTGTGTCACGTAGGCGACAGGCTTGTCACGTAAGGCGACACGTACGATTTTAAAATATAAAGTTAGTCGTTTTTGGCCGGAATACTGTTTCTTCTGTACACAGGGCGTTTTTTTGCCTTCGTACGACTTCTCTCTTCGAAATGCGACGATTTCAAAACATCATCATCATCATCATCTCAGGCGATGGAAGTCCACTGCTGGACATAGGCCTCCCCAAGGATCGCCATAACGACCGGTCCTGCGCTGCCCTCATCCAACGTTTTCCCGCCGCCTTCACCAGGTCGTTTCAGGTCGTTTCATTTCAAAACATGTAATTTTGATATCCCACGCATCCACCTTTTCCCATGGACGTTTTCGACGCCATGCTATCATTCATGCCTGGACAAGTGTACACTACAGGGTGAAATTGATATCATTAGCATCCTTTTAAACAAAGAGTCTACCCATCAAACTGAACAACATTCACTATGGGAGCAAACCGATCAGAGCAAAAAAAAAGTCATCTGTTCCATACTAAGCTGCAGTGCTTATTCTACTCAAATGTATGCAACAGCTGATTTTTTTGTTGCTCCGATCGGTTTGCTCCCATAGTAAAAGTTGTCCAGTTTGATGGGTAGACTCTTAGTTTAAAAGGATGCTAATGATATCAATTTCACCCTGTATATCGGATCTGAAGAAGAAATCTCTCACTGTCTGTTCATTTTCGCGTTCTTGATTATCGGTCAGATTCAGATCCCTCTCCATCTCTTGTGCAAGTTTTATTCTCAATCGATTGCATACACCGTGAACAACAACTTTTTGTTTAATTGGGCAGGATGGTAGGCTTCGTATGCATTTTAACACTGCTTTGCTATAGCAAAGCGGTGTTATAAGACTTATAAGTCTGCTTACATTTATAAGGGCTAATGAGGGATTTTCCAAAAGCAAAAAAAAGTAAAAAGTTAGTTCCAAATTTCTCGATAGATGGCGTTGACAAG
This sequence comes from Agonopterix subpropinquella, assembly GCA_922987775.1. Taxonomy (NCBI): domain Eukaryota; kingdom Metazoa; phylum Arthropoda; class Insecta; order Lepidoptera; family Depressariidae; genus Agonopterix; species Agonopterix subpropinquella. Next base: position 5,025,171 of record OV277694.1, on the reverse strand, counting down.
AGAGGGGTCGATTAGGTATGACCAGCACTGGTAGCATGCCAACCCGCGATAGCCGTGATACGGCTTTATCACGTCTTTTATATCGTTCTTTTGCGCGCGAACGAACGAGATAAAAGACGCGATAAAGCCGTAACACGGCTATCTCGGGTTGGCATGCTACCAGTGCTGGTCTACCCAATATTAAACTGTACAAAAACATGTATAGTCATTCCTTACAGTCGCACACAGATTGCCACAAGAGTGACAGTGCTAGATTAGACGTAAATCTGTTAAACAAATGTCACCACTTTTTAAGCAAATTCAAGCAAAATTCGTTCTTAACGTAAGGAAATAGCGGAGTCTTCCAGCTGGACGTCTGGTGACAAAATGGTTCAATATGGTATCTGCACTGGCAGCATGCACACCCGCGATAGCCGTGATACGGCTTTATCACGTCTTTTATCTCGTTCCTTTGCGCGCGAAAGAACGAGATAAAAGACGTGATAAAGCCGTATCACGGCTATCGCGGGTGTGCATGCTACCAGTGCTGTTTACTATTGACATTTCACTTATTCTAATGGGCGGTTGTCATAAGTGTGAATGGATGTCAAGTAGCGTTTCTATGTCTTGCTTTATATTATTTATCTACCCCTATATTTTATCTTTGAGTATGACCAATATAAGCTGACCGCGCGCAGGGTGAATAACGTATAACGTCGCGCGACCACCTTATTTTGGTTTTGCTTAGCTTGATGTGTCGCCGTGTGTACAAACCCTTTCTTATTGTTGTTGGTTTATTATAAACTATCTGCGGGGCTAGTATGCCAACCCACTATAGCGTGATATATCGCTATCACGCTCCCGCTCTCTTTATATTTTCGCACGACACGAACGAACAAGATAAAAGATTTGACAGATGGATGTGTTAAATATCGCAATCGCGGGTTGGCGTGCGTACTAGCCCCGCTGTTGATGAAGTAGCGATTACAAGTTTCCCGGTTTATTTGTGTTTTTCTGTTAAGCCGGGTCCGCTGCGCCATGTTTTCGTGTTACGATGTTAGCAAACACGAAAACATGGCGCAGCGGACCCGGCTTTAGGTTTTTGTAGTTTGTTATTGTCGTTATATTCAAAATGGATACCCATACAGCCACGTCCGATACTTGATTCATTGTTGACAGACAATAACACCGAGATTGTTAATAATAAACCGACAATAATATCAAAGGGTTTATACTGCGTCTTTTTATTAATAATATTCATAAATATACCGTAGGCACCTAATCGACCCCTCTCTGTTCAACGCCATCTATCGAGAAATTATGAACTAGCTTTTTTTTTTTTCTGGAAAATCCCCCATTGAAGAATCACCTGCAGTTGATGCTTCCGAATTATCTGATCTGTTCAAATCTAGGTGTTGCTGTCGTTTTCTTTCCCTTTCTTGCCTCTTATCATTCTGTTTCTTTATTCGTAATTCTTTAAGTTGTTTTTCAGTTATTTTTTCCTTTTTTTCTTTTTGAAGCCTTTTAATCCTCTCATTTTCCTTCTTTTTGTACTCCGGATCATCCTTCTTTTATTGCCAAATTTTCGCATCCGTAAAGCACTCGCACTAGGCTGTGATGGATCCATCATAATTCTAGTGTTTCGTTAGGTATCTACGATTCTCAATAAATTCGTCACGTAGGCGACAACACATGTAAAGCCCAATAAATTTATTCAGACAAGCACAATGTCTTGATAATCCACCGCAAACTGATACTTCTAGTGGGTTATGTTTATAAATAAAATTTAAATCACACCTACCCGTAAGTTTAGTTTTTACGAGACTTAATGAGTTTATTTGTAACGTAAGCGACGCGATCCAGATGCGAAGTAATTTTTGAAAACATTTTTACAGATTTTCGTCCCAAAAACAAAATTCACTTTTTATATTGTAAATAAGAGTGGCAGCTTTATTGTCAAACAGGAAATAACAATAGAATTTCTACAAAAAAGGAAATATCAATCTTTGAATATGGTCAAGTTTTCATACTGAACATTAGACTAAGAGAGTTGTGTGTATTGGTCCGGATTTTATGAGAAGTTTAAAAGTAAAAGAAAAACTACTGATGTATACACAATAACTAATTAACTGCCTTGTTAATACATACTTGCAAAATTATTAAAAGTGTAATTTTTTTTTAAATAAAAAGTTACCGATTTCCATGGAATGCTCCTTCATAGAAAAATATGATTGATAATACAAATTCCGAAAAATCACCTAAAAGTAACCTTTTGAATCGTGTAACCTAAATGTAACCTGACAGAGCTAAAAATCACCTAAAAGGTTACAAAAGTAACCTTCTGGCAACACTGCTTTGCAGTCGCGCACACCTAGCGGCAAAATCCGCCGGCGGCAGCGGCGGAGCATGCTCGCGCGTGTTCGAACAGTCTCGCGGATGCTCCCGTGTTGCTACAGTTGACGTAGTGAATTTTGCGTTGTGTTTACAATATTTTATAGTAAAGACGTGCGATGCGATAACAACAATTTTAAAGTATGGTAGACTGGGATTTGGTAATTATTGGGTTACTAGCAAAGGAAGAGGAGCAAGAAGAGCACATCAATAAGATGAAAAGAGGCAAGAAAGATGTACTTATATTTGGGAAATACTACGCCCTGTGCTGTGCTACGGTTTAAAGTTCGACAGTTATTTTATGGCTAGGTACTATAAAATGAAATATGAACAATTTGAAAACCTACTAAATCTGCTTCGACCTTTTAGATTTTCTTTGTATTTTCAAAAAGAGTTCGATTATTATATAATATTATCTGTAGTAAATTGCCCTTTTCGGGCTAAAGTAGTTAAAAAATATGCTAGATTTAGTCCGAAACCGGCCGAGGCGGCAACACTTACGACGGATCGCAAGCATCGACACGGGCGTATGCTCGAACATGCTCGCGAGTGCTCCCGTCGCCGAGAGCATACTCGAATAGACGCTGAAGGGATTTAATCACTTGCAAGCTATTTTCGACTTTATTTCAATGGGAATAGAGTTCATTGGCCTCGATTCGGAGTGTACCACGACTAAACTAAACTAAATGTATTCCTGTCACTTTCTAAAATAAGATTAAGAAAAGAGACAGAAAACCAACAGCTGACTTTAGTGCTGACGTTAAACGCCCAAAAACGACTTAAATAAGATGGCGTACATTATGATGGCATCTTATTTTGCGCATTTAACGTCACTTTGACAGCACTAAAGTCAGCTGTTGGTTTTCTGTCTCTTTTCTTAATCTTATTTTAGAAAGTGACAGGAATACATTTAGTTTAGTTTAGTCGTGGTACACTCCGAATCGAGGCCATTATCAATTGAATCAATGAAAACTGCTCGCGCATGTTCGAACAGTTTTACGCTGGGTGTGCGCTGACCCTTATAGTTGCGGCAGATTGAGAGGTGGCAACCCTAGTATTTCCAGTACTTTAGATCAGTCTCCTTCCGATGGCACCTCATTTACTTCCCTAACAGACACGTGTAAAAAGTTATATCAAAAATTATAATTTGCGCTCGAACGAACGAGATAAAAGACGTGATAACGCCGTATCACGGCTATCGCATGCTGAATCACATTTCGTTCGCCTACGAAATAGGTGCATAATTTTACGGTTGGATCTCGGACTAGATGTTGACTTCGAGTGGAGGAAATCTCAAAACGGGTGTTAGCACGGTATTAGGATCAAGTTAGGACAGAAATGAAAATAAAATACAGTTTACACCACATTTTTTATTAATACAATAATTAGGTACATTAAAGTCTATACATTTAAATATAATTCATGTTTTGTTTCTCTTTTGAACTTCATTATTAATAGGCCATTCATTTATTTAAAAACAATTATAAAATAAAAAAATGTTGATTATTTCAGTGCGTGAAATTGTAAGATAGAAGAAGTCAAACATTTTTCACTGTTAAACCATTATAGACTTTACCTGCGTTGAAATAACATCCAAAAACAATGTAACACAGTATAAAAAAGAGTATCTAGTACTACATACAGTACGGACACTCGATTTTTTTCGTCGATAATGGTTTGTGCAGTGAAAAATGCTCTGCGCTGCGCTTCGCCAGGTGTGCGCAGACTCTAAGGGTCAGCGCACATCTAGTGGAAAAATGCTCGAGCAGTTTTCATTGTTAAATTCATAATTAACTCAATGGCAATTGAAACAAAGCTGAGAATAGCATGTTAGAGATATATCCCTGGGACGTGTGTTCTTGCACGCTATTTTCAACTCTATTTCAATTGTCATCGAGTTCATATTCAACGAAAACTGCTCGAGCATTTTTCCGCTAGATGTGCGCTGACCCTAAGGAAAATGAACCTATCTCAGCGGATTTGTTATTTTTGATTTGAGTGATTCGAGCAAGCGATTTTTTAACAAACAAACAATAAACATTTTGTTTATACTGTATTAAAAATAATGTACAAGCAATAAATAATATTACTATAACTAATTAAACTATACATAAATGCGATCCAAACACAATAATTAGTTTCAATTTGGTTCATAGGCCTTATAATTTAATAAATTAAATATATCTAAATCAATGAAATTCGATAAAAAAAACTGATTGGTTTGTTTATACACTAACAATAGTTGATTGGTTTTTTTTATAACTTATAATAATTATAACGAAATGAGATTTGTCTTTCTATAAAATGAAATAAAACTGTTACAACACTGGCTAATTAACTTGGCACCTGGCTCGCACGTGGCTCGGAATAAAAAACTCGGAAAGAATAACTCGAAAATGCTAAAGCGCAGGGACACGTGCAACGGTAACTGAAATGCTATGCTTCGGCCCCGCACGGCGACGGCGGGGTCCTGCGGGGGGTAGCAGGAGGGATGTCAAATTCCGAGCCACGTGCGAGCCAGGTGCCTAGTTAATTCGCCCGGGTTCTAGGTTTTTTTTTCAGTGCCTAACTTTGATTAAATTAAAATAGAAAGATAGGTGACTAGCCTATAGCGCATGGACCGCATAAATTAGGCCCCGTCGCCTAATTTACTTAGAGCGGCATTGCGTGATTGAGATACTTTTTTTATTTTAGGCGGGATAAAGGTACAACAATGCATTTGCGTTACTCAAAACTCGTTTTAAAAATCATTCAAAAAGAAAAAAAACAAATCACACAGCATTACTTTTCACTCGTACCTAAGTACATGAAAAGCAGGTCCATTTTTCAAATGCGTAATGCAAGAACGTCACCTATCTTCCGGAATTTTAATTTAATCAGTGTTGTCAAACCATTATCGACTTTGCTTGCGTTGAAATAAAATCCAAAAACAATTATTAACACAACCACTAGTCCCCAAGAGCATCGAAGAGACTTGAGGCGAAACTTGTGTTAATTGATATTCGATTTTATTTCAACGATAACAAAGTCGATAATGGTTTGGCTGTGAAAAATGCTCTGCGCATATCTTCGCCAGGCGTGTGCCGTCTGTATATGTCCAAGTCGAAAGAACATATTACATGCTTTGTCAAAAAGGATGTACAGTCAAATAAATGCATAGTTTATTGAATGTATTAAAGTAAGTAAAGAATGGAATTATCTATACTCGTAGATAAACTACGATAACATGATCGGCGTTGACCCGCTCCTTCAAAGTGTTAACAAGACTCACAACGCATACGTGTGTGCTGAGACGGCCGTACAAAATCAAATACAGGGTGTAACAAAACACCCTAGTAATACTTAAAGGGGTGCTTCAGACCATCAAACTGAACAACTTTTTGATGGTCTGAAGCACCCCCTTAAGTATTACTAGGGTGTTTTGTTACACCCTGTATACGGATTTGTTGCTCGACTAGTGTCAAAAGAGTGTCAATAATGAGCGTTTTTCTTTTCTTTTTTAAATTTAGTTCCTAAAAAACTCGACAGATGGCATGTTTATCGCTCCATAAAGACGTTCGCGAAATACTGTCAAAATCATGTCAAGAAGGTGCCTGCCTTTTTTTAATGGACAAGGGATCGAGCCCATACAACCATGTCAGACATAAACAGTTTCAAATTTTCGATTAAAATAAAATGATTTGTAAATAATGAAATATTCTATCAAAAGATGCGTTGGCATTTTTATTTTTAAAAGAAACACTTTGAAATTTTGACCTTTATTCGCGCAGACCGTAGCGACATCTATCGATCCCCAAGATAGAAAACCAAAAGATAAATGCTCATTGGCTCATCATTATCAGTATGATCGCGGGACTAGTTATCGCATTTTATCTTCTACAGTATATTTGGGATACTGGACAGAGTTTCAGTACTGGTGAAACATGGATGTTCTGAGTTTTCAGAGTATCTCTGACTACCCCCTCGGGAATATAGTCGTGAGCATATGTATGCAGTATAATCGTCAACATCACGTCAAGCTTTGTAATATCAATACTAATATACGTACTAATATTATAGATGCTGATACGATTTCACGACTAAGGGCTCTTACATGAGAGCGCTAAACCGACTTTGATAAAATTTAGTATAGAGATAGCATGATAGATACACTCTTTTTCAGCGAAACAAATAGTGCTACACATAGAATAGCTATCTTGTAAAACTAGACTATGACAATCTTCAACAATCACTACATTGCTACCTATTTCGGTTTAGTATAGCTGAAATCCATAACACGGACTAACAAAATACCCTACAGTAGAGCCGAATCCTAAAGTTACGTATGACAGCTCAATCACACCTTTTTACGTCGTCATCTTTTCAAATCAAAATTCAATAATACCATATCTCAATAATTAATTACAAACAAAAGATATACATTATCATAACTCTAAACTAAAAAAAATGTTTCCAAATATTAATATCATTTGAAATCATCACTAGTAATGCCAAATTGACATACGTCATACGTAACTATAGGAATCGGCTCTACCAAGAAGCTTGAAATTCTGTAGGGAAAATTTCAAGCTTCTTGGGCTCTACTGTAGTAATATTTAAAAGGGTAGTTTAGATTAGACCATCAAACTAAACAACTTTCACTATAGAGCCAACATCGAGAAAAAATAAAACAAACATATTATTTCAAAGTTACCTACTTTGTAACAGATATTCTCCTAGATTTTACAGCCAACCGCATAACCGCGACGAACGACAATGCACGACAGCCTGTATCTCAAGCGATACGCAGCTCCGTAGGTACTTATCGCAGCTGTCAAATCAAACGCTAGTGATCTAGGCTCTGGCACTGCCCATACATTTGAGTTGAGTTGGTCTGCAGTTTTGTATGAAAAGGCTGTTTTTTTTCTAGCGATTTCGGATTTCGATCCATAGTGAAAGTTGTTCAGTTTGATGGTCTTACTAATCTAAGCCACCGCTTTAATCGCTAGGTTGTTTTGTTACACGTTACACGTCAAAAAAATGTTATATTTCATGATAATTTTTTTAGTAAATTGGGACAATTTTTAACTCAGTTTATTTGTTTATTAGCAGTCTGATATGGAATTTTTAATACGGAATGATTTGTATAAGTAAATGTTAAATGATATTAATTTTATTGCTTTTTATTACAATATTGCTTAGTTACACTAAGTTTACACTTCAGCATGAAAATAAGATGAATAGAGCTCATAAAGTCAGTTCTTTCTAAGTAGCCTGTGGAACTCATCAATTTGGAGACCTATCATTTTTCACACAAGCGATTTATGAGTGATTTCGCAACTACACCGTAACGATGCCGACGTCGCAACTGCACTGCCACAATTTTTAACCACGTGTTGACTGATTCTGATTGTCTCAGACACATCGCGGCGATATCGTTCCGTCAACGCTTACGCTCAAAATTCGCTTTTGTGATACGGCCCTTCAGTTGGCATTTTCTTTTTGTTTGATTTACAGGAACCAAGAAGATTTTAGACGCGACGATAACACGCTGCACTACATTCGCTGACAACAGACGAGAAAAGCCGAAAACTAGAGTATTGATGCCCTTTATCGCCGTTAGTTTTCTAAAAACCTCGCGAGAGTGTAGTGCCTGATTTATGGTCTATTCAGTTTAGGCGGAAAAATGCCCGAGCATGATCTTGGCCGCTATTTACACTTAGCGCATAACGACACTGCTGGTGTCAGCTGGATTAGATTTTACCGTTGCATATCTACTATTTTTTTCAGCTCTGTTTATAAGGTCGATATTTAATTATCACCTTAAAACCATTCAAAAGTGCTCGAGCATTTTTCCGCCTAGTCTGAATTGACCCTTAGATTATGCTATTTTCTTTTTTCTATAACTGAGCTTGTAAAAAGATTAATAATGAGTAGGAATCTCCGTGCTTCAAAATAATATTCTTTTTTCAAAATATGACAGAGGATCAATCCGTTTTTTTATTTGATTTACTTTGATTTTGCTTTGATTCAAAGAGTACTTTATTATAACCCTTTGATTATTATTCTTTTATCCAAGGAATATAACTACTCATCAGTTATTCTTGGTTATTTATTCATGATTATTCTCTAACAGAAATCAATATTTCCAAACAATTTCAGAATCCTATTTTGAATGTTCTAAAAATTTGATGATTTAGGGGTTTTATTGGGGATTTTTTATTTATTGTTTTAATAAATTCAGTACAGATCCTAACTGAAGGTAAATAAGCGTATTTAGTTTAATTCTCATTCTTTTCCACTATAGCTAACTCATCGTCTTCAGAAGTATTCGTTTTAGCATCAAACTGAACGAGATTGGCTTCAGATGAACCATTGCTGGACTGAGATCTAGGACTAGCACTCGTTCTAACATACAGAACGTTTGAATCTAACCTACTATGGTCATACGTACCATCAGATATCCTATTTAATTTGTGAATTTGTTCTCTTAGCTCACAAACTTGGCTGTACAATTTTTTGTTCTCTCTCAATATAGCTATATTCTCGGTTTCAAGGAGCTCACGTTTGCTCCACTGAATTGTGTTCTCTGATTTTAAAGTTTCTATCTCCATTTTGTATTCCGCTACCTTTTCTTCTAAGACTTGTTTAGCTGCTATTTCATCTTGTAACTCGTTTTGAAGTCTTTCTACTTCGCTGTGATTAGAATCAGTCGAGCCTAAAGTTCTATCGCTGTGGAGTTCCATTTTAGTGTTATGTAATTCAGCTGTTAGTGTTTCTATTTTGCTCAGTAAGAAAGCTTTCTGGTCTTTCTCGTTTTGTAGACTCTTGCATGTCTCATCTAGTCTTAATCTCATTTCGCTTAACTTATTAGCTAGAACGTTATCAACATTTGAGAATTTGTGTGAATCGAGCGAAGCACGTTGTCTTATAGACGGTTGATCCGGGGAAACGTACCCAACATTTTTCCTTCTCAACTCGACACCGTCCTCGGTCGTTAAGTCACCAGAAACGATTCTACTCTCACCGATGCTCAGTAATTTCTCATTGTCTCTTTTAGCTTCGACCAATTGTTGTTCTATATCGTTCTTCTCTGTCCTTAACGATGATAGCTCCTTGGTTATCAAGTCTAGTTTGTTTTTCATCTGTTTAGACTCTTCCCTAGCTTTGTTTCGTTCAGTACGTACCTTTGACCACTTTTCTCTCCAGTTGGCGGTGCAGTCTGACCACCAGCGCATGGTTTTCTCCATCTGGGTGGCCCGGGCGCGGGCCTCGTCCAGTTCTCTTTGGTATAGGGCCTCTTTGGTTTCCCAGTCGGTGTTGGTGTACCTCATGGCACCGTCTGAGTCTCGGCTGCGTCCGTGGCTGCCGCCGTGCGAGCTTTGCGCCATTTTTCATTTGTGGTTTTCTGTAAAGAGTTTTAATAAGTTTTTATTGAATATGATGATGAGCGTCAGTGGCGCGCTGCTGAGGTATAGACACTCAATATTGAGTCCAAGTTCGAATCCGCACGGATGACATGCCGTATGACAATGAGTTTTTCTAACTTATGTACGTAATTTGAAACGGTGAAGGAAAACATTGTGAGGAAACCTGCATACGCTGAAGAACAATTGCCATTTTAAAGGCACTGACTGTCCAGAATAGTTACAGATTAGGGGTTCGCTAATTAAGGGGAATGACTGTTCAGTGCAACCGCACTTAGTGGTCTGTTAGTTAGGAGCTCTGACTGTTCAGTGTGGGTGGCTTAGGGGTCTTATTGAGGAATTATTGAGTAGGGGCAGTGACTGTTCAGTTATTCCGAGAGATAAGTGTACTTTTTGCAACCATCAGCAGCAAGGCTAATTCACTGTTTATGGGGTGTAGAGCTTCTCTGTGATGGGGATGGACCAGGTCTGCCTGCATAACTCTAGTCGGTTTAGGAGTTACTGATGATTAAAGTTCTGTAAAAAATTAACAATCAGCTGCAAGGCTGATCGTATGTTATTGTTGTAGTATGCACTGTAGCTATGTGAACAGTACAAAAACTGAGATGGTTCATCAGTCGGTTTATTAGATACAGCCGTTCAAAGGTTGAAACTTTGACTGGCTGTATCTCCTAAACAGACTGACAGAACTTGACATTTTTTGTACTGTTCATATAGCTACAGGGCATACTACAACAATATCATACGATCAGCCGTGCAGCTAATCGTTGATTTTTTACAGACATTTAATCATCAGTAACTCCTAAACCGACTGGAGTTATGCAGGCAGACCTGGTCCATCCCCATCACAGAGATGCTCTACACCCCATAAACACTTAATCAGCCTTGCTGCTGATGGTTGCAAAAAGTACACTTATCTCTTATACTAAGTGTGAGTGCCTTAGGGGTCCATTAATACGAGCACTAACACTGACTGTTCAATGTAGTTGCCTTAGGGGTCAATTGATTAGGGGCAAGGACTGTTAAGTGTGGTTTCCTTAGAGATCCATTGATTAGGGACAATGACTGTTCAGTGTGGGTGCCTTAGGGGTCTGTTAATAAGAAGCACTGACTGTTCAGTAGGATTGCTTTAGGGGACAATTAATTAGGGGCAATAACTGTTCAGTGTGGTTGCCTTAGGGTTACGGTAGTAACTATTAAATAATCTGTGCTTAGGGGTCCATTGATTAGGGGCAATTACTGTTTAGTGTGGTTGCATTAGGGGTCAATTGATTAGGGGCAATGACTGTTCAGTGTGGTTGCCTTAGGGGTCCGTTTATCAGGAGCATTGACTGTTAAGTGTAGTTCCCTTAGGGGCCATTGATTAGGAGTACTGGACATTATGATAAAAAACAATGCGGGTTTTGTATGGAAGGATGGCGCCTTATTTTTCGACGTTGTTTTTAGCGCGGCCTTCAAACTTGAATATTTTAGTTCAGAATAAAGGAACAAACAAAACTTGTTACTACAATCTATATCCCTAAACTCAGTTTGAACGGAGGTATATAAAGGCTTGAACTACTTCAAGCCTAGTTATTAAGTTCAAATCAAAACAAGATTAATTGATGGCCGTGCTAAAAAAAGTGAAGGAAAGAAAAAAGGCGCCATTTTTAGTCATTGGCTTTTGCAGGACCATGAGTTCCCCTCCTTCCCCGCCTTGTGTGCCCCCGCCTCGGGTCATGTGCCCACAGGTATGCCCCCCTCCCCCGCAGCTGCCGCCATGCCGCTCGAAGCCAGTCATGAGGAGGCTGCACTGGGCTCAGACGACAAGGAAACTGACCCAAGCTATCATGCTGTCTATTATTGCTGGATCATGCGTCTACACGTTCCTTGGAAGGCCACGAATAGCCACGTACAGGGAATTTTATGCGTAAGTATAGTGCAAATGATTTGATTCCCTAAATAAAAGCGGTCAAGTGCGAGTCGGGCTACTCGCGCACCGAGGGTTCCGTACTACACCACTACAAAACAACATTATTAATTAGAAAAAAATCTTTTTTTGTCCGGGACCTTTAGCGCGAGACCGACTCACACTTGGCCGCTTTTTAGTATTTGTTGTTATTCTGTAGAGTATGCTCTATAATCACACTAATTTTGACGCTTGTATGTATTACCGTTTTTACGATAGAGCGTGAAGAAAAAACGTTGATAAAAACTAGTTTCTTGTTGAGAACCCCCCTTAATTTTTAACTTTTTGACATTTTTATTATTTTTTAATAAATCCGCCGCAATAACGCATAATCTGAGAAAATTTCAACTATCTAGCTATTATGGTTCAAAAGTTACAGCCCTAAATAGGTAGGACAGACGGACAACGTAGGCTTAGTAATAGGGTCCCGTTTTTACCCTTTGGGTATGGAACCCTAAAAACTAAACCACAGAGCCATGTCACACAATAGATACAGGGTGTAAAAAAACCCTGTTGGAGCTTTTTAAGGCTCTAAGGTACCCTTTAGGGTTGCTTCAGACCATCAACCTGAACAACTTTCTCTATGGGACCAATACTGAAATAGCGAAAAAAAAAATCTGCTGTCCCATACATTTCGGGCGAGTGATGTTTGCAGTTTTGTATGGAACAGGCTGTTCCGAAAAGCTGACTTTTTTTGTGATTTGAATGTTGGCTCCATAGTGAAAGTTGCCCCCAGAGCCAAACTATGGCTTATAACCATAGACATAAATCTGTAATCTCCGCAGGAATGAAAAGAAAGAGCCATATGATTAAAAATAATAATAGTGAAAGTTGTTCAGTTTGATGGTCTGAAGCTACCCTTTAAGGCTCCGACAGGTTTTTTTTTACACCCTGTATAGAATAGAAAATGATTTGATTCCCTAAAAAACTAAACCACAGATAATTCAAAAATATCTTCTATTCTTTATCTATTGTGTGATATTGACTATATCACACAATAGATAAAGAATAGAAGATATTTTTGAATACAACAAACCAATCTAAGCATTGATTTTTTTGAGGATTTTCCATTAAGGTGGTTTCAGTCCATTCAAACGTTTGACGCACAATACGCGTAGACGGTATTAATAAAAGTAATATTTTATACATGGAAAAATAGTTTAGAAAATCTAGATGTCGCGTATCAAATAACATTTGCAATTTATAATATAATTACGAAGATATAAAGCTTTGAAATTTTTCATACCTAATTTTCAAATCTTTATATCTTCGTAATTATATTATAAATTGCAAAGATTATTTGATACGCGACATTTCGATTTTCTAAACTATTTTTCCATGTATACAAAGTCACTTATATTAACATCGTCTACGCATATTGTGCGTTAAAGTTTTGTATAAAATTGACCCCTCTGCCTTAACATCTGATAGTCTGTGATGGTTTAGATCAGTGGTTCCTAGAACCTTTTTTCGATAAAGGACCACTTTGATCATTTTGTTAATAGCAGAGACCACAAAGTTCAAGAATCGAAAGTATAAAAGATATTTCATTCGACACAATATACACAAAAGTTATTAAACATTTTTGTAACTTATTTTAAGAGTCACGTTGCAGGAACTGACCCGAGTACACGTCTCGCGTGGTTTCGCGCGTCGTGTTTGTGCCTGCCACGAGGCTCCACATTCCTCAATCTCTTCTTGTTCTTGTCCAAAAACAATCCCTGAGATTGGGATAGATTCTCCCAATAAACTACTTGACACTGGCGGAAATGCAGTGCTAACGCACAAGCAAGAGTCCATTAATTTATAAATAAAAAAAACTTATTTTAATTCAACAGATGATAGTCATTGGCACTGATATATTCACCCCATCTCGTTCAACGCCTATTGCATTCGAAATCTCAATTTATTGGCAACTCCATTCACGTAGCATACTATGGTGTGGCTACACTCAGCGGGACCCCGTGTCGCAGAACGATGCGAGTATGTCTGGGATTTAGTTCAGAATTTGTTCTATCGAATCCAATTAGAAATAAAATTTGTTCCGTCAAAATAGAAGAATGGCATGGGTTTGAAAACAGTGTGCATATGTAATTTCAAAAATAACAGGGTCCGAAAATACCTCCACTCAGCGGGACCCTTTTTTACTATGTGGCTGTCGTTTTTTGGGACCCTGTTATTTTTGAAATGACATGCTAGAACACTGTTTTCACTTAAAACGTAATAAAGGAGAGTAGAACTAAATTTTGACACCCATTTGGAGTTCCTGTAATCTAAACTATTATAAAACTGTAACAGAAATGTGTCTGTACATTGATGATATTTACAAAAAAAAATTACGACATGGTTTTTACCTGTCCCTGATTCCAAATCACCAATTCTTGGATTTTTTGTCTGTCTGTTTGTTTGTATGTTTGTTTGTTTGTTTGTTTGGGTGTTTGTTTGTTCGAGTATCACGCAAAAACTACTGAACCGATTTTGATGAAACTTTTTTGTTTGATAGCTTATCATCTGACTTAAAATCTGGTATATAATTTATGCGGACGAAGTCGCGGGTAAAAGCTTTTATAAATAAAAAGGGTGCCGCTGGCTGAAGTTTTTTTTACATCCTGTTTTTTTTTTAACTATAAACGCTAGGACACTGTTTTCACTTGAAACGTAATAAAGGAGAGTAGAACTAAATCTTGACACCCATTTGGAGTTCCTGTGCCCTATAAATAAAAAGGGTCCCGCTGGCTGTAGGTTTTTTCAAACCTATGCCATTCTTCCATTTTGACAGAACAAATTTTATTTCTAATTGGATTCGATAGAACAAATTCGGAACTAAATCCCACATACTCGCATCCTTCTACGACACGGGGTCCCGCTGAGTGTAGCCACACCATACTATGGATGCCGGGTCTAGTACAAAATTTTCGAAAAAAGTGTCGGAAACTAAACTACACAAACCCAAATATATGTAGTAATATAAACCAACTAAAAACATTGAAAATGCTGAAATTCTTTTCCATCCCACTTCCCCATCGGGACACGGCGCGACGCATGCTTAGTCAGCCGATCGAATGAAGACTGTGACGTATATCATTCTCTTTTTATGTTTTGGTGCTCCTTTGGTTCGAACACTTTTCAGTCGTCCTACGTCCAGTAGTTGGTAAGTCAATGGGCAACTCTATTATAGAGAGGGTCCTTTCCAGCAATGGAAAATCATGCCATAATTTCCCTAGAAGTCAAAACTTAGTACATACTTGTACGAGGGTGACAGCATCCTCATACCTAGTACGAAAGACCCCAAATCTCGTATTTGTATGAAGAACCTCGTACATCTGGCAACCCTGGTTGGCGGTTTTAAGGATAGCAAGCCCGACACACACTTTACCGGTTCCGACAGCCCTGCTGATGGAACATGCACTCAGTTATTCATACGTCATAAAACTTGAGTAGAATTTATGAGTGAAATTGATTGATGACAAAAGTTTCAGGCAGTTATTTATTAGACCTATCAATCGGCTACCACTTTTCACAGGTTTAGAAGTGTAAATCCTAACTAATTCAATAGTAATTTCAATAAATGTAGTCAAGATTTCAGTAAAATGTAGTCGAATCTTTTGCTTTCATTCAACTTGTGAAAATTATAAACTTACCTGATAAGAACGTGAGTAGAATCGATTGTCCGTTTCGTTAAATATCGTTGGTATTGAGACTCATAATTCCTAGATCACTCAAAATAGAGGTTTTTGCAATAATTCAGTAATTTTCGGAACAATAAAAAATTCCGCTTTCGGAAACACTGTAGCGGATGAACTTTTATGGCTTGAAATGTGGTCCTTATTGAATTGAATGACAAACTGAAAGAGCAATAGATTTCCTAAAGATTATCAATGTGGCTATCTCTGTCTTGAATCATAAGTGAAAACAAAGCTAAGAAAAAAAAAACAGATTTGATAGCTTCCGGATCCTTATTTTAAAAACCCAATGGCAGGCATTACACGATCAATCCGGAGTGCGATTTTTGAAAGCCTAGCTAGTACGTTGCACGTGATACGGCTATATCCACCTATGACACGTCTTTTATCTCGTTCGTTCCCGCGCAAATAGAAAAAAAGCCGGAGCGTGATAGCGCTATATCACGATATCGCGGGTTGGCGCATAGATAAGCTACTATTTTACAGGGTTGGCGTACTAGCACCACAGGCACAGCTCTATTCACATTACGACGGACGGCCAGGGACGGACGCGGAGGGTGTAATGTAATACATGAGGAGTTTCCTGACAGCTAGTCAAACTTAGTTCAACATACTGGCGATAGATGGCGTTGACCAGAGATAGGTCCGAAGATAAAAAAATTAGGAAAAAAAGTATAGAAAAATGCATGTCACTGAGTCAGACGCATCCGTTGACGAAATATATGTTCATATTTTGCTGTTTACTTAAAAACACAAATTTGTATTATTTTATTTGTATTTTAGTATCTGCAAGGTCACTCACCCCTGTCTGGTCAACGCCATCTATCGAGCCATTAGGAACAACTTTTTCTTTTTTAATGGCTTTTGGAAAATCGCTCATAGAGTTGACAGAGAGAACGCACATACGGGCCCCACGGACGGAGCTTTCTTTGTAAACTCAATCTGTATTGAAATAGGTTTTATTTTACATTGCACTCTCCACGCCCGTCCGCGCCCGCCCGTCCTAATGTGAATAGAGCTTCACACGTTCAAAATCACGGTCAAATGGCGCATTATCTCCATAGTAATTTTGACATTTTCTAATGCTGATTTGAACGTGTATTTCAAAAATGGCACTCTCGAAATGTATAAGTAGTAGGTATACTAATCATTGAGCTGTTATGATGTACATTGTATAACGTACGTCTACTAGTCACTGTACCTCATAACGCTGTCCCTTTCCAGCGTGATGGTGTTGCCGCACCGTGCTCAGTCAGTCAACTCGCTAGATTGAGGAATTCGTGCTACGGCTACTTCGCGCTACCGGGCCCTAGATGACCCTAGAGAGGACTAGATTGAATAGATTTTTTTTTTCAATCCGCCTTTATACTGTCACGAACGCTGTCAAACGTTAGACGTAAGAAGGCATTCAAAAATTCGGAGGGTGTATTAACAATCGCCGTGGTCTTACGGTCTAAGGGTCCGCCTCCCATGCTGGGGGGTGACGGTTCGAATCCGATCCGCGCCAAAAATATTTCTAGATTTTAGTGTTTTTAGAAATGTTCTAGAAGGAAGAGAGAGAAGGAATATTTAAAAAGGGACAAAAAGGTGAACGTGTCTAGGAACTTCGAGAAAGGAGGCGAAATTACGAATATTTGAAAAGAACCAGAAAAGTGGGCGTGTCTTCGATCGGTTTCGAAAAAGGAACGCGGGGTTAGAACTATCTGGAGGAAAACAATCGAGTAAAGAAAAGAAGATCGAAAAAAGGGTATTCCGGAATGTTCTGCGGGATATAAAAAGGCGGCGAATTTCGACTGGCGGCAGTCCTTGGTTAAACAGTGAACAGTGCGAAACAAAAGGAAGAAAAGTAAAAGTGGAAAAGTACTAGTGAAGAGAAAAGTGCTAAGAGTGGAACAGTGAGTAGACTAGTGTCAGTGTAGTGCGTGACGTCATAGTGTCGGCGTAGTACGTGACGTCATAGTGTCAGTGTAGTGCGTGACGTCATAGTGTCGTACGTCGTGACGTCATAGTGTCGTACGTCGTGACGTCATAGCCGTGACGCGTGTCGTGTCGTCACAGTAGTGACGTAGTGGACTGTGAACAGTGACAGTAAGTGGTGCACGGGGAATCCCTGCGAGGAGGACCCGGTGAAGTGAACCGTTTAGGGGAACCTCTGCGAGGTGGACCGTTTGTAAGTGTATCCCAAATAAACTCTGCAAAATTGGACTTAGCGTTTCACTTCAATCCCGGAACCCGTAGCTCGTAACAATACATATAATACAGGGTGGTCCAAACGTAGACGTCCATAAAATTAATAATATCCCATGCATGTTCCGCAACATGATCGTCTGGAAACACTCTTTCATACTTAAAATAATCAGCAATATTTAGTTTGCATAAAATCTCGGAGTGGTGGCTTTATGCAATCTTATTGGTTAGTATTTCTCCGCCGCCTATATTCGCGTTAGGGTTGAACCTCATCGCACGCCGCAGCACCGCCTCGCGCGATCGCGTTCCGTCTATCTTATTTACCTCTAGCCAATGAAGTTCCTGAGTGACAGAAAAGGATGGAGCGACGGAAAAAATCGATGCGGTGCTGCTAGATGAGTTTCAACCCTTAATGGACAGGCACCCTTAAGAACCACAATTTGTTTGTTATTTGGTAAATTGAATATTCACTGAAGTTTTTAAAATTAGCTTCAAACCAATGAAACATCCATTTTGTATCTTCGAGAGAATTTTGAAAATTTTGCTCAGTTCAAGTCAATCCAAAAATGTTCAATTTCGACCCTTTTTTCAGTAACTTGTATGGACTTCATGCTACTGATTATTTTACGTATGGAAGAGTGTTTCTCCACCACGCAAACCGCCGACCATGTTGCAAGAACAAAATTAAAAAAATTCTTACTATGAAATTGACATTTTCTACCTAAATTATATTTTCTAAACCACAAAAAATAGCGGAAGATACATGGGATATCTTCGGATAACTACACCCAGAAGTGCGATTTTTGAAAATCATACGAGCGACTTGGCAGTAGAAAATGTCAAAATTACTATGGAGATTATGCATCTTTCTACTGCCAAGTCGCTCGTATGATTTTCAAAAATCGCACTTCAGCACAGCCACGACACTCCTCGTACGTGTGAGCCCCCGCGTCGGTGACCTATAGGGTTGATACTTGCGGAAAACGAATATTCAATTCAATTCAATTCAATTATACTTTATTGCACACCAAAACAGAATATAAGCATAAGCATATGCTCACGACTATATTTCCCGAGGGGGTAGTCAGAGACAACACACAACAAGACAACAAAACAGAAAAAAAACAGATTATACATTTGAATAAAGATATAGAATTACAAATAAGGTGGTCTTATCGCTAAAAAGCGATTTCTTCCAGACAACCTTATTTACACTGGTGCAAGGAAATAATAAAAGACATAGGTACTAATACACTGGGGATGACACTAAGGCTGAGATTCAGAGACGTTTTGTAAGTCATAGTTCGAACTCCCGTATGTCAAAATCCATACATTTTGACCCTACTTAGTTCGAACTATGATTTAAAAAATCGTCTCTGAATCTCAGCCTAAGTAATTAGAATTGTTAATAATGTTCATTTCAAGTTTAAAATATTTTAACAGAATTTTTGTTGTAAAGAATATAATTATTTTGTAGGTGGGTTACTTACAACGTATTACAGGTAGTTCTTTCTAATTAGTTTGTGTATTACAGCTGGTAACTATAAAGACTTAAGACGTTTCAAAAAATTACATTAGAGCTTGAACCTAAACTTTTACTTATATGCAAGAAGGTTGAAATTTTCCTTGCTTATACGACATAAAGTTTAACTTACTACAAAATGATGGGCCTCGTATCTCATTCATTTTAAGGGATATCAAAACATGATTTAATACAGATCGATAGAGAAAAAAATTCGAAGTTCAGTGGTACTTTCAGGGGACTTACGACAAAATGTCCCTTACGACATTTGCAATTTCCACTGTTGATGTTTTTATCGTAAGCGACAAATTCAGCATACGACGCGCACAACTCTCAAGTTGCGTTTCAAATGTCGTAAGGGACATTTTGTCGTAAGTCCCCTGAAAATACCACTGAACTCCGATTTTTTTTCTCTGATTAAACAAATTCACTGTACGCTTAGGCACTTACATTAAAATCAATAGAAGGTATGGAACATATTCATCGCTTCTATCGAGCGTATTTAGGAAGATCGTAAGCTGAGCTTTGCCCGCTGAATTTGTCACTCAAAATAAAATTTTATTGCTGTCTTTTGCGTTTAGTTGTTTATTCATCTATACTTATAAAACAGTTCCGCTGACTGACCGACAAATAGCTCACAGCCTAAATCGCTGAAGACAGAATTATGAAATAAATTTTCTGCGTAGGGGTGCACGAAAGGTTTTTTATATATTCGAATGAAAATACCCTTAAAATGTAGTTAGTAATTAAAACTAGTGTTGTATACGGGGTGTAAGGAAAAGTATCATTAAACCTCTAAACCACATACTCTACCCATCAAACTGAACAACTTTTACTATGTGAGCAAACCTTTCAGAACAAAAAAATTCTGCTGTCTCTTACGTTTGAATCGAGTAGGTATTCCTACAAAAATATTGTTTCTTACAAGCGACACGATAAAACGTTAAAATCACATCGTAAGGGATAAATGTATTTTAATTTGAAGTAATGAGTAAGAAGTTACGATTAGAATAAACATGTAGTATGTAAATTCCAATTCATTAAAATTTAAAGTAATTAATTTTCATTCGATTGTTTCAAAATAAAATAAATAGTTTGTGTGTTACATTCATCGATTTCTAGGTTTAGAATAATGCATAAACATATTATACTTCCGAGTAGACTGAGGAACTCCTCAATATCGCATCACCGAAACCGAAATGTCAATATGTGCGAAATTGATACGTGTGTGAGTTCTAGTGATGTGACATTGACGTATTCGCGATTATCGATATCAAAATCATCGATATCAGATTATCGACTACTTAGTAGTCGATATGATTTTGATACCGATAATAGCGAATATGTCAATGTTACATCACTAATTTATAGTAGTCACTACTACTATTATATTTTTTTTTTTTTTTTTTTTATTAACTATGGGTTTATTTTAATATTACGAAGTCTAAATCGGCTAGGCTTACAATCCATCTACCTACACTGCTTTAAAACTGTTACTTAGGTCATAGGTCATAGGTCGACGAATATTTTCTATGAAATACGCAATTGCCCAGCCCCACGAAAAGTGCGCGCATCACGTGCGTGTGCCGTTTTTTCGATTTAAAAGATACTACCGAGTAGACCAAGCCCTGTACCAGCACTTTCGATGTTCGCTATATCGCCACTGTTTCGGTCCGCGCTTCATTGTAATAGAGTTGAATTTGGAATGAAAATGTTCCCGGAATTGCGAAGTTCGAATGTGCGGCTAGAGGCTCAAGTGACTCCTCATTATCGCATCACCGAAACCGAAATGTCAGTATGTGCGAAATTGGTATGTGTGTGAGTTTTTGTGATGTGACATTGACGTATCCGCATTATTGATATCATAATCACACCGACTTCTATAAGGTTTTAATCTGCTGGGTTATAATTTGTCTACATACACTACTTATTATAAAACTGAAATGTGTGTCTGAGCATTGAAAATATTTTGTAATAAAAGCATATGACTATAGTGTTTAGGGGTCCCTGAATCAAAGATTTCTTTATTTTTGATATGGAATCGAATTTATGAAAATAATAAAAACCTGCTGTAGTAGCCAGGACTTAAAAACCTATCCTGTTTTTTCACAGAATGTACAGGTGCAATATAATTTCGAAGAATTTTGCGATACATAATTGAAACTAGCAGCGTTTCAAAGAGAAAAGAACCACGGTTCTCATGATTAAGTATGATAAATTATGCTGATTTTGATTCCATGCATTTACGTATATGTTCCGCCGTAGCACCTAAACTACTGAGCCGATGTTGATGAATGAGGTGGCAATCGATTCGTTATTATTTATGGTCTGGGTGACATAGAGGATACATTTTATACGAACAAAATCAATATGACGGGGATGTTACATCCGATTATGATGAAACTTATTGTGTGAAACCAATGTGTTGTTCAGTTTCAGGCCGCATCTTCTCTACAGCGAAACACTCCCGACGCGGTGGTAGAGTCAAAAACATGACTTCAGAAAGCTATTTGATATTATTTTGAACAAAAATACATTATTTTGAAGAAAAAAAATTGGACTTGAGTGAGTTTAAAATCTAATAATTAGACCTAAAAAACTGGTATGTATTTTATCTCGCTAAACTACTGAACCGATTTTGATGAAACTTTATTTGTTTGATAGCTTATCATCTGACTTAAAATCAATAACCGTACACACATTGAAAAACGAAACTCTCGAGTCTCAAAATCTGGTATATAATTTATGCGGACGAAGTCACGGGTTAAAGCTCGTAATATCTAAATTTTAAAATTGGAACTGTTGCTGTCGTGATATTTTTTTATTTGTATTTTGGTACATTTCCAAGCTCAAATTAGCTCTTCAATATTATAGCAAAAAAAAAATTCAATTATCAATTAGTCCCGGCTCCAACCGTAAAATGACTGGGCTATAAATCAGCCTTTCAATACCTACGTTTAAAAACAATACCAGAATCTGACGAGACATGAACGGAGGGAGCTAGGTGGTAGTACAGAAAAACATATTTCAAAAATATCGACATATCGATAGATTTTGTGCAATATCTATGCGAAACGGTTCCTTTTTCACGTACACAATAATTTTTTATCTTACACATAATTATTTAAAATTACACATTATTTAGAAAATAGGATGTTTACTGCATTTAATGAATGTATTACTAAATCATTTTAATAAAAACATATGTGAAAACAAGCCTCATGAAAGTGGTATTGTACTGATCGTATTTACCTGTGAAACGTTTCTTTATTTGGGTTGTTGGTGTAAGTTACACTACATTCCAACACGGAACACGACACCATTATGATTTTTTATATTTCTCTTATGAAACACAAAATGAATTTAAATTAAATCACTAAAATAACGAGAAATAATTTTTTGACAGGGCTCCAAAAGACTCCGATTTGTTTCAAAATGGTTTTACGGCAATTATATTATAATCTCTTTCGCACACGTAGCTTTTTTCATTATGATCGGAATCTCATTCACACACTTACCAGGTCTACTCACGGTAGTAGAATAATAATGTCTATGGAATAATGCCTTAAAATTTGACAATAATTTGGATAATAATATAATCAGGTTGAATTTAATACATATTGATGTCGCAAAGAATTTATAACTCGTATTTAGCCATTTGTAAAATCGTCATTAAATATAGGTAAAGTACGTCATTTTTAAATTTACTTATTTACAACTGGAAACAGAAACGGCAACATCAAATGTCAAATTCTGACATATTGAATATAATTATATTTTTTTCTTAATGGCCAGTTATTTTAAGTTGATTTTTATTTTACCTAGAAGTTTACAGGTCCAACGAATGACGTCACTAGTCGGACCGAAAAACGACTTTATTTTATTAAAAATATCTGTAATCTTTTCATTTTGAAAGGACACCTGGCACATAATACCCAAAAATGTATAACCATCCTTCTATTTTTATTATGGACTATGGAACACTAGAAACTAACTGCAGGCATTAGTTTATTTTATAATGATTTATTAGTTTTTATCATTTTTATATAAAAAAAACATTGTGCTTGCAACACCTCCTACCTCCTCCCAGAGATTTTGTATAGTAAGAATAGATTCATTTTTTTTAAGAAAGAGTCTAGAAATGGCCAGGTCTCTCATTCTTAGTTATGGTATCGCTTCATTTGAAAAAAAAAAGACAAACACAGACAAATGTCACCGTCTTGAACGTCAAAGTGTACGTTTCTGATTCATCGTGATAGCCGGCGTGCTTCCAACGTCATTGTGTTATTTTGTGTGAAATTAAATACGAATATTTCATTAATTTCAAAATAAGTATCAAATGTTTTTTATGCACAATGGCTTGTGTGGCCTCTGGCTGCACTAGCAGAATGGGAGTTTAAAAAGAAGATAATCAGAGGATATCTTTCCATCGGTAAGTAATCGGCTCCTATTTTTAAGATGTTGACCTTGGTAATGAATGAAATAATTCATTCAGAGTAAAGCTTTTTTCATTGTGAATGTGTTACATAATGTGAAGTATCATTTCAGCCTGTTTTGTTTACGGAAATTATAAACTAAAATCATAAGTTCATTTGCATTGACAGTTTATGTACTCTAATTTATGCCATTAGTGTTGACCCGAATTATCGACAATTGCACAGAATCTGATTGCTAATAAGGAAATCAAATGACATCATGCAAGATGTAACGGGAGTTTGGATTAGGGCCCTTTACGCACTGCGACTTCGCAACGCGATAAAGCATCGATGCAAACGCGATACATCTTCGACGGAATACGTTCGTCATCGTTTGATCAGTCAGTTCAGTCACAGTCATTCATCAACAGTCTTTGTCGTAATGCACACGCGCGTCTGCATTGATAGTTGCGTGTGCATACAAAAACCTGTTAAATTGCTAGTGTAGCGATGCAGTCACGCGATTGATAAACGCGCGTTTATCCGCTTCAAAAAGTCGCAGTTTGTAAAGGGGCTACTTTGAATAGAGAGATGAAAGTTTGACATTACCATGTGTTAACCTAAATTTTTTATTCCATTGAATTCTGGTAGACTTATACAAATTTATTGTTACGTAATTACGTTAATTTATTGCTATTATTTTGCAGACGGTGCCTAGGCATCCCAGACCTTCCAGACCGGAATTGGTTGAGCCGTCAACATCCATCAAGAAGAGTTTTCAGAAAGAAATCAATACAATGGTCTACCTACGGTCCCTTGGAGGTGTAAAAAGAACGTCATCCAGGATTCATCATCAAACTAATTTGATGTAAATATTTCAACGTAAGCTGTTGGTTTCATCAGTTAATAAAATAAAAGATAAAATGTTTCTTTGTTATTTACTTATACCTACAAAAAGTCTGCCCATAAAGAATAGAGATCAAAGGCTGGGCCACATATAGTGCAGCTGCAGAAAGGCTGCGGGCCTACTGCAGTCCGGCAGTAGTTGTAAACTATGGAATTATAAATGCGAGGTGTCGCACTGCGGCTACCGTTCCGCAGCTGTTCCGCAGCCGCGCCGGACTGCATCTAGTGTGACACCTTGCATATAATTCCATAGTTTACAACTACTGCCAGCCCGCAGCCGGCCTGCAGCCGTTCCGCAGCTGCACTCTGTGTGGCCCAGCCTTAAACGAGAGTGCTACTTTCTCCGTAACTGTCACATTTTTGGCGTAAACTACTTGAGAATGGTGACAAATTTTTTATGATTTTTTTTCGTAATTACGGTTCTGTACCCATTGGGTGAAAACGGGACCCTATTCCTATAAGCCTACGTTGTCCGTCCGTCCGTCCTACCTATTAGCATAGAAGCATATGCTCACGACTATATTCCCCGAGGGAGTAGTCAGAGATATTCTGAAACTTCAGAACATCCACGTTTCACTAGTAGTACCGAAACTCTGTCCAGTGTGACGGGGAGTGAGCCCGTCGCCACTTGTAATGGACAGTAGGTACAATACATGCCCCGAAATTGAAGCATGCAGGTTTGGTCCTACCTATTTAGGGCTGTAACTTTGAAAAGGTAGACAAAAAATGTAGAAAAATAGCTAGACAGTTGACATTTACACAGAATGTGCGTTATTACAGCGGATTTGCCACAGAAGTTCTGTGACAGAACATTATAGGTATAGTCTTATTTTTTTTATGGGATTTGCTAACAAAAATTAAAAAGTTAGGGGGCTCATACAAGAATCTATTTTTTTAAGTTTTTTCTTCTCGCTCTATCGTAAAAACGGTAATACATAAAAACAAACGTCAAAGTTGGTGTGATTATAGAACACACTGTACACCTACAGTATAATATCAAATAATAAAAACCGGCCAGGTGAGAGTCTGTAGGTATCACGCTGAAAGTCCCGGCGAAAACAACACTTTTTTTGTAAGTTAATATTTTTGTGTAGTGGTGTGGTACGGAACCGTCGATGCGCGAGTAGCCCCATAGAGTTTTTATATTATTAATTTCCCTTTTCTTCACTTTCATTTTGGGCAGGCTGCAAATTATAGATATACTGCTATCGATAGGTTGTCGATATGTATCACAGGAACAACACTAGTATCGTATATATAATTAAAACAAGTATCTATAGATAATCGGTCTCATTGGCACAAAAGGTGGCATAGATAAAAGTATATCCAACCATTTATTTATATGGCATTTTATAACGTAAAAAAGAGAAAACCGATGTACATGTTTCGTCTTAAAAAAAATTAATCTATTCTTACTATACAAAATCTCTGCCTCCTCCTACTAAACAACATTGACAGCCATGTTGGGGTTGCTGCTTTTTTATAATTTATTAATAATAAATGATTAAAATAACTCATTAAATAAAAATAAATGATACTATCTGAGTCGTTTTTAGAAAACCTCATAATTCATTACACATTTGACTTCAGTCAAAACTTCTATACATTTTAAGGTATTTTTTCAAGGGAGAGCGGCGGTTGTCCTTTCTAACATAGAAAATATTTTTTTTTTACTACTGATTGGTTTGCTCTTGACCTCAATCCAGTCCTCAAGACAAAGATGGGGTCGAAGATGTAGCGAACTTACCCAAAAGATGCCTATTGACTCGTACTTTAAAGGAATTCGGGTTGTAAGTGCTCGGAAATACTGACACAGGCAAGGCATTCCACTTCTTGTCTGTGCGCATTATAAATTATGAAAAACTAAAAACCCGACTGCATAAAAAAACTGTTAACTGAAAAGAGAAAAACAAGATCTATAATCACTAATCATCTATAACAACATTAAGTAAAATATAATTTGAATGTTATTAGGTAGGTATCGCAAACGGGGACAAAGATGAATTAAGTATAATACATACCTAGGTACCTTCCTTTGGTTTGTCCTCGCCTGCAATACCTACCTAATAACATTCAAATTATATTTAATTAATGTTGTTATAGCTGATTAGTGATTATAGAGCTTGTTTTTCTCTTTTCAGCTAACAGTTTTTTTATGCAGTCGGGTTTTTTGTTTCTCGTAATAATTTGGTTTATTTCATACTTTTTAGTCCTATGTCGAAATGGTAGCATAAAAGTACTACAATATACAACGTGTTAATGAATTAACGCAAAACCTCATACAACCCAACTGATTTATAACAAAATAATTAGATTGAAACAATAATTTCATTATTTTGATAGTTAAAATTTAAAGTTATTTGCATTTTAAGTTTTGAGGCAAAAATGATTTGTTGTCATTTCAGCAATAAATGAAAGCGCTACCTAACGTACTCATGGATATATTTTAATAATCTAGTATTGGTAGTTAGTAAGGTGAGTGTGCTTTTGAGGTGGTCTGACATCGGGTTCGGTAAATTAAAAATTTAAAAAAAAAAAAAAAAAATATTTTGTCAAAAATTACCTGTTTTGAAACCATGATAATTCGATTCTGCTCTTGATTCTAAACAAACTACTTTTTAGTTTATTCATTAAGACGTTGTATACATATTTGGAATTGTCTGTTTACTAGCTTTCATTTGATACCCATATTGTAAATTTTTACAAATAAAAATTATTTATTCCCCCTCTTTTTTTAATTCCCAGATGCCATAATAAAAAAATATAGCCTAAGTCACTCTCACGATTTTTACAAATCTAACGACATCATACGTCAAAATCCATCGAGCCGCTTAGGCTGTAGGCCGTGCCAAAGAAATGGACATACAAACATACATACATACATACGCTCGAAAAACATAACCCTCCTTCTGGCGCAGTCGGGTAAAAAAGATTCAGAAAGGCGCTTGGTGCGGATATGTGGAATGTCAACCAAGAAATTGTGATATCCCGCGACAATTATTGAGACAATTATCTCGAAATAGTTTTCGATTTAGGCCTCCCAAAAATATTTTGACAAACCTAATTGGCGCCGACGCTGTAGGTACTTTTCGCAGCTGTCAAACAAGAGTGACGGAGCACTGATTATGATTGTACTAACAACAAAAAGCTATAGGTATATTTTTTTAATGTCCTTTTTAACTTCACACAAACAGTTCCTGGGTAAGAACTAAGTTCCTCGTTAGTGACAAATATGGTTTATTCAAGTAATCTCTAGATTATGATATCCATATTTTTACACAGACGGCTAAGGCACAGATATTTACGATTTTATTAAATTGAGAAAATTTTATCGTAAGTTGCAAAACATGTTCATTTGTACATGTCAGTACTTGTCGGTTACAATGAAATTGTTGAATATTTAATTTATCGTAAGTTGAGCGTCGGTCATACACGCCTTGTCACTTACGATAAAATGAATACCTTGTCACTTACGATAAAATGAATAATTAAAATCGTTCTTGTAACTATGTATTACAATAGTATTGAATAAAAAAAATGTTTTGCTACGTATACTTGCAAATTACGATATAATTTTCTCATTTATTTATTTGAGAAAAGTAACTACCTCTTTAAGTACCTACTCCTTCTAATTGTATACCTACTCTTTTGTGCTGTGCTTTGGAATTAAACTAACCCTGAACTAACCTGTGTCCATAGATATAGTAAACAGTTTTTAATCTAAGCCTGTGTCATTATATTATTTATGTTCGGTATTATAAATCAGTTACAAAGCAAACTGAACATAATTATCCTAAAACTAAAATATAACTATATAGTGTATGGTCTATGTATATTGGTCGGCGTCGCACGCTTCGCTCGCAGAATCAAAGAAAATATTTACCTATTTCAACGGCCGAGTCGTGCAGTCGTGCGAGCAAGAGCAACTCTGAGCAACCATGTAATTCAACCGGTCAATGACATGTTTTCCCACCCGCTCGCATACTGCGCACCCCCCCTCACTCGCCCGACCCGCACACATAGCCGCGAGCGGTTTTACGAGCACACATGCATGAGTGTCGCTTCTTTTCGCGGTAGTGTATATTTTCTTTGCTTCAGGCGCGAGGAAACTAAAAAAAATTTTTAGACGTCTCCATTTTGACCACCACTTGGCCCGCGCTACTCCTTGTGACGCCTGACGTTTTTTGTGTCATCTCTAGTATTTTTGTCGATACTACGTAGAAGCTACGTAGTAGAAGTAGTAGTACAAAAATTTTTCAATTTTTCAAATTAATATTTTGTTCCTTATATAAATAGAAAATGATGATGAAGAGACCTCATATTAACGTGACTAATCATTTTCCAGTAAAGGAGAATTTGAAGACTGGGCAGATGAGATGGCTAGGATGGGATTATTTCAATCTGTTCCGAAGGAATCACTGACTGATTTTAAAAGAAAATAAAAAAATGTTTTTCAACTCTACTAAGTAATGTCTTTTTATTTATACCTTAAATAAAATTACCTAATATTTAAGTAGGTATCGTCACAAATAATGAGTGATTTATTTAGAAAATAGTTGCAATACTCCTTCGCAGAAAAGGGGAAGATCTTCCGCCTGACTCAATCGGCAGCATCTCGCCTGGATGCAGGGCGGGCATGGTCCAAGAAGAAAATGATTTACATTTTTTCTCGTTTTGTTTGTACGATCAGCATCAGAGAAATCTAACCCCTTGTGCCTAGAAAGGTTTCTCTGATGCTATGCCTACCATTGTCAGAGAAAGTCTGATCACCTTGAGCTTTCCAAGCTTTCCAAAGAAAAGAAAATATTGTGTACCTATAGATTAATTGAGATTTGTTAGGGTCATGTGGTTCAACAATCTTATTTCTCGTTAGCGGGCAAATAGAAAGAGAAATGAGCACTAAGCCTTGGAGCCCGATTGCGCTAAGTCAAACAAAATATCGAAGTTCTATTCTTATCCAATTACAGTTCTAATCACATTTCAATCTAATTTATATTCAACTGTGCTGAATTCCGAATCGCGCTAAACTCTATGTAACTGACAGCCCTTAGCGTCTGAGTGATTATGTCAAAACGGCTCTAACGGCTGTCAAGAGCAGTACCGCGATTAGCGCAATACCAAATGTATCAAAAGTTATGGTTCGTACGTAGTCCAATAACAGTTCAATCACATAATATTTACCGCGATTGCAGCCCTGCCTGCGTAACATGACAGAGGTGAGAGCGACATAGGTCACTTCTAAACGTCAAATTGGCGGTTATTTCCATAGTATCTCACTCAAATTTGACGTTTAGAAGTGACCTATGTCGCTCTCACCTCTGTCATGTTACGCAGGCTGGTCTGTCCCTTGGAATTGGAAGGACCTCGTTCTCCTTTTATCTTGTTGAGCCTAACCCCTGTTAGAAATGCCAAGTAGTGCTTTTGCTATTAAATAATCTGTGCTTTTGCTTCGGAGACGACTGTCACCACTTGTCTTTCCGCTCACGCTGCTACAACTATAATGCCCTCTTGCTCGCACCACGCCGCGCGCCTTACGGTATTATGCAAATCATTGCATAACCGCGATGCACGCGTTACACGCCTACTTAGCACTTCTAACCCCTCATATAATGCTCTGTGAGGTTTACAAAGTAACTAGGTAAGTAATAGGTAAATTATTAAGTAATCTGTGATTCGTAGGTACAGTCAAGAGCACGTCAAGCTTGACACTTTGGACTTTGTACCGTTCTTATTTAGTGTGCCATAAGCGTTACAATCGAACTGCAAGTGTAAAGCTTGATGTGCAAAGAAAATTATTTTGATGTGCTCTTGACTGTACCAAAACGCCCGTGTGAACGATTTAAGGAATCATTCCCTTTACGTCGATCGTCTCCGCACGTCGAGTCTCCCAACGTCGAGTCTCTGAACATCGCGTCACTTTACGATTTAAGTAGTCCGGTGTACCACGGGTAAAAAGTTCTGCCCGTGGTTCACCAGGTGAACCAAATTAGGTGTACCACGGGAAATGCCTGGTCCTAAGCTAATCCCTCGTTCGCACGGGCGGCGGGAGTCGATCAATCCTATAATAGTACCTACTTAGTACGACACATTGATCGTCGGCGATCGATGGTGATCTACGGCTTATCAATGTGGGTTTGTCCCAAAGTTTGTCCAAAAAAAAGCACGATTAATATAGGACGCCACCATGACGCCACCATACCCATTCTTTCGCATCGACTTTGCGAACGGCGTTACTAATCGTGCTTTTTGTTTGGATAAAGCTCTATCCATATTACGACGGACGGACGCGGACGGGCGCGGAGGGTGCAATTTAAAATGATACCTATTTTAAAACGAATGAGTTCACAGAGAGAACGCCCATACGGACCACACGGGCGGAGAACGGAGCGTTCTCTGTGAATTCAGGAAGATTCAGGAAGATGGAGTAGGTACCTACCTATGGTGGAAGGTATAATACCTACAATGCCTATACCATGCCACCTTCCTGTGTGGATTACACGCAGCCGGCAAGCTATTATTAATGAAAATATTATTAGCTGGCCGTACACTAGCAGTATTTTACGAAAACTATGAAATTTCTATTTCTATGCTAATGCAAGCAGAGTTTTTGGTCTTTTTAGGAACTTTTAATATTAGATATTTTTATTATTTTTAAACAGGAAGTGATTCGTGTCCTCACATTACTACGCGGTAGCCAATCAGAAAAATTTTTGACTCCACAAAAACATGGAGATTATCTTATCAACCAATCAAAACCAACCTTCAGCGGTGCATGAAAGTTCACCGATACAACATTGTACTGACGTAGAAAATTAATTAATGACTTGGGAAATAACGAATAGAATTGTAGTAAAAAAGCTTATTGAACTAATTTTCATTTCGCTCAATTTGTTATTCGTTTCCTATTTATTTGAAGGATTTTATAGCAAAGGATTGAAATTTAAAAGTTGACTTCAATCAGACTACTGTCCAAAGCTACATCACGTTTGTTTGTCTACGCGAGTCAGTGCGCATGTCAAGTTGAAAATTGCAAATGGCGGCCGTTGTTATTGTTCGTACCGAATTAACTATTTGTAAATTATATACCAGTCTTTTTAGCGATTTTTCTACAGGACTGTTACATTGATGCGATGCTTTAACTTCTTATGATTCGGCGCGACTCAATTTACGTACGTTTTTAAGTGTTTTGAGTGTTTTTTTGGTATTTTATGTGTGTCATGCAAATGGGGTAAGCTGGAATTATCGGATGTCGTTTAGGTTGTTTTGGACAGTTTCAATGGGAAAATGAAGTGAAGTTCTGTGACCTAAAGTGTGAAAATGGGACCTGTGTAAAGTTCATTAACTATATAAGTACGATTAGAGTGTAGCAATATTCTGGAACGGCTGTAATTTGCTAATGTTCCATGCCGTGACTGCACTCCCCGTACATTTCAAAATGGCTGCTGCTCTTCTCGATATATGAGCTTTGCGTCACTGGAACATAAATCAGTGGATTTGATTCGCGATGAAATTCTGGTGTTTCCAGTCTGGTGAATCGGTGTGAAAAAGCAGAAATAAACTGTGGACAGTGCCCCGGGTGATCCTGGGGCAGGACAATAGTGGCGTATCATATGTTTTTGGAAGTGGACATTCAGTGACCATAGGAACGATATTGCCTTGCGTCCGAGCGGGTATTATGCGCTTGATTTTCGAGAATGATTTGGGACACAAGGGAATAGAACTTGATTGGAATTGAGCGGAATGTGACATTGTATGAGAGGTGGGTAATGTTA
The DNA here is from genome assembly GCA_922987775.1 of Agonopterix subpropinquella. Taxonomy (NCBI): domain Eukaryota; kingdom Metazoa; phylum Arthropoda; class Insecta; order Lepidoptera; family Depressariidae; genus Agonopterix; species Agonopterix subpropinquella. The sequence goes on along the minus strand of OV277694.1, from coordinate 4,992,962 downwards.
TTTTTTGGTTTATTTACATACATAACGTAGGGTGTTTGCGGTACGGTGTCTTATAAAATGGACACATTGGGTGGGTGACAGGTCACTGGGCGGTCTCAGCGGGTAGACCCCGTGCGCCTGAAAACCCCAATTTCGGTATTTTATCGCGTTTGTTACACTCGACTTTGGAATAAAAGAGTTGTGTAACACGCCGTAATGTTTTCGAATCGTCGACCTTGCCTGAACGTCGTTCTGCGAAATATTCCATGCATGAAATATACTGTCGTCGTACAGGCGTCATTTTTATCGTATTACTGTGTATTTTGTTTCTAATTTGTATGTTGTTTTTGTCCTATTAGTATAGTGTTAAAATGGGGAAAGTTAGGTTAGGTGCTATTCCTTGTTTTTGTAACCCCCTCCATAGCTGAATAATTCTGATTGGATGATAAAATGTATGTAAACATTGACCCGCAGTCTATTTGAGACCTTATTTAGTTTCTGATTAATGTGAAATTTGTTTACACAAGAACAGGCTATATTTGATTCCTATCCAAAAAAACCTATAACATTTCCAAAACACACTCCGAAGATACTACTCTATTTGGTGTTGCTAACCAAAGTTAATGACATAATATTGAACATTATCAGGGCAAAGGGACCTTGTCGTTGTGGAGTTATATTCGATCTAAAATCTACATGAATATATCTAACTATGTAGTATAGTATAGATATCTTCAAAACTAGAACCGACATCAAGGTCCCTTTACCCATAGAATGTCACATATACTCCATTTCAAATAGCAACGAAATTTTAAGGCTATTTATTTGAATTACAGAAACAGAGATTTGAATCACTTCTGCTCACTTATTCTTAGAACAGCTTTGGTAACGTCCAAGATATGTCGTATATCTTTCTGCTAAATAAATTATATTTTCTAATCAGAATTGGCCAGAAAGCTATACAGGGTGTAAGGAAAAGTATCATTAACCTTTAAACCCATCAAACTAACTTTTAGTATGGGAGCAAATCGATCGGAGCAGAAAAAATCTGCTGTCCCATACTAAACTGCAATACCTACTTGACTGAAATGTTTAAGACAGCAGATTATTTTTTGCTCCGATCGGTTTGCACCCATAGTAAAAGTTGATGAGTTTGATGGGTACTGATGTGTAGCAAGGTTAAATTTGAGCATATTGAAACAAAATTGATTATTTTTCAATATTAATTATCATTATTCTCCTGCCTTTATCTCATTATTTAGGGTCGGCATTATATGTCATCTTTTTTTACATTCATCTGTCTAGCTAGCTGGGTTAATTATTTTGTTATCAAATTAATGAAATAGTATAAAGAAATTACCATGAAAATACAAACTTTATTGCATTCATATTATATTTTGACTAACTTACTATCTGAATCTGTGATTCTATTTTGGCACATGTGCAGAATTTGAAGACACTATTGAGTACATACATTTTTTTGGGATAGTGTCCCTATGACCTGTTCGTAGGTCATTATTTATCTATTGTGATCTTATCGCCAGGAACTTAGGTGACCAAATTCCCTCTGATCTAGAGGTTGGTTCTTATCAAAATACTATGCAAGTCTACACTCAAAAGTAAGGAAGCCTTTCCATAATAAAATCGTTTTCTAAAGACAATAGTAACAAAATGAATTCAAAATTCAACAAAATAATGTTTTTTTCTTGTATCTGACATGATATTTGGATTACAACCAGGAAAATAATTCCCCTCATCAATCTTCGTTTGCGAAGTCCCCCGACAAAACCTGAATTTGTTTAACTCATTGAACTCCGGTCGAACCGTACGGTTCGAAAAAGTAGGCTAAAGCTAAAGGCTAAATTATAAAAAAAAAAAAGGTTTCTTTTATCTTAGGCTTTTTTTTAGGTTGGTGCTCGACGGGTTAATCATCAAAAGATGCAAACACGGTTCGGAGTGATAATTATCATTGATAAATATCACGATAATTATCTGATGATCTTGATAATTTCGAAACCTAGGTGCAAACTTGGATAGCAGCTAAAAGAGCGCGAAAATAATTAGCCAATCGTGGCAAGAGAATGAAAGTGGCACATCCTGATTCAGAGTGCATTATTAAAATTTGTCTACTGTGCAGGTCAAAGGTCAATCGTGACAGTATTTCACAAGAATAATGTGGACATGTCTTAATTCATTTATTTTATGAAACAATCCCAGGATCGTTCTTAAGTCCCAGGATTGCTAAAATATTGTAGAACTCAGACATCTTGAACAACTCAGACATCATGAACAACTTGGACAACATGAAAAGCTCTGAAAATTTGGTCAACTTATACAATTTTGTCTGAGTTGAGAGTGTTGTCCGAGTTGATCAAGTTGTTCAAGTTGTCCAAGATGCTTTGCTGTCGGAAGTACTTAATTGGACAGCATGAACAACTTGGACAACTTGATCAATTCAAATCAGTTGGCCAAGTTAACCAAGTTGTCAGAGTTGTTTACATTGTAGTAGAACTATATTCAGAAAGGCATATCCATATTATGTTTTCGTGGAAAAAAAAATTGAAGTTCAGGTAAATATGCATCCGATTATCCGATCTCTACTTATAATCCTGGTACTACATACCAACTCGAAAGAAAGACAGACTTGGATGGTACAGGGACGGGTAGCAGGGTTCGAATGAATAATTATTGATAGTTATATAATATTAATTGGTAAAACAAAATGCTTCCATTAGCAACGACCCACATGAACACGAGTTGCGAAAAAGAAAGAGTCACAAACTAGGGTTCGAAAGGATAATTATCACGATAATTATCTTCAGGGTTCGAAGGGATAATTATAATGGATAGTTATCATGATAGTTATCTTGATAAATGTACTTTGATAATTATTTTGATAATTTTATAAATAATTGTAAAAACAAAAAGTTTGCACTACCAATGTTACGCCATAGTGTCAATAAAATAAGTGATGAAGCTCAGCGGTCGCGGCGGGTCTATGCTCGCGCGGCGTGCAGGGTACGGCGGGGGACGAGCGTACCCTAACTCAATTGGCTGTTAGGGTACGCGCGCAGGAAGCGTGGGCCGGGACGCACTCCTCCCGGCCCCCACACGCCCCGCACGATTGGTCTGCCGCGACCGCCGAGCTTCACCACTATTAGTTCTTTACACTATGGTTACGCGATGTGTATCCGATCAAAATACGTGAAAAAAGAAGCTCATCAACACGAAAAATTATTTCTCACTGTTCTCTGTTGTTTTTCTCAATTGTTATTCATTATGATAAGAAACAAAAATGACGGAGACTATACTCCGTTCAGGAATTAGAGCGACAAAATGTAAACAAAGAAACGTCACTGTCAAAGTGACATTAGATGGTCAGAAACCTTTGGTGCATTTTTTAAGAATAAAATTATGTCGGCACGGCGGCATATAATAAATTGCGTTCACATTAAAATTGTATTGTCTATCTATAAATAATAAAAACAATCGTGACAATATGAATGAAATTTTTAAATTATGTTATATGTAGCCCGTTACTCTGTCTGTGTGGGCTTTTTGTGCTATGCGTAGCATCCGCGCATAGCGTACGGACTCAGACGAAGGTATTAAACAATCAATAGATGCGTTTACGTTATTGTTTACAATAAAAAATGTTTTTCATTAAGCACTTTGTTAAAACGAACCAAAGGTCTAAAATATCTGATTGTTGCCAGACCACGAAATAAAATATTTACAGTCAAGCTTTCTTTTAATCTATAATAAATTATAACTTGCGTTTTTTAAATTTATTTTCCATACAAAATTAACATATCATTTGTCGTAATCCTTTGCGAATAGAATAGATAATTTACTGTTATTCATTCCGGAGATAAGTTTTCTTCCATCTTGAGATGGTATTTTCTACACTGGTATCACCGTTGTTTACATTTTGTCGCTCGAATTCCTGAATGGAGTATAGGCACAGCCACGACACTCCTCGTACGTGTGAGCCCCCGCGTCGGTGACCTATAGGGTTGATACTTGCGGAAAACGAATATTCAATTCAATTCAATTCAATTCAATTATACTTTATTGCACACCAAAACAGAATATAAGCATAAGCATATGCTCACGACTATATTCCCCGAGGGGGTAGTCAGAGACAACACACAACAAGACAACAGAAACAGAAAAAAACAGAATATACATTTGAATAAAGATATAGAATTAAAAATAAGGTGGTCTTATCGCTAAAAAGCGATTTCTTCCAGACAACCTTATTTACACTGGTGCAAGGAAATAATAAAAGACATAGGTACTAATACTCTGGGGATGACATTAAGTAATTAGAATTGTTAATAATGTTCATTTCAAGTTTAAAATTATTTTAACAGAATTTATGTTGTAAAGAATATAATTATTTTGTAGGTGGGTTACTTACAACGTATTACAGGTAGTTCTTTCTAATTAGTTTGTGTATTACAGCTGGTAACTATGAAGACTTAAGACGTTTCAAAAAATTACATTAGAGCTTGAACCTAAACTTTTACTTATATGCAAGAAGGTTGAAATTTTCCTTGCTTATACGACATAAAGTTTAACTTACTACAAAATGATGGGCCTCGTATCTCATTCATTTTAAGGGATATCAAAACATGATTTAATGCAGATCGATAGAGAAAAAAATTCGAAGTTCAGTGGTATTTTCAGGGGACTTACGACAAAATGTCCCTTACGACATTTGCAATTTCCACTGTTGATGTTTTTATCGTAAGCGACAAATTCAGCATACGACGCGCACAACTCTCAAGTTGCGTTTCAAATGTCGTAAGGGACATTTTGTCGTAAGTCCCCTGAAAATACCACTGACTCCGATTTTTTTTCTCTGATTAAACAAATTCACTGTACGCTTAGGCACTTACATTAAAATCAATAGAAGGTATGGAACATATTCATCGCTTCTATCGAGCGTTTTTAGGAAGATCGTAAGCTGAGCTTTGCCCGCTGAATTTGACACTCAAAATAAAATTTTATTGCTGTCTTTTGCGTTTAGTTGTTTATTCATCTATACTTATAAAACAGTTCCGCTGACTGACCGACAAATAGCTCACAGCTTAAATCGCTGAAGACAGAATTATGAAATAAATTTTCTGCGTAGGGGTGCACGAAAGGTTTTTTATATTTCGAAAATACCCTTAAAATGTAGTTAGTAATTAAAACTAGTGGTGTATACGGGGTGTAAGGAAAAGTATCATTAAACCTCTAAACCACATACTCTACCCATCAAACTGAACAACTTTTACTATGTGAGCAAACCTTTCAGAACAAAAAAAAATCTGCTGTCTCTTACGTTTGAATCGAGTAGGTATTCCTACAAAAATATTGTTTCTTACAAGCGACACGATAAAACGTTAAAATCACATCGTAAGGGATAAATGTATTTTAATTTGAAGTAATGAGTAAGAAGTTACGATTAGAATAAACATACATACATACATAAGCTCACGCCATTGTCCCAAGGGGGTAGGCAGAGACCACAGATCGCCACACGCTACGACTCGAATAAACATGTAGTATGTAAATTCCAATTCATTAAAATTTAAAGTAATTAATTTTCATTCGATTGTTTCAAAATAAAATAAATAGTTTGTGTGTTACATTCATCGATTTCTAGGTTTAGAATAATGCCTTAAAATTTGACAATAATTTGGATAACAATATAATCAGGTTGAATTTAATACATATTGATGTCGCAAAGAATTTATAACTCGTATTTAGTCATTTGTAAAATCGTCATATAGGTAAAGTACGTCATTTTTAAATTTACTTATTTACAACTGGAAACAGAAACGGCAACATCAAATGTCAAATTCTGACATATTGAATATAATTATATTTTTTTCTTAATGGCCAGTTATTTTAAGTTGATTTTTATTTTACCTAGAAGTTTACAGGTCCAACGAATGACGTCACTAGTCGGACCGAAAAACAACTTTATTTTATTAAAAATATCTGTAATCTTTTCAATTTGAATGTTATTAGGTAGGTATCGCAAACGGGGACAAAGATGAATTAAGTATAATACATACCTAGGTACCTTCCTTTGGTTTGTCCTCGCCTGCAATACCTACCTAATAACATTCAAATTATATTTAAATAATGTTGTTATAGCTGATTAGTGATTATAGAGCTTGTTTTTCTTTTTTCAGCTAACAGTTTTTTTATGCAGTCGGGTTTTTTGTTTTTCGTAATAATTTGATTTATTTCATACTTTTTAGTCCTATGTCGAAATGGTAGCATAAAAGTACTACAATATACAACATTTTAATGAATTAACGCAAAACCTCATACAACCCAACTGATTTATAACAAAATAATTAGATTGAAACAATAATTTCATTATAATGATAGTTAAAATTTTAAGTTATTTGCTTTTTAAAGTTTTGAGGCAAAAATGATTTGTTGTCATTTCAGCAATAAATGAAAGCGCTACCTAACGTACTCATGGATATATTTTAATAATCTAGTATTGGTAGTTAGTAAGGTGAGTGTGCTTTTGAGGTGGTCTGACATCGGGTTCGGTAAATTAAAAATTTTAAAAACAAATAAATTAATATTTTGTCAAAAATTACCTGTTTTGAAACCATGATAATTCGATTCTGCTCTTGATTCTAAACAAACTACTTTTTAGTTTATTCATTAAGACGTTGTATACATATTTGGAATCGTCTGTTTACTAGCTTTCATTTGATACCCATATTGTAAATTTTTACAAATAAAAATTATTTATTCCCCCTCTTTTTTTAATTCCCAGATGCCATAATAAAAAAATATAGCCTAAGTCACTCTCACGATTTTTACAAATCTAACAACACATCATACGTCAAAATCCATCGAGCCGCTTAGGCTGTAGGCCGTGCCAAAGAAATAGACATACAAACATACATACATACATACGCTCGAAAAACATAACCCTCCTTCTGGCGCAGTCGGGTAAAAAAGATTCAGAAAGGCGCTTGGTGCGGATATGTGGAATGTCAACCAAGAAATTGTGATATCCCGCGACAATTATTGAGACAATTATCTCGAAATAGTTTTCGATTTAGGCCTCCCAAAAATATTTTGACAAACCTAATTGGTGCCGACGCTGTAGGTACTTTTCGCAGCTGTCAAACAAGAGTGACGGAGCACTGATTATGATTATACTAACAACAAAAAGCTATAGGTATATTTTTTTAATGTCCTTTTTAACTTCACACAAACAGTTCCTGGGTAAGAACTAAGTTCCTCGTAAGTGACAAATATGGTTTATTCAAGTAATCTCTAGATTATGATATCCATATTTTTACACAGACGGCTAAGGCACAGATATTTACGATTTTATTAAATTGAGAAAATTTTATCGTAAGTTGCAAAACATGTTCATTTGTACATGTCAGTACTTGTCGGTTACAATGAAATTGTTGAATATTTAATTTATCGTAAGTTGAGCGTCGGTCATACACGCCTTGTCACTTACGATAAAATGAATACCTTGTCACTTACGATAAAATGAATAATTAAAATCGTTCTTGTAACTATGCATTACAATAGTATTGAATAAAAAAAATGTTTTGCTACGTATACTTGCAAATTACGATATAATTTTCTCATTTATTTATTTGAGAAAAGTAACTACCTCTTTAAGTACCTACTCCTTCTAATTTTATACCTACTCTTTTGTGCTGTGCTTTGGAATTAAACTAACCCTGAACTAACCTGTGTCCATAGATATAGTAAACAGTTTTTAATCTAAGCCTGTGTCATTATATTATTTATGTTCGGTATTATAAATCAGTTACAAAGCAAACTGAACATAATTATCCTAAAACTAAAATATAACTATATAGTGTATGGTCTATGTATATTGGTCGGCGTCGCACGCTTCGCTCGCAGAATCAAAGAAAATATTTACCTATTTCAACGGCCGAGTCGTGCAGTCGTGCGAGCAAGAGCAACCATGTAATTCAAGCGGTCAATGACCTGTTTTCCCACCCGCTCGCATACTGCGCACCCCCCCTCGCTCGCCCGACCCGCACACATAGCCGCGAGCGGTTTTACGAGCACACATGCATGAGTGTCGCTTCTTTTCGCGGTAGTGTATATTTTCTTTGGTATAGGTGTTGTTTGGGATTAAAGCAAAAATTTCAATTTTAGATCTTTTAGATAGAAATTTCACTCAAAACTATGAATCAGCATGGATAAATTAAAGAAAATAATGATCTTGGTAATTTCGAACCCTGTCACAAACAAAATAACTTTTCTCACAGTTCACTGTTATTTTTCTCTATTATTTCTTAATGATTGTGATATGAAATGATAATGCCTAAGACTAGATGCTGAATATGATAAGAGTGCATTAAAACAAAAACAGAAATTTTAGCTCTTTTAGTAAATATGTAATTTAAGAAGAAACTAAGGATCATCATTGATAATTATCAAAGAAAATAATTATTTTGATAATTATCTAAGACAATAATTATTTTGAAAATCATCAAAGAAAATAATTATCTGAACTTTGTATTTTTTTATTTTATTTTATTTATTGTTTTATACTTTGTATTTTTAGGCTTTACTTTATATATAAAAATATTAATTACCCCAATATTTAACATGATAATTATCAAAGACAATAAATACCTTGATAATTATCAAAGAAAATAATTAACTTGATAATTACCAAAGAAAATAACTATCTTGATAATTTCGAACCCTGGTTTGATGAGTCCTGTCAATGGTTTTTATTTAGGCCAACACAATTAACCCCCTGTATAAAAAAAGCACATACACTTGTAACTATTGGGATAATAGGCATGCAATAGATAGCCACCTATTGTGCTCAGACCCTGTTTATTTTTGGGGTAAAAAAGAATGCAATCACTCTTCACTATAAGATTAACATTAAGTGGGGCTTTGGTTCAATATGTGTCATAGAAATTATATGTCATTTCGTTACAGTAAACAATGCCATGCAATTATTGAGTACTGACACATGCCTAAATAGCCCAGTCATTTTACGGACTTTTGTTAGGAGAGATGGGAAATAATTACTAATTGGACTTTTAATCTGCAACCGGTACTATTTAGTGACAAAAAGACTATCTGAAAACAAATTTAAAAAAAATCGCTACGCAACATAGAAATCAAAATTGTGAGTCCCAGAAGGCTTTTAAATTAATAATATTAATACCATGCACTCATTTGAATAAGATTTTACAATGTAAATTATTTTTAGCAATAAAATAGGCATTGAAATTTAAAAAAGAGGTTTTTATTCGAAAATACGAATGTATTTTTCAAAACCTTCTAAGTAGACAAAAATATTTACACCATGTTTGAAGTATGTATAATGATAATGCCTTAAATATGTGCAAATAAAAATTACCATCAGGTTTTTTCATAACGGGATAATACCAAAATTTTAAATTTGGAACTGTTGCTGACGAGATTCTTTTTTAATTTTGGTACATTTCTAAGCTCAAATTGGCTCTAAAATACTGTACCGAAAAAAAAATACCAATTAGTAATTAGTCCCGGCTCAAACCGTAAAATGACTGGGCTATAAAAAAATGTAATGAGAATATGCTGAGGAAAATGGTGAGGAAACTTGCACACGCTGGTGAAGAAATTCTGATAAAAACCGCAAAAAACAATTTGGTTCATCAACAACAACAACAACAAATATAATTTATTTTACACCAAGACATAAGAGTAAAATACAGAGAAAAAAAAAATACAAAAAGGCACAAAATAAAAAATAATAATTAATAATAATTATGCCCCTTATTTATATGTCACCACGCGTGCCCAATGCGTATTGAATTAACGTAGCTGTCCGCAACGCGACACGGAGGCTCTAAAAATATTGGTTGTTCCATAGGAAAATGTATGAATCAGCAGTTTTTTGTGCCATTATTGAATGTTTCAGTTTGCTAGTCTGAAGCACTAGTGTAACACATTTAATTTGACACCCTGCGTATATCCTCATAGATCACTGCAGAACTGTTCTCCTACCAAAGATTGGACTCAGACTAGGGTTGCCAACCTACTATAATTCTGAGAAAAATATATAGTAGGCAAAACTACTATATTTTGATGAGCTAATAATTTATAGAGAATTTAAATAGATTGGTACTTAGGTCGAATAAAAATGCCCAATAATGTAACATTATTTCAAAAAAATTCTCTCTCTTCATCAAATTTGTTCCATTTGATCTATACTGGACCATGAAGTAGTACAGTACTTAGTATATTGCTGAAAAATGACAACAAGTTTTCCTAAAGTCAGGTTTATCTAATTTAAAAAAAGTTATATTATTTCTGTATCGACTCCAGCAACTTCTGCGTTTACAGGTTGCATTATTTTCTATAAAGAATACGAAATGGAGAGATGATTGTTCCTTAAGAATAAAAATTTGGTATTAAAACCAAAAAGCAGCAAAATATTATCATTTTGAAAATTTTAGATTAACAAATTCGAAAAAACTATATATTTTCTTATTTTTCCCCGATCTTCTATATTTTTTCGGGCATTAGGCTCGAAATAATATATTATATAAAAATACTATATTTGGTCTAAAAAAAAGTTGGCAAAACTAATTACAACCCAGTTTTGGTTGAAGGCAAGTCTAAACAGACCTTTGTCCTGCCCAACATACTCAAAAAGTATTTTTTAGTATGCCTAAAAAATTATGAGTTTTGATTAGGTACGAAATAATATTAGGTAATATGTTAAAAATATATGCACTAAAAAGTAATTAGCTTATCTAATGTGCTAGTCATCCTTAATTTGAGTTGATAGAAAGGAGGAAAAGGCCTTTGCAATAATTTGTCGATTGCAAGATTCCCTAAAGTTAAGGAAACATAACAATCTAAAAATGGAAAATTCCTCTGATAGTATTATAGATTTAATTTCTTTCTACCTGATATGATTTAATATTATTGTTCAGTTTAATGATCTGAGTGCAAGATGTGCATTGGATTTCTGGTACAAAGCTGGTTGGTGTGGCTATCCACAGTGTGGGATTTTCTCAAAGGTGCGGTCATCTTATTTTATGCGCTTTTTGGAAACATTACATTCAATCAAAGCTTCTATTGAAACTCTTTTGTCTTTATCTATCACAGTTTAAGAGAAATTAATTAATTAAAAAAAGACCATAAAAACCATAAACAGTCAATATCTGCTTTCTAACTATGTTTTATTTATTTGATGTTTCATGGTATGATAGATATCCGCTAGAAGCATCAATTAATCCATAAAACAAACACAAATGATTACGCTCATGTAAGTAAAAAATCTTTTTTTTCAATTTTTTTTTTTCTGGTGAATCTCTCCACATGGTCGCATTTTTTCCAGTACCAAAGTGTTAATGAAAGTTACAAGTTCTACCAAAAAAAAAAGCAAATGCCACAAACACAAGACTTCGGAAATATATATTTTTAAAATTTTTGTAAATTTTAAAAATATATTTTTCCGAGATCCTGTGTTTGTAGCATCTGCTTTTTTTTTTTGGTAGAACTTATAACTTTCATTATCACTTTGGTACTGGAAAAAAATGCGACCATGGAGAGATTCACCAGAAAAAAAAAATCACGTAAGCTATTTTGGCGGTCCGCTTCGAACTGAACATCATAGGCCACGCCCACTGTGGCGTCATGACCTAATATAATAGCGACGGACCTAATTGTCTGAAATCAAAAGAAATTAGTTTCTTAAAATAATGTCTACTATCTGTAAAAAATATAAAATCGATACCAAAAAAAACTTGACATACCGAATTGTTTTTCTGGTCGTATTGTACGGGCATAGTAGTTAGAAAAACTTTGGAAAAATGCTCTTTTAACCAATGTATTCATGTTGTTATCCACAGCATGGCAGCGGACAGCGATGGGCTAGGCTCGGCGGGTGGTGGGGGATCGTGCGGCGTGGTAGTGACCTGCGAGGGCGACCTCAGAGACCCGCGCTTCCCTGCGCGCCTGCGCCGCTTGCTGCGCGAGCTGCGGTCCCTGCTCGCCGAGCCGCATCCTCACACCCTCAAAGTTAACAAGGTACAGTGACAATCCTTTGACAGACCCAAACGTGCTCGCACTGACAAGAGAACGTACCCATACTACGTGACCCATTTAGGGGGGAGGGGGTCTACAAAATACTACGCTTGGTTACAGGGGGAGGGGGGCATTAGGTTTTCATCACGTAGTCAATATTCTCTAGGGAAATGTTGCGTTTTTTCGAGCTATTATTTGTGGTAAACCAGCTCCACACTGTTGAACGAACTATACTGTCTCCTTTATATGCGCTAATAAGGACAAAATATTAACCATATATTTTTTTTTAACTTTTTGTTTACAAAAAATAAATCAAACCATATTTATGAATTATTACGTGAGAAATAGAGGGGGGGCTCTTGGCATATACTACGGGTGGTCACCGAGAGGGCGAAAGGGGTAAAAATTTTAAAAATTGGGTCACATAGTATGGGTACGTTCCCCTGTAGTTACTCTTCTGTTCGTTCCTGTTTTGGGTAATATCTGGGCATTGAATAGAATAGAATAGAATAGAAAATTGCTTTATTGCCAATTATTACTAAAAAAGAACATACATAATTAAACATACAAGAAATAAAAAAAATAAAAATCATACAATTACAACAAAAAGAAAAGACAAACATAAGTAATTACTGGCAATAGGACAGGGACTCAGCTAAGCTGGCTGGCATTGGTCGTCTAATTTATCCAGGTCATCCCGCCATGTGAGTGGAACAGTAGAGAGCGGGCGTCCGAGGAGAACTTACCACGACCAAATTAATGGTCTTCACCGAAAAGGATAAGTGCGTAGCACCCTCAACCGACGGAAGTGCATGAAGAGATGTATGAAAGTGGATGAGGCGAGAGAAGTATGTCAGAATCGTAGTGTGTGGCGAGCCGAAGTGTCTGCTACCCCTGTGGGACAGTGGAGTGAGTATATGTATGTATGTCATCCCGCCATCTCTTCGTGTGTCGATCCGGACGCCGACGACCGTTTTTCAGGATCCAGGGCATGATGGTTTTTGCCCATCTTTCAGGATGCATTCGACAGACATGACTGGCCCACTCCCATTTAAGTTCGGCGCTTTTCTCTCCGACGTCGGTTTCTGACCCGATCAGTTCTTTTTAACCGACGAATAGTCCCATATAAATTTGGAAAAAAAATCCAAACCTAAGGGTAGGAAAACAGGGGATGATAGGTTGTTCACTCACTGAATGTAATGTATGACCACGCATAACTTTTTACACAGTAGTCTGATTTTGAAAATTTTCTTATTATACCTGTAATAATTATGAAATTTAACGAAAAAATTAAAACTGCCTTATAAAAAAAATCAAAAAAGTAAAAAATAATATTGCAGCCGATGACTTTTACGTTCGCATCTATACAAACATTAATTTGTTTTATTGGAGTCGGAGTCAAGCCAAGCCAAAAATTTAGTGCAAACTCAGTCGCGAATCGCAACTTTGTCGTTTCTTGACCGATTTAGACGATTCTTTTTTCATTCTTAAGAATTTACCCCTGAGTTGGTCCCATTTTAATTTGGTGAAGATCCGATGATGCGTTTCGGAGCAACAAAACTCCTCAAAAATTGGCAGCAAATATTCGGCGATTGAAGCATTTGCTTCGTGTCGATGTACCCCTTACTGCAATCTGAGTCAAACTCCGGAAATCATGAAATAATTTATTTTTAACAAAAAACAACGAAAAAATGATATTGCAGCCAATATCTCTTACTTTCGCGTCTATCAGAACATTACTTTGTCTTATTGGAGTTGATGTCAACCCAAGCCCTTTAAATTACCGGCTTGACACCGACTCCGATAAGACAATGTAATGTTCTAATAAATGCGAATGTAAGCAGGATTCGAAGTGATAATTATCATTGATAAAAATATCAAGATAATTATCATGATTAATTATCTTGATAATTATAAAATTATTGAAAAAAACAAAAAGCTTGCGCTAGCAATGTCACAACAAATGTATCCGATCATGATCCGATCACGATTCGCGAAAAAAAAGAAGCTCACAATGACGAAATAATTTTTCTCACAGCTTTCTGTTGTTTTTCTCAATTTTTTGTTATTCTTTTTGATACGAAACGAAAATGCAGAAGACTGTGAGCTGGTTGGTCTGGATACGAGTGTATTAAAACAAAAACAGCAATTAACTTGAACTTTTTATTAGAGATTTTACTCAAAAAAACAAAACCAACTTCAATAATATTTCGGCCTATGACTTTTTCGTTCGAATCTATAATCATTCTCTTGCCCATTTCCCTCTTCCATTCATCTCTTTTAGCCGTCGTTTCAACACTTACAACAGTGATTTGATTAAATATGTTAGTTCGACTCGGATATCAGTTGTACATGCAAAGGGTTCATTAAAACAAAGCATATGGTTCAATCGCTCACGATTTGCTGTCAACTTTTGAGGAGTTCTATTGTATAGCTCTGAAGCGCGTCATCAGATCTTCACAAAATTAAAATGGGACCACCTCGGGAGTTTACCCTTTCAAAGAAAAAATATTTTTTTAAATTGGTTCACAATTAACGAAAATACCGTGAAAATACATTTAAAAAAATGCATACAGCCGAACATAGAACCTCCTCCTTTATTTGAAGTCGGTTAACTAAGAATCGGCTTGGATAATTATCAAAGAAAATAATTATCTTGATAATTTCGAACCCTAAATATAAGAGACATTGGTGTCGATTCGAACTGTGCCACGACTTAACTAAAAGCCTATTTTTTTTTTTTTTTTTTTTTATTAACTATGGGTTTGCTCTTGACCTCAATCCAGTCCTCAGGACGAAGATGGGGTCGTAGATGTAGCGAGCTTACCCAGAAGATGCCTATTCACTCGTACTTTAAAGGAATTCGGGTTGTAAGTACTCGGAAATATTGACGCAGGTAAGGCATTCCACTCCTTGGCTGTGCGCATTATAAAAGATTCAGAAAGGCGCTTGGTGCGGATATGTGGGATGTCAACCAAGAAGGGGTGATATCCCGCGGTGCGTCTGGAAGTCCGATAGTAGAAAGGGGAAGGTGGGATGAGCTCATGCAGCTCTAGGGCACACTCACCGAAGTACAATCTGTAGAAGACCGACAAGCAGGCCACTCTGCGGCGGTGGGCTAGGCTATGAAGCTTGGCCTCCACCAGCTTACTATCGCCAATGAGCCTCCTGGCTCTGCGTTCAACCGAGTCGAGTGCGGCAAGTTGATACTTGGCTGAGCCATCCCACAGGTGGCAGCAGTACTCCATACATGATCGGACCTGAGCTTTATACAATACTAAGAGCTGTCCAGGAGTGAAGTACCGCTTCACCTTGTTTAAGATGCCCAGCTTTTTGGCCGCAGTTTGAGCCTTAGACTCGATGTCAGCGCCGAAGTTGAGTTTTGTGGTCAAGCTTATACCCAGAAGCCCAAGACTGTCGGAAACAGGGACAGATGTACCCCGGAAAGTAGGAGTCAGATTAAACGGACTCCTTTTTGCGGTGAACAGACAAGCCTGTGTTTTGGTGGCGTTGAAGTTGACTAAATTATTGTCACCCCACTGGGAGACAACACTTAAAGTCAAGTTTGTCCGCTCAACCATGGCCTCCCTCTGCGAGCGTATTTTATCCCCGCTGGCCCCTGCGCCAGATACATATCTCTCCATGACAGTACTGTCATCTGCATACCCAACAATACCTGACACAAGGAGGTCATTGATGTGCAGCAGGAAAAGTGTCGCGGAGAGAACAGACCCTTGAGGAACTCCAGCATCAATTGCCATAAGGTCAGAAGAGCAGCTGTCAATGACAACTCTAATCGACCGTTCTCTCAAGAAATCAGATATCCAGCTGCAAAGATCAGCGGGGATGCCATAAGCGGGAAGCTTGCTCAGCAAACTAGCGTGCCATACCCTGTCAAAGGCCTTCGAGATGTCAAGTGATACAGCCAGTGCTTCACCGTGCTTCTCGATGGCCTCGCCCCAGCAGTGCGTCACATACACAAGAAGATCCCCAGTCGATCGCCCCCGGCGGAAGCCATATTGGCGATCACTGAGTAGATCATTGTCTTCTAGGTATGACAGCAACTTACTGTTAAGTACTCTTTCCATGACTTTACAGAGAATGGAAGTAATGGCGATAGGGCGGTAGTTGCAGGGGTCGGCACGACTGCCCTTCTTGGGTACCGGTTGCACATTCGCAAGCTTCCAGGATTTAGGCACCGTTCTTGTTCTGAGAGAGAGGCGATACAGGCGTGTTAGAACAGGAGACAACTCAGGCGCACAATATCTCAACACTCTTGCAGGTATACCATCAGGACCACTGGCCTTATTCACATCCAGACTACGCAATGCTCTGCGGACCTCTTTTGTATGTATTGTGACCTCCGGCATCGAAGAATCACAACGAGGGATGGTTGGCGGCTGTTTGGCACCAGCGTCCAGACGTGAATTGCTCGCAAACAGAGAAGCAAATAAATTAGCTTTCTCAGTTGCGGAGTGAGCCAGCGACCCATCAGGCTTCTGCATGGGAGGCAAAGTGGGACGGCAGAAGTTGGATTCGACTGATTTTGAAAGGGACCAGAACTGTTTACTACCAGAAGGGTAGGATGCCAGTTTGGCTCCAATGCGGCTGACATGGTCGAATCGAGCCCTCCGGATCACCCGTTTGCAGGACTTGGCGGCAGAATTAAAGGCCCTCTTCTTCGCGCGAACCCTACGAGCTCTAACTTTGCGGTCGCGAGCTTGGACCCATGCTTGGTAGGCGGCTTCTTTTTTAGCCTCAGCGCGAGCACAATCCGCATTGTACCAAGGTTGGGCTTTGTGACCGAGTGAGATGTCGGAGAAAGGAATATAATATTCCATTCCCTGTCGTATCACGTCCGCAACCGCATCAGCCGAACTAGCAGGGTCACTCGAAGAAAAACACACTTGCCGCCACGGGTAAGACGCAAAGAAATGCCGCATCTCATCCCAATCTGCCGACCCGTATCGCCAGACTCGCCTCGTGCCCTTAGGGCTGTCATCGGGAGGAGAGCAGATCGACACGGATTTCACCAGACAGTGATCGGACGTTCCCAGCGGGGCAGAGACCGATACTGAGTGCCTGTCTGGATCTGAAGTCAGCAGAAGGTCCAAACAATTGGGCGTATGACCATCAACATCCGGTACCCGCGTTGCTTGATTCACCAGCTGGGTGAGATCTAGCGATAATGCAAACTTGCGCGCCTCTCTCCCAGCATGGTCAGTTAACTGGAACGGGAACAGCCACTCGCTATGGTGGGCATTGAAGTCCCCCAGAAAAACAAGCTCCGCCGTTGGATACCTTCGTTGGGCTGTCTCTGCCGTCTCAGTGAGATACTCCATGAGCCTGGTTGTCTCCTGGTCACCGTCGTGCGATCGATAGACACCGACGTAGAGAGATTTCTCCATTCCGGTGTCTACAAAAAGCCATAATACGGAGAACCCGGAAACCTCAAAGCAACGGAGACGCCGACAGCAAATGTCGTCGCGAACATACACACAGACCCCAGCTCGCCTCTTGAACTTATGTTCCAACGAGTATCCTGGGTAGTTGAGGTACGCCGTATCAGACGGGGTTGCTATCTGCGTCTCCGTTAAAAAGAATAGGTGTGGCTTCTCGGTCTCGAGGTGGTGGTGGACCGGATCGAGATTTGAGTGCAGACCTCGTATGTTACTGAGGTGCACTTTGAGTGGGAGGAAGTGCAGCCGTTGTCTAACCATTTTCTTTTTTGTGACTTTGTTTTTCATAGTTTGTCGAGTGGTGGAGAGGTGGAAAAAAAGTCGAGATGCCACTCAGGTACCCTAGAAGACCTCATGAGCTCGACTGACTGGTGGGAAACTCATTTGGAGACTGCGGGGACGCCCGAACCCCCCCGCAATGGCCACCGGGTCCTCCCTTCCAGTCGCCAACTGGCACGGTGGAGCATTGCGGGATTTTTCGCAAGTTGTGTGGGGCAGCCTTTCACACGTGGCTAGCGCACTACTTGGGCCCCCTACTAACTGCGGTCGGCCAACGACTGTCACCGTGCTTCGGATCCCGCTACCCTCCAAAATGAGTTTCCCGGTACAGTGTTGCTCAGAGGTCAAGACCGGTTCCGAGTAGCGCAACTGACCTTTTCCCATTCCCCAATGGCGCTGGGACTCCTGCACACCGACGGAACGCAGCAAGCTGCTTGGCGCCGGACTCCGGCAGGAGGGTGGTCGCGAGCCAGGCGGCTCCTTGCGGAGCCTACCACCGCTGTGGGGGATCGTTCAGCCGACACCACGAACTTGTTGTAGTCTGTGGCGGCGTTGCCCAGGGTGGACCACTAGGAGGTAGATCCCCAACCACCCCAAAAATGCCTAAAACTGGCGCCTTTTTTCTTTTTTAGCGCGGCCATAAATCAAACTTGAATATAATAATTCAGAATAAATTTAAAAACAACACTTGTTATTACAAATATCTCGGAACTCAGTCCTTCCTAAGATATAAAGGCTTGAAGTGCACGTCATAGTAATATTTTCAACTTCAAGCCTTTAAATCTCCATCCGGACTGAGTTTAGGGATATACATCTTAATAAGTTTTGTTTATTACTTTATGCTGAAATAAAATATTCAGGTCTGATTGCTGGTCGCGCCAAAAACAACGGCTAAAAATAAGGCGCCAACCTTACATACAAAACCCGCATTGTCTTTTATTCCTGTCACTTTCTAAAATAAGATTAAGAAAAGAGACAGAAAACCAACAACTGACTTTAGTGCTGTCAAAGTGACGTTACACGCCCAAAATATGATGCCATCATAATGTACGCCATCTTATTTAAGGCGTTTTTGGGCGTGTAACGTCACTTTGACAGCACTAAAGTCAGCTGTTGGTTTTCTGTCTCTTTTCTTAATCTTATTTTAGAAAGTGACAGGGATAAATTTAGTTAAGTCGTGGCACAGTTCGAAATTTCGAATCGACACCATTGGCTGTTTTTTTTCTTTTTTAGTTTTGAAGTCAGTTTAAATGGCTGTTTTAGGGTTCCGTATTCAAACAAGGAGCCCTTATACTTTCGTCCATTCTGTCTGTCTGTCTGTATGCCCCGCCTCGATTACTCGCTCATTTTTACACCTATTGAATCGAAATTTGGCATGAAGACAGATAACAAGAAATGAATAAGTAAGTCATAAAGAACATAATTTTCGGGGCCCATACCTTAGATCAAAGTAAAATTAATGAATAGGCCCAACGCGCTTAAATCTGAAGCACGCATCAACCAGGGCACTTCAATACAAACTAGGCCACTTGGTCTGTCATCTCGGTACATATTTGAAGTAAAACTGTCAATTGTTTTGCCTCATTTTTCTGGTTTGAAATGTTCGCGTAAGGCCTATCCATTAATATTACTTCGATCTAAGGCCCATACAACGAAAAAGGGGTTGGTAAAAAATGCTTGTTTTTTTTTAATCGACTGTGGTGTCGTCTTAGGTGTCGTTGGATAAGTCTTGTCCAATGGAACAAAACTCCCATAGAAACTAAATCGTTATAATGCTTGTGTCTCGAGATATTTGCCTTCTTAAGGGAGCACCGAGCCTATTATGCTGCACTCAATCGTTTTTTTTTATTTATAAACAATTAAACAACATTTCCATAAAACAAGACTGTCACATTGTAGTCATTGTTGATTTTCAATTTATCGGGTCATTCGGTTTCGGTTTTTCTGCGGATTATTTTTTATAACTTTTGGCGGTTTTAAAGATAATAACTACAAGCATGAAACAAAATAATCCGTAATGTCGCAATCAGGACTACAATGTGACATTCTTGCTTTTTTGGAAATGTTGTTTAATTATATTAAAAAAAAAAACGATTGAGGGCAGCACAATATGCGTACCGAGCATTTTTTAAGTAAGCTATAATATCATGTAAAGCTTTTCATGTAATGACTACGGAACCCTATCTTGGGCGACTCCGACACGATCTTGGCCGGCTTTTTTACTTTCTTAGTTGGCCGGTTTTTTTCTACCTTTGTTAGTGTTCCGTACCAAAATTGGCAAAACGGAACACTTATGGAATCAGCTCGGTGTCTGTCCTTCCGCCCATCCGTCCGTCTGTCACAGGCATTTTTCTCAGAGACCGTTAGACATAGGAAGTTGAAACTCGGTACATAACACAGAAGATCAGGCGGGCCCGACTTGCACTTGGCGCATTTTTTATTATTTGTTCTTTAACTTAAGAGAATCTACAATAATCACATCAAGTTAAGTATTACCGTTTTTACGACAGAGCAAAATTAAAAAAAAAATTTAAAAAGACATGTTTCTGGTACGGGGACACACCTAAATTTTTATTTTTGTTTGTTTTTCATGCTAGAATTGAATTCCACATATAAACCTCGGACTTAACGCCTCTCCCTCTGCATCAAAAATTCAGATGGCTCCACTTCTGATTTTAGGATCACAAAGAGCAATCCTGCCAAAGGAAATCTTTGGTTCATCAAAAGCCGTATTTTGTATTTTTTTTGACTCTTGCGCCACCGGCTAAACTGCAATGCCTACTCGACTCAAAATGCAACAGCCGGTTTTTTTGTTTGCTCCGATCGGTTTGCTCCCATAGTGAAAGTTGTTCAGTGTGTGTTGTGTGTGTGTGTGGTTGTGGTGTGTGTGTGTGTGTGTGTGTGTGTGTGTGTGTGTGTGTGTGTGTGTGTGTGTGTGTGTGTGTGTTCACTCTTAGTTTAAAAGGATGCTAAATTGCTATTGATATCAATTTCACCCTGTAGAAGCTATCTCAAAAGACAAGGTTGTATGTTTATTTTCAACTTTTTTATTATTATTAACCGATTTTATTAACTTCGGAGCCGAAGCTGTCTAATTATCTACCCAACTAACCAACATCCAAATCCTGTAATCAAATTTTCGCCCACTTCCTGTCAACCGATTAAGTTGAAATTTTACACACACGTATAGTTTCGATGTCAATACAATATTATGGTGACATGGAGCTGATCTGATGATGGAGACTGAAGGTGATCGAGGGACTCCTTAATTTATTATAGGAAGTCACTCGCGTTTCGTATCATTTGTCTCGATAAGGACTTTATAGTCTCTCTGCTATGGAAACGTAAAAAGTTACAATAAGTAATACATTTTTTTAAGTAAAACGATTTTATAATTACCCTTCCTTTGCGTCGCGCAGTCGGGTAAAAAGAATAGACTTGCACTAGAAGGTATAAAAATTACCTTCTTACCTTATTATTATTAGACTTAATACTTTAAAGAATTTTTTGGTTATAAAACGTGGGCTACTTGCATTGCACTTCTATACATTGCAATCGCCCACCATTTTATAACGAAAAATATGATCAAAATAGTAATCGTATAAAGTCTTATTAGTTTTGAAGTCTTGGGGGGAATTTTTATTTTCACAAACAGGGTAAAAATGTTTTGACATTGGTTTTAATATGTTTTTGTTAAATTAAATAGCATCAACAATTTAACATACAATAAAATTGATCCATATTTTATTGGCTGAGGAAAATGTTCCTGAAATTTTTCACTTGATTTAGAGGAAATATTTCACAACCGGAATTTATAGAAGTTGTTTATTTAAATCGTCTTTTCCTGTAGGAGAAAGATGGGCGTATTAAGGCTGCACCGAGCCTATTGTGCCCTCAATCGTATGTTTTTTATTTCTTAACAATTAAAGAATATTTCCAAAAAAACTAGAATGTTACATTGTAGTCATTGCTGATTTTCAATTTATCGGGTCACTGCGGATTTGTTTTCATAAAGTTAGTGGCCAAAAGTGGCCACTTTTGGCGGTTTTAACGATAATAGCTACAACCATAAAACATAATAATCCGTAATGTTTCGATAAATTGAAAGCCAATCAGGACTACAATGTGATATTCTTGTTTTTGGGAAATGTTGTTTAATTGTTTAGAAATAAAAAAATACGATTGAGGGCAGGACAACAGGCTCGGTACAGCCTTAAGCACTTTAATATTTCAATAAAACAAGAAGTGCAATAGTAATAAAAAATGTATGTTTAATGAATAATATAGCCAAAAAAAATAAATGATTATGAATGATGCAAACAAAACGAATTTTAATTTAAAGTCAAATGCACATTATAATTTTTTTCTTTTAGACTAGCACTAATCAGGCCCAAGCAAAATTCTATGTTTGGGGTGTCATACAAATACTATGCTCAGAGAGCCTTCCGGCGAGCGTTAGGATAGGGTATTTGACAGCATGTAAAATATAGGATCTGTTGATGGCATTCGTATCTAAACTATTATAAAACTGTAACAGAAGTGTGTCTGTACATTGAAGATATTTACAAAAAAAAATTATAATATGGTTTTTAGATGTCCCTGATTCCAAATCACCAATTTTTGGATTTTTTGTCTGTTGTTTGTTTGTTTGGGTGTTTGTTTGTTCGAGCATGACGCAAAAATTACTGAACCGATTTTGATGAAACTTTTTTGTTTGATAGCTTATGATCTGACTTAAAATCGGGTATATAATTTATGCGGACGAAGTCGCGGGTAGAAGCTCGTTGAATATAAAGTTCGGAAACAAACTATTTAGTCAGAAAAAAAAATACGGGCTATTTTAACAGAAAATCGACAAAGAATTTTATTTTTTGTCTATTTTAGTCACGTGATCGTAAACGACTGATTGACCGAATGGTTGGTGACGTCAACTGCAACTGCATGTAGACTGTTTTGTGTAGTGTGAGCAGGTGTGACGTCCCGATGACGTCAAGATAAATAATATTTTTTGTTTTTGTTTTTTCTTGCACTATGTAATGGAACGTAAAATATACATTTTCTATAGAGTCCTTAGACATTAGTGATTCGTTAATCACTAGAACAATTTTTAAAAACTTGTCAAATAGGTACCCTATTTTTCTAAGAAAGAGCGGCCGGCCGCGGTAAGGTAATGCAAGCTTCTCACGTCAAAAACATAATGACATCTCTAGAGGTTAACATGTACCAAAGAGAGACAACATGCTAAATTCAGAACTTTGACGTCACAGTGTCACGTGAGGCGTTTTGGCGCGAAGTATTAAATGTAACTTTTTACATTACGTTTACATAAAAATAGAAGATTCTACTATGTCTCTAAATACATAAAAAACTATAGAGCTTAAGCCATTTTCGTATGAGAATACGTGTAAAATGCAAAAGTAGCATCTCAATTAATTGAATTTTATTTGCGCAGAACTTAGAAGTACAAAATTAAAAAAATAACAAATACAGAAAATGAGAACCAACTTTATTCATACCGCTTATCAAATGTAATTTGGACATTATATTTAAAATACGAATTGACATGACAATGTCAGTGAGATGAGATCCACATTTATTAACCGACGAAAAAACAAAAGACGGAGGAGGTTCTCAAGTCGACGTGTATATATATATTTTTTTTTGTTTTATGTATGAACACGCATAACTTTTTACAGAGTAGTCCGATTTTGATAAATTTTTTTTTGTTTAGTAGGTCATACTTCAGAGGTGGTCCCATTTTAATTTGGTGAAGATCTGGTAAAGGGCTTCGGAGATAGACAATAGAACTCCGCAAAAAATCTATAGCATATCATCGGCGATTGAAATAAATGATTCGTGTTCATGTTCCCTTTACATGTACAATGAATATGTTAACCCAATATAACACCAACACTGAAAATTTTGAAATAAAAAATTTACTTCAAAACTAAAAAGTACCTACTAAAATGATTTGTTTTTTGGATTCGGTGTCAAACTAGCCCAAAAAATAAAACAATAAAAGCACAATCGCGCTTTTTTATATTCTGATAGATGACGAAAAAACAAAAAAACGGAGGAGGTTCTCAAGTCGACGCGTATAAATATATATATATTAATGTATGAACACGCATAACTTTCTACAGAGTAGTCGGATTTTGATAATTCTTTTTTATTGGATTAAGTATACTTCCGGGGTGGTCCCATTTCAATTTGGTGAAGATCTGATGACACACTTCGGAGCTACACAATAGAACTCCTCAAAAGTTGACAGCAAATCATCGATTGCGATTGAAACGTTTGCTTCGTATCGTTGTACCCTTTGTGTGTGCTGATATCAGAATCCAAGTAATGTATATCCACACTAAAAATTATGAAATAAAAATTTTTAACAAAAAAATAAAACCGACTTCAAAACTCAAAAAGTAAAAAATAATCAATC
This sequence comes from Agonopterix subpropinquella, assembly GCA_922987775.1. Lineage (NCBI taxonomy): Eukaryota > Metazoa > Arthropoda > Insecta > Lepidoptera > Depressariidae > Agonopterix > Agonopterix subpropinquella. Next base: position 4,968,740 of record OV277694.1, on the reverse strand, counting down.
TCAATAAATTAAATTTTATTCGCGCAGAACTTAGAAAATAAGTACAAAATTAAAAAAATAACAAATACAGAAAATGAGAACCAACTTTATTTATACCGCTTATCAAATGTAATTTGGACATTACATTTAAAATACGAATTTTAAATTCAAATCTATGTCCAAAGTCCAATAGTAAACAACTAGCTCAGTTATTTTTATTGATTCAGTTTAGTTGTGTCTCGATCACGCGACATTAAAAAAATTTTAACAAAAAAATAAAACCGACTTCAAAACTCAAAAAGTAAAAAATAATATTGCAGCCGATGAATTTTACGTCAGCATCTATAAGAATATCAATTTGTTTTATCGAAGTCGCTGTCAAGCCTGTACGATTCGAGACTGAGCTTGCAGTAATTTTTTGGCTAGGCTTGACACCGACTCCAATAAAACAAATTGATATTCTTATAGATGCTGACGTAAAATTCATCGGCTGCAATATTATTTTTTACTTTTTGAGTTTTGAAGTCGGTTTTATTTTTTTGTTAAAATTTTTTTAATGTCGCGTGATCGAGACACAACTAAACTGAATCAATAAAAATAACTGAGCTAGTTGTTTACTATTGGACTTTGGACATAGATTTGAATTTAAAATTCGTATTTTAAATGTAATGTCCAAATTACATTTGATAAGCGGTATAAATAAAGTTGGTTCTCATTTTCTGTATTTGTTATTTTTTTAATTTTGTACTTATTTTCTAAGTTCTGCGCGAATAAAATTTAATTTATTGAGATGCAATTTTCGCATTTTACACGTATTCTCATACGAAAATGGTTTAAGCTCTATAGTTTTTTATGTATTTAGAGACATAGTAGAATCTTTTATTTTTATGTAAACGTAATGTAAAAAGTTACATTTAATACTTCGCGTCAAAAAGCCTCACGTGACACTGTGACGTCAAAGTTCTGAATTTAGCATGTTGTCTCTCTTTGGTACATGTTAACCTCTAGAGATGTCACTGTCGCCAGAGAATATAATATGCAGAATAATATCGTATCTGAATAGTTCGTTTTAAAGTCTTATCAAATAGTATATAGGTAATTTTTTATTATATTTCACAAGTCTGCCTTAACCTTTTGAACAAACATATCCGGGTCCTTCTTAATATGCTGACGGTTTTTGAACTGAATGATCAGACCATCACACTAAACAACTTCCTCTATGGGACCAACATCGAAACTGCAAAAAAGAATCTGCTGTCCCATACATTTAGTTAGGTCAATTAAGTTTGCTGTTTTGTGTGGAACAGCTGTTTGTGTCTGAAAAATGTAAATCGAACAGTAATTTTTTTGGTGGTCGTTTTAAATCTTAACTCTATGGTAAAAACTCGTGTCACTCGCACGTGCTTATTCTCTTCTTGTCAGTGTGAGTCCGTTTATATGAAGTGTCAATGTCTGCTTTTACTTTCTGCGTCACTACAACCCTGGGTGATTCCTGGCCTTCTTCACAAATCAATATAATCTGCTTCGGTCCGTGAGTGGCTCTCCTTCTCCAGGTGGTCTTGCCCAATTGCCAATGGACCTGAGAACCATATCTTTTTACCAACCTTTTCAGTTTGAGGACGTCCCTTGAAATATTACCAGCGCGGCTTTGGGACACCGGGCAGTGCCTAATCCTTCGGGTGTGAGGTATCCCCTTCTCTCCCTCAGGTCAAATAGGGTTAGAGTTAGGATATAAAGTTCGCATTGTTTTGTAATTCCTCTTTTAGTATAACAACCCTAACTATAGGAAACTTCGAATTTGGCAGTCCTTCTTCAAAAAGGTTTTTTATGTTAGCGAAGCTCTCTGGCCATCCCGCCACAGGAGCATTTCGTTACATTGGCGCGGTCAATTCCGCTGCAGTTTCCAGTGGGTCACTACTTATTTATTATGTATTCAGTTATCTTTACCTATAAAAGAGTTCCGTGACTGAATGACTGACAGACAATATTATACACAGCCTAAACCGCTGAAGATAGAAACATGAAACTTGGAATATATAGGATCCTTCTTAATATGCTGACAGTTTTTTAATGGGATAATCATATACTCCAGTCATATCTTACACTAGAAATCGCAAACTAACGTCTAGTTCTGATTTTTTAATATGTTGTTAGGACCACTACCAGTAGCGTATATCCAACCAATTTTGCAGCTTTGAAAGACCTGTGCTAACTTTGCAGCACTCGAAAAACCATCCCGTTTTTTGGTTTTTTGCTTACATCTCAAAGTCCATTAGTTGTATCGAAATGTTTTGTAGGTACAAATTAAACCTGACAACATTTCCAACCAAAGAAGTAGTATGCATTTTTGTTATAGGACTTAACCTTTGAGGGCTACAGGGCCGAGAAAGTGAACAATTATCCGGGTATTTATCTACTATATATGGAAAGTGGTGGGGATCGACCAGAAACCTCCAACTGATCTCCAGGTTTCCCTTACTGTACAAGAATGACACTTTGGGATTATCATATGGATGCCTTGGTGATATAGGGAAAACTTTCGACTTCCTCGAAAGGTCGACTCCTGATGAATAAGGTCAACGGCCCACGGAAACTATGACAGATAGGGTTATGGACCTTGGACAAATGTCATAGAGGACCCTGGTCAGATTTGGTTGGGTGAAAAAAATCCAAAAGTATGGATGTTTGTTCCACTTTCACGCACAAACTGCTGAACGGATTTTGGCATACAGATGGACCATGGCCTGGATTAACACATAGGGTACTTTTTATCCGGGTAACGCAGAAGAAGTCGCGGGCAACAGCTAGTATTCTATAAAAGGGTATAAAGGTGTTTTCCAGACTACGCGAACGAAGTCACGGGTAAATTGTAGTGTAATATAAAACGTGTTTCGTCCAGGTGGAGCCTTGGAATTCAGTGCGGGTAACGCTGTCAGTGCCGCGCGCGGCGGCGGCGCGCCTGCGGGCGCTGGCTGCGGCCGGCGCGCCCCAGCTCCGCGCGCTCGGTATCCTCTCCGTGCAGCTGGACGGCGACGCGGCCGTCTCGCTGCGCCTGCAGCACGGCACCGAGCTGCGCATCAACACTACTGACGCCGACGGTGAGCTGCACGTCCCTAGTAATAATGTAGAAGCTGCGCCAGGTCATCGGCACTCTCACTCCGGCCGGCCGTACGAACCGAGATAAGCTCCTACATGTCGGCGCATCGTTTGTATGAATTCTGCCACTCGCTCCAGATGCCAACGTCGTATACAGTCTGTCTATAAAGTCGTGACAAAAAATGAGGGCGCTGCCTCCACGCAAGAACGTCAAAATCAAGTATAACCTAGCAACACCACCATAGTAAAGTGATTAGTTCCTGAAACATTCACGTCACGACTTTATAGACAGACTGTACGTCGCGCACTGACAACGCTGAGTCAAGCGCCATTAGATACATTTTCGCGAGTACTCTGTGGCAGTAGAAAATTAAAGCGTAAAAACGATGTTAGGTGGAACAGAATCTGATGAAAAATAGGGAAATCAAATTTTAGATTAAGCAACACTGGGGTAATTAGATTAAGGCACATTACACACGATTTGATCGCTGCAAAAAGGCTCAGACTGTAGAGGGCCTACTTTTACTAGACAGATGACATTTTGACACTACCATGTGAAAATCTATATTCTTATACTTTTTTTATTTCATGAGATTCTGGTCGAACTAGATCTGTTACGAAGTAACTAGTAATCTGTGGCTGCGCGGTATAGACCCTCGCAAGTCTTCGCCACTCCTTCCGGACCTTAGCCTTGGCATCGTGCTGCCAAGAGTGCTAGGTCCCAACGACTCGGGAACAGCCGGGTCATCAATCATCATCTTCGCCCAACCCGACGATTATACAGTTTTATGAAGATGCTGCTCTAGAGCTTGCAGTTCTTAGTTTGTTATTTGTAGGCGTTAAGCTGACAGAAAGCTGTTGGACATAGTGTTGCAACTTTATTTTGTTGGATACCAGGTTAACATTGTATTCTAGCCACATTACTAACAAACATGAAAACATTCTTAGAATAGATCAAGATTTTGAAAGTTGACCAATATTAGTATACAGGGTCCTTCTTAATATGCTGACACTTTTTTAGGAGGATGATCAGACCGTCAAACTGAACAACTTTCTTTATAGTACCAAAATCGAAATCGCGAAAAAAAAATCAGCCCGGAAGGGCTGTTGATTTTGTATGGAAATACAAAACTGCAAATCTATTCGAGCTAAATTTATGGGACACCTGTTTTTTTTCGCGATTTCGATATTAGTCCCATAGAGAAAGTTGTTCAGTTTGACTGTCTGATCATCCCCTTAAAAAAGTGTCAGCATATTAAGTAGGACCCTATATATTATTTTTATATGTGGGAACTTGTTGTCAGCATGTGACCATCAATCTGTAGAAACCGAACTGTTATTTAGCTGTCCAAAAAGGATATAAATAAATAAATATACTGAATAAACCTCGACACAAAAATTTTCCTTGGTTCATCAAATCAGAGGCAAGCGAAAGTAAGATAAATCCGATTTAGTTGGACTTATCCCTGTACACCTTTGAGGTGTATAGGGAAGAAAAAAGGGAAATAATAAGCCCCTGATAAATAACCTAAAGAAAATTCCACAGACGCCAGCACATCGCGAACTCCAAACCCCGATCTGCTAGCCGGTCTCGGCGGTATCGGTCGCCTCATCAGCGACAGCGATGGCGCGTCGACGAGCGCGGAGCCGCCCGCGACGGACAACTTCAAGTCGCCCAACACCGTCTGCCCCCGCGACGGCAAGATACCCCAAAACATTCCCACCCAGGCCGACCGCTGCGAGTTCCCCTTCGGCAGCATGACCCAGGCCAGGGTTATACATCGGAAGGAGAATACTTTAGGTTTGTTTCTTTTTGATTTAAGTGTCATTATTATGATGCACAAAATTAAGCTCTCCCTAGATCCCAGCTGCCGAGTAGAGGATGCAGAGACCATGGAACATATCCTTTGTGACTGTGATATCCTGGCGGCTAAAGAGCCTCCTCGGAGATGGATACCCAAAACCGGGAGATCTTAGGTTTCTTCCCCTCAATGGTATTGCCTCCTTCATTGACCATGTATTTGAAGGCTGAAGAAAGCAAATAAGTTTTGGGGCTAACACAAAAGATCCCATTGGGTCGAAGTGTTGCTGGCTTGCCAGCCTCCACAACAAGATAAGATATTATGTGCATGTAAAATATTTAATGTCAAAGAAATACCATCAATCAATTACTTCAATTTACCATATCTCAATCCTCATCATCATCTCAGCCGATGGACGTCCACTGCTGGACATAGGCCTTCCCCAAGGATCGCCATAGCGATCGGTCCTGCCCTCATCCAACAGGTTCAAGCCGCCTTCACCAGGTCGTCGGTCCATCTTGTGGGGGCCTACCCGCGCTGCGCTTTCCGGTACGCGGTCGTCACTCGAGAACTTTTTAGCCCCATCGGCCATCGGCTCTGTGAGCAATGTGCCTCGCCCACTGCCACTTTAGTTTGTCAGCTACTCTGGTTCTTCTGCGGATCTATTCATTTCTGATTCGATCTCGTAGGGAAACTCCGAGCATTGCCCTCTCCATTGCTTTTTGGGTGACTTTCAGCCTTGAGTGAGCGCCCACGTCTCTGTTCCATATGTCATCACTGGCGACTTTCGTTTTAAGACACTGCAGTATTTGGGACGTGAAGATATTACGTAGCTTTCCGAACGCTGCCCAGCCGAGTTGGATTCGACGGTTAACACTTTCACTGCTGACGACCTACGTTCTAGGTCGGCGACAAATGGACCACAGTGCTGAAGAACCCACGTAACGAGTCAGTTCAATTGCATTTGGCCTGTGCTCATGACCTACCGCGCGAGTCACCGACATCCTTACGCCTGCGCGGGTGACCCACGAGACGAGCCAGTTTATCGTTTCACCGTTACGACTGTGCGCACGACCTACAGGTGCTATTGCATTTCGCCTGTGCTCATGACCTACAGCGTGAGTCACCCAAACCTTACACCTGTGCGGGTGACCCACGAGGTGAGCCGCATTGGTCTTTTTACGTTACGACTGCGCGTACGACCTACGAGGGGCATCAGTTTTAGCACTGCGCGAGGATCACGATTTTGAGCTTAACAGCGAAAGTGTTAATCTAAACTATTATAAAACTGTAACAGAAGTGTGTCTGTACATTGAAGATATTAACAAAAAAAAAGTTACGACATGGTTTTTAGATGTCCCTGATTCCAAATCACCAATTTTTGGATTTTTTGTCTGTCTGTTTGTTTGTTTGTTCGAGTATCACGCAAAAACTAGTGAACCGATTTCGTTGAAACTTTTTTTGTTTGATAGCTTATGATCTCACTTAAAATCTGGTATATAATTTATGCGAACGAAGCCGCGGGTAAATGCTCGTCTCAAATATCTTCCCATAATCACTGTAACCGCTCCTCCACCAGGTATAACCGGCCCCTCGACGAGTATCCGCGCGCCGACAGACACGCAGTTCGCGCGGCCCTCCACGTCGAGCTTCCCCGCGCCGCCGCCCTACCCGGCCGGCGCCGCACCCGTGGCACTCTCCTCGCCGCTGCTCGTCAACCTGCTGCAGAACGATGCGCCGGCGCCGTCGCCCCGGCCGAAGCCTTCTCATCCTGCCAAGTTGGAGCGGCTGGACGATGGACAGGTGAGCTTTGGATATAAGATTTTTAATATAATGAACGATAGATGGCGTTACTGTCTGTGCGAATAAAGATCAAAATTTCAAAAAGTGTTTCTTTAAATAATAAAGAGGGAGAAGATGATCAAAAAGATGCCAACGCATCTTTTGATTGAATATTTCATTATTTACGAATCATTTTATAATTGAAAATATGAAACTGTTTACGGCTGACATGGTTGTATGGGCTCGATCCCTTGGCCTTTTAAAGAAGTCAGGCGCAGTCTTGACATAATTTTGACAGGATCTCGCCTACGTCTCTATGGAGCGATAAGCATGTCATCTGTCGAGTTTTTAGGAACTAAATTAAAAAAAGAAAAAAACGCGCAGTCTTCGTATGTGTCATCCTCAGCACCTGGGCGATAGAGCCTTGCTCGGCGCCTTACGAGCTTGAAAAAATTAGTTTTCGTCCAAAAAACTATTCTAATCCAACGCCATTCTTTATTTTCTGTCATTAACATGACAGCTAGGTAGGATGAATATTTCAACCTACTGCTATTTCTTTTTAAAGAGATTTGTGTGTCTGAAAACGGATTTTCTTGGGGATGAAACCTATTTAATACAATATTTAATCCAAATATAAAGTATTAGATTTACTCTTTGGCTGGTATCGAATCGCCGCCGCCATCTGCTTGAGAGGCGGATCATCATCGCAACCTATAAACAGTCCACTGCTGGCCATAGGCAGCCCCCAAGGATCTCCACAACGACCGGTCTTGCGCTGCCCTCATTCAACAAACTATATGGTCGTAATCCATCGTATAGTCAAGGATTAGACCCATACAGCACCAGTGTAAGATGAAAGCAATAAAATATTGAGTATTGAAGAGTAACAAAATCCATTGATTGGGCATCAATCCGAAGAGGGTAGGCCTGTGCCCTGCAGTGGGACTTTTTTAGGCTGATGATAATGACCTAACAAAAAAGAAAAATACTTTCTTTACTACCCATATTAAACCACCAAATCTCCCATCACAGGTGGAACTAGCGGTAGGGCGGGCACCATTCGAGTACCGAGCGCCACGACCGCCTCCGCCGCGACCAACCGCCCCTCCATCCCCCGCGCCCTCACCCTCCCTGCCGCCCCCCCGAGCAGCACCTCCCCGCCCCTTCATCCGGCGAGCGTTCCCCCCCGCACGCTCGCCAGTCACCTACCGCGCGCCGAACGCGACGGTCGTAGGTCGCGCGAGGTTCGGCTACCCCGAGGGGTTCACGGCGCCGCCTCCGCCGCCGTATAGGCAGCAAGTGCCGAGGCCCAGGCCGCCGGTGCAGACGAGGGTCACGCCTGAAGACCTGCAGGCGCTGCTGCCGCCGCCTACCACCTCTATGGATCAGAAGACTCAGTCCAGTTTTCAGGTACATTCTTGGAGATTTTCGATGTTGTGAATGAACCCTTTGCATTATTATCATCTACATTTTCAGGGGTGGTTCAGATCATCAAACTGAACAACATTCACTACGGGAGCAAACCTGAAATCGCTTATCTTAGAACTAGGTATCTGATGTTCAATACTAAACTGTAATGCCTACTTGACTCAAATGTATCCTATACAGCTGGTTTATTTTTGCGATTTCAGATTTGCTTCCATGGTGAAAGTTGTTCAGTTTGATGGTCTGAACAATCTCTGAAAATTTTGAAAGAATTTACAAAATTACCCAGTACGCAGAGTAATAAAATACTCTAAATAATTTAAATCTAGCATCAAAAAATATTTTTTAAGTTTTGATTTTTGCTACGTCAATCATGCGGTTGCATCGCATCACTTCCTAGCCAGTGGACGAGCATCACCAATTAAAAAAGTGCTGAAATAAATGTGGACCAGATTAAAGTAGACATCTTCAGAGCTAGCATGGCAGCATGACTTACCAAAGTCACATCTTAACTCTCTTTCACCTGGCGCGTAACAGAGAGAGAAAAAAAAGCGCTAGATAAGTTGTCGCGCGCATCATGATAGATAGTCTGGTTATCCCTCAAATATGTGTAACAATCGTATTAAATGCTAAATTGGTCCAATTACAGGAGTTCCAGCGCTATCAGCAGCAATACAACGCACGACAGCGGGCGGCGTCGCGAGCGGCCTCCCAGCCAGACTGGAACGAGCCCTACCGGGACACGCTCGGCCTCTCCCTCCCCGACCTCCCCGACCACTGCGACCTCGACCAGCTCCTCCCCACCCTCGGCGGCGACCTCAACCTCGACGACACCGCGCTCTCCGCCATCTCCGACCTCGACTCCAACACCAAACTCGACCTACTCTACGACAACCAACAAGATAACCCTTCAGACACCAACACCCCTGATTCCTTACTACAAGAAATCACCGGCCTTTCGAACACTATAAACGGCCCATACCCGGAACCAACGACGAGTAACAACGATGTGCCTTCTAAACCGACGGATCCTTTTGTGACTGTCACAGAAACGATCATGCCTCCGCCGCCAGTGCCCGCACAGTCAACCTCCAAGATTTATAGTCCTAATCATTCTGTTAATACGCAGACTATGCCTTTCAAATCGCCCCCTAATGCGACCTATTCTCCGAGCTCTGTGAATTCAGATAGAATGGTCAGTCAAATGTCGTCGATGCCTCCGCCTATGAGGTTACCCGTCAGAGCCACTAGTTCGGTTTCGACGGCGACGGTGGGGTCACAGGCGTCTGCGCAAGAAATAGAGGAACAAAGCAAGCAGTACCTGATCAAAACCCTCATGAGGGACGATGATGTACCACCGCCGAAGGAGGAGAAGAAGATAGAAGAAGTGACAGTCGCTCAGTGCAAAGTCAAGGAAAGTGTTCAAAGTGCCGCTGACACTCCAGAAGTCTTCGGCATCGCCAAGTCGACCGTCGAAGAGAAAGACGACGATAAGAAAAAGTTCGTCAAGAAAGATGATAAGCTTATAGCTCAGAAAGGCGGGAAGCCTAGGACGCCTGGTGCGAAAGAGAAGCCAGCTACGTTGAGGGATAAAATTATAAAGGATGGAAAGACCAAAGTTGCCTTACCGCGGCCACCGGTCGCCAAACCACCTACGCCTGGGGACAGCCCAAGTCCAAAATCACCTGGGGAGAAAGAGTCAATAAAACTCAGGCTAAAGCTAGATAAAAATGAACCCGTTGTACAGCCGGTCTATAAAGCTGACGTCAGTTTCATCAACCAACAGCCTAAAGGCGAGAAACCGACGGAAGGTGAGCTCAGAGTTCCACCGCTCCACATAAGCCTTAGAGGTCGAAATTCAGCGGTCATCAAAAACTCAAAGAAGGAAAAGAAAAAGTTTGGACCCGTAGAGTTACACAAGAAGATTAAGATTAGAAAAAGTCTGGAATCCGACGACAAAACTCAGAGGAGGGATTCTGAAGAGTCGATAGCGTCTAAATCAAGCGAAAGTACTGACAACAAGACTGAAGATTACCTTCACGTGAAGAGTATCAAACTGAACAACCACTACTCTGAAGGTGAAACAATCAAAACCGAAATAACGGGCGACAATAACGTAGTCTACAGAATGAAGACTATCTCGAAAAACGCTCACATCGTCACCAAACAAGAATACAAACTAAACAACAAAGTAACTCTCGACAAACTCAAAAAGAAATCCAAACTTTTAAACGACACAAAACCTGAAAAGGAGCGAGATAAAGAATGGAGAAACGACACGTTAGACAAAGAAGGCAAATACGCGCAAAACGAAGGTTACAGAGAGATGAATAACCACGAAGCCAAGAAAAAGTTACCTATGAAGGACATGAAATGTGATATAACCAGTGACGGGAAGACAGTGCAATCTGACAATGATAGTGACAAAGGTGCTACGGAAGTAAAGTGTATAGACCGGACGCTAAGTGAAGACGGTGACACGTCTAAGTTAGGTGAGCGAAGGACCAGTGAGGACAATAAGTTGAAACGGACACTAGCGGAAAGTGCCATCACGTCTCCTAACGGGCTGCTTACGTCGGAGAAGAAGAGAAAGACCAGTTCCTGCCCAGGTATGTAAGGAATTCTAGACTCTTTTTTTTTTAGTGTAGGAATATGTCTTATGTATGTATGTTATAATGACTAATCTCATATGGTGAAGAATAATATTATTGTCAAGAAATTTGCTTATGCTCAAGAAGAAATTCTGAACTATGTAAAGTTAATACATATTTTGCATGTATAGTGGACTAATGCACATACACCTACTTATTAGTTATTATAATTCGGTTGATAGATAGAATATGCTGCAGTTTTAGCAGTTCTGGTCTATGGAAGGGAGGGAAAGAATAGCAGTGGCAGTTGGCAACCCCGATTGACAAAAGTCCTAAACCTTTCTCAATGTTACTTTTAATAGCTTATTATTTATTATGTAACCAACTGTAATAAGAAACAAAGATAGAATTTTTTAAAATAAGTATATGACCTTTTGAAGGTCGTAGGGACGTGGAGGTTGCAAGATATACAAAATCAATTGTTTTGGAGATTTTTGGTGTAGGCAGTCCAGCAGTGGATGTCATTTGACTGAAAATGTTGAAATTATGTAATGTGTTTAAATGAATACATTTAGACATATCAACAAGGTTGTCTGGAAGAAATCGCTTCTTAGCGATAAGACCGCTTTATTTTGTACCTCTTGTATTTTTTTTTCTCTGTATTTTACTGTTTATGTTTTGGTGTAAAATAAAGTATATTTGATTGATTGATTGATATCATTTCAGAGAAGAACAGAAAAATTTACTTTATATCAGTCGCCCCAATAGGCTTCTGGCTTGTGTTAACTGGGACGACCTTTTTATAGACATACAAATAAGACGCCACAGGCATTTCACATTGTTTTAATCACTTGCTAAGAAAACTTACCTCAAAATAAAATTTTATGTATTTACAAATTTGAATTATTTCTGTTTCAGATATAAATTCTTCAATCTTCAAAAAACACAACCTTACATACATCCTAAACGTTACAGATCCTCCCGGCTCAACGAACGTCGGTACAATAGTGGCGCGCGTGGAATCCCCCCCGGCATCCAGCCAGCGCTCGGGCTCGGGCGCAGTCTCGCCGCGCCGCAAGGAGCGCCTTAAGGACAAGTCCTACTGCAAGCTGATGGCCGAACGAGCTCGACCCGACGCCGACAAGTTCGGCAACAGATCCCCCAACTCACAAGCCCAGGGAGAGGACTCCGGCATTGAATCCATGGATGCACTCTCCGAGAAATCGCCCAATCAAGCCAGCCAGTCTCCACCAGGACCCCAGCGGAAAGAGCGACTCGATATGCCTCGATCCACCAGCCCGACATCCGTGCAAAGGATAATAGGCGTCATCGACCAACCACCACCTTCCGATGAGCTTCTAGAAAGGCTGTCTTTAGCTACAGGGCAGCCCCACTACGACCCTGTACCTCCAGATATTGACGATATGGGCGACATAGAGGCGGAACTGGCGAAAATGCACGCGGACCATATAAATGGAGACGACGCACCGAGAAGGCCCCTCGACGAAACCAAAGATGTGAAGAGAGAACCTACACCGATAATGAGAGAAGACAAACAGAGTCAGAGCTTAGATAGGGTAGAAGAAAGTGATGCGAAAGCAGAGGAAGCGGAGAAGGAAGAAGTTTCGCCCAAAAAGGAGAAAGTCGACGACTTTGATCTACCAAGTAGAGTATCACCTCCTTTGTACACATATTCCAATCAGGAGAAAAACAATGCAATTGATCAATCGGAAATGAAAGAGGAGAAAACATCTGTTATATCCGAAAATGGGGAGACGAAAGATTCGGAAAGCAAAGAGAAAACCGAACCCAAAATTGAAAGGCTACCTTTGAAAGCAGATTTTCCAGACAAGAGTTTGCTGGAGCAACTGTTAATAGAGATTCCTACTCCAGACTACGTCGCTAAAAGGCCAGAATCACCATCTCCGTCAGCCCTAGAGAAAGTAGCGAGAAGTAGTGTTCGAACACGATCCAGCAGCAAAATGAACAGTCCAGCGGATGGACCCAAAACTCCACGACTAAGCCCCGGAATAAACAAACTAGAACCACGATCGGATTCCCCAGCGTTACAACCCAGAAATTGCCTTCGAAGTGGCTCAGTCGACAAGACAAGTCCGAAAACCGTAAACACAGTAGCCGTCCCAGTCAAGCCCGGGCCTGGGGGGAAACGGAAGCGCAGAGAATCTGAAAGCTCGTGCGCTTCAACGATCAGCTGCGAAGAAGGCCTATCACCAGCGGGCAGACCGAAGAAGAAGCCGCGTAAAATAGACGGAAAGGCGATAGTGAACACGGTCGGTGGTAAAGTGAAAAAGGATTCAGACAGTGACAGTGATGAGCCGTTGATATGTAAAGTGCGGGGGAAGGGGAAGGGTGTGAAGGTGGTGAAGGCGGTGAAGGGGGCGGAGGGGGTGGGGACGAGGCGGTCGGTGCGGCACGGGCCGGTCGGGGCCGCGCCGCACCCGCCCGCGCCCGCGCCCGCGCCGGCTCCCGCTCCCGCTCCCGCTCCTGCGCCCGCTCCCGCTGCCACTCCCGCTCCTGCGCCCGCGCCGCCTAACAACACACCCGTCAGGCGGAAAACGAGAAGTGCCGGTGAGTTTCATTACTGTTTAATATCATCATCATCATAGGGTGTTTCATCACATTTCAGTTGTTCAGTTTGATGGTCTGAGTTCACCGTTTCAGTATTTGCTAGGCAGACACTTACACCCTGTATTTAAAGATAGAGGTAGTGTAAAAAAAATATAGCCATAATACCTATCTGTATGTTTATGTTTGTAATGTTTGCCTTAGACTAAATTGTAGTTAGCCAGAGTAAATTAGAGAATAAAGTAGAGCAGCATGTGACGCCGACGGGCAGCAAAGAGATCTATGAAAATATTTATATTCCAACTGGTGGAACACCATTAGTGCTTCCAGTGTATCTGACGTACGTGTATCATATCGTATCGACTAGGAATTGTGATTTCAATGCGACTAGATAACGTCCTTATATACGATACGATACACTGTCCTTACGAAATATGGATCTATTTAGCATAGAATAGAATAGAATAGACGCGGTTCTCTCCTGCCCTTAGTTTACTAGGGGTTGATGCAATAACTCAACTCATTCCAATAATAATCTTTATTAGGATTGGAATAAACTTGACCGCACAGAACCACATTTTGTCATAATTTTGTCATTTATTACTGTCGCTAAGAAATATCGTTTGCACTTTTCGGACTGTAGAATGTCTGTTATTTTTCACAAAATATACCTTCTGGAAAATCTAAAAGCCTCATGAGGTCCTCTCCTCATGCCAAAGAACCAAGAGTGATTAACTTTTCTGTATCACAAAAATCACTTAAAAAATAAGTGCCTATCTTCCAAACTAGGAATCCCTAAGGGGATGAGAGTGGGTCAGAGATGAGTCACCGAAAGCCAAATATGAAACGCCATTATAATTTCTCGTGTCTTATCAATCAAAAACAGACAGGTTTTTATTGGCCACATCACCACGGTGCGACGTAGTCGTCGTAAAAATCGCGCAATGCTGTTGCGAAATCGGCATCATGAAAACTTGCGATGCACTGCCGTTGGTTGCCGCATTGTAGAGCAAATATAATGGGATTAGGACTTAAGAGACACCTCGTTGAAACCTGTCAAAACCCAAAAACAACCGTACCACAAAAGAAACTGCTATACCTCATCTTCATCTTAATCATTGTGTTCAAAATGTGTGTTTAACCTATGGAGACACTTGGAAAAGATATCTTAGAAATGTATTTCAACGAATTCGATCGACGGATTCGATTGTATTTCGATTTATGAATTGATGTTGTCTGTACAATCTGTACATTAACAACATTCATCATCATCATCTCAGCCGATGGACGTTCACTGCTGGACATAGGCCTCCTAGGATCGCCACAGCAACAATGACTAAAGCAGCATGTGTATTCCAGTGGGTGAAGGCGCGACGCCGACGGCGGGCGCGGTACGGCGGCGGCGCGCGTCGCGCGACGGCAAGTGACGCCGGCGCCGCGCGGAGCCCCGCCCCGCGCCCTCGCCCCCCCCCACCACCACCCCGCCTGCACCTGCTCTACCCCCTCGAATGACCCCCGCAGCCGCCGGCGATCTACACCCCGCCCGTATGAACAGAACACTCACCATTACACACCTAAAGTATGCCTCCAAAATGTGACCGTAAAGTTGGCTAGTTCACAATTCGTCGCCAACGCCACAAACGGTCAAGAGTTTACAAAAATGCTCCATTTGTCGAGCTCTGTGTCGTCACAAAATGATGAAACTCTAGACGAATAGAAGAGGAAACAAGTCGTATCTCAACATATGGTCGAAATAAGCGCGTAATAAAAAAAAAAACGACTATTGGATCTCCTGTAAAATTTTCTCTTCTGAAGTTCAGCCCTTTGCGGCATAGGTGACGAATTGTTCCATGGAACATGAGGTCATCGGACAAAATGAGAAAAATCAAATTAAATATTGAAAAATTAAGTCTCGGGCGGGACTTGAACCCGCACCCTTCCAAACCGGGAAAGTGCGTTATCCAGTCGGTTTGAAATCGCACAACATGGCTGTAACATGTTTAAAATCCATAATATTTGAAAATGAGAAATTTTTTTCGTATTCGTTCTATAGAACATAATAATATTTCATTTTCTTAAATTATTCTGTAGAACAAAGATAATATCAAGACTTTTTGCGCCGCCACTTTACCTACAACACCACATGGAACGATCTGGGAAAAAATTTTACTTTACTATGACCGTATGATATCACTGAGAAGTGAGCTCAGCTCATATGCTAGGATATAGTTCTTAGGAACAAAAAGATAAAAAATAGACTCGTATTGTTTGATGACGCCATGTTACACAGACAAAATGGGAACTACCCGTAAAATCGATGTTGTTTTTTTAATTTCTAAAGTTAAATAGATTTTTGATGAATCTCAGGTGGTAAAATTTTCATAAAAATCGTGCAATAGTACAGTTAGGTACGTAGGTTTGAATGTAAATTTTCGAATTGAAAAATTGGTTTTTAATCGATATTATTGCGAAAGTGTTCAAACGTCGATACTCGTATTTTCCGCTGGATGTTTACGGATGCGACGGTGCACCGTCGAATTGTTTCTACTTTTTTTTTTATTTAGTGAACAAATAATGTTACCATTCACTATAAAGCACTCGACCTTTTTTAAGTGTAAGTTAATTTCTTGGAATAATATTTAAGAACTGTCTTGTATCATTGCCACGGTGGCTTGCTCTGAAAAAAGAGTAATTGCCAAGTGGGAGCCTTAGTGTAGTAAATAGAAATGTATCGATATTGTACAAAAAGCACTCGACTTGTAGGCACATTGTTATAATAGGATAATTGCCCGAGAGATATAAAAAAATAAAATAAATGCATAAAGTTTTTAAATGAATATTTTCATACGTTTTTGCACGTAAATACGTCGTGATCGGTGACGTAACGCGTAGTTTTAAGCGTTTTAGCGGGAACGCGCCATTTATATTAGTCTCAAATTAATTTAAAACAAGTCAAGCTTAATTTTACATTTCTAATCTATTCGCGCACTTACCGAACGTAGTCTAAAATGGCGTTTTCGCGCGCAAAACTGGCCGCTCTACGATGTAACGTTAGCGTTTTTATAAATAAGTGAATTCACGACCAATAATTGTAATTTAAATGTGAAACTTGAATAATTTCTTAGTGAAATATAGTTATTGTGACTGAGTGATTCAACAGTTGTCTGTATGGGCTTCCAGTAAACTAAACTATTTATTTTGACGCCCCCTTTTTAATTTCCCTCCAATTTTTGACCGGGAACTATTATTTTTTTTATCATCAAACTTTTTTTAAACCAGTGAAGCTTAGTAGACAATTTTTAAGCCTGTTTCTTTTGCACTGTAAATAAAAATAAATCGATTAATTGAATTAGTTTTCTGATTAGTTGCTAGTATTTATTATCACGTTTAAAAAAACAGTCACTTAAGTGTAGAATAAAGATTTTTCGAAATGTACCCGATGTTTGCACGCGTTTTATATGGCGTGTTCGTCATTTTGATTTTTTTGTACGTATTTAAAAATAAATTCTTTATCAAAAGAGTACCTACTTTAAAATAAAATGATATTTGTTAACTACTATAATGTAAGACATAATCAAAAGCAAATTTTGAATAATTATTAAAATCAGCTTGAAATAATCTTGAGGACTTTACTGATTTGCAATTTAAAAAGTTCCATAACTCGAGAAAATGGTCCTAAATTGGTAAAATTTATTACATACGCGTCAATTTTCTGATTTTGATTAATAAAAAAGAATATTTAATTCCAAAACCCCGAAAAATTACCCTAAGAGCGTCATGACAATCACATGTGCGTCAAGATAGCAGTAAAGCCGAATAAGAACGTTTGAAATGAAATCAAAATGATGAACATGAATGAATGTCAGTTGCATTTTTTCATTTGCAGTTCCTAAGTCAAATGTTATCCAAAGCAATAAATTGTGGATGTGACTTTTTACTTTTAATATACAACACGTTTTTTACTGCTTTAATGGACTCTAGATCGTTAGGAATAAAAGTTATTATCGTCTGCGTAAAAGAAATTAATAAAAGACGTCGGAATATCATGTTTAAAGTCTTGCCAATAAGGTCTCAGTTACAAAACTGAGGGAAATTATCCAATGCTCGAATAGGAACCGTGTTTTATAGTGATAAAGTTTAATATTCATTGGTAAAATGGAGCGAACAAATGCGAGTGTTCCATAAAATGTAATGCGTATTTTAACGTCTTTTATTACGTTCAGTTTTCTCGTAGTTATCGCACTTTATATTGACAAATCTGGACTTAATAATTTTATGAATACTTTACCTTTTGTCCGCACTGGCTCCTGTCATTGAAGCGAGATATGTACCATTTGAGTCTAATCATAAGCTTTTAAACACAAAAGTCTCATCAAAATCGGTCCACTAGTTTTTGCTTGATGCTCGAACAAACAGACGGACAAAAAATAAATAAATCTGTGATTTGGAGTCAGGAAACCTAAACACCATGTATCACATCATTACATCATTACATCTTTAATGTACAGACACACTTCTGTTACTATTTTATAATAGTGTTAATTTTCATATCAATTTTATAGTTCTATATTTTATATGATATCAGAAATTTTTTGGACATGTTCACCGAATGTTATTAATTTGGTAATATTTTGCTTTCTAATAGTAATTTGACATTAATTTGATACTTATTTTACTGCTAACTGCATAGTCCGGACGTCAATATAAAATGTTATAACGAATTACTTAAAAATTGCATATGAAGAAATTGATGAATAACAAAAATAACGAAATTTAAAAATCTAACCTTTTTCAAAACTTACGGTACTATTAGAAAAAGATTTTATATTTTGAAGCAAAAAACGCCCAGCACGTGCTTCGTCAATCAAATATACCTACATAATTGTTATCCTTTCACTAAATATGTTACATTCATGGTGGCCTGAAATTCCGATTAATTTCTATCTTCGGCACCAGTCTCCCCACAAGACTAGTTACATGTTACTATTGTGATTATTTTAGCATTTCACCTACTCTTTGTATCTTTAACATGTGTTTTTGTGGAGAGAAAAATAAATATTTTTATTATTATTATTTATTATTATTCATATTAATAAACTAAAATACATTGCCCACCAAAGAGAATGGTAACTCACTACGTTATTATAAGAGTCGGGAGTTCCATACTAAAAACTGGTCGTGACCGATATCCAGAATGTTTGAAACGTGTGCTAACGTTCAAAGGAATTTAATGGCGTCAGTGCACGTTTCATATAACTTTTTTTTTTGTTAGAGAGTTGCGCAAGCCTGTTGCCCACGTGACGAAATGTATTCGTTTCAAATCGTTTCACAACTAACGAATGAGTATGATCAAAGAACAAATACAAAGAGTATGATAGCTAAAATTATACACAAAATAGGTGGAAATGGAAATTATCCTTTTCTATCGTAGCATTTTTTATAAAATTCAAATATACCCGTTTTTTAGGCGAAACGGGATTGGGCGTTTTCCTTTCAATAATGAATAAAACAGCCAGTAACCGTGACATGCTTAGTCAATATTTTGAATTTAAAATAAACAATTGGAGATCAGCAACATGCTTCGTCAACTTAATAAACTAAAACCCATCACACGCTAAGCATAATATAAATTGACGAACTTCAAAAATTATAATCGGAATTCTATAATTATTTTCTTGCCTATCGGAATAATAACTAATATTTATTTTAAACATGCATTTGATAAAAATAGTGCGAGTTAAATTGAACTGCGCGCGAAACGCGGAAGGTCAAAATTACATTGAACATGATTCGAAATGATAATAATTATCATGATAAGTAACTTTGATAATAATCTTGATAATCTTTTAACTTATGATCAATTTCTTCATGTGCAAGTGCAAATGTTCAGTATTTTTGAATGTTTCCCTTGAAACCAACCCCCTCGTTGACAATGTTCAATGTTCTCGTACAGTGATAGTCCTATACAAAATGTGTTTAGTACGTACCTAGCGTGTATTAGTATATGAGAATATTTTATAATTAAATGTTTAATACATTTGCTCTTCGACCAATTATAATAACTAGATTCACAATCTTATGTCAAAATCTTAACAGTCAGCAGGAGGAGGTGGGGCAATAGCACGGAATGGCGTGCTCAAATTGATAAAAACATTTTGACCTATTAGAAAAATAATGCGAGCTAATTTGAACTGTGCGCGCAATGCGGAAGGTCAAAATTACATTGAACAGGATTCGAAACGATAATTATCATGAAATAACGTTGAGAATAATCTTGATAATCTTTTTTTTTTATTTATGATTTCATTTATTACATAAACTCTTAACCTAAAACAAAAATGAAGAGAGAAAACTTACGCTACAAATAAAAAACATCATACAATTAATTTGAAAACAAAATGCTTAGTAATGTCACTCAATATTAGATCACGATTTGCGAAAATTGAAACTCACAAACGCGAAATAATTTTACCCACTGTTTGCTGTCGTTTTTCCTATTATTTATTAACGAAAATGCCGTGCCGCGTAAGTAAAATTTTATATCCACGTTGCGTAGTAACAACAGACCTGGCAATAGTAAGAATCTGACATTGTTGGAACGTTGGTTGTCTAGTTTTTTATTCTTGGTCGAAGCATTTGCCTGATAAAATTGTGCCCTATAACTGTGTGCCGTGGATAGAGCTGTGGAACCACTGCATCGTTTGTTAAATTAAAAAATAATAGAGTTAGAGCGGGACGCAGCTAGCCGGGTGGTGAGCGGGGTTCTTTACGTCTGAAAAAGCGTTTGTTTTTAAACCAAGGGTTTCTGACAGCTAATTTAAAAAGTAAAAATGCATACAACATGCCTCGACAGGTGGCGTTGATGTTACATGGCTCAGAAGATGGCAATTTGGCTAAATCAAAGATAACAAAATGTGTTGTCGTACCTATCGTTTCCTGTTTTCCTGTTTATTTTAAAAAAATACTACATTTTATTAACAGCAAGGGTCAAACGCCATCTATCGTGATATATTGAGAACTATTTTTTTAATTGGCTGTCAGAAAATGCCTTATTATTAGTTTAAAATCGGTCCGGCCGATGTACAATCTTTTGTAAATTTTTATGTATAGATGGGGAAATTAATATATGTTATGTTTTAAGCGTTTTTTTTCGACTTTTGGGAGTTTTGGTTTTAGTGTTGTACATAGATGGCGCTGCTATATCCATCACGGCTCCTAAAGGAATGCAAAGCCTTATACTGTAATATAATATTGGATGCAAGCTTGTATAATATAACTATAATGGTTGGACTCTCAAACTAGACTTGTATATTGGGTGTATAGTTATTATTTTTAGGTATTGTTTTTTGTTTTTTTTTCGACTAATGATAGTAATTTATGCTGATAAATATCTATATTATACATTGAAGAGAAATACAAATAGTTTTAACAGTATAAATATAGGTTAGGGGTTACACCACACATGAAGATAGCGTATAGTTTTGGTATGTAAACATTATATAACTTGTAAATAGATTGCAGAAATAGTAAATAAAAAGAATTGATACAATAAAATTTAACTTTATGTTATTTGTAATATTTTTTCTAGAATGTTGTAAGGGGGGTGACGCGAGGGATACCCCTACAATGAGAATGCCTCTACATTTTTTGTTGCTGGCAATTTTATGAAGTTACTTTTTTTATTGTGCATTATATTTTCTGTAAGTTGCTTTCACTGTCGTTTCTACATTATTTTTAAATCATATAATTATATTCATAAAGTACGATCAGTCATGGTGAATTATTATCATATTATTATGAATGAAAAGAAATAAGGAATATTATTGTTCTGCTATTATTAAATTTGTAAAGTTAGTTTATTAATAAATGAATAAAAAATATTTTGTTGTTTCACTTTCTATTTTAAGAGAATTGTTACCACAGAACGACGAGCGACACCTTGCGGTCGCAGAGCGTTGCGCGACCCACGGCGACCGTAAAGTCTATGAGCGCGACACGGCGACCGCAAAGTGTCGCTCGTCTGTAAGAGCCTTAAGAGGGGTTGGAAGTGCAAAGTAGGCGTGGAACGCTTGCCACACGGTTATGCACTATATGCAATGATTTGCATAACACCGTGAGGCGCGCGCCCAACATGGTGCGAGTGAGACGGCATAATAGGGACAGTCGTGTCCGAAGCAAAAGCGCTACTTTGTATTTCTGTGATTGTTAACAATAAGTAAATGGAAGTAAAAGTAAATACGACATGACCTATATTTTTTTCCATTTGTAGAAGCGCAGCGCAGAGCATTTTTCACACTCAAAATTGTTTGGCAGTGAAAAATGTTCTGCGCTGTGCCAAGTGGGAAAAAATATAAAGTGGAAGGAGAGTTAGAGGGTTAATAAGCACACGTGAAGGAAACACTGTGCTGATAGCAGACAGGATTGGCGAAGGACTGGCGAAAGCTTCAACGAGCTTAGAGTTGAGAGCTATTTTACTGCGAAGATCTGCCTAAGGGTCAGCGCACACCTAGCGGAGAACTGTACAGATGAAAATAGCGCGAAAGAAATAATGAGAACACGTCACTGATATCTCTTGCACGCTATTTTCAGCTCTATTTCAATTACTATTGAGTTAATTATAAAATTCGAAAATATTTTCGCGCAATATTCAATCCGTCAAAAGCCGTGGTGGTCCAGTGGCGAGTAACCTTGCCTGCCGTGCAGGGAGGCGATGGTTCGATCCCCGTCCAGGCCGACTCGTACCAATGAGTTTTTCCGAATTTATGTACGATTTGTAACACCACTGGCTTTTCGGTGAAGGAAAACATCATGAGGAAACCTGCATGCTTCAATTTTGAGGCATGTATCTGTCCATTACAAGTGGTGACGGGTTCACTCCCCTTCACACTGGACAGAGTTTCTGTACTAATAGTCTTAGCTACTAGTGAAACGTGGATGTTCTGAAGTTTCAGAACATCTCTGAAGTTTCAGAACATCTCTGAAGTTTCAGAACATCTCTGACTACCCCCTCGGGGAATATAGTCGTGAGCATGCATGCATGCATGTTCAATCCTACTTCGGTGCTATGTTATCGGCTTATAGCATAGCATTATTATGAGGCTGCTTCATCAATGTTCTGTAGGTAGCTTAAAAACTGCTTGAAAAGTAATCCGCTAGGCTAACTATAACCGCTATATACCAACCCCCATGGATACGTGCTTGTCCCTAAAAATAGAGAACAAATTAGGCAATATATGCCGAAATCGGCCTGTATGCGAAATAAATAGGGTGATGTAATCTCTGGTTAGCACTCTTATAGACGAGCGACACTATGCGATCGCAGAAAACGCGGCAACCCACGGCGATCGTAAAATCTGTGAGCGCGACACACTGCGCTCGCTCGTCTGTAAGAGCCCTTATGGATGGAGTGCTATTAGGGGTCCGTTTCAAACATGTTTCAAAACGTGCAAATATCACTCTTGTACTCTTTCTATCTCATACATATCTTCGTATGCTTTTTCTCTTTCGTATTGGCACCTCGCTTCAAAAGTGATTTCATCATTTAGGGTCCGTTTCAAAACTTGTAAAAATCACTAGACTAGGGTACTCTTTCTATCTCACTCTAGCATACATACCTTCGTAAGCTTTTTCTCTTTTTCACAAGTTATGAGATGGACTCAATTAAATCAAAATTAAATGATATTGGACGGACTCTAATCTTGTCTACCCAATATCAAACTGGCTAACGTCTAATCTAGCTCTGTCACTCTTATGGCAATCTGTGTGCGACTGTAAGCAATGACTATACATGTCGCCGAGAATTCTCGCCGAGAACGCTCGGCGAGAACTTTCAATGAAAATTACTATGGCTTACGATGCCACGAAAACAATGAAGGGCATCCACACTCTCGTTCTCGGCCTGTCTCGCCCGTTCTCGGCGAGAATGAAGAGCCGGCATAATAAACTTAAAAAAGAAAATTACAATGAGAACAAACTAGAAACTATTGTGAATTCATATTCTGATTGGCCAACTGAGACGCTCGATTTTCAAATAGTAGCCAATAACTGCAAAGCACAAAATTTTTATCGCGCCATGCCATTGGCTGTCAACTGCCAACCAGAAAGTGGGAATAGAAAACAAACTGATTATTCACTTGCCTTGCTGTGCAATAAAAAGTACTCTGTGTGTGCAATCGAGCCATCGCGATTTTTACGAAAAATTATAAATAAAAGTGAGTATTTCATTATATTTGCAGTTCATTTACTTATTTCATAAAAATTTTAGTTGAAAAATAATGTCTTTATTGTATTTATATCTTAAAATTTGCTTTCAAAGTGTTATGTAAGAACATTGTCAATAATCGCTACTCGTGAGTAGATTACAGGAAAATCTGAAACTTTCACGTTTTTTTTTTGAAAAGCTGCAATAACAGAATTTCAATAAATGTATGGTTATTTTATATTTCGTTAGCCAATTTCTATCATTATTGTTATGACGTTCGAAATTTGAATTTCCGATCATTAGCAGTGCCTTGTTTTTCTCAAATAGGTACCTAATTATTAGGGTTATTAATTATAATGATGTTCTTCATAATATTCCACTATAAATAAATTCTATTCTAGTTTCCCGTAACGCAGACAGAATTTAAATTAAAACTAACCTCAAAGCTACATTTCTTATCGTGCTCGTGCGCTTCAACGATCAGCTGCGAAGAAGGCCTATCACCAGCGGGCAGACCGAAGAAGAAGCCGCGTAAAATAGACGGAAAGGCGATAGTGAACACGGTCGGTGGTAAAGTGAAAAAGGATTCAGACAGTGACAGTGATGAGCCGTTGATATGTAAAGTGCGGGGGAAGGGGAAGGGTGTGAAGGTGGTGAAGGCGGTGAAGGGGGCGGAGGGGGGGGGGACGAGGCGGTCGGTGCGGCACGGGCCGGTCGGGGCCGCGCCGCACCCGCCCGCGCCCGCGCCCGCGCCGGCTCCCGCTCCCGCTCCCGCTCCTGCGCCCGCTCCCGCTGCCACTCCCGCTCCTGCGCCCGCGCCGCCTAACAACACACCCGTCAGGCGGAAAACGAGAAGTGCCGGTGAGTTTCATTACTGTTTAATATCATCATCATCATAGGGTGTTTCATCACATTTCAGTTGTTCAGTTTGATGGTCTGAGTTCACCGTTTCAGTATTTGCTAGGCAGACACTTACACCCTGTATTTAAAGATAGAGGTAGTGTAAAAAAAATATAGCCATAATACCTATCTGTATGTTTATGTTTGTAATGTTTGCCTTAGACTAAATTGTAGTTAGCCAGAGTAAATTAGAGAATAAAGTAGAGCAGCATGTGACGCCGACGGGCAGCAAAGAGATCTATGAAAATATTTATATTCCAACTGGTGGAACACCATTAGTGCTTCCAGTGTATCTGACGTACGTGTATCATATCGTATCGACTAGGAATTGTGATTTCAATGCGACTAGATAACGTCCTTATATACGATACGATACACTGTCCTTACGAAATATGGATCTATTTAGCATAGAATAGAATAGAATAGACGCGGTTCTCTCCTGCCCTTAGTTTACTAGGGGTTGATGCAATAACTCAACTCATTCCAATAATAATCTTTATTAGGATTGGAATAAACTTGACCGCACAGAACCACATTTTGTCATAATTTTGTCATTTATTACTGTCGCTAAGAAATATCGTTTGCACTTTTCGGACTGTAGAATGTCTGTTATTTTTCACAAAATATACCTTCTGGAAAATCTAAAAGCCTCATGAGGTCCTCTCCTCATGCCAAAGAACCAAGAGTGATTAACTTTTCTGTATCACAAAAATCACTTAAAAAATAAGTGCCTATCTTCCAAACTAGGAATCCCTAAGGGGATGAGAGTGGGTCAGAGATGAGTCACCGAAAGCCAAATATGAAACGCCATTATAATTTCTCGTGTCTTATCAATCAAAAACAGACAGGTTTTTATTGGCCACATCACCACGGTGCGACGTAGTCGTCGTAAAAATCGCGCAATGCTGTTGCGAAATCGGCATCATGAAAACTTGCGATGCACTGCCGTTGGTTGCCGCATTGTAGAGCAAATATAATGGGATTAGGACTTAAGAGACACCTCGTTGAAACCTGTCAAAACCCAAAAACAACCGTACCACAAAAGAAACTGCTATACCTCATCTTCATCTTAATCATTGTGTTCAAAATGTGTGTTTAACCTATGGAGACACTTGGAAAAGATATCTTAGAAATGTATTTCAACGAATTCGATCGACGGATTCGATTGTATTTCGATTTATGAATTGATGTTGTCTGTACAATCTGTACATTAACAACATTCATCATCATCATCTCAGCCGATGGACGTTCACTGCTGGACATAGGCCTCCTAGGATCGCCACAGCAACAATGACTAAAGCAGCATGTGTATTCCAGTGGGTGAAGGCGCGACGCCGACGGCGGGCGCGGTACGGCGGCGGCGCGCGTCGCGCGACGGCAAGTGACGCCGGCGCCGCGCGGAGCCCCGCCCCGCGCCCTCGCCCCCCCCACCACCACCCCGCCTGCACCTGCTCTACCCCCTCGAATGACCCCCGCAGCCGCCGGCGATCTACACCCCGCCCGTATGAACAGAACACTCACCATTACACACCTAAAGTATGCCTCCAAAATGTGACCGTAAAGTTGGCTAGTTCACAATTCGTCGCCAACGCCACAAACGGTCAAGAGTTTACAAAAATGCTCCATTTGTCGAGCTCTGTGTCGTCACAAAATGATGAAACTCTAGACGAATAGAAGAGGAAACAAGTCGTATCTCAACATATGGTCGAAATAAGCGCGTAATAAAAAAAAAAACGACTATTGGATCTCCTGTAAAATTTTCTCTTCTGAAGTTCAGCCCTTTGCGGCATAGGTGACGAATTGTTCCATGGAACATGAGGTCATCGGACAAAATGAGAAAAATCAAATTAAATATTGAAAAATTAAGTCTCGGGCGGGACTTGAACCCGCACCCTTCCAAACCGGGAAAGTGCGTTATCCAGTCGGTTTGAAATCGCACAACATGGCTGTAACATGTTTAAAATCCATAATATTTGAAACGCTGTGCTCTCGCGACTTGTGCGAACCTATAACAACAGTTTTGATGCTGTAGACATATTCACTGGTTCAAAACATTCATTTAAAAATAAAATCTTTGTAGAACTTACCGGTAACCCGTGACGACTTACTAAATAACCACTTTATATATATACCATATAATCATTTATTATGTTATCTAAAACAATGATCCTCTCCCCTCTATCCTATCTTCTTCAAACACGTCCTATATCATCACTTACCATTCACACACGCAATTATTATGTTACACACACCCTAGTGGTATTATGGATAATATTTCTTTTCTGTAATCCCGATCCCAAGAGTTATATCGCAGGGCTAGGTCTACACACAATCACCCGTATTACCCATCCGGGAAAACAAATAAAATTGAATGAAAATACATATCTACATAATATCTAACTGTAATGTCCGGGGCGTTAATAGCTCGCCTTATACTTCACTTGCATTATCTTCCGATGCCGATGTAATGAGACTGGTACCTAAGCCTCGTAATAATTTCTTATCTTTCGCTACCTACATAATTTGGTTTGATTGTACTATTTGTAGTTTTGCATAAGTACTATTTATGTTAACACTTGTTTTAACATCGAGTTGTATGTACACAGGACAAAAACGTTTCTGTTCTTTATATTTACCTATTGTCACTACTGTTAAGAAAAATCTGTAATTGGCCTGTGTTATATTTCTTTAGATTACATATTTTATAGAATGCTTGTAATAGGCTGTAGATTTTTCTAATAAATATATAAAATGAGAAATTTTTTTCGTATTCGTTCTATAGAACATAATAATATTTCATTTTCTTAAATTATTCTGTAGAACAAAGATAATATCAAGACTTTTTGCGCCGCCACTTTACCTACAACACCACATGGAACGATCTGGGAAAAAATTTTACTTTACTATGACCGTATGATATCACTGAGAAGTGAGCTCAGCTCATATGCTAGGATATAGTTCTTAGGAACAAAAAGATAAAAAATAGACTCGTATTGTTTGATGACGCCATGTTACACAGACAAAATGGGAACTACCCGTAAAATCGATGTTGTTTTTTTAATTTCTAAAGTTAAATAGATTTTTGATGAATCTCAGGTGGTAAAATTTTCATAAAAATCGTGCAATAGTACAGTTAGGTACGTAGGTTTGAATGTAAATTTTCGAATTGAAAAATTGGTTTTTAATCGATATTATTGCGAAAGTGTTCAAACGTCGATACTCGTATTTTCCGCTGGATGTTTACGGATGCGACGGTGCACCGTCGAATTGTTTCTACTTTTTTTTTTATTTAGTGAACAAATAATGTTACCATTCACTATAAAGCACTCGACCTTTTTTAAGTGTAAGTTAATTTCTTGGAATAATATTTAAGAACTGTCTTGTATCATTGCCACGGTGGCTTGCTCTGAAAAAAGAGTAATTGCCAAGTGGGAGCCTTAGTGTAGTAAATAGAAATGTATCGATATTGTACAAAAAGCACTCGACTTGTAGGCACATTGTTATAATAGGATAATTGCCCGAGAGATATAAAAAAATAAAATAAATGCATAAAGTTTTTAAATGAATATTTTCATACGTTTTTGCACGTAAATACGTCGTGATCGGTGACGTAACGCGTAGTTTTAAGCGTTTTAGCGGGAACGCGCCATTTATATTAGTCTCAAATTAATTTAAAACAAGTCAAGCTTAATTTTACATTTCTAATCTATTCGCGCACTTACCGAACGTAGTCTAAAATGGCGTTTTCGCGCGCAAAACTGGCCGCTCTACGATGTAACGTTAGCGTTTTTATAAATAAGTGAATTCACGACCAATAATTGTAATTTAAATGTGAAACTTGAATAATTTCTTAGTGAAATATAGTTATTGTGACTGAGTGATTCAACAGTTGTCTGTATGGGCTTCCAGTAAACTAAACTATTTATTTTGACGCCCCCTTTTTAATTTCCCTCCAATTTTTGACCGGGAACTATTATTTTTTTTATCATCAAACTTTTTTTAAACCAGTGAAGCTTAGTAGACAATTTTTAAGCCTGTTTCTTTTGCACTGTAAATAAAAATAAATCGATTAATTGAATTAGTTTTCTGATTAGTTGCTAGTATTTATTATCACGTTTAAAAAAACAGTCACTTAAGTGTAGAATAAAGATTTTTCGAAATGTACCCGATGTTTGCACGCGTTTTATATGGCGTGTTCGTCATTTTGATTTTTTTGTACGTATTTAAAAATAAATTCTTTATCAAAAGAGTACCTACTTTAAAATAAAATGATATTTGTTAACTACTATAATGTAAGACATAATCAAAAGCAAATTTTGAATAATTATTAAAATCAGCTTGAAATAATCTTGAGGACTTTACTGATTTGCAATTTAAAAAGTTCCATAACTCGAGAAAATGGTCCTAAATTGGTAAAATTTATTACATACGCGTCAATTTTCTGATTTTGATTAATAAAAAAGAATATTTAATTCCAAAACCCCGAAAAATTACCCTAAGAGCGTCATGACAATCACATGTGCGTCAAGATAGCAGTAAAGCCGAATAAGAACGTTTGAAATGAAATCAAAATGATGAACATGAATGAATGTCAGTTGCATTTTTTCATTTGCAGTTCCTAAGTCAAATGTTATCCAAAGCAATAAATTGTGGATGTGACTTTTTACTTTTAATATACAACACGTTTTTTACTGCTTTAATGGACTCTAGATCGTTAGGAATAAAAGTTATTATCGTCTGCGTAAAAGAAATTAATAAAAGACGTCGGAATATCATGTTTAAAGTCTTGCCAATAAGGTCTCAGTTACAAAACTGAGGGAAATTATCCAATGCTCGAATAGGAACCGTGTTTTATAGTGATAAAGTTTAATATTCATTGGTAAAATGGAGCGAACAAATGCGAGTGTTCCATAAAATGTAATGCGTATTTTAACGTCTTTTATTACGTTCAGTTTTCTCGTAGTTATCGCACTTTATATTGACAAATCTGGACTTAATAATTTTATGAATACTTTACCTTTTGTCCGCACTGGCTCCTGTCATTGAAGCGAGATATGTACCATTTGAGTCTAATCATAAGCTTTTAAACACAAAAGTCTCATCAAAATCGGTCCACTAGTTTTTGCTTGATGCTCGAACAAACAGACGGACAAAAAATAAATAAATCTGTGATTTGGAGTCAGGAAACCTAAACACCATGTATCACATCATTACATCATTACATCTTTAATGTACAGACACACTTCTGTTACTATTTTATAATAGTGTTAATTTTCATATCAATTTTATAGTTCTATATTTTATATGATATCAGAAATTTTTTGGACATGTTCACCGAATGTTATTAATTTGGTAATATTTTGCTTTCTAATAGTAATTTGACATTAATTTGATACTTATTTTACTGCTAACTGCATAGTCCGGACGTCAATATAAAATGTTATAACGAATTACTTAAAAATTGCATATGAAGAAATTGATGAATAACAAAAATAACGAAATTTAAAAATCTAACCTTTTTCAAAACTTACGGTACTATTAGAAAAAGATTTTATATTTTGAAGCAAAAAACGCCCAGCACGTGCTTCGTCAATCAAATATACCTACATAATTGTTATCCTTTCACTAAATATGTTACATTCATGGTGGCCTGAAATTCCGATTAATTTCTATCTTCGGCACCAGTCTCCCCACAAGACTAGTTACATGTTACTATTGTGATTATTTTAGCATTTCACCTACTCTTTGTATCTTTAACATGTGTTTTTGTGGAGAGAAAAATAAATATTTTTATTATTATTATTTATTATTATTCATATTAATAAACTAAAATACATTGCCCACCAAAGAGAATGGTAACTCACTACGTTATTATAAGAGTCGGGAGTTCCATACTAAAAACTGGTCGTGACCGATATCCAGAATGTTTGAAACGTGTGCTAACGTTCAAAGGAATTTAATGGCGTCAGTGCACGTTTCATATAACTTTTTTTTTTGTTAGAGAGTTGCGCAAGCCTGTTGCCCACGTGACGAAATGTATTCGTTTCAAATCGTTTCACAACTAACGAATGAGTATGATCAAAGAACAAATACAAAGAGTATGATAGCTAAAATTATACACAAAATAGGTGGAAATGGAAATTATCCTTTTCTATCGTAGCATTTTTTATAAAATTCAAATATACCCGTTTTTTAGGCGAAACGGGATTGGGCGTTTTCCTTTCAATAATGAATAAAACAGCCAGTAACCGTGACATGCTTAGTCAATATTTTGAATTTAAAATAAACAATTGGAGATCAGCAACATGCTTCGTCAACTTAATAAACTAAAACCCATCACACGCTAAGCATAATATAAATTGACGAACTTCAAAAATTATAATCGGAATTCTATAATTATTTTCTTGCCTATCGGAATAATAACTAATATTTATTTTAAACATGCATTTGATAAAAATAGTGCGAGTTAAATTGAACTGCGCGCGAAACGCGGAAGGTCAAAATTACATTGAACATGATTCGAAATGATAATAATTATCATGATAAGTAACTTTGATAATAATCTTGATAATCTTTTAACTTATGATCAATTTCTTCATGTGCAAGTGCAAATGTTCAGTATTTTTGAATGTTTCCCTTGAAACCAACCCCCTCGTTGACAATGTTCAATGTTCTCGTACAGTGATAGTCCTATACAAAATGTGTTTAGTACGTACCTAGCGTGTATTAGTATATGAGAATATTTTATAATTAAATGTTTAATACATTTGCTCTTCGACCAATTATAATAACTAGATTCACAATCTTATGTCAAAATCTTAACAGTCAGCAGGAGGAGGTGGGGCAATAGCACGGAATGGCGTGCTCAAATTGATAAAAACATTTTGACCTATTAGAAAAATAATGCGAGCTAATTTGAACTGTGCGCGCAATGCGGAAGGTCAAAATTACATTGAACAGGATTCGAAACGATAATTATCATGAAATAACGTTGAGAATAATCTTGATAATCTTTTTTTTTTATTTATGATTTCATTTATTACATAAACTCTTAACCTAAAACAAAAATGAAGAGAGAAAACTTACGCTACAAATAAAAAACATCATACAATTAATTTGAAAACAAAATGCTTAGTAATGTCACTCAATATTAGATCACGATTTGCGAAAATTGAAACTCACAAACGCGAAATAATTTTACCCACTGTTTGCTGTCGTTTTTCCTATTATTTATTAACGAAAATGCCGTGCCGCGTAAGTAAAATTTTATATCCACGTTGCGTAGTAACAACAGACCTGGCAATAGTAAGAATCTGACATTGTTGGAACGTTGGTTGTCTAGTTTTTTATTCTTGGTCGAAGCATTTGCCTGATAAAATTGTGCCCTATAACTGTGTGCCGTGGATAGAGCTGTGGAACCACTGCATCGTTTGTTAAATTAAAAAATAATAGAGTTAGAGCGGGACGCAGCTAGCCGGGTGGTGAGCGGGGTTCTTTACGTCTGAAAAAGCGTTTGTTTTTAAACCAAGGGTTTCTGACAGCTAATTTAAAAAGTAAAAATGCATACAACATGCCTCGACAGGTGGCGTTGATGTTACATGGCTCAGAAGATGGCAATTTGGCTAAATCAAAGATAACAAAATGTGTTGTCGTACCTATCGTTTCCTGTTTTCCTGTTTATTTTAAAAAAATACTACATTTTATTAACAGCAAGGGTCAAACGCCATCTATCGTGATATATTGAGAACTATTTTTTTAATTGGCTGTCAGAAAATGCCTTATTATTAGTTTAAAATCGGTCCGGCCGATGTACAATCTTTTGTAAATTTTTATGTATAGATGGGGAAATTAATATATGTTATGTTTTAAGCGTTTTTTTTCGACTTTTGGGAGTTTTGGTTTTAGTGTTGTACATAGATGGCGCTGCTATATCCATCACGGCTCCTAAAGGAATGCAAAGCCTTATACTGTAATATAATATTGGATGCAAGCTTGTATAATATAACTATAATGGTTGGACTCTCAAACTAGACTTGTATATTGGGTGTATAGTTATTATTTTTAGGTATTGTTTTTTGTTTTTTTTTCGACTAATGATAGTAATTTATGCTGATAAATATCTATATTATACATTGAAGAGAAATACAAATAGTTTTAACAGTATAAATATAGGTTAGGGGTTACACCACACATGAAGATAGCGTATAGTTTTGGTATGTAAACATTATATAACTTGTAAATAGATTGCAGAAATAGTAAATAAAAAGAATTGATACAATAAAATTTAACTTTATGTTATTTGTAATATTTTTTCTAGAATGTTGTAAGGGGGGTGACGCGAGGGATACCCCTACAATGAGAATGCCTCTACATTTTTTGTTGCTGGCAATTTTATGAAGTTACTTTTTTTATTGTGCATTATATTTTCTGTAAGTTGCTTTCACTGTCGTTTCTACATTATTTTTAAATCATATAATTATATTCATAAAGTACGATCAGTCATGGTGAATTATTATCATATTATTATGAATGAAAAGAAATAAGGAATATTATTGTTCTGCTATTATTAAATTTGTAAAGTTAGTTTATTAATAAATGAATAAAAAATATTTTGTTGTTTCACTTTCTATTTTAAGAGAATTGTTACCACAGAACGACGAGCGACACCTTGCGGTCGCAGAGCGTTGCGCGACCCACGGCGACCGTAAAGTCTATGAGCGCGACACGGCGACCGCAAAGTGTCGCTCGTCTGTAAGAGCCTTAAGAGGGGTTGGAAGTGCAAAGTAGGCGTGGAACGCTTGCCACACGGTTATGCACTATATGCAATGATTTGCATAACACCGTGAGGCGCGCGCCCAACATGGTGCGAGTGAGACGGCATAATAGGGACAGTCGTGTCCGAAGCAAAAGCGCTACTTTGTATTTCTGTGATTGTTAACAATAAGTAAATGGAAGTAAAAGTAAATACGACATGACCTATATTTTTTTCCATTTGTAGAAGCGCAGCGCAGAGCATTTTTCACACTCAAAATTGTTTGGCAGTGAAAAATGTTCTGCGCTGTGCCAAGTGGGAAAAAATATAAAGTGGAAGGAGAGTTAGAGGGTTAATAAGCACACGTGAAGGAAACACTGTGCTGATAGCAGACAGGATTGGCGAAGGACTGGCGAAAGCTTCAACGAGCTTAGAGTTGAGAGCTATTTTACTGCGAAGATCTGCCTAAGGGTCAGCGCACACCTAGCGGAGAACTGTACAGATGAAAATAGCGCGAAAGAAATAATGAGAACACGTCACTGATATCTCTTGCACGCTATTTTCAGCTCTATTTCAATTACTATTGAGTTAATTATAAAATTCGAAAATATTTTCGCGCAATATTCAATCCGTCAAAAGCCGTGGTGGTCCAGTGGCGAGTAACCTTGCCTGCCGTGCAGGGAGGCGATGGTTCGATCCCCGTCCAGGCCGACTCGTACCAATGAGTTTTTCCGAATTTATGTACGATTTGTAACACCACTGGCTTTTCGGTGAAGGAAAACATCATGAGGAAACCTGCATGCTTCAATTTTGAGGCATGTATCTGTCCATTACAAGTGGTGACGGGTTCACTCCCCTTCACACTGGACAGAGTTTCTGTACTAATAGTCTTAGCTACTAGTGAAACGTGGATGTTCTGAAGTTTCAGAACATCTCTGAAGTTTCAGAACATCTCTGAAGTTTCAGAACATCTCTGACTACCCCCTCGGGGAATATAGTCGTGAGCATGCATGCATGCATGTTCAATCCTACTTCGGTGCTATGTTATCGGCTTATAGCATAGCATTATTATGAGGCTGCTTCATCAATGTTCTGTAGGTAGCTTAAAAACTGCTTGAAAAGTAATCCGCTAGGCTAACTATAACCGCTATATACCAACCCCCATGGATACGTGCTTGTCCCTAAAAATAGAGAACAAATTAGGCAATATATGCCGAAATCGGCCTGTATGCGAAATAAATAGGGTGATGTAATCTCTGGTTAGCACTCTTATAGACGAGCGACACTATGCGATCGCAGAAAACGCGGCAACCCACGGCGATCGTAAAATCTGTGAGCGCGACACACTGCGCTCGCTCGTCTGTAAGAGCCCTTATGGATGGAGTGCTATTAGGGGTCCGTTTCAAACATGTTTCAAAACGTGCAAATATCACTCTTGTACTCTTTCTATCTCATACATATCTTCGTATGCTTTTTCTCTTTCGTATTGGCACCTCGCTTCAAAAGTGATTTCATCATTTAGGGTCCGTTTCAAAACTTGTAAAAATCACTAGACTAGGGTACTCTTTCTATCTCACTCTAGCATACATACCTTCGTAAGCTTTTTCTCTTTTTCACAAGTTATGAGATGGACTCAATTAAATCAAAATTAAATGATATTGGACGGACTCTAATCTTGTCTACCCAATATCAAACTGGCTAACGTCTAATCTAGCTCTGTCACTCTTATGGCAATCTGTGTGCGACTGTAAGCAATGACTATACATGTCGCCGAGAATTCTCGCCGAGAACGCTCGGCGAGAACTTTCAATGAAAATTACTATGGCTTACGATGCCACGAAAACAATGAAGGGCATCCACACTCTCGTTCTCGGCCTGTCTCGCCCGTTCTCGGCGAGAATGAAGAGCCGGCATAATAAACTTAAAAAAGAAAATTACAATGAGAACAAACTAGAAACTATTGTGAATTCATATTCTGATTGGCCAACTGAGACGCTCGATTTTCAAATAGTAGCCAATAACTGCAAAGCACAAAATTTTTATCGCGCCATGCCATTGGCTGTCAACTGCCAACCAGAAAGTGGGAATAGAAAACAAACTGATTATTCACTTGCCTTGCTGTGCAATAAAAAGTACTCTGTGTGTGCAATCGAGCCATCGCGATTTTTACGAAAAATTATAAATAAAAGTGAGTATTTCATTATATTTGCAGTTCATTTACTTATTTCATAAAAATTTTAGTTGAAAAATAATGTCTTTATTGTATTTATATCTTAAAATTTGCTTTCAAAGTGTTATGTAAGAACATTGTCAATAATCGCTACTCGTGAGTAGATTACAGGAAAATCTGAAACTTTCACGTTTTTTTTTTGAAAAGCTGCAATAACAGAATTTCAATAAATGTATGGTTATTTTATATTTCGTTAGCCAATTTCTATCATTATTGTTATGACGTTCGAAATTTGAATTTCCGATCATTAGCAGTGCCTTGTTTTTCTCAAATAGGTACCTAATTATTAGGGTTATTAATTATAATGATGTTCTTCATAATATTCCACTATAAATAAATTCTATTCTAGTTTCCCGTAACGCAGACAGAATTTAAATTAAAACTAACCTCAAAGCTACATTTCTTATCTGATGATAATACAGACTCCACACATTGCTAACACGACCTGAAACATCGTAGTCGTTGCAGTATAAACACATACATAAATACACATACATACACGTACATTGTCATAAATTGATGGAAAATTGTAAACAAAATTGACCTTAATTTTTTTTTACCTATCGTTTTATCCCCACTAAAACAACAGAAATCTAAATTTTTTGGTAATTTCCTATAGGTTTCGGAAAGTTGTTCAGTTTGATGGTCTGAAGCACTCCTCGAACTATGGGTGTTTTATTACACCCGGACACTGCATACAAAAATTTTATGCGAAATGCACATGCAAAACCAAAGAAATTCAACCTTAAAACTTCTTCGTAGGTAACAAGTAACCAGTGCGAGGTAACCAGAGGGCGATAGAGGGGGTGAGGTAAAAAGTTGGTGGGAGGAAGGGAGTGTCCGTACTGTATCTAGTAATAGATACTCTTTCTTATACTGTGCCTGTATATTGATTTCAGACCGAATAATCCGAACACTAATAATTGCAGATGGCAGACAAAGCCGTGTCGGTCGTCACCAAGCCGCAGATGCGAGGCTTGCTCACCGCAGCCATCAAGAAGAACCTCATCATCTCCCTGACCGTCGCGGGGATCACCGGGTTCGCGTTCAAATACCTCGTCGGCACCGCCCGCAAGCAGCGATATGCCGAATTCTACAGGTAACTGTCTCATAAAATTTAAGCATTTTATTGCCATCGAACACTGGTGTTTGCATCAAACCTTTGACTACTTTATAGTTCCACATTTCATTCTACTAACAAACATTTCTGCCACTTTTTGCGGGGGGCGAGGTAACACGAAATCCGCAACTTTCGATTTTTTCCCCATAACTTTAGATTCTAATTTTGAATGTTAAAAATCATGAAAGTAGTCTCATGTGAACCCCAAACGTTCTAAGTTCTTAATTGTTTCTCAATTATAGGCTGCCTTGTTTAGTGATAAGGCATAACATATGATCAATTTGTCTTATACCGTGGCAGAGGGGAAATGTTACCGCAAGGCCAGTCCTTATAATAAATAGTCAAAGTATCGAAACAGAACAACTTTCACAATATAGCCAACATCGGAAACACGAAAAATGTCTTCTATTCCCACAAACATAGGTATATAAGTCTGTGGCTATTTCCACGCTATTCCATAGAAAACGTCAATAGGTACTACATACACACGCACACACACGATAAGGAAGAAGAGTAGATTGTTATTTCGCGATTTCGAAGTTGGTAAAGGTAGTTTAGTTCGATGGTCTGAACCACCCTGTTTGATACGTAATGCATTTAAGTTTGTACACCCTATACAGGCCGTTACAAAAATACAAATAAACATTTAAGGGGGTGGTTAAGACCATCAAACTGAACAACTTTCACTATGGGACCAATATCGAAATCGCGAAAAAAAAAATCATCATCATCATCATACCAGCCGATAGACGTCCACTGTGGACATAGGCCTCCCCCAAAATGAGGAGATTTGCCATAATCGCCATGATCGCCATGATACGATGCGTTTGCGATATTCCATACTAAACTACAGATTTATTTGAGCTAAATGTGTGGGACAAAAGATTTTTTTTTCGCGATTTCGATGTTGGTCCCATAGTGAAAGTTGTTCAGTTTGATGGTCTAAACCACCCCTTAAAAGTTTTAAATTTTTATTTTTACTTCTGTAACACCCTGTATAACTCTTAGTAAGTATTTTCAATTAAAATTATAACAAACGTTATAGCACTATCAGTGTCAGAAATATCGAATAAAAACCTGTAACCTCATCTCTATCTATACTCCATTACAAATAGCAACGAATAAGGCTATTTTATTTAAAACACAAAAAACAGATTTGAAACACTTACTCC
The DNA here is from genome assembly GCA_922987775.1 of Agonopterix subpropinquella. Classification (NCBI taxonomy): domain Eukaryota; kingdom Metazoa; phylum Arthropoda; class Insecta; order Lepidoptera; family Depressariidae; genus Agonopterix; species Agonopterix subpropinquella. The sequence goes on along the minus strand of OV277694.1, from coordinate 4,931,104 downwards.
TAACAGCTTTAGTAACATTCAAGATATATCGGATTATCTTTCTGATAAATAAATTATAATTATTTATAATCAGAATTAGTCAGAAAGCGAAATAGGTATCGGAAAATATTTTCATCCTAATATGGAATTACTAGCTGTTGCCGGCGACTCCGTCTGCCTGGACATATAATAATATGTAGCCTATGTGTTATTCTGGGCTATGAACTATCTATAATATGCCAAGTTTCATCAAAATCGGTCCAGCCGTTTTAGCGTGAAAGAGTAACAAACATCCATAGAAACAAACTTTCGCGTTTATAAGACTAGGAAGTATAGGATCACTTAGTGCTCTCGAAAGAGACTCAATAATTTGAATCCAGCGCCCGCGGCATGACGCCTCGCCTCGATAAACTTTTTTGAAAAAGAAAGAGAACTAGAGCGCGATAGCGCTTTATCGCGCTGTCATGCCGCGGGCGCAGGGAAAGATTAGAAAACTTAGTTTTGTCTGCACTTCTGATAGCTGCCGGCTTCGAAATATGTAATTATGTAGGTTTTGTTATGTTAGGTCCAATTTACTCTCAATTTTCAAGATCATTTTAAGTCATATGGTAGTATAGTACATTATGGTACAAGTGTGTAATGTTGGTGATTACCGCTGAGGCACCATTGAGACCCGAGCCGCAGGCGAGGGTCTTGTGAGAGCCGAGGACGGTAATCACCAATATACACGTGTATCATACGACGTTTTTCAACACACTTGTGAAGAAAATAATACTAAAAAATTATTTTGTCCTTGGAGTTTTCTGGTAGTAGTGAACTTACCATAACGTTAAGGGCTTCCCGTGTTATATCGGGGCGGTGTACAACATAAATAATTTTCTTCATAACTAGTACTTGTAGACATTTTAATTAATAAATAACTGTAATTTCAACAGCGAAAACGAGTTGTGAATTTTTTTTCGCAATAGCGGGGTAAATTAATCAGTTTTCCTATGTCCGCGCATCTAACAATGGCCTCGATTCGGAGTTTACTACGACTAAACTAAACTAAATGTATTCCTGTCACTTTCTAAAATAAGATTAAGAAAAGAGACAGTGACGTTAAATGCGCAAAATAAGATGCCATCATAATGTACACCATCTTATTTAAGTCGTTTTTGGGCGTTTAACGTCACTTTGACAGCACTAAAGTCAGCTGTTGGTTTTCTGTCTCTTTTCTTAATCTTATTTTAGAAAGTGACAGGAATACATTTAGTTTAGTTTAGTCGTGGTACACTCCGAATCGAGGCCAATGGCACCTATAATCAAACTGCGACTTTTTCATTACACTACTACTAGCACTAAAGTCAGCTGATGGTTTTCTGTTTCTTTTCTTAATCTTATTTTAGAAAGTGACAGGAATAAATTTAGTTAAGTCGTGGCACAGTCCGAATCGAGGCCATTATGTGCCTAATTGCGGTGAAATTAGAGCCATTTTATGATCAAGTGTGTTGAAAAAACTTTTTTTTTTCTTTCAGGACGTATGACGCGGAGAAGGAATTCGAGGAGATGAAGAAGAAGGGACTCTTCCAGTCATGTTAAACACAAACCCCGTAGTGTAGTATTATTTTATTTTGTTCGCTGTGAATAATTATTGTTAATGTAATTAAAAAATCCATTACATTATAATGTAATTAAATAATCAATTACATAACACCAACTTTTTGTTTCTCTACATTTAAATTATTGCGTGGTACACACGGCGACACATCAGGTTACGCACCCTATATACCCATAACTACACTACGTACAAAACACAAAATAGTGCGGTAGAGAGCCTGCATAGACGCGGCTGCCGGCGCGGGCGCAGCGTGCTGTGAGACGAAACAACAACAACATACCGCACCCTCTCGCACGATTCCCAGCGTTCAACTTCTAATAGTTCAAAGTCCAAACAGGGTAACCTGACCTGTCACCGTGTGTACATAAGGACCCACTTTCCCGACAGTGTATTCGTTTTAACAGAAAAATATTTCAATTCTATAAGTAACGTTATGCTTGCGCATATGGCCTGTTTGGCAAATATACCACCCCACATGACCACATCATCCCAAAAATATTCTTCTAATTCAAATGAATAAAGTAGCTGTACATAATTGTATCCATTACCCATTTGTAATAGGTAAGACGATTTTTTAAACAGGATATAAGTACTAAATGAAAAAAAAAAAGTTTTCATTTTTCAATAATTTAATCAGGACATCAAGTAATACGTAACTTTCCAGAATACATAAATAATTTTAACAATTCAATTGATTACACCGTCATCTTATTGATTATTTTACATTCCTTATTTTGTAATAATTACTAAATTGATTTCTACATTCATTACGTCCATAAAACATTCAGAATATCAGGTAAGACAGGGACCAGCCTGTAATTTCTACAACACAGATTTTTAAAAGAAAACATAATTATGTTGTTTTTAAAAATAAAACATTTATTTTTAATATAAAGGCAATCTTTAAAAACCTCAAGCTATTTCGCCTAGATTTCGCGCGTAAAAGTGATTTATGTATTGGCGGTAAACAACTGGCCTCTAATTGGCAAATGATTTGTTATGATTTCCATTTTCAAAACCATTCCGACCAATTGGAGTCAATGGCGGCATTTTATTTTCGCGCGAAATTCGATCGCATTTTTATGGTTTTCAAAACCGGTTTCTAAAATTGGACAAGGGCTAAAATATGGGTTCCGTACATAATGGCGGTTTATACACAAAAATTATGTCTAAATTAAAGTGACTTATTCTGGAAACAACATTCATCCTAATAGGTAACATTTACCGTATGAAAGTTTGCAAGGAAATACAATAAAACAGAATTACGGAACCCCCTAACTTAGGGTCTTGAACAATATAATTATAGAAAGTTGAAATTCGATACCTATCTACACAGAATAATGCCAAATAAATGTGTTGGATAAAACCAAAAAGGGGAAGATGCGGTTCACATTTGCCTTAATTACAGGGCTGTGATGTGAGCACGACGGTTTAACTGTGACTGCGAATAGACAAGTTTATAAAGCTCTATTCACATTATGACGGACGGACGCGGAGGGTGCAATGTAAAATAATACCTATTTCAATACCGATAGAGTCGATAGAGAGAACGCCCATACGGGCCCCACGGACGGGGACGGAGCTTTCTCTGTGGACTCTATCGGTATTGAAATTGGTATTATTTTACATTGCACCCTCCGCGCCCGCCCGTCGTAATGTGAATTGAGCTTAATGGATTCAATTTATTTTACCAGGAACGCGATTACTTATTCAATTATGTAGTAGATACCTACATAAATACGCAAATAATTATAATATTGCACGAATTAGTTGAAAATCACATATATTTGGCTTTATTCTGTGATCAAATATATATTTTTTCTAATATCTATTGTGCCCACAAATTAAATAAATATTAAAATATATAATTCAGTAAGTATATAATATACTTACTGAATTATATATTTTAATATGGCAACAAAAATTACAGTTGAACGTATGAAATCAGTCCAATCTAGTCCTTGGCTATTTTTATGGCTAACACAGGGCCTGCTTCACAACTTCTGAATCAGTTCTTGATAGCTTATCTGACAGGCCGTTTGAATAATTTTTTATATGAAACATGTCAAACGATATGTCAGATAAGCTATCCAGAAGTGGTGCAACAGGCATTTAGAATCTTTGTATATTGCTGCCGCGTCGTGAGTTCTCAGCCATTAGTACTTTAGTAGTAGTGCGCTGGCTATTATAATATGAATTTAATTTTACAACATAATATACAGAACACACATTATCTTCAATTTTTCTTCGCTGTAGTCGGCAACGTTATAAATATAGAGCGATATTGAGTGTTTAGAATCCGCGACCTGCGTTATCAGGGTTCGCTCTGAATCGTTCAGCTATAGATTTTGTTGTCTGCAAACATGCCATTTAAATAGTCAAAACCTGTACAGATGTTTGCCATGTTTCGGAAAATGGCCTCGATTCGGAGTGTACCACGACTAAACTAAACTAAATGTATTCCTGTCACTTTCTAAAATAAGATTAAGAAAAGAGACAGAAAACCGACAGCTGACTTTAGTGCTGTCAAAGTGACGTTAAATGCGCAAAATAAGATGCCATCATAATGTACGCCATCTTATTTAAGTCGTTTTTGGGCGTTTAACGTCACTTTGACAGCACTAAAGTCAGCTGTTGGTTTTCTGTCTCTTTACTTAATCTTATTTTAGAAAGTGACAGGAATACATTTAGTTTAGTTTAGTCGTGGTACACTCTGAATCGAGGCCATTATCTAAGTTTGAGAGGACTAATTAAATCCGATTCCAGACTAATTCGATCCGATTGTCGGACGGACTTCGTTTTTGTCATTAGGTGGGGGTGGGTACTTTACTAAAAAAAAGTCGGTCTGACAATCGGACCTAAATATCGACCGTATGCGGGAATTCCAAGCTTCCTCACTTGCAGCGATTCTTCTGAAAAATCTCTCATTGTCAAATGATTTCGATAACAGTTTAGGACTTATTTTTATAGACTAGACTAGACAATGGCCCCGATTCGGGCTGTGCCACGACTTAACTTAACTAAATTTATTCCTGTCACTTTCTAAAATAAGATTAAGAAAAGAGACAGAAAACCAACAGCTGACTTTAGTGATGTCAAAGTGACGTTACACGCCCAAAAACGCCTTAAATAAGATGGCGTACATTATGATGGCATCTTATTTTGGGCGTGTAACGTCACTTTGACATCACTAAAGTCAGCTGTTGGTTTTCTGTCTCTTTTCTTAATCTTATTTTAGAAAGTGACAGGAATAAATTTAGTTAAGTTAAGTCGTGGCACAGTCCGAATCGGGGCCAATGCTTCGATTTCTTACATAACAAATATAACATTATATTTTATGATACTTTACTAAAATGTGTTTTATGAACATTGTGCGCCTAGTAGGTACGCAATACATTTAGATGCGGTTTTTTTATAATTCCTTCGGTAGGCTTAGAGGCCACAAAACACATTAAAGTCACAGATCCATAGATGATAATTAAATTTTAAAATCGAAATTTAAAACAACTTAATAAAATTAAATTAATAAAAAGCAACCAAACATTTTTTAGTTCGACCTAATTTTACAACGAGCTTATTTTAAATTGCCAGTGTAATATTCAATCTTATACCCTAATCATAAAGTTTAAAATAAATTATGGAACCCTCATTCATATGACAAGCAATTTTATTCAATGGTAATTAAGTAAATGTTACATTGGCATCGACAGTGGTCTGGCTGCGTTGCAAATTAGACTTTATTTTAATATAGTTAGGAGTTAGACGAGATTATAGCTAAGTTAAATTAGATTGCTTTGGTCGAAAGCTTTGTTAGCTTTAGGATTAAATTTAAAACATGTTTTTTTACCTTTATTATAAAAAATCGATTAGCTACAGACAGATTTTTGGACAAATGTTAATATGATTGTCAAAATTAGGAATTCCTTATAGTACCTACATTTTGAATAAAAACGTATCGAGTTACAATATTTGTTAAAGACAGTACACAATCGGTTTTAAAATTACGAAAGAATATTCGTGCTGCATGACGAATTACATAAATCAACCGCATCTCCCTTTTTAGTGTCATCTAAGACATTTTATTTTTTTCATTTGTTATTTAATTTTCGAAATAATAAGCCCACAGCTAACCGTTTATTTAATAAATCAGGCAAAAATAAAATAAAAATTATTAATGTGCATTATGTTACTATTGTGCCGTATTAGTTATATTTCAAATATTAATTGTTATTTTATTTTTTATTTTAATCTTATTGACTATTCACTTATTATAGGATTAAAGTACAAAATGGCAGTAGAACAGAAAATGGAAACAGTCTCAGAGAAGTTGGCTTATTTTTTTTATGAAATACATGAAACTACTGTGATTTTTATGCGTTACATTTTGTGTGTTATATAAAATTATGCATTGTGCGAATTATATTTTTGTGTAATATGGAAACTAGACGCCTAATATTATGAAAAAAATCATAATCCATGACCAAAATTTTCTTTAGTTAGTTACAAGATTCTAAATAAGAACAACACGATTTTGCGATATTTTTTTTCACTAACTGTCGTCACAGACTGGAATTATGAGATATTGTAAGCTCGAGTTTGTACTCGTCTAACGCATGCAAGTGGCTTATCCTCTCACTCACTTACACAGGAACGAGAGGTGCAGCAGAAGAGTACAACCCGAGCTTACGATATCGTAGTCTGTCTATAAAGTCGTGACATGAATCTTTGAGGAACTAATCATTTTAGTATGGTGGTGTTGCCAGGTTATGCTTGATTTTGACGTTCTTGCGTGCAGCGCCTCATTTTTTGTGTTCCGTAACAACATTTTCAAAACGGAACACTTATGGAATCAGCTCGGTGTCTGTCCGTCTGTCACAGGCATTTTTCTCAGAGACCGTAAGACATAGGAAGTTGAAACTCGGTAGAGATATAAATAAATAAATAAAAATTGTTTATTTCAGGCACATAAAACCTATAAGTACAGGCGACCCATATATATCCTTGCAATGCAATTCGTCAATTATTATAATTATAGGTACACTGATTAATATTATAAAATATTAACATAGTTCTATGTTCATTCTATATATTGTATGTTAAGTACATCAATTTGAGACCCGCTATGGTACATAAGTAGCATAGCCCGTCTCAAACTGATATATATGTCTATATACAACTTGTACAATTGGGTTTGTCGAGGAGTATAGCCGTTTATGAAAAGAGGATCTTATCCTTTTTAATAACACGTTAATGTCAGCGACCCCATTCTCAGCGAACATGCCAGACGCACTACACCGCCATGGTAGACCGAGCATAGCTCTGAGGGAGTTGTTGTACTGTACACGAAGGGTATTGAAGGTACCCCTCGTGTAGCTACTCCACAGCTGGCTGGTGTAGAACGCCTGGCAGTACGCCTTGAATAAGGTCACCTTTACTTGAGTGGAGCAGTGTGTAAACCGCCTCGCCAACATGTTACTTCTGATGACTAGGGCACGCCGCTGCCTTTCCAAGTCATCGTCATCTTTGAGATTACTCGTTAGAAAGTGACCTAAATATTTAAATTTATCGACTACTGCTAGCTGGCTACCACAGAGTTTTAGCGGTATGGTACTTATAGGTCCGTTCCCGGATTTAAAAATCATAACTTCGGTTTTCTTAACGTTGTAAGTTAGGCCGTGTACACACGCATACCTTTCGCATATTGACAGGAGTTTTTGGAGACCTGAGATAGAGGGACTCAGCAATACCATGTCATCCGCGTAGCTCATGTTATTGACGCACACGCCACCCACGTGGCATCCGACCCTGGTATTGCTGAGCTCCTCGATCAGTTCGTCCATGTAAAGGTTGAATAGGACTGGTGACGTAAGTCCACCCTGTCTTACGCCGCAATTAAGCGTGTATGTGTGTGAAAGCGAGTTTCCCCACCTAACCTGATTTGCCTGGTTATCGTACCAATACTGTAGTAGATTAATAACTTTCTGCGGAACTTTGGTTTTTAGACTAAGTTTACCCCACAGCAAGTTGTAGTCTATAGTGTCAAATGCGCGACTTAGGTCTAAAAAACATGCGTATACTGTTGTGTTTTTTGAGACATAATATTGAACGGTGTTTTTCAGACTAAAGATTGCCATGTCAGTAGAATGACATTTACGAAAGCCAAACTGAGCGGAATGCAATGGAATATTGTCATATAGCAATTGCCGGTCCAATATCATAAATGAAGTAAAAAAGAGGAATTTTTATATTGGGGGCAATTTGGGGAGGTAGAAAGGGTAAATAAAAAATATATTTTTTTCTACCCTATGGTGTGGGGTATCAATTGAAAGCTTATGAAAATACAAGTCTAAAAATATACTTTTCAAATTTTTTATTAAAACTTTGTTTAACAAAATTTTCAATTAAATCCGAGACATTGCTGTCCCCACCTCTATTTCAAAAAATATAGCCGTATAAGATCTGAAAAAAATTATGAACATCAGAAATAACGTGTAGATGGCGGAAAAATTATCAGGGTGGCTCTAACTTGGATAATATTTTTTTCTATACCCAAAAAACTAACACCAGTGAGACCAGTGTAAAATGATCTTCAGTTACTATATGACCACATACTAAGTGTCAATTTATAGTGGTTTCTTCAATGACCCATGTTAAACAACTGGTAGTACGGAACACTAATTGCCCGAGTCCCGACTCGTACTTGGCCGGTTTTTGTCACGACTTTATAGACAGACTGTATGTAGCTGCTGTGACTTTAATTTGTTTTTAAACGCAAATAACCTTGGTTAAGCATCTTTGATTAGTATGGATTATTTTTATACAGATATTACCGTAACTTTTAAAGTTTTTAATAATCATTTTAATATTTTTACTGTTATTATTATGTATAAATATATTATTTATTTCGCTCTGTCTCTATGTTATTTAGAATATGCAACGCTTCATCGAAGTCGACATTTCGGTAACTGCCAAAAACATTGGTTTTCTCTGTTTTTAATAAGAACTATTTCATGCAAGATGGTTATTTAATTACTATTAATATTATTTCTGCGCATCACATGCGTATTTTCGAGCGTGAGCGTAATGTAATAATTTTACATCTTGTATTGCAATACGCACGAAAATAGTTGGTGTGAATGCGCCTTTAAAATAGTGAATAAATAAAGGACAGTTACCCGTCAACTCCACCTTAAAAATTAAAATTATTGTTAAATAGATGAACCAGCATCGTCGTTACTTAACTAATAACTAAAAAAACTGACAAGTTAACAAATTATAATGTTATTTTAATAACTTCATGACTTACAATTAAATGTGAGATTTTTTAACGTAATGTCAGCGCCATCTGACGGCTTGGCGGCGAAACCATATTTAAAAAAAAACCTATTAGATTTTCTGTCGGCGCTTTGGCGCGCAAATCTGGAGTCAGTTTCAAAACGGGTAAAAATGTTTCAACTCGGTGACCCTATCTATCTCACCCCGGCATACATATAATCGTATGCTTTTTCTCTTTCGTATTTACTCATCGAGTGATTTTTACAGGTATTGAATCGGACCCGAGTGTATTTTCAGCCAGTATTCAGAGTTATAGAAAATACAAACTTTTGTTTTGTTATAAATCGTTAAGAGTTGAAAAACCTTCGCCACTTGTCTTTTACAAAAGTGCATCAAGAAGTTGCTGAATGAACTCTATCTCCAAACTCAAACAGTTTATATGTACAAAATCATTTCGGTCGCCTCCCTCAACATTTTCCACAAAGCTCCATTTTGTGCTTCGGCTATCAACGTTACGCTAATTTAAGCCGTATTCGAAGGAGATAAAGATCACTATTAAACTTTGGTCCGTTTTTGTCATGGCGGCAAACTTTGCAAAATTTTATGGTTTAAAATCGTTTGCTACTAGAAAATAAATTGGACACTTCATTGGATTTATTTTGTGTTTTTACAGTATATTACCTATTTAAATGCTACAGATATGGCTGTAAAGACTAAAATGCTATGTTTTTTGGTTGAATGTTATAGACTTTATAGAATTAATTAAGTACAAAAAAAAAAAAATTAGAAATGGCGCGAATTCGAAAAGGTGTTTTACAATAGCCGGATTTAAAAAGGGTGTTTTATAAAAGACATAAAAAAATAAATTAATGCGACTAGAAAATAGCGAAAAAGGAAAGGTGAAAGATCGACTTACTAAAATAATTTTCATCACTTACTTACTAATCATTAATTCACCACAAAATTACATCTAAACATCAACATTACAGATAGAGAATTCACTAAATACAATTAATTTAATTCAATAATGTAATTAATAAGCGTAATAGATCAAAAACATTAATGTTTTTTTTTTATTTAACATCATTTTTTGTTTCTCTCTTTTGGGCGGTTTTAAGCCACTGTGAAATTGCTTTCGGTTTGATATTTTCATGGTTTCTTTATGACCCAGTTATGTCATAATTTATCGAATGCAAGCAAAAAAACCTTTCATCAATTAAACATTAGAACAGACTCGTAGATCAATGTGTTTAAAATTATTTTATTTTCTATGTTATATTCAAGAATGGGGAAGTTCTGCAATTAATAGGTACTCTAGAATCTAAAGTAGGTATTAATCAATTAAAGGTAAATGAATGATCTCGTCTAGACTGTTCTTTTTGTACTTGCAATAATGTAGTTAAAGGTTATAGTCGATTGCAGCGCCCCCAAAACAGGTTTTTTATTTTACTAGTCAGTCTTTATACAGGGTCCAACTTAATGACACTTTTTGACGGGGATGTTCAGACCATCAAACTGAGCATCTTTTTCTATGGGACCAATACAAAAAAACGCGAAAAAACTAACTATTGTCCATAAATTTTGGTCGAGTTAGATTGCAGTTTTATATGGAACATGATTTTTATTTTGCGATTTTGGTCTTGATCCCATAGAGAATGTTCTTCAGTTTGGTCTGATCATTCCTTCAAATAACCGTCAGCATATTAAGAAGGATCCTATACGTATTTAATGCAATTTTTTGTCATTGGAAATGTCGTTTCGTTCGCTCCAGTGTAGACTCCGATTTCACGAAAAAGTGCGATTCCCTTATATCTCGGAGAGTTATGAAGATATTATATTCAAAAAAGGCTCAAAAGATGCGTATTCACGAGAGCTGTAAGATGCAAAAAGAATTATTCGAGAAAATAAAAAAAGAAAAAAGTTATGCTCAAAATAGTGAATAAAAAAATCATATTTTCAGAATGTTTGATTTTGACGCTCGATATTCTGGAAACGAAGAATGATATCAAAAATTTGAGAAATTCTCCTCTGGAAAATTTAGTCAGCTACAATTTGAGCTTAAAACAAAGACGATCGGGTTAAGGGTTTGCCCTGTAGCCTAACCTTTTTGAGACAATATTTTTTCGAATTCCGTAGATTCATTCATTTCCAATGATAGCTTTGCTAGCTTGCTAGCTTTTGCTCGAAAGTCGTGGTCGTGGGAGGCACGAAATCAGCGAATTTTTTTCATGAATGACTGACTGTCAACACTTCTAAACACAATGATCTACGACTTACCACGCTACGAATTTGCGTGTTGCACATTCATTCCATAAAACTTCATTGCGTTAAAAAATGATGTCCTCTGTTGTCGATATATTTTAATTATAATTAATTTGTTAAGGAATCACGAATTTTGTAAGAACTACCTTTATTATACGTGAGGTTTAGATATGGTGATTATTTTATAGGTATATTAAACTTTATTTTGGTCAAATATCTATGTAATATATATATGTACAGGGTGAAATTGATATCATTAGCATCCTTTTAAACTAAGAGTCTACCCATCAAACAAAAGCGACAGTTGATGTTCAGAGACTCGACGTTGGGAGACTCGACATGCGGAGACGATCGACGTAAAGGGAATGATTCAACTGAACAACTTTTACAACGGGAGCATACGGGAGGAAAAAAACCTGAGCAAAAAAAAAAATCCGCTGTTGCATACCTACATTTGTGTCGCGTAGGCATTGCAGTTTAGTATGGAACAGTTGATTTTTTTATTGCTCCGATCAGTGTGCTCTCATAGTGAAAGTTGTTCAGTTTGATGGGTAGACTCTTAGTTTAAAAGGATGCTAATGATATCAATTGCACCCTATGGTACCTAATGTAATTTACTGTGTAATGTTCTTTTAAAAAAATGTTTTCAAATCTCATTACTCAGAGCGGGCCCACGCTTTTTATTGCCAAACCATTATCGACTTTGCTAGCGTTGAAATAACATCGAATATCAATTAACACAAATTTCGCCTCAAGTCGCGTCGATGCTCTCGGGGACTAGTCGTTGGGTTAATTGATTTTCTATGTTATTTCGACCCGAATAAAGTCGATAATGGTTTGGCAGTGATAAATGGTCGGCGCGCCGGGTGTGCCCTTTCGAAAAGGCAATGGGATCTAGCCCTTACAGCCGTTGTCTTCAGTAGTTTTTTATTCGAATAAGTGATCGATCTTGCAAGCTCGTGCGTTGCCGCCAAAATCACCATGTACGAGTAAACTTGAACCAAAACGTATGTCCTGTTTTCGTATTTATTTGAAATTCCCATTATGTTGGTCGATTTACGAAACTGCTTGGCACGCAATACGCACGAAATTAGGTCACAAATGTCACTGAAACCAAAATGTTCTCGAAGTTTAAACAAAAATGCACCGATGGTAAATATTGGAAATGGCGCCAAAATAACTGTCAAAAATACCTTTTCACCCATCAACGATTTCAAAACCATACAACCTAATATTCACCACATCTAAACCCCAAACCTTACACGCAGATTAAAATTTATAACTAAGCGCGTAATCAGCAGTTTTCAGAGGTTCTTACATCGAAGCTCTTGCCCTCGAAGCCAGGGTCTCCATAACATTTGTCGTCGTACTCGAGGTCGCGTCCAGTTTTGACAGAGTCGATGACAGGCCCGTACAGTTTCACGCAGAGTATCTCCTTGTAGTTTTCGAGGGCTAGAGCTAGTACTGAGCCGCCGAGGAGAACTTCGCAGGATGTGATTCGCTCGGGCGGAGTATACACTGCTATTAGCTTACCTGCGAATTTTTGGAGAATTGTATTAGTATAAGAGATAAGTGTACTTTTTGCAACCATCAGCAGCAAGGCTGATTCAGTGTTTATGGGGTGTAGGGCATCTCCGTGATGGGGATGGACCAGGTCTGCCTGCATAACTCCAGTCGGTTTAAGAGTTACTGATGATTAAAGGTCAGTAAAAAATTTACGATCGTATGATATTGTTGTAGTATGCACTGTAGCTATGTAAACAGTACAAAAACTGTCAAGTTCTGTCAGTCGATTTAGGAGAAACAGCCAGTCAAAGTTCCGACCTTTGAACGGCTGTATCTCCTAAACCGGCTGATGAACCATGTCAGTTTTTGTGCTGTTGTACTTTTTTGTATAGCTACAGTGCACACTACAACAATAACATACGATCAGCCTTGCAGCTGATCATTAATTATTTACAGACCTTAAAGGTCTGTGACCATCAGTGACTCCTAAACCGACTGGAGTTATGCAGGCAGACCTAGTCCATCCCCATCTCAGAGAAGCTCTACACCCCGTAAACACTGAATCAGCGTTGCTGCTGATGGTTGCAAAAAGTACACTTATCTCTCGGAATATATTGTTTGAAGCATTTTCATCGCATTACGATACCTACGATTGGTTTTTAGGTGTCTATGACTCCAAATCAACCATTTTTAGATATTTTGTTTGTCTGTTTGTTTGTACGAGCATCATGCAAAAACTAATGAACCGATTTTGATGAAACTTTTTTCTTTGGAAGGTTATTGCTTGACTTGAAATCTGGTATATAATTTGTGCGGACGAGGTCGCGGGGAAAAGCTCATGGGATAATAAACCTTAGATAAAGTATATGGCTAGATGGGCAGTCGAAGCTGCAAATCCGTCGAAAAAACAATCCTTCCCCGCGCTTAGTGTAGGAGATAAATTGAATGATGCTATCATGCACACCAACATAAGAAAGTTGGCCCGTTTATTTTAGTACGTTAGAAGCGTGAGGCTCAATCTAGACATACCGGTGTGGAGGTCCCAGAGGCGCACGGAGAGGTCCCTGCAGGCCTCGTCGGTGGACATCAGCACGCCGCCCGACTTGGTGAGCCGCAGCAGCGACGGCGCCGCCACGTGCCCGCGCAGCGTCAGCCGACAGTTACCTGCACCAATTCGGTTTATACTTTAGTGTGTAACAATTCGAAAACTGTGAATCTTCTGATAGAAATCGACTGAAAGACTTCTGAACGGAACTTTATCATCATTTTTCATGCATAAACTCGCGACCATAATCCCTTTCGAGGTAGTGAACAACATGGACAAGACAAGACACCGCAGTGTCTCAAGCTAAAAGTCTTTGACCAGTTTGTACTGCCAGTGACATACGGAGTAGAGATGTGGTCACTCACTAAAAGCCTCAAAGAATAGAGCTTCACTAAAAGGCTTAAAGTCACTCAAGAGAGAGCTATGTTCTGAGTTTCCCTGCGAGATCGAATCAGAAATGAAGAGATTCGCAAAAGAACCAAGGTAGCCGACCTAACCCGAAGAATTGCTAAACTAAAGTGGCAATGGGCAGCACATATGTGCTGCGGCCATATGGCCGAAGAGATCTCGAGTGGCAACTTTGTACTGGCGCGACGCAGCGTAGGTAGACAGTGAATCCACCACAAGGTGGACAGACGACCTGATCATAACTTGGACATTTGGCTGTCACTTCAAACAAATGGGAAAAACTGACAAGAATATGGCGATGGCAGCATGTGCGATACTACGCGAATGAAACACGAATACACGATTGCCTACAACGTTCTGCCACGCTCGCTTCCTACCAGCAAGAAGTAAAAATTGGTCCGTACTGTATCTACATACATGTAGATACTACGTATCTACCATACTCTTTTCTATACTGTGACCTGATGAAGGCAGCGAGAACCCGTTAACGAAGGCAGCGCAGGACCGATCGCTGTGGAGTTTCTAAGAGGGAGATTTGCAACTAGGATTATCATGAATAGTTCTTCAGCTCACCTGTAACTAGATCCCATACGAGTATCGTCGCGTCGGCCAGCCCCGACACGACGCAGCCGTCGAGGGAGCTGATGGCGAGCGCGACGGTGTCGCAGCCCGGCTTCCACTTCTTGAACAGCGTGCCCGACTGCAGGTCGTACACCACTATGAAGTTCGGGCTCGGCTCGTCTAGTTCGCGGGAGACCACGCATACGTACGAACCTGGGGGGGGGGGGGGGGGTTTAGATTAAGTTTACACCCCGTGTACAGATTCCTAAACAAAGATTAAAAAAAAAACTCTTTTCCTACAAAATTGTGAAATGATAGTATATCGGCTGCCAACCCGGGTACAGGGTTTGCTTTTGATCAGTTGACCACCGCACTTTTGCCGATAGGTTCTCAAGTCTTCAATGCTGCGTTAATAAGTAGTAGTTATATACTAAGATAGTGAAACAAAATGGTAATACCTTCATAAGTGATAGCGGCCTTGGAGGTGATGAAGTCGTGGTGGGGTATCCGCAGGTCGTAGAGTAGTTTGCGCGACGTCAGCGACCACACGAGCAGTGGGAACGGCTTCTGGGTCTCGTCTCCACACACCAGGACCCTGGGGAAAGTAAGGACTGGTTGTATATAGATTCTTCTTCTTGTCAGATGCTCATGACGTAGTGTGATAGGGTTATATCCACACAGCACAGAATATCTACTAGATATCTATTAGATATTTTGTAGATATCTATTAGACATCTTGTAGACATTTGTGCTGTTGGGGTATTTTTATACCTTTAGACGATTTTCTTGAATAAACTAAATTCTGTTATGCGATTGCAATGCATTGTTTCGGGAACACTCTCGCTTAAATTTACCTTCCATCTCCAGAGACCAGAAGGGAGTTTAGGAATCTATCTTCTCCAGCTTTGAAGGTCGTCACGCAGTCACCTGGGGAAAAGAAATTAAGTATTATCTTCGTAAATACACATAAATTTGATTCTACTAGGTGTTTATTTGGAGCGTAGTCAAGAGGGGATGAGACCATCAATCTAAAGAAATTTCACTAATTTAAACAAAAATAGCTAAATTTGGCCTTTGACGTAGGTAATGTTTCAGTAGCTTAATGGAACGAAAAGTTTAGCAGGTTGCGGGTTCAAGTCCCGTCCGAGAAAATTATTTCAATGTTTAATTTAAGGCCCTTTACACACTGCGACTTTTAGCAGCAATGCAGTCGCGATATTGTCGCCATGCAGCATCGATGCAGTCGCAAATGGTCCACCTTTACACACTTGCGATACTTTTAGCATCGATACAGTCGCGATGCAGAAGCTGGCCATTGAACTGTAGCGATGCAGTATCGATGCAATCGCGATGCAGCATCGATGCTGTATCGCGTTAACATCGCGATTGTATCGATGCTAACGTGAACCACGACGCGAAAAGTATTTTGATCATGCCCCCACTACCCCCGCGTCTGCAATTCTGCATCGGTGCTAACGGCGACTGTATCGATGCTAACGCGCGTCTGCATCTATGCTGTCGCGCGCGTGTGTATCAATGCTAACGCGCGACTGTATCGATACTAACGTGCGACAGCATCGATGCAAAAATCTGTTCATTGCTGGTGTCGCGATACTGTCGCGCGTTTCAAAAACGCGCGACTGCATCGATGCTAAAAGTCGCAGTGTGTAAAGGGCCTAAGTTTCACTAAGTACATGAGCAACACCGAATTAGTGGAAATACTCACCGGTCTCGATGTTCATGAGGTTCACGTACATCCGGTTCCGGGACAGCGCCACGAGGTGCTTGGAGTCGTGGAGCCCGTAGTACGGCATCTTTTGATTCATCACACCTTTTAGCGCCACCAGGAATTTACCCTGACGATAAAAATTGGGTTGTACTGATAGAAATACCATCGAGTGCAGTGCTGGAAGGGTCTTTTCCTTTTTAGCGTAATAAATAATAAGGTACCTATCTGTTTGAGATTATAAACTTAAACTTGGAGCTCTCTGCGCGTCTAACGAAAATAAGGGTTGAGACACATTTACCGGCGGCGGCCGGCCCATACAAAAATGTAATTTATTATGGGAAGCCATCCCACCCAACGCAAAATAGGCGCCTAAGTCGTCGAGTTGCGGAAAATGAGCCCGCTCAACCAATACCAAATACCAATACCATCAAGCCATCCGCCGTCGTCGCCGGTCGCTGTCGGTAAATGTGTCTCAACTCTTAAGCCCCATTTCCTACAAAACAAATAATAATGTACCTGATAATTATGAGATCTATTGTTGTATTCTGTACTAACATAGTTTTAAGTAAGTATATACCTACTAACAATCTATGGGCAGTGTATATATTTTTTTAAACTTTGGGCTCCCTGTGCCTCTGACGACAGTAAAGTCTTGCTCCCACTAAGGTATCTAACTGAGATCACAAACTATGAGCTCTATTCTCGTCAAACGACAATATAAGGACCCTTTTCCCACATAAAGAAATAATAAGGTACCCGTTTACTTTGAGCTCTCTGCGCGTTTAAGGTCCCTTTTCCCACATAAAGTGACAAATAAAGTACCTGATTGAGATCATAAACTTTGAGCTCTCTCCGGCACAACACCACGCAGCGGTACTCGTCGATCGGCGCCAAGTTTATAGGATGCGTCATTCCCGCCAGCTTCCGTACTAGTTGACATCTGCGGAACAAATAATATCGTTCTATCTCAGATTTTAAACTAGAACGTAGACAAGAACAAACCTATTTGTCTAATCTATTTAGTCAGTATTTCCGAGCACTTACAACCCGAATTCCTTTAAAGTACGAGTGAATAGGCATCTTCTGGGTAAGCTCGCTACATCTTCGACCCCATCTTCGTCCTGAGGACTGGATTGAGGTCAAGAGCAAACCCATACTTAATAAAAAAAATCTATTAATTCTCTAGAAAAAACCAGAAAGAACATATTTATTTTCTTCAATGTATTTATACCGCTTGTATGTATATGTGTGTTAGAAAAATTCTTATGTCATCATCATCATCATCAGCTAATCATCGTCCACTGCTGAACATAGGCCTCTCCTAAGGCACGACAGTCAGTTCTTCGGCAGATATGACCAGGCCATTGCCACTTCAGCTTGCTAATGTTCTGAACTTCTGAGCTATGTCAACCACTTATAGTTCTCTGACGTATCACTTCATTAACTTCTGATGTGATCTCTCAGAGAAACACTCAGCATAATTAGCTCTTTCCATAGCTCGCTGAGCGACCTTGAATTGATGAACTAGTTCTTTAATCAGGGTCCACATTTCCGCACCATAAGTCATCACTCATCACTGGCAGGACGCAGTGGTTGAACACCTTCGTTTTGAGGCATTGTGGTAGAGCCGAGGAAAAATTATGATTATATAGGGTCCTGCTAACACTTGCTATAAATATGCTGACACTTTTGATGATCAGACCGTCAAACTGAACAACTTTCTCTATGGAACCAAAATCGAAACCGCAAAACAAAATCTGCTCTTCCAAACTAATATGCAAACCTATTCGAGCCAAAATGTATGAGACAGATGGTTTATTTTCGCGATTTCGATGTTGGCCCTAAATAGAAAGTTGTTCAGTTTGATGGTCTGATCATCCCCTTAAAAAAGTGTCAGCATATTAAGAAGGACCCTGTATATGTGCATGTGTGCTGGTTAATTAATACAATAACGATCGACGATAGGTATGTTATAACGATCTGTAAATTTTACCTCAAGGATGCAATAAAGTTTATGATTTATACTCACTGCGTAATATCCCAAACACAGATCTCTTCCCTCTCCGTGGACACAGTAACAACGAATTTCCCCCTTTCATCGAGCCTCAATATCAAATCATAATTCTTAATATCAAACCCATCAACCGCCGACAGATCTCGCTTCTCTTTCACCTCAGCTACCTTCCAGAACTCATCATTTGCTGGATAGAAGGTAGGCACTGGCGGATCCTTGATCTCTCTCGACCATTCTAAAACAATTTTACTTTTAATTTCTATGCCATCTCTACGCCGTTTCTCCATAGTTGTTCTTAATAGTCCGTAGAATTGTCTATGGTCGTAATCTAGGGCGTAAGTGTGGGCTTCGAATAGGTCTTTTAGTATTTCTATGTGTTCGGGGAGGGGGTCCAAGTGGATTAGGGCTAGGTCTTCGAGGTAGTAGGTGCAGTCTGTGGCTGCGAGTTTGTCGTAGATCCAGGACAGTTGGGTGAAGTAGGGGCGGTTCGCGAATGACTCCGGGTTGTCTTTTGATAGGTGGTAGTGCTGGTAGGGAAGCTCGTCTAGTTTTTTTGTGTTGTAGCTGTGAAAGAAATTAATGATTAGACTAGGTTTTGTATTAATTAACAATAACTATATAAAACAAAGTATTAATAAACGTTGCCAGAATTTGAAACTGTATAATAATATTTAAATTCTCGCCCAATTTGATGGGCAAGGCCCTGATGGTATGACATAGACAATTTAAATCTTTGTTGGTGCAAAATAAACCGTATTATTAAACAATTAGTAAGTACGTATTGTATTTTTCTGCAGCTGAAATGTGATGTAAGAGCGTCAGAAATGTACCCTGCCTTGCAATAAATGCTCGAAGCTTGTAGCATTATGGTGCAACTTTAAATTCTGCTATGTACATTTTTAGGTTAATAAAGTTCAATTTCTGCACATCATATCGCTTCCCGAACAATGCTTTTCGACAAGCAAAATAATCTTTAAAAAAATAGAATTAGTTTTTTTTTTCGAATAGTATACAGGGTGTAAGTGGTGTAACAAAACACCCTAGTAATACTTAAGGGGGTAGTTCAGACCATAAAACTGAACAACTTTCACTACGGAGTCAACGAAGAGAAAAAATAAAAAAATCTGCTGTCCAAAAAAAAATCTTTATAAAAAATTTTAGTCGAGTCGGTACGAAGTTTTGTATGGGACAGCTGATTTTTTTAATTATTTCTCGATGTTGGCTCCATAGTGAAAGTTGTTCAGTTTGATGGTCTGAAGCACCCCCTTAAGTAGGTATTACTAGGGTGTTTTGTTACACCCTATATACATATAGTTCAACATACTAATAGTTTTTGCAGAGTTGCTAAAACATACCACGTAGAATAATTTTTTTTGGGGCTGGCAAAACCTTCAACAAGTCTTGGTCAATAGTCAGTAAGACTTGTAAATTCATACAAACTGAGCGCATCAGTAGATACTCACCAACTCTCAGAAAACTTGTTCTCCTGTGATATCAGTCTGCCTGCCATCTTTGGGTCGTTTTCTTCAAACCATACACCCTGAGAAAGAATTAGGAAATATTCGAAGAATAGTTAAAACTCACGGAGAAGTGTAGTGTGGAAATGGAAAAAGCAACCATATAGACAAAGTGCAAAAAGCCCGCGATCACTGTTAACGAAACCACTGAGCAAGTAATCACAACGAAACTAAACTGTCTATCTAAAAAAAAAGTAGCCTGTCGTAAAGACGATAGAAGTGAAACTTCCGCAGCTGTCAAATTTATATTTCGAACTTCTGTCACATGAAAAGGTTGCCAATCCGAATTTCAAAGCCCTCCCATAAAAATGTCCACTTCAAAAAGTGTTCAAAAACCCTAAAATTCCCCGCTTTGAATTTTTCCCCGTCAATTTCCCCAACAATTTCTTTTCCCCAAAAGACCAAATTTTTCCCCAAAATCGCGGGAAAACCCCCGATCTGGTAGCAAGTTTTGAAAGATCGAATTTGAAACTGGTCATAGACGAATTGTTTTTCGCCTACGCTGAAAGATGGAATTTCAATTTAAAATCAAGTTGTCTTTATATTTCAGGAAGCGGTTGTCTTTACATTTCAGGAAGCGGAATATAAGTAAAGAAAAGAACATCCGCAGCTCAAATTTAAATTTCGAACTTCCGTTACACGAAAAGGTTGCGGATCCAAATTTCAAAGCCCTCACGTGGCCCTCATGTTTCACTTCAAAAAGCTTACGCCCTCCCAAGAAGCTTCAAATTATAAGCTTCTTGCGCCCTCCATAACGGTAGGTCTGTGGTCTGTGGTCTGTGGCCCAGTAGTCGAGCCGATATGTCATTAGTTTGGTTTACCATCATGGTGAACACATTTGCCAACCAGCGTTAGATGTTTGTCTGATGCGCCAGGCGTGCCGGAGGTTCAATACGTCACTCGGGAGACGATGATGATGATCCAACCTACCTCGTAGTAATCCACCAGGGTCTGCCTGACAGCCTGCTCGCAGTCTGCCAGGTACCTGTCCCTGGCAGCGCCGGCCAGCGCCGCGTCGCGCCATCTAGCGGCGCCGCGCGAGTCCCACCTCAGCCACGGAGACAGCAGCGCCGCCAGCTGCGGCCAGAAGAGGGACGCGGGCGCCCACGGCACTGGGGAAGATGATGGTAAGAATCAATTACTCAATCAATTAGGTGTTCGGGGAGGGGGTCCATGTGGATTAGGGCTAGGTCTTCTAGGTAGTAGGTGCAGTCTGTGGCTGCTAGTTTGTCGTAGATCCAGGACAGTTGGGTGAAGGTATACTTAATTTTAAAACAAAAACATAGTATATGACTGTCATGTTATGTAGTGGAAAGTACACAGACTGATGATGATGGAATAATATAAAAACTGTGCAGGTACTTCCATCGCACGCTAGGTGGCACTACTTTTCAAAAGAATTGTTTATGTGAGAAAAGCATTAAAAAATCGAAGAGTAAACAAACAATAAATACAGAAGGTACAAAAATTATGTTCTTATCGCGATTTCTTCCAGACAACCGTATAACAGCCTGTAGACCAGTTTTTGAGTATAATCATAAGCCTTATCCAGTATATCGGTATCGTCGAGCCCTCTCGAGCCAGGCAGGCCTTCGCCGCTCGAACAAGAATAAAAGTAACTCACGATAAGTCTCCTCGCTCGTGAACAGTTCGTCGCGTGCAAGCAGGTCCAGTATCTCGGTATCATCGAGCCCTCTCGAGCCAGGCAGGCCTTCACCCGCTCGAACAAGAATAAAAGCAACTCACGATAAGTCTCCTCGCTCGTGAACAGTTCGTCGCGTGCAAGCAGGTCCAGTATCTCGGTATCATCGAGCCCTCTCGAGCCAGGCAGGCCTTCACCGCTCGAACAAGAATAAAAGCAACTCACGATAAGTCTCCTCGCTCGTGAACAGTTCGTCGCGTGCAAGCAGGTCCAGTATCTCGGTATCATCTAGCCCTCTCGAGCCAAGCAGGCCTTCACCCGCTCGAACAAGAATAAAAGCAACTCACGATAAGTCTCCACGCTCGTGAACAGTTCGTCGTGGGCGAGCATGTCCAGTATCTCGGTATCATCGAGCCCTCTCGAGCCAGGCAGGCCTTCACCCGCTCGAATAAGAATACAAGCAACTCACGATAAGTCTCCTCGCTCCTGAACAGTTCGTCGTGTGCGAGCATATATTCTCCTCGGCTATACCACAATGCCTCAAGACGAGGGTATTCAATCAGTGCGTCCTGCCAGTAATGACATATGGTGCGGAAACATGGACCCTGACGATAGGACTAGTTCATCAATTCAAGGTCGCTCAGCGAGCTATGGAGAGAGCTATGCTCGGTGTTTCTCTGAGAGATCACATTAGAAATGAAGTGATACGTCAGAGAACTAAAGTGGTTGACATAGCTCAGAAAATTAGCAAGCTGAAGTGGCAATGGGCTGGTCATATCTGCCGAAGAACTGACAACCGGTGGGGTGTCAGAGTTCTAGAGTGGAGACCGCGAACTGGTAGGCGTAGTGTCGGACGCCCTGTTGCCCGCTGGAGAGACGACCTAAAAAAAGTAGCGGAGAGCGACTGGATGAGGAAGGCCGAGGATAGAGTTTTGTGGCGCGCCTTGGGAGAGGCCTATGTTCAGCAGTGGACGATGATAGGCTGATGATGATGATGATGATGATGAGCATGTCCAGTATCTCGGTATCATCAAGCCCTCTCGAGCCAAGCAGGCATTCACCCGCTCGAACAAGAATAAAAGCAACTCACGATAAGTCTCCACGCTCGTGAACAGTTCGTCGTGGGCGAGCATGTCCAGTATCTCGGTATCATCGAGCCCTCTCGAGCCAAGCAGGCATTCACCCGCTCGAACAAGAATAAAAGCAACTCACGATAAGTCTCCACGCTCGTGAACAGTTCGTCGTGGGCGAGCATGTCCAGTATCTCGGTATCATCGAGCCCTCTCGAGCCAAGCAGGCATTCACCCGCTCGAACAAGAATAAAAGCAACTCACGATAAGTCTCCACGCTCGTGAACAGTTCGTCGTGCGCGAGCATGTCCAGTATCTCGGTATCATCGAGCCCTCTCGAGCCAGGCAGGCCTTCACCCGCTCGAATAAGAATACAAGCAACTCACGATAAGTCTCCTCGCTCCTGAACAGTTCGTCGTGCGCGAGCATGTCCAGTATCTCGGTATCGTCGAGCCCTCGCCTCGAGGCGGTGAGCAGGGCCAGGCAGGCCTTCACCCGGTCGGCCCCGAGCGCCTGCTCCGTCGTTATTAGTATCTGTAGATAGTATATTAGGTGAGGACTAGAGAGTTCAAAACAAGAAACTAGTTTTTATCAACATTTTTTCGTCACGCTCTATCCTAATTAAAACCGCCTTCAAAAAAACAAAAAAGTTAAACTTTTTAGTTTTTTTGAAGGCGGTTTTAATTTTTTGTTAAAATTTTGTTTATTTCACAATTTTCAGTGGTGAATTCATTAGTTCGATTTAATAATAGTGCTTTAAATTAACAAACGCACTAGTCGGCACTACGATTTTCGAAGGTTCCCCTCGATTTCTCTGGGATAAATCATCAGATCCTGGTTTCCTTATCATGGTACCATACTTGGGATATCTTCTTTCCAACAAAAGAAGAATCATCAAAATCATAAACGACGAAGTTATCCGCGAACAAACATAAAAAAAAATATATATATACGGTCGAATTGAGAATCCTCCTCCTTTTTTGAAGTCGGTTAAAAACGGTAATACATACAATCGTCAAACTTAGTGCGATTATAGAACAAACTCTACAGAATAACAACAAATACTAAAAACCGGCCAAGTGTGAGTCGGTCTTGCGCTGAAGGTCCCGGACAAAAAAGTTTTTTTTCTAAGTTAATAATGTTGTGTTCTGTGGTGGTGTGGTACGGAACCCTCGCTGCGCGAGTAGCCCGACTCGCACTTGACCGGTTTTATTTTCTTTATGCAAAGGTTTTCTCCATAGCGTTAGAAAGATTTTCTCGCGACCATTTGTATTTAGAGATCGCAGAACAAAATACTACAAAAATTAAAATAAAATAATGTCTAGTACCTGTAAAAAAGCAGAAGTTAATGCTGTACTCACCTGTATCAACTGGCTGTCCAGGTCCTCGCAGATGACTAGTTCTGGAGACGTCTCGGGCTCCGACTGCTCGGTGAAGGTCTCAGCAGACAAAGAGATCTGCCACGCTAGAATCTGCAATCAGAATTATAATGTAAGTTAATAACGCCTATTACAACCTAAAACAGACTTTAGCACAAAGTAGTAATGTGCATTTTTGCACCAAGGTCTTTGTGTATAATCTGCAGCTCAGCAGTTTGTACTACCAATTTTTACTTCGAGGCCTCCCCCAAGGATCGTCATAACTACCGGTCCTGCGCTGCCCTCATCCAACGGGTTTCCGTCGCCTTCACCAGGTCGCCGGTTCACCATGTGGGGCTCACTGCCTAC
Organism: Agonopterix subpropinquella; assembly: GCA_922987775.1. Taxonomy (NCBI): domain Eukaryota; kingdom Metazoa; phylum Arthropoda; class Insecta; order Lepidoptera; family Depressariidae; genus Agonopterix; species Agonopterix subpropinquella. Next base: position 4,906,769 of record OV277694.1, on the reverse strand, counting down.
CCACGCTGTACTTTCCGTTACGAGGTCGCCACTCGAGAACTCTTCAGCCCTATCGGCCATTGGTTCTGCGAGAATCCGATTGCCACTTTAGCGATTCTTAGGGCTATAACGGCTACTCTGCTTCTTCTGCGAATCTCTTCATTTCTGATTCGATCTCGAAGGAAAACTCCGAGCATAGCCCTTTGGATCATTTTCAGCCTTTTTACGAGGCCTTGAGTGAGCGACCACGTCTCTGTTCCATATGTCATCACTGGCAACACACACTGATCGAAGACTTTCGGTTTAAGACACTGCGTTATTTGGGACGTGAAGATACTACGTAGCTTCCCGAACGCTGCCCAGCCGAGTTGGATTCGACGGTTGATCAATATAACAACTACAAATTAAAACCAACCTTAGCATAAAGCGGTAAGGTGCACTTCTGCACGGCCTTCACGGCGGCTTCCGGAGGTGATGCGGCTCCGGTCTTGCTGTAGGTGGCAGCACAGGCGGTGAGTACCGCCTTGGCCTCCTCGGGACCGACAGGGGGCGCTCGGACAACTTTGGGACCGTCTTCTGATGATAGCACCGCCATGATGGCCGAGCTGGATGGCTCGTCGGTTTCTGTGGATGAAGGGTGGGATATATAGGTAGGGTACGTTATTCTTCCATTCAAATGATGTGTTAGTGTTGTTGAAGTCTTGCTTCGCCAAAAAGCGCGCGTCATAATTACAGTACAGTCAATCAATCAATCAATCAAATATACTTTATTTTACACCAAAATATAAAGAGTAAAATACAGAGAAAAAAATACAAGAGGCACAAAATAAGGCGGTCTTATCGCTAAGAAGCGATTTCTTCCAGACAACCTTAGGGTCAGTCCCTAAACTGACGACAGAAAGTCGTATTTTTTTCGTCGCCGAAGTCATTATGGTTTAAAATTGTTGTAGTCGTTATGTTTCCAACGTGAGTTTTACAATGTAGTAATTTTTTCGTCGCCGACGTCAGTACATGATTGATAATAGAATAGTGTAACAATTTCGTCATTTTCGGTCGCTCGAATCCCGATCAGCATGGCCGAAAGTAGTTGTACAATGTCGTCAATATTTCTACGTGAACGTCAGTTAGGTTTGAAATTAGAAATACCTACAGGTGTTAGGGTAAACAGTTGCATTACTTTAAGGGGTGATTGTACCCATGATACTGAGCAGCTTTCCCTAAGAAAACTAGAATACGCAAAAAAAAACGACTTTTCATACAAAAGTTTGATTGCATTTAGTATGGGAAGACTAACATTTTTTTTACGAATTTTCTATAGGTTTCTTAGGGAAAGTTGTTCAGTATCATGGGTACAATAACCCCTTAAAGCAATGCAACTGTTTACCCTAACACCCTGTAGTTGAATGTCGTCATTTTTGTGTCGTCGACGTCCTCAGCGAGGTCAAAAATAGTTAATTATGCAATGTCGTCATTTTTACATAAAAATCGACGACGACGACGGCGACGTCGCGTCGGTCGTCTGTGAGGTTGAAAATAGCTATAAAATGTAATAATTTAGTCATCGTTTACGTCAACACGGTTACATTACCCTCAGTGACGGTGACGATCATCTTGACGTTGTGCGGCAGGCGGGAGGGCAGCCAGCGCGCGCCGCGCAGCGCGTCCGCGCCCACCACCGCCAGCAGCACGCCGCGACACCGCCCCAGCGCCGTCAGCAGCCGCGACAGCGCACCTGACAGAGACCCCACGTCCTGCCGAAGTTTAGAGTGCTTGCCTTAGTGTGATGGTGACACACCTGCCGAATTTACGCGGCGTAATTTACAGTACCAACTTAGATTAAAAACTTTTTGCTTACGATGAAAGATGGAGCCAAGAAATGAGAGAGCAAGATTAGAAACCAAACTATGAAAACAAAAAAGACAAAAATATTATTTTTTGTTTCGGTCATCGTAGCCGGTTTTTGTATTTTGCAAAATGACTTTTTGTATTTGGCAAACCTATGGAATGTTGACAAACAAATTGTCTTTTAGTAGGTATGCAAAAGTCGAAATATTGCTGTTCCATGTGCGGCCACGTTATGGTTTCATCTAGTGTTAAGGTAAATCATCTAAGAGTACCAGATTTATTAAGTTCCCTGTGCAATTGACAAATTTTAATAGCCCGCGAAATTATATTTTCCGATCAGGAGTGCGATTTTTGAATCTCATACCTACGTTAAACTCAGCAGTTGAAAATGTATGGAGATGTAGCATCTTTCTACTGCTGATTTGACTTTCAAAAATCGAACTCCTGGAGTATGATTTTTTTATGTCAAATCTGCAATAGAAAGTTGCATATCTCCATAGTTATTTTGACTGATGAGTTCAACGTGTGAGTTTCAAAAATTACTTTCGCTGCTATACGACGTTGCACCCTTTGATTACTTAATCTTTGGGTTTTGTCGGGGGACTCTGCACAAACGACGAAGGTAATTATTTTAATGGTCTTACTGTACGCGTCTACTGCGAGTTGTAAGTAGTCACACAATTATTACTTTCGACTCGAAATTTACCACCGTTTCTCAAGTAAACATGCCAAGGAGAAGAAACGGTAAGAAACTCCACCGCAACAACCAGAATATAAAAAAAGGCTAAGAAATAACTGAAGCGTAAATATAGACCGACGTAAATGCGTGCTGGCTTACAAAACTGTCGAAAATAGACTTTTACATTTTTAGTCAAAACCTAAATTCTGGGCGCAGCCTCGGCTTAGGGTGTTGCTGGGGATTTGTAAGAACCTTTACTTTACATGCAATTAAGTATTGAAAAAGTTATGCGCTGCCAACGCGACGCTGAAAGTGCTGCGTGGGAAAAGTTAGTAAGTCTAACACGATTCTAGGAGAAGAAGAACACTTACATTTCTTCCTCTATAAGGAGTTCCCGTATGAAGTACGTGGCACTGGTCGACGATAGATTTGAGCAGGTGATGCGAACTACTCGACTGCGGCGTTAGACCCACGAATCTGAAACCAAAACGTTTGAGATAAGCACCAGGAATGACCAATATTCTCTGTTGCTTTCTTAGTTGTTGGAGTTGATAGGTGAGGGCCCACTGCCGCCTTGGCGACTAGAGTAGCCTTACCGCACCCAGCGCCCCCTATGAGAGCCAGGGGGCGCAAATGTCGCTATATACCTTACCTGATGATCAGAGCAAGTTCCTGCTGAGGTCCGGACGCGAGAGTAGCCGCTCTGGCGACTAGAGTAGCCTTACCGCATCCAGCGCCCCCTATGAGAGCCAGGGGGCGCAACTGTCGCTATATACCTTACCTGATGATCAGAGCAAGGTCCTGCTGAGGTCCCGACGCGAGAGTAGCCGCTCTGGCGACTAGAGTGGCCTTACCGCACCCAGCGCCCCCTATGAGAGCCAGGGGGATGCAACTGTCGCCTGTTATGTACCTGAAAGGGTTGCCATGTTTCTTTTAAATAGTTATATCTTCACAAGTTTTTGGGCGCTAGACTTAGCCCCAAAGATGTGCTCAAATATGAGCTATCCCATTCTATCTTCATATACAGGGTGAAATTGATATCATCAGCATCCTTTTAAACTAAGAGTCTACCCAACAAACTGAACAACTTTCACTGTGGGAGCAAACCGATAGAAGCAACAAAAAATTCAGCTGTAATACTAAACTGCAATGCCTATGCGACACAAATGTATGCAACAGCAGATTTTTTTTTGCTCCGATTGTTTTGCTCCAATAGTAAAAGTTGTTCAGTTTGATGGGTAGACTCTTAGTTTAAAAGGATGCTAATGATATCAATTTCACCCTGTATAGAGAAGGTAATGGGAATATACAAAAGTCCTTGGGAAATAGCTTTGGCGTGAATAGTTTCACTTCGAACACACCCTCATATAAGTAGCATGTACATGCAGCCCGCGTGCCACTGATAAGGCTATATAGCCTTATCTTCTCATACATTTTTTTCGACAAAAGGTCATAAATCACCATGACAATTTAATGAAGATTCGAAGCTAAAGTTGAATTTAAATTGATTACTTTTTTGTTTGTAAGTCACGCTCGTTTTCGAACAAAATAGTCCTTATTTTATTCCTATTGGTTTCTTTTTCTGTGGGCGTGCCCATAAAGTTTTGCAAGGCTGTGAATATATTTTAATGCAGAATAACTTACGTTTTCAGCTCGTTGAGTGTTATTTCCCGGTTGGAAGTACACTGAGCGGCTTTCTGACAGAACGATAGATGCTCGTTCAACTCGTCAAATAAACTGCAATGAAAAATAATTATAATTAATCTCACTAGAACTAACATTGGGTCGTAGAGAGAGAATAAATTCTTTGTCAATGCATTGGGTAGGTTTTTATGCATCTTCAAATGTTTAGGATATTGAGAAGTGAAGTGAAAGGCGAAGCAACAGCAAGTTGAGTGAAACTTTGAACGAAAAGTGGCCGAAATCAGACGAGACCCACCTCTCGTCTGATCTCCAGCATCTAATTGAGCTGATCTTGAATCAAGGAACATATGTACTCTCTACCGAGAGTCTTGAATGATGTCAGAAAAATGGGAATGAGATTACAGCAGAACCAGAAAGGTTGTCATAATGGGAAGAGCACTTCACTAGCAAGATTTCAAAGTGTTTTTTTTCTCTTTAAGCTCCCGTTTGTCTATGCGTGTGCTCACGAAAATATTACCCGTGGTAGTCAGAGATAATTTATAAAATTTTAGAACATCCACGTGTCACTAGTAGTACCGAAACTCTGGCCAATCTGGCGGGTAGTGAGCCTCTCGCCACCTAAAAAGGACAGTATTAGTATAATACGAGCTTTGAAATAGAAGCATGCAGGTTTCTTCACGAAGTTTTCCTTCACCGAAAAGCCAGTGGTGTTACAAATCGTACATAAATTCCAAAAACTCATTGGTACGAGTCTGCCTCGACGGGGATCGAACCATCGCCTTCTGAACGGATTGAATAAATATGTAAATAGTCCTAGTAGGTACCTATGCCGTTGTAGCCGGACGGCAGTTCATGCTCGGCTATGAGACCATCGAGCACGTCCTCCATGTACTCGTGCAAACCCGGCCACCCGCGGTATTATAAACATAGAGTCACCTAGTAGGTATGCCGTTGTAGCCGGCGGGTAGCTCGTGCTCGGCTACGAGCGCGTCGAGCAGCGCGTCGAGGCGCTCGCCGAGCGCGGCGCGCACGCCCTCCGTGTACTCGTCTTATTATAAACATAGAGTCACCTAGTAGGTATGCCGTTGTAGCCGGCGGGTAGCTCGTGCTCGGCTACGAGCGCGTCGAGCAGCGCGTCGAGGCGCTCGCCGAGCGCGGCGCGCACGCCCTCCGTGTACTCGTCTTATTATAAACATAGAGTCACCTAGTAGGTATGCCGTTGTAGCCGGCGGGTAGCTCGTGCTCGGCTACGAGCGCGTCGAGCAGCGCGTCGAGGCGCTCGCCGAGCGCGGCGCGCACGCCCTCCGTGTACTCGTCTTATTATAAACATAGAGTCACCTAGTAGGTATGCCGTTGTAGCCGGCGGGTAGCTCGTGCTCGGCTACGAGCGCGTCGAGCAGCGCGTCGAGGCGCTCGCCGAGCGCGGCGCGCACGCCCTCCGTGTACTCGTCTTATTATAAACATAGAGTCACCTAGTAGGTATGCCGTTGTAGCCGGCGGGTAGCTCGTGCTCGGCTACGAGCGCGTCGAGCAGCGCGTCGAGGCGCTCGCCGAGCGCGGCGCGCACGCCCTCCGTGTACTCGTCTTATTATAAACATAGAGTCACCTAGTAGGTATGCCGTTGTAGCCGGCGGGTAGCTCGTGCTCGGCTACGAGCGCGTCGAGCAGCGCGTCGAGGCGCTCGCCGAGCGCGGCGCGCACGCCCTCCGTGTACTCGTCTTATTATAAACATAGAGTCACCTAGTAGGTATGCCGTTGTAGCCGGCGGGTAGCTCGTGCTCGGCTACGAGCGCGTCGAGCAGCGCGTCGAGGCGCTCGCCGAGCGCGGCGCGCACGCCCTCCGTGTACTCGTCTTATTATAAACATAGAGTCACCTAGTAGGTATGCCGTTGTAGCCGGCGGGTAGCTCGTGCTCGGCTACGAGCGCGTCGAGCAGCGCGTCGAGGCGCTCGCCGAGCGCGGCGCGCACGCCCTCCGTGTACTCGTCTTATTATAAACATAGAGTCACCTAGTAGGTATGCCGTTGTAGCCGGCGGGTAGCTCGTGCTCGGCTACGAGCGCGTCGAGCAGCGCGTCGAGGCGCTCGCCGAGCGCGGCGCGCACGCCCTCCGTGTACTCGTCTTATTATAAACATAGAGTCACCTAGTAGGTATGCCGTTGTAGCCGGCGGGTAGCTCGTGCTCGGCTACGAGCGCGTCGAGCAGCGCGTCGAGGCGCTCGCCGAGCGCGGCGCGCACGCCCTCCGTGTACTCGTCTTATTATAAACATAGAGTCACCTAGTAGGTATGCCGTTGTAGCCGGCGGGTAGCTCGTGCTCGGCTACGAGCGCGTCGAGCAGCGCGTCGAGGCGCTCGCCGAGCGCGGCGCGCACGCCCTCCGTGTACTCGTCTTATTATAAACATAGAGTCACCTAGTAGGTATGCCGTTGTAGCCGGCGGGTAGCTCGTGCTCGGCTACGAGCGCGTCGAGCAGCGCGTCGAGGCGCTCGCCGAGCGCGGCGCGCACGCCCTCCGTGTACTCGTCTTATTATAAACATAGAGTCACCTAGTAGGTATGCCGTTGTAGCCGGCGGGTAGCTCGTGCTCGGCTACGAGCGCGTCGAGCAGCGCGTCGAGGCGCTCGCCGAGCGCGGCGCGCACGCCCTCCGTGTACTCGTCTTATTATAAACATAGAGTCACCTAGTAGGTATGCCGTTGTAGCCGGCGGGTAGCTCGTGCTCGGCTACGAGCGCGTCGAGCAGCGCGTCGAGGCGCTCGCCGAGCGCGGCGCGCACGCCCTCCGTGTACTCGTCTTATTATAAACATAGAGTCACCTAGTAGGTATGCCGTTGTAGCCGGCGGGTAGCTCGTGCTCGGCTACGAGCGCGTCGAGCAGCGCGTCGAGGCGCTCGCCGAGCGCGGCGCGCACGCCCTCCGTGTACTCGTCTTATTATAAACATAGAGTCACCTAGTAGGTATGCCGTTGTAGCCGGCGGGTAGCTCGTGCTCGGCTACGAGCGCGTCGAGCAGCGCGTCGAGGCGCTCGCCGAGCGCGGCGCGCACGCCCTCCGTGTACTCGTCTTATTATAAACATAGAGTCACCTAGTAGGTATGCCGTTGTAGCCGGCGGGTAGCTCGTGCTCGGCTACGAGCGCGTCGAGCAGCGCGTCGAGGCGCTCGCCGAGCGCGGCGCGCACGCCCTCCGTGTACTCGTCTTATTATAAACATAGAGTCACCTAGTAGGTATGCCGTTGTAGCCGGCGGGTAGCTCGTGCTCGGCTACGAGCGCGTCGAGCAGCGCGTCGAGGCGCTCGCCGAGCGCGGCGCGCACGCCCTCCGTGTACTCGTCTTATTATAAACATAGAGTCACCTAGTAGGTATGCCGTTGTAGCCGGCGGGTAGCTCGTGCTCGGCTACGAGCGCGTCGAGCAGCGCGTCGAGGCGCTCGCCGAGCGCGGCGCGCACGCCCTCCGTGTACTCGTCTTATTATAAACATAGAGTCACCTAGTAGGTATGCCGTTGTAGCCGGCGGGTAGCTCGTGCTCGGCTACGAGCGCGTCGAGCAGCGCGTCGAGGCGCTCGCCGAGCGCGGCGCGCACGCCCTCCGTGTACTCGTCTTATTATAAACATAGAGTCACCTAGTAGGTATGCCGTTGTAGCCGGCGGGTAGCTCGTGCTCGGCTACGAGCGCGTCGAGCAGCGCGTCGAGGCGCTCGCCGAGCGCGGCGCGCACGCCCTCCGTGTACTCGTCTTATTATAAACATAGAGTCACCTAGTAGGTATGCCGTTGTAGCCGGCGGGTAGCTCGTGCTCGGCTACGAGCGCGTCGAGCAGCGCGTCGAGGCGCTCGCCGAGCGCGGCGCGCACGCCCTCCGTGTACTCGTCTTATTATAAACATAGAGTCACCTAGTAGGTATGCCGTTGTAGCCGGCGGGTAGCTCGTGCTCGGCTACGAGCGCGTCGAGCAGCGCGTCGAGGCGCTCGCCGAGCGCGGCGCGCACGCCCTCCGTGTACTCGTCTTATTATAAACATAGAGTCACCTAGTAGGTATGCCGTTGTAGCCGGCGGGTAGCTCGTGCTCGGCTACGAGCGCGTCGAGCAGCGCGTCGAGGCGCTCGCCGAGCGCGGCGCGCACGCCCTCCGTGTACTCGTCTTATTATAAACATAGAGTCACCTAGTAGGTATGCCGTTGTAGCCGGCGGGTAGCTCGTGCTCGGCTACGAGCGCGTCGAGCAGCGCGTCGAGGCGCTCGCCGAGCGCGGCGCGCACGCCCTCCGTGTACTCGTCTTATTATAAACATAGAGTCACCTAGTAGGTATGCCGTTGTAGCCGGCGGGTAGCTCGTGCTCGGCTACGAGCGCGTCGAGCAGCGCGTCGAGGCGCTCGCCGAGCGCGGCGCGCACGCCCTCCGTGTACTCGTCTTATTATAAACATAGAGTCACCTAGTAGGTATGCCGTTGTAGCCGGCGGGTAGCTCGTGCTCGGCTACGAGCGCGTCGAGCAGCGCGTCGAGGCGCTCGCCGAGCGCGGCGCGCACGCCCTCCGTGTACTCGTCTTATTATAAACATAGAGTCACCTAGTAGGTATGCCGTTGTAGCCGGCGGGTAGCTCGTGCTCGGCTACGAGCGCGTCGAGCAGCGCGTCGAGGCGCTCGCCGAGCGCGGCGCGCACGCCCTCCGTGTACTCGTCTTATTATAAACATAGAGTCACCTAGTAGGTATGCCGTTGTAGCCGGCGGGTAGCTCGTGCTCGGCTACGAGCGCGTCGAGCAGCGCGTCGAGGCGCTCGCCGAGCGCGGCGCGCACGCCCTCCGTGTACTCGTCTTATTATAAACATAGAGTCACCTAGTAGGTATGCCGTTGTAGCCGGCGGGTAGCTCGTGCTCGGCTACGAGCGCGTCGAGCAGCGCGTCGAGGCGCTCGCCGAGCGCGGCGCGCACGCCCTCCGTGTACTCGTCTTATTATAAACATAGAGTCACCTAGTAGGTATGCCGTTGTAGCCGGCGGGTAGCTCGTGCTCGGCTACGAGCGCGTCGAGCAGCGCGTCGAGGCGCTCGCCGAGCGCGGCGCGCACGCCCTCCGTGTACTCGTCTTATTATAAACATAGAGTCACCTAGTAGGTATGCCGTTGTAGCCGGCGGGTAGCTCGTGCTCGGCTACGAGCGCGTCGAGCAGCGCGTCGAGGCGCTCGCCGAGCGCGGCGCGCACGCCCTCCGTGTACTCGTCTTATTATAAACATAGAGTCACCTAGTAGGTATGCCGTTGTAGCCGGCGGGTAGCTCGTGCTCGGCTACGAGCGCGTCGAGCAGCGCGTCGAGGCGCTCGCCGAGCGCGGCGCGCACGCCCTCCGTGTACTCGTCTTATTATAAACATAGAGTCACCTAGTAGGTATGCCGTTGTAGCCGGCGGGTAGCTCGTGCTCGGCTACGAGCGCGTCGAGCAGCGCGTCGAGGCGCTCGCCGAGCGCGGCGCGCACGCCCTCCGTGTACTCGTCTTATTATAAACATAGAGTCACCTAGTAGGTATGCCGTTGTAGCCGGCGGGTAGCTCGTGCTCGGCTACGAGCGCGTCGAGCAGCGCGTCGAGGCGCTCGCCGAGCGCGGCGCGCACGCCCTCCGTGTACTCGTCTTATTATAAACATAGAGTCACCTAGTAGGTATGCCGTTGTAGCCGGCGGGTAGCTCGTGCTCGGCTACGAGCGCGTCGAGCAGCGCGTCGAGGCGCTCGCCGAGCGCGGCGCGCACGCCCTCCGTGTACTCGTCTTATTATAAACATAGAGTCACCTAGTAGGTATGCCGTTGTAGCCGGCGGGTAGCTCGTGCTCGGCTACGAGCGCGTCGAGCAGCGCGTCGAGGCGCTCGCCGAGCGCGGCGCGCACGCCCTCCGTGTACTCGTCTTATTATAAACATAGAGTCACCTAGTAGGTATGCCGTTGTAGCCGGCGGGTAGCTCGTGCTCGGCTACGAGCGCGTCGAGCAGCGCGTCGAGGCGCTCGCCGAGCGCGGCGCGCACGCCCTCCGTGTACTCGTCTTATTATAAACATAGAGTCACCTAGTAGGTATGCCGTTGTAGCCGGCGGGTAGCTCGTGCTCGGCTACGAGCGCGTCGAGCAGCGCGTCGAGGCGCTCGCCGAGCGCGGCGCGCACGCCCTCCGTGTACTCGTCTTATTATAAACATAGAGTCACCTAGTAGGTATGCCGTTGTAGCCGGCGGGTAGCTCGTGCTCGGCTACGAGCGCGTCGAGCAGCGCGTCGAGGCGCTCGCCGAGCGCGGCGCGCACGCCCTCCGTGTACTCGTCTTATTATAAACATAGAGTCACCTAGTAGGTATGCCGTTGTAGCCGGCGGGTAGCTCGTGCTCGGCTACGAGCGCGTCGAGCAGCGCGTCGAGGCGCTCGCCGAGCGCGGCGCGCACGCCCTCCGTGTACTCGTCTTATTATAAACATAGAGTCACCTAGTAGGTATGCCGTTGTAGCCGGCGGGTAGCTCGTGCTCGGCTACGAGCGCGTCGAGCAGCGCGTCGAGGCGCTCGCCGAGCGCGGCGCGCACGCCCTCCGTGTACTCGTCTTATTATAAACATAGAGTCACCTAGTAGGTATGCCGTTGTAGCCGGCGGGTAGCTCGTGCTCGGCTACGAGCGCGTCGAGCAGCGCGTCGAGGCGCTCGCCGAGCGCGGCGCGCACGCCCTCCGTGTACTCGTCTTATTATAAACATAGAGTCACCTAGTAGGTATGCCGTTGTAGCCGGCGGGTAGCTCGTGCTCGGCTACGAGCGCGTCGAGCAGCGCGTCGAGGCGCTCGCCGAGCGCGGCGCGCACGCCCTCCGTGTACTCGTCTTATTATAAACATAGAGTCACCTAGTAGGTATGCCGTTGTAGCCGGCGGGTAGCTCGTGCTCGGCTACGAGCGCGTCGAGCAGCGCGTCGAGGCGCTCGCCGAGCGCGGCGCGCACGCCCTCCGTGTACTCGTCTTATTATAAACATAGAGTCACCTAGTAGGTATGCCGTTGTAGCCGGCGGGTAGCTCGTGCTCGGCTACGAGCGCGTCGAGCAGCGCGTCGAGGCGCTCGCCGAGCGCGGCGCGCACGCCCTCCGTGTACTCGTCTTATTATAAACATAGAGTCACCTAGTAGGTATGCCGTTGTAGCCGGCGGGTAGCTCGTGCTCGGCTACGAGCGCGTCGAGCAGCGCGTCGAGGCGCTCGCCGAGCGCGGCGCGCACGCCCTCCGTGTACTCGTCTTATTATAAACATAGAGTCACCTAGTAGGTATGCCGTTGTAGCCGGCGGGTAGCTCGTGCTCGGCTACGAGCGCGTCGAGCAGCGCGTCGAGGCGCTCGCCGAGCGCGGCGCGCACGCCCTCCGTGTACTCGTCTTATTATAAACATAGAGTCACCTAGTAGGTATGCCGTTGTAGCCGGCGGGTAGCTCGTGCTCGGCTACGAGCGCGTCGAGCAGCGCGTCGAGGCGCTCGCCGAGCGCGGCGCGCACGCCCTCCGTGTACTCGTCTTATTATAAACATAGAGTCACCTAGTAGGTATGCCGTTGTAGCCGGCGGGTAGCTCGTGCTCGGCTACGAGCGCGTCGAGCAGCGCGTCGAGGCGCTCGCCGAGCGCGGCGCGCACGCCCTCCGTGTACTCGTCTTATTATAAACATAGAGTCACCTAGTAGGTATGCCGTTGTAGCCGGCGGGTAGCTCGTGCTCGGCTACGAGCGCGTCGAGCAGCGCGTCGAGGCGCTCGCCGAGCGCGGCGCGCACGCCCTCCGTGTACTCGTCTTATTATAAACATAGAGTCACCTAGTAGGTATGCCGTTGTAGCCGGCGGGTAGCTCGTGCTCGGCTACGAGCGCGTCGAGCAGCGCGTCGAGGCGCTCGCCGAGCGCGGCGCGCACGCCCTCCGTGTACTCGTCTTATTATAAACATAGAGTCACCTAGTAGGTATGCCGTTGTAGCCGGCGGGTAGCTCGTGCTCGGCTACGAGCGCGTCGAGCAGCGCGTCGAGGCGCTCGCCGAGCGCGGCGCGCACGCCCTCCGTGTACTCGTCTTATTATAAACATAGAGTCACCTAGTAGGTATGCCGTTGTAGCCGGCGGGTAGCTCGTGCTCGGCTACGAGCGCGTCGAGCAGCGCGTCGAGGCGCTCGCCGAGCGCGGCGCGCACGCCCTCCGTGTACTCGTCTTATTATAAACATAGAGTCACCTAGTAGGTATGCCGTTGTAGCCGGCGGGTAGCTCGTGCTCGGCTACGAGCGCGTCGAGCAGCGCGTCGAGGCGCTCGCCGAGCGCGGCGCGCACGCCCTCCGTGTACTCGTCTTATTATAAACATAGAGTCACCTAGTAGGTATGCCGTTGTAGCCGGCGGGTAGCTCGTGCTCGGCTACGAGCGCGTCGAGCAGCGCGTCGAGGCGCTCGCCGAGCGCGGCGCGCACGCCCTCCGTGTACTCGTCTTATTATAAACATAGAGTCACCTAGTAGGTATGCCGTTGTAGCCGGCGGGTAGCTCGTGCTCGGCTACGAGCGCGTCGAGCAGCGCGTCGAGGCGCTCGCCGAGCGCGGCGCGCACGCCCTCCGTGTACTCGTCTTATTATAAACATAGAGTCACCTAGTAGGTATGCCGTTGTAGCCGGCGGGTAGCTCGTGCTCGGCTACGAGCGCGTCGAGCAGCGCGTCGAGGCGCTCGCCGAGCGCGGCGCGCACGCCCTCCGTGTACTCGTCTTATTATAAACATAGAGTCACCTAGTAGGTATGCCGTTGTAGCCGGCGGGTAGCTCGTGCTCGGCTACGAGCGCGTCGAGCAGCGCGTCGAGGCGCTCGCCGAGCGCGGCGCGCACGCCCTCCGTGTACTCGTCTTATTATAAACATAGAGTCACCTAGTAGGTATGCCGTTGTAGCCGGCGGGTAGCTCGTGCTCGGCTACGAGCGCGTCGAGCAGCGCGTCGAGGCGCTCGCCGAGCGCGGCGCGCACGCCCTCCGTGTACTCGTCTTATTATAAACATAGAGTCACCTAGTAGGTATGCCGTTGTAGCCGGCGGGTAGCTCGTGCTCGGCTACGAGCGCGTCGAGCAGCGCGTCGAGGCGCTCGCCGAGCGCGGCGCGCACGCCCTCCGTGTACTCGTCTTATTATAAACATAGAGTCACCTAGTAGGTATGCCGTTGTAGCCGGCGGGTAGCTCGTGCTCGGCTACGAGCGCGTCGAGCAGCGCGTCGAGGCGCTCGCCGAGCGCGGCGCGCACGCCCTCCGTGTACTCGTCTTATTATAAACATAGAGTCACCTAGTAGGTATGCCGTTGTAGCCGGCGGGTAGCTCGTGCTCGGCTACGAGCGCGTCGAGCAGCGCGTCGAGGCGCTCGCCGAGCGCGGCGCGCACGCCCTCCGTGTACTCGTCTTATTATAAACATAGAGTCACCTAGTAGGTATGCCGTTGTAGCCGGCGGGTAGCTCGTGCTCGGCTACGAGCGCGTCGAGCAGCGCGTCGAGGCGCTCGCCGAGCGCGGCGCGCACGCCCTCCGTGTACTCGTCTTATTATAAACATAGAGTCACCTAGTAGGTATGCCGTTGTAGCCGGCGGGTAGCTCGTGCTCGGCTACGAGCGCGTCGAGCAGCGCGTCGAGGCGCTCGCCGAGCGCGGCGCGCACGCCCTCCGTGTACTCGTCTTATTATAAACATAGAGTCACCTAGTAGGTATGCCGTTGTAGCCGGCGGGTAGCTCGTGCTCGGCTACGAGCGCGTCGAGCAGCGCGTCGAGGCGCTCGCCGAGCGCGGCGCGCACGCCCTCCGTGTACTCGTCTTATTATAAACATAGAGTCACCTAGTAGGTATGCCGTTGTAGCCGGCGGGTAGCTCGTGCTCGGCTACGAGCGCGTCGAGCAGCGCGTCGAGGCGCTCGCCGAGCGCGGCGCGCACGCCCTCCGTGTACTCGTCTTATTATAAACATAGAGTCACCTAGTAGGTATGCCGTTGTAGCCGGCGGGTAGCTCGTGCTCGGCTACGAGCGCGTCGAGCAGCGCGTCGAGGCGCTCGCCGAGCGCGGCGCGCACGCCCTCCGTGTACTCGTCTTATTATAAACATAGAGTCACCTAGTAGGTATGCCGTTGTAGCCGGCGGGTAGCTCGTGCTCGGCTACGAGCGCGTCGAGCAGCGCGTCGAGGCGCTCGCCGAGCGCGGCGCGCACGCCCTCCGTGTACTCGTCTTATTATAAACATAGAGTCACCTAGTAGGTATGCCGTTGTAGCCGGCGGGTAGCTCGTGCTCGGCTACGAGCGCGTCGAGCAGCGCGTCGAGGCGCTCGCCGAGCGCGGCGCGCACGCCCTCCGTGTACTCGTCTTATTATAAACATAGAGTCACCTAGTAGGTATGCCGTTGTAGCCGGCGGGTAGCTCGTGCTCGGCTACGAGCGCGTCGAGCAGCGCGTCGAGGCGCTCGCCGAGCGCGGCGCGCACGCCCTCCGTGTACTCGTCTTATTATAAACATAGAGTCACCTAGTAGGTATGCCGTTGTAGCCGGCGGGTAGCTCGTGCTCGGCTACGAGCGCGTCGAGCAGCGCGTCGAGGCGCTCGCCGAGCGCGGCGCGCACGCCCTCCGTGTACTCGTCTTATTATAAACATAGAGTCACCTAGTAGGTATGCCGTTGTAGCCGGCGGGTAGCTCGTGCTCGGCTACGAGCGCGTCGAGCAGCGCGTCGAGGCGCTCGCCGAGCGCGGCGCGCACGCCCTCCGTGTACTCGTCTTATTATAAACATAGAGTCACCTAGTAGGTATGCCGTTGTAGCCGGCGGGTAGCTCGTGCTCGGCTACGAGCGCGTCGAGCAGCGCGTCGAGGCGCTCGCCGAGCGCGGCGCGCACGCCCTCCGTGTACTCGTCTTATTATAAACATAGAGTCACCTAGTAGGTATGCCGTTGTAGCCGGCGGGTAGCTCGTGCTCGGCTACGAGCGCGTCGAGCAGCGCGTCGAGGCGCTCGCCGAGCGCGGCGCGCACGCCCTCCGTGTACTCGTCTTATTATAAACATAGAGTCACCTAGTAGGTATGCCGTTGTAGCCGGCGGGTAGCTCGTGCTCGGCTACGAGCGCGTCGAGCAGCGCGTCGAGGCGCTCGCCGAGCGCGGCGCGCACGCCCTCCGTGTACTCGTCTTATTATAAACATAGAGTCACCTAGTAGGTATGCCGTTGTAGCCGGCGGGTAGCTCGTGCTCGGCTACGAGCGCGTCGAGCAGCGCGTCGAGGCGCTCGCCGAGCGCGGCGCGCACGCCCTCCGTGTACTCGTCTTATTATAAACATAGAGTCACCTAGTAGGTATGCCGTTGTAGCCGGCGGGTAGCTCGTGCTCGGCTACGAGCGCGTCGAGCAGCGCGTCGAGGCGCTCGCCGAGCGCGGCGCGCACGCCCTCCGTGTACTCGTCTTATTATAAACATAGAGTCACCTAGTAGGTATGCCGTTGTAGCCGGCGGGTAGCTCGTGCTCGGCTACGAGCGCGTCGAGCAGCGCGTCGAGGCGCTCGCCGAGCGCGGCGCGCACGCCCTCCGTGTACTCGTCTTATTATAAACATAGAGTCACCTAGTAGGTATGCCGTTGTAGCCGGCGGGTAGCTCGTGCTCGGCTACGAGCGCGTCGAGCAGCGCGTCGAGGCGCTCGCCGAGCGCGGCGCGCACGCCCTCCGTGTACTCGTCTTATTATAAACATAGAGTCACCTAGTAGGTATGCCGTTGTAGCCGGCGGGTAGCTCGTGCTCGGCTACGAGCGCGTCGAGCAGCGCGTCGAGGCGCTCGCCGAGCGCGGCGCGCACGCCCTCCGTGTACTCGTCTTATTATAAACATAGAGTCACCTAGTAGGTATGCCGTTGTAGCCGGCGGGTAGCTCGTGCTCGGCTACGAGCGCGTCGAGCAGCGCGTCGAGGCGCTCGCCGAGCGCGGCGCGCACGCCCTCCGTGTACTCGTCTTATTATAAACATAGAGTCACCTAGTAGGTATGCCGTTGTAGCCGGCGGGTAGCTCGTGCTCGGCTACGAGCGCGTCGAGCAGCGCGTCGAGGCGCTCGCCGAGCGCGGCGCGCACGCCCTCCGTGTACTCGTCTTATTATAAACATAGAGTCACCTAGTAGGTATGCCGTTGTAGCCGGCGGGTAGCTCGTGCTCGGCTACGAGCGCGTCGAGCAGCGCGTCGAGGCGCTCGCCGAGCGCGGCGCGCACGCCCTCCGTGTACTCGTCTTATTATAAACATAGAGTCACCTAGTAGGTATGCCGTTGTAGCCGGCGGGTAGCTCGTGCTCGGCTACGAGCGCGTCGAGCAGCGCGTCGAGGCGCTCGCCGAGCGCGGCGCGCACGCCCTCCGTGTACTCGTCTTATTATAAACATAGAGTCACCTAGTAGGTATGCCGTTGTAGCCGGCGGGTAGCTCGTGCTCGGCTACGAGCGCGTCGAGCAGCGCGTCGAGGCGCTCGCCGAGCGCGGCGCGCACGCCCTCCGTGTACTCGTCTTATTATAAACATAGAGTCACCTAGTAGGTATGCCGTTGTAGCCGGCGGGTAGCTCGTGCTCGGCTACGAGCGCGTCGAGCAGCGCGTCGAGGCGCTCGCCGAGCGCGGCGCGCACGCCCTCCGTGTACTCGTCTTATTATAAACATAGAGTCACCTAGTAGGTATGCCGTTGTAGCCGGCGGGTAGCTCGTGCTCGGCTACGAGCGCGTCGAGCAGCGCGTCGAGGCGCTCGCCGAGCGCGGCGCGCACGCCCTCCGTGTACTCGTCTTATTATAAACATAGAGTCACCTAGTAGGTATGCCGTTGTAGCCGGCGGGTAGCTCGTGCTCGGCTACGAGCGCGTCGAGCAGCGCGTCGAGGCGCTCGCCGAGCGCGGCGCGCACGCCCTCCGTGTACTCGTCTTATTATAAACATAGAGTCACCTAGTAGGTATGCCGTTGTAGCCGGCGGGTAGCTCGTGCTCGGCTACGAGCGCGTCGAGCAGCGCGTCGAGGCGCTCGCCGAGCGCGGCGCGCACGCCCTCCGTGTACTCGTCTTATTATAAACATAGAGTCACCTAGTAGGTATGCCGTTGTAGCCGGCGGGTAGCTCGTGCTCGGCTACGAGCGCGTCGAGCAGCGCGTCGAGGCGCTCGCCGAGCGCGGCGCGCACGCCCTCCGTGTACTCGTCTTATTATAAACATAGAGTCACCTAGTAGGTATGCCGTTGTAGCCGGCGGGTAGCTCGTGCTCGGCTACGAGCGCGTCGAGCAGCGCGTCGAGGCGCTCGCCGAGCGCGGCGCGCACGCCCTCCGTGTACTCGTCTTATTATAAACATAGAGTCACCTAGTAGGTATGCCGTTGTAGCCGGCGGGTAGCTCGTGCTCGGCTACGAGCGCGTCGAGCAGCGCGTCGAGGCGCTCGCCGAGCGCGGCGCGCACGCCCTCCGTGTACTCGTCTTATTATAAACATAGAGTCACCTAGTAGGTATGCCGTTGTAGCCGGCGGGTAGCTCGTGCTCGGCTACGAGCGCGTCGAGCAGCGCGTCGAGGCGCTCGCCGAGCGCGGCGCGCACGCCCTCCGTGTACTCGTCTTATTATAAACATAGAGTCACCTAGTAGGTATGCCGTTGTAGCCGGCGGGTAGCTCGTGCTCGGCTACGAGCGCGTCGAGCAGCGCGTCGAGGCGCTCGCCGAGCGCGGCGCGCACGCCCTCCGTGTACTCGTCTTATTATAAACATAGAGTCACCTAGTAGGTATGCCGTTGTAGCCGGCGGGTAGCTCGTGCTCGGCTACGAGCGCGTCGAGCAGCGCGTCGAGGCGCTCGCCGAGCGCGGCGCGCACGCCCTCCGTGTACTCGTCTTATTATAAACATAGAGTCACCTAGTAGGTATGCCGTTGTAGCCGGCGGGTAGCTCGTGCTCGGCTACGAGCGCGTCAAGCAGCGCGTCGAGGCGCTCGCCGAGCGCGGCGCGCACGCCCTCCGTGTACTCGTCTTATTATAAACATAGAGTCACCTAGTAGGTATGCCGTTGTAGCCGGCGGGTAGCTCGTGCTCGGCTACGAGCGCGTCGAGCAGCGCGTCGAGGCGCTCGCCGAGCGCGGCGCGCACGCCCTCCGTGTACTCGTCTTATTATAAACATAGAGTCACCTAGTAGGTATGCCGTTGTAGCCGGCGGGTAGCTCGTGCTCGGCTACGAGCGCGTCGAGCAGCGCGTCGAGGCGCTCGCCGAGCGCGGCGCGCACGCCCTCCGTGTACTCGTCTTATTATAAACATAGAGTCACCTAGTAGGTATGCCGTTGTAGCCGGCGGGTAGCTCGTGCTCGGCTACGAGCGCGTCGAGCAGCGCGTCGAGGCGCTCGCCGAGCGCGGCGCGCACGCCCTCCGTGTACTCGTCTTATTATAAACATAGAGTCACCTAGTAGGTATGCCGTTGTAGCCGGCGGGTAGCTCGTGCTCGGCTACGAGCGCGTCGAGCAGCGCGTCGAGGCGCTCGCCGAGCGCGGCGCGCACGCCCTCCGTGTACTCGTCTTATTATAAACATAGAGTCACCTAGTAGGTATGCCGTTGTAGCCGGCGGGTAGCTCGTGCTCGGCTACGAGCGCGTCGAGCAGCGCGTCGAGGCGCTCGCCGAGCGCGGCGCGCACGCCCTCCGTGTACTCGTCTTATTATAAACATAGAGTCACCTAGTAGGTATGCCGTTGTAGCCGGCGGGTAGCTCGTGCTCGGCTACGAGCGCGTCGAGCAGCGCGTCGAGGCGCTCGCCGAGCGCGGCGCGCACGCCCTCCGTGTACTCGTCTTATTATAAACATAGAGTCACCTAGTAGGTATGCCGTTGTAGCCGGCGGGTAGCTCGTGCTCGGCTACGAGCGCGTCGAGCAGCGCGTCGAGGCGCTCGCCGAGCGCGGCGCGCACGCCCTCCGTGTACTCGTCTTATTATAAACATAGAGTCACCTAGTAGGTATGCCGTTGTAGCCGGCGGGTAGCTCGTGCTCGGCTACGAGCGCGTCGAGCAGCGCGTCGAGGCGCTCGCCGAGCGCGGCGCGCACGCCCTCCGTGTACTCGTCTTATTATAAACATAGAGTCACCTAGTAGGTATGCCGTTGTAGCCGGCGGGTAGCTCGTGCTCGGCTACGAGCGCGTCGAGCAGCGCGTCGAGGCGCTCGCCGAGCGCGGCGCGCACGCCCTCCGTGTACTCGTCTTATTATAAACATAGAGTCACCTAGTAGGTATGCCGTTGTAGCCGGCGGGTAGCTCGTGCTCGGCTACGAGCGCGTCGAGCAGCGCGTCGAGGCGCTCGCCGAGCGCGGCGCGCACGCCCTCCGTGTACTCGTCTTATTATAAACATAGAGTCACCTAGTAGGTATGCCGTTGTAGCCGGCGGGTAGCTCGTGCTCGGCTACGAGCGCGTCGAGCAGCGCGTCGAGGCGCTCGCCGAGCGCGGCGCGCACGCCCTCCGTGTACTCGTCTTATTATAAACATAGAGTCACCTAGTAGGTATGCCGTTGTAGCCGGCGGGTAGCTCGTGCTCGGCTACGAGCGCGTCGAGCAGCGCGTCGAGGCGCTCGCCGAGCGCGGCGCGCACGCCCTCCGTGTACTCGTCTTATTATAAACATAGAGTCACCTAGTAGGTATGCCGTTGTAGCCGGCGGGTAGCTCGTGCTCGGCTACGAGCGCGTCGAGCAGCGCGTCGAGGCGCTCGCCGAGCGCGGCGCGCACGCCCTCCGTGTACTCGTCTTATTATAAACATAGAGTCACCTAGTAGGTATGCCGTTGTAGCCGGCGGGTAGCTCGTGCTCGGCTACGAGCGCGTCGAGCAGCGCGTCGAGGCGCTCGCCGAGCGCGGCGCGCACGCCCTCCGTGTACTCGTCTTATTATAAACATAGAGTCACCTAGTAGGTATGCCGTTGTAGCCGGCGGGTAGCTCGTGCTCGGCTACGAGCGCGTCGAGCAGCGCGTCGAGGCGCTCGCCGAGCGCGGCGCGCACGCCCTCCGTGTACTCGTCTTATTATAAACATAGAGTCACCTAGTAGGTATGCCGTTGTAGCCGGCGGGTAGCTCGTGCTCGGCTACGAGCGCGTCGAGCAGCGCGTCGAGGCGCTCGCCGAGCGCGGCGCGCACGCCCTCCGTGTACTCGTCTTATTATAAACATAGAGTCACCTAGTAGGTATGCCGTTGTAGCCGGCGGGTAGCTCGTGCTCGGCTACGAGCGCGTCGAGCAGCGCGTCGAGGCGCTCGCCGAGCGCGGCGCGCACGCCCTCCGTGTACTCGTCTTATTATAAACATAGAGTCACCTAGTAGGTATGCCGTTGTAGCCGGCGGGTAGCTCGTGCTCGGCTACGAGCGCGTCGAGCAGCGCGTCGAGGCGCTCGCCGAGCGCGGCGCGCACGCCCTCCGTGTACTCGTCCTCGCCGCCCGGCGCCGTGCGCCCGCGCACGCTCGCGCGGATTATGTTCCGCTCGCTCAGGTGTAGCTGGGAACGTCATGTTTACAGGGTCAAATTGATATCATTAGCATCCTTTTAAACTAAGAGTCAACCCATCAAACTGAACAACTTTTACTATGGAAGCAAACCGATCGGAGCAACTAAATAATCAGCTGTCCCATACTAAACTGCAACGCCTACTCAAATGTATGCAACAGCTGATTTTTTTTTACTCCGTTCGGTTTGCTCCCATAGTAAAAATTGTTCAGTTTGATGGGTAGACTCTTAGTTTAAAAGGATGCCAATGATATCAATTTCACCCTGTATATGTTAACGGAGGGAGGAATGGGATTTCAGGCATTTCAGATCCAATTTACCCTGAATGGTCCAAACCATTTGAGATTGAGATTTGTTTTACTGTTAAGTAAGTAAAAAATCGTTCTTGATATGCTAACGGTTTTTTAAGGAGATGATCAGACCATCAAGCTAAATAACCATATTTTGGACCATTAAAAAATCTGCTGCTCCATTTAAAATTGCAATCCTACTCGACACAGCATGAGTTGAATTCGAAATGGGACAGTCCTTTTTTTCGCGATTTCAATGTTAGTCCTGTAGAGAAAGTTGTTCAGTTCGATGGTTTGGTCATCCCTAAACGACCCTTATTGTTATTATATCGCTATCGCAGCTATAGAACATAATAGAATAGCCTTAAGGTAAGCCAAACCTTAGCCATTGAGGTAGAAAACATGCAATGGGGTCTTGGAATATCTGCTAAAGTTAAATTACACGGTCGCTGTAACGCTTCAGGAGTCATATGTCGCAGGCACAGATTACCCCCAATAGATACCGCATAATGAACATTTTGTTCACGCCCGAAGTCACCATTTTTTGCGGTAGGTGCGGGTTGCGGAGCACGAAACGATGCAACGTGATTGGCCATTTCAAGGTCGTACTACTTCGAGCTCGCTCACTCGCGTTGCTTATATCAGTGAAAAACCATAGATGTGTGGCGAGCGTCGGCGGCCCTGTATGCGGTATCTATTGGGGGTAATCTGTGGTCGCAGGGCACAGGTTGAAGAACTTTCTCTTCTTCAGAAGCCGTCTCTCTCTTGTACAGTGCGGTACCTTGAGGTCCTTCTGCAGGTTGTAGAGGCGGCGCTGCAGCTCGTGCAGGTGCGCTGCGTCGGGCGCGTCGGGGTCTGCGGGCGGCGCGGCGCCGGCGCGACACACCCACACGCAGCGCCGCGCCGCCTCCAGCGACATCAGCACCGTATGCTGCACCTCCTGGGACATACAGTTAAGGTACACTTTAGAAACTAGAACAGCAGCGAGCAGCCGAAGTATACCTCTAAGGAAGCATTCAGATCTTAGCGATCGCGACTTTGGTCGCCTGTCGATCGGGACCACGGTGCATAAGCCACGTTTTTTATCACAATTGTTTGTTCGAATGGTTAGAAACTGTGCTCCATTCCATTTCAATAAAATTATGTCAGACAAAATTATTTAACTAAGATCAGGAAAAAAGTTTCTTACACCTAGTCAATTGGATGAAAATGGATGTTTGGATGTATTTTCAGTGGTTTTAAAAAAATTCATACAAATATTTGAAATTTTGTGATGACTAAATGAGTTAATCAGTGAATGACGATTATCCTACCGACTGCGCCAGATTGTGATTGACAATTTCCGTCAGATGGGGGTGGCGACTAATATATTGCGTCCACCAATCCGCACTGTTCCGTCCGTCTCCGTTTGATCGAATATGGCCATTTGATAATACTATGAACCTTATGACCAATTGATCGAATGTAGATCGCGTTTGTCACGCGTCAGGTGCTAAACCAATGATCAATAGAAGCAGATCATTTTTGGCGCGCAACCGTAGAGTATCGTGATAGCTTCGCGCGGTTTTAATTATTCAACTGAGCTGCGTTCCGAACCTACACCCTATGTGCACCCAGAGTGCACCCCGAGCGCAACTTTTCGCACTAAACGCCGTTCAGAGCCTCGGTGAAAGACGTTTTACTATAGAGCGAGTTGAAAAAACAACCGCACAAAAAGGTCGTGAACGCACTGCTGCGCATAGGTATAATGGCCGGCAAACATCTAGCAAGTAGGAACTTGATTGCGCAGAAACGAAATTTGTAAGCGAAAGCGCTACTTCGCAGCCCCTCTCACTCCCCCCTCACCCCGGCATTGTTCAATTTGTTAGCCGGATGCAGCTTAAACATGGTACTACTAAGGATTATACAGGGTGTAAGGAAAAGTATCATTACCTTTATACCAGATGCTCTACCCATCAAACTGAACAACTTTTACTATGGGAGCAAACCTGTCAGAACAAAAAAAACGGATGTTCCATACGTTTGAAATTTTGAATCGCGCAGGTATTGCAGTTTAGTATAGGACTGTTCTGACAGGTATGCTTCCATAGTAAAAGATGTTCCTTACACCCTGTAGAGTTATACTGTGGTACTACAGTACTGACCTGCTCGACGACGGTGGTGAGGTAGGCGTCGCAGGCCTCCTGCGGCAGCGTGCGCACGAGCACGTCGAGCGCGCGCGCCATCTCGCGCCGCCACCGCGCCGGCGCGCCCCGCACCAGCCGGTAGCACGGCGGCGTCGTCGACGAGTCCAGCATGTACCTGTCGGATAGACGAGCGACAACATGATGATATCCGCAACTACTCGAAAAAGTCACTGCAGAGAGGCTTACCGTAGAGAGAATCTCAGTAAAGAGAATTAGATGCAGTGAGAAATCAATGCAAAGGTCCATAACTCATACAAACCAACATGTGTGTAGGCTTGAAACTTGATAATGTGGTAGTTAAAACTCACAACCGTATATCCTTTTCGGGGTGGTCAGATTGCTACACAGTAATTGCTAAACATTTAGCTCGAGTAGGTTTGCAGTTTTGTATGAAAGTGCTGATTTTTTTTCGTGATTTCGATGTTGGTCCCATAGAGAAAGTTGGCCAGTTTAACGGTCTGATCATCCCCTTAAAAAAGTGTCAGCATATTAAGAAGGACCCCATGTATTTTTCTTTTTAAATAATCTATGAGCCCCTCTTAATTGAAAGTATTATTTTTTCTTTTTAAATACTATATACACACTTAGTATTTTTTTAGAAGAAGTAGTAGCCTTAAAAAATCATCGTGACTCTAATAGCATTTATTGTTAGCATTTGGTTGATTCGTATTATCCCAACGGATTCCCCACTGTGGCTATGGACCAATACAAGCTAACGGAAAATGCTACCAGGGGAAATGCCACATCAACAGATGTTCACAGATTAGAGCAGAATGTCCCAGCTGAAAGCTACTGCCAGTGATATTCTCACCAGCGCATCTATTTGTCTGTCTGTGACATCTGTAGCAGAATCAGAAAATCGAAGATAAGATAAGATAAATATTCTTTATTTGCACACCAAACTACACAAAAAACCAACAATATACACGAACAAGAAGGGAAGGGCAGTGGGCACTTGGCTCGATGGAGAGTAATGGAGACGCGGTTCCGGTAACATGGATTGAGTGACCATCTTGTGAAAGCTGCAAGAAGTGCGAGCAAGCCGTTCATTGTTTTAAGCAGCAGAATAAATGACTTACCATTTATTCAACAATGCCTTGTCACTGTCGTCCTCGGCGGCCTCCAGGGCAGCCTTGAAGTCGGCGCACTCCAGCGTGTGCGGCAGCAGCGGCGTGCCCAGCCCAGAGTTCAGGAACAACACCGGCACCACCGCTCCCAGCTCCGTCTGACCTGAAACCATATTCATTTTGTGATGAAGCTACATATCTATACTTATAAAAGAGTTCCGTGACTGACTGACTGACTGACAGACACCCCACAGCTTAAAACGCTGAAAAAAGAAAAGAAAAGGCATAATTCTGTAGCGCTTTTATAAACGTCAAGGAGTTTTAATAACGGCTTATTAAAATTGTGTGCCTTTTGCCTTTTCTTATAAACAAGTTGAAAATGTCCGGCCAGATAAATTGGGCGTTCAAACACTTTTAAATATAAACCCACCAGTCGCGTCGAGTCTGGCGCTTATATTACTGAATTAATCTGTCACGTGACGCCAGCCCTGCTTGAAGATGAGCACTTACGAGCCAGCTCGGCGATACACAGCACAGGGAAGCGATGGTCGCGCTGCTGCTCGAGCGGCGACCTCCAGTGTAGGTCCGCCACGTGGATGCGCCAGCCACGCTTACGCGCCCGCACCCTCAACCTGGCTGCAGCACCACATTGTAGGGCTCCTTTCTCCGCGCAACAATCTGCAAAGATGTTAAAAACCATTTAAAAACAAATACTTATTGGCTATTTTAGACGTGTGGTGTCCGGCTAAAATAGCACCAACCCAGGGCGTCAGAGGCAACAAATCTCTTCAGGTATCGTTAACATATCTGATGTCCACACCGTGTGGCGATTACAGCCACTGTACCATACCCTATCGCACTTCTGATCCTATCGGTCTGCCTTCCCATCATACATAGGAAGATCCCAAGAGGTAGGAGCGATGCTCCTCGGGCAGGGCGGCCACGTAGCCCGGTACCGGCGGCCCTTCCACGTCTTAGACTTAGACTATATACCTTACCCTGCGAGTCAGCGGCGCAGACATAGATGAGCATAGCTCGTCTCCGCCTGACGCGCTGGCCGGGGATCCTGCCCAGGAGGTAGGAGCGGTGCTCCTCGGGCAGGGCGGCCACGTTGGCCGGCACCGGCGGACCTTCCACATCCTCCCGCGGAGACGCGCAGGCCACCGGCGACGATAGAGATATCGAGTCTGTGGACATGGAACATGAAATAATTAGGGTTATTAAGAACAAAAACACTGATCGTGTTATAGCCCCCGTTTTAATTTTCTTTGAAAGTACTTGCTAAGAGCTACATTTGTGAATATTTTCAGATTTTTAACTTCAGTATTTCAAAAGATGTTCATCTGGATGCCCAGAGAAACCAAGCGGCGTAGAGGCCGCCCACCAGAACGATGAGTTAGGTCAATGAAGTTTCTATTTTTGCATGGATGATTTAAACCAAAAGATGTCTAACAACAACCCGAATAGTTGTGCTAAAAATATACATTTATTTTTTGTGCGGTTCTTCTTATAAAGATAAGGTGGCGGCAAAATCAGCCTGTGCCCCTGGCGAGATACCCCCGCTATGCCACTGGTCAATGATATCTCGCCTAACTATATAGTAAGGCGACACGCGGGTCCCAACTGGATGCAGAAGGCAGAGAGCGAGGGACAGAACGTCATAGATGAATATGGAGGAGGCCAGGAGTGCGATTTTTGAATCTCAATGTCAAAATTACTATGGAGATACGCATTTTTCTACTGCTGATTTGACTTTCAAAAATCGCACTCCTGAAGTATGATTTTTGAAAGTCAAACCAGCAGTAGAAAGATGCATATCTCCACAGTAATTTTAACATTTTCAACTGCTAAACTCAGCGAATGAGATTCAAAAATCGCACTCCTGATCAAGGGGTGTGATGGATGGATGGACTAATTTTAAAAGTTAGAAGGGTACGCTACGTACATAGATAGCTATGTATGTACCGTATTCATAATGTCTCCATTTACCCGTATGTCTCTATTTAATAATAACCGCAATAGTTGCCCTCAGTTTGGTGTATTAAATATAAAGTACAAATAAAATGTTTGAAATTGAAATACCCATCCGGCCCATAGCTATTTACTTTATTGAAGTTCCGTGAAACTTGCTTCCACAAAGAGCGCAAAAGTTCATAATTTGTATTCGTAACAAAGGCTTTTATGGTATTAAATTTATTGATTATATAAACCATGGAAATGGCTTCGGTGTGACGTTGTGACTACAAAGCGAGGAAACACAAATAAACGACGACCAATTACGGGAATTACGTGGGTGGTATCAAATTATACCCTATTTGTAAATAAGTGAAGGTTGTCAATTTGTATACACGATGAAAACTTGTAATATTGTTACAAAAACAAAAAGGAAGGTTGATTAATTTTATAAAATAATATTTTTTTAACATTTCAACAACGCAGCGAACTGTGAGAAGCGTTGTCGTCATGCGAAAACTAAGAAAGGGGGAGAAACACCAGTTATTTTCGTAAATAGATCAAAACGCTAAATTATACAGGTCCGCAGAGCTCAGAGGATTGTGGTAGTTCATGGGCAGGTGAACCAGCCGTAACGGCGTATACCCCTGCTAGAACTGACACGGACTAGATAGGTGGACAGGTGCATGATCAAGGACTCGATCGGTAGGGCTAGATCAGGAGAGCGCAGAGGGCTTGATCAATTGAGCAGGAAGGCGAGATCAATCAACTGAGATATACACAAGCTAGTTCAGAAGAGCGCGTGCTTGAACAAGTGTGATCACAACGTGCATGGGCTTGATCAAAGGGTGTGACATCACATTCGATCATATGATCAGGCTCGACACCACAGATCACAACTGGAGACACTGGAGCCGACGGGACGCGGCCCTTTCAGCTGGGGCCTTATGGGTTACACTGTGCGGGGAGCGTAGCATAGGCTTGATCAAGTGAGCAGGAAGGCGAGATCAATCAACAGAGATATACACAAGCTAGTTCAGAACAGTTGTTCTGTGATCTTGTGTATAGTTATACACAAGATCACAACGTGGGCTTGAAAAAGTGAGCGCGGGGCTCGACCGCACCATCTATCATATGCAATCAGGCTTGACACGTATACTCGTATCACTGACCGGAGACACTGGAGCCGACGGGGCGCGGGCCTTTCAGCTGGGGCCTCTTGGGGCACGGCGCGGGCTCGATTTGGTGTGCGGGAGGTGCGGGCTCGCTTGTCTCCCCTGGCTTGCTGACACGGTACGATGGCGACCTGTGGGCAACGTACAATATAAATAAATAGGTAACGCTCAAAGGCATTTGTTTTTATTTTTAGAAAATCTACTTCTCTCAAATAAAAGGTGTGAAGGAAGACATCGTGAAGAAACCGGTATCGCTGCATCGCAACAGAATTTATTCTTCAACGTACCTACGTTGAAGAATAAATTCTGTTGCAATGAAGTGTACCAATCCGCATTGCGTTCGTGTGGTGGACTAACGGTAGGCCTGTGTCCTACACTGGGACGTATACCTACATTTATATGTTTATGATGATATGACAAAAAGACAAATATAATACCTATATCTATAGTACAGTAATTCTATGTAAGTAATCAATGAATAGGAAAAATTAAACAAATTAATAAAGTTTTGAAACTTGTGTGGCATGATACCTTTGGGTATGGTGTTCAAAACGCACAACTCTCCCTCCCCCTCCACCTGACACCGTGAAGTTTGTCCCCGTTAACAGTTTTTTATCTTTTTTGCGAAAACTATAGTAGATACAAAAAAAGTGTCAAACCAGTGTCAAAAACTGACAATATTTCCTACAAAACAAGTAGTATTTATTATATGCCTTTTCGTCATAGGACTTAACCTTTGAGGGCTTCAGGGCCGAGAAAGTAACAGAATTTAAATTATGAAATTTGTATGGCGACCCTCATGAAAGTTGAAGATAAAAACAAAATGATTTCATAGACTTAATCAGCGACCCCTAAATGCGTGAGAACCCACACGGTGCGTCAATTCGTCACCGAGTGTGCTTCTACGTGCGGTTTCATACAACTCCTTGCTTCACAAACATGAGATTCACAAATGACGGACTGACGTCTGCCACTCCGACATGCGTCATCGTGTGTGATCCCACTAAGTCTCGATCTGACCACCCCAAAAGGGAAAACGGTCATGGGTATACATGCCAAGAAATAATACTAATTCCCAAAAGACCAGGGTCACTTACACTTATTTTATTCAGGGTCCGCTAAAAGGGTTTCCGTTACGTCGTAGCCTTGACGTAGCCTTCGTAGCTGTTTCGTAGCAATAACGTAGCCGTAACCAGCAACCGTACAAAAGTGTTAGAGTGGTATAAACACAACTTTTCCATTTCCCTCTTACTTCTTATTTAATAAACAAGCCTTAATAAGACATGCCCGTTATTATGTACGCGGAAATTATTAAATACGAGCATTTACCTGCGACTTCGTCCGCATAAATTGTATACCAGATTTTAAGTCAGATCAGATCATAAGCTATCAAACAAAAACAGTTTCATCAAAATCGGTTCAGTAGTTTTTGCGTGATGCTCGAACAAACAAACACACAAACAAATAAACAAACAAACAGACAGACAGAAAATCAAAAAATTTGTGATTTGGAATCAGGGACATATCTAAAACCCATATCGTAATCTTTTTTTAGAAATATCTTCAATGTACAGACACACTTCTGTTACAGTTTTATAATAGTTTAGATGTACCTACCCTCCGATACCTTATGTAATTTTGAAAACCTAATCATCATCATCATCAGTCTATACAGGGTGTACGACACTTACCTACTTAAAGGGTGCTTCAGACCATAAAACTGAACTTTTACTATAGGACCAACATTGAAATCGAGGAAAAAAAAATCCGCTGTCTCATACAAAACTGCAAAGTCTTCTTTCTGTTTGGAATGGAGATAAAAGTACCTACATAGTTACATGTAGGTACCTAAACATTGTACCTAAATAATATTATGTAGATATACTAGGTAGTTTGTATAACTAAACCTACCACGCCAGGAGCTAACTTGAACTAATATCTAATACATTTTCCATTTCCCAGGACACCCGGCCTGGCTACGCACACATAGGCAAGGCGAGGCGTGGCCGGGGCGCGCTCTGACGTCACGCCTCTGACGTCAGCGCCGGTGACGCGCGACCTACATACAGCCGGCGAGTGCGTGCTGGCTGGCGAGCTTTTTGAATATCGAACGCTTTTGTTTTTTTATTGTTTATGATTTGCAAGGTTAGGGGTTTTGTTTTTTTAATTTTGTGTAAACGGCTAGTACGGCTACGGCTGTGCCGTGAACTGCTGAACAGTAAAGTACAGACCATAAACTTATTATACTGTACAGGCACTCCCTGCTGACCCCCAATTTTAACCTAACTCTAGTGTAGGTACTTAAAGATAGCCATAATTATTATGAAGTTGGAGATATTTAAGCTTTTAGTTAAATATCTCCTCCATCATGCGTCTGCGCCGGGCCATAGAAATAAAATATGTTTAGGTACCTACTTCAATAAGGACAGCAATAAGTTGACAATAATATTATCTTCTTTTTTAATTAGAGCAAAAGTTATGTTAAAAGGTATACCTACTTAATTCTTTGAACGCTGTTACAAGGGTCCAGCGAGCTTTACGACTGCGTTATATAATATTAGGGTGAAGCCAAACGAGCGTTATTTTGTGAGTGTGAGTCGCGTATTTTGAGCTGACGTCACGTCATAGACAATGCATTCCCGAATTTTATATTTACACTACTCACAAAATTACGCTCGTTTGGCCTCACCCTTCGGCGGTGTCCTATTGCCATCGCACGCGCGATGGTGCGATGCGATGTGATCGTACTGATGGTAATTCTCCGAAATTTTTCAAATTTTCAAATTTTTCTATGGAAAAATTTCAACGATTTGTAAAATTTCGGAGAATTACCCATCAGTACGATCACATCGCATCGCACCATCGCGCGTGCGATGGCAATAGGACACCGCCTTATGGAAACATCCTTCAGTCGCGACCAAGAAATGGGGTGGTTTATAAATCTGAATCACACGGCGGATATTAAGGCGCTGAGCAGACGACGGACATTTTTGTCCGCCGGACAGACATGACCTGTAGATGGAAATGACGGACTTTTTGTCCGCCGTACGCGTCATCTCCTAGAGCAGAGATTATTTAATAGTTACTAAAGTAACAGATACTTTCTTCTGCAGATTTCGCGAATGCCAATCGCGACAAACAAAGCACCTAATGCCGATGCTGCGACAGCCTATATCGCGAGCGATGTAGGTACCTACTTATCGCAGTTGTCAAACACGAGTAACGGAGCACTGCCTAGATTGCCATACGTGAGTGTGCTAGAATGTTTTCAAGGACAATGGACAACCTTGGATAGCTGTCATTTCATGCAAATCGGAAAAATTTACAACAAGAGGTAAGCATGTGCAATACTGGGTGAGTGCGAGCGAGCGAGACAAGAACATGACACGATTGACACGCCTACAAGATTATAATCGTCACTGTGCGTGGTTTTCAGCCACGCTTACTACCAAGCGAGTGCGAGGTTAGAATAGACGGAGTTTAGGGGGTTTCCGTACTGTATGTAGTACTAGACTAGTGACAATGTGTCCGGCGGACAAGAAGTCCGCTGTCTGCTCAGCACCTTAATAAGTATAATATACCTAATGGCACAGCCCGGCCGCACACTGCATACAAAAAATTTAAATTGACAAGATGACGTCAGCACATGCGAAACCAAAGAAATTGAACGTCTTCTTCTTAACCCCGCACTACACTCTCGCCGAGAACGCTCGGCGACACGGCGACACGGCCTGTCTCGCCCGTTCTCGGCGAGAATGAAGAGCCAGCATTAGGTAACGAGTAACCGGTGCGAGGTCACCAGAGAGCGGTAGAGGGGGTGAGGTAAAAAGTTGGTGGGAGGAAGGGAGTGTCCGTATTGTATCTAGTATTAGTAATATATACTCTTTCTTATACTGTGATAATGGCGTTGTTTTGAAACGCAATTCAGAAATAGAACTTAAATCGTAGAAGCTTCGATCTTAAATGAATTTTATAAGCCCGAAGCCTTTTTCAAAGAATTTCTAAATGAGGGAATAGAGTGGGTAGTGGAGGTAGTTCAAAGGAAAATGTATTTTAAAACTAGATTGAGACGCAATAGATAAAAATGGAAATACAGGGTGAAAAAATTCCCCCGTAAGAGCACTTACAGGGTGTAAATTGTAATCCGTCGCATAGTTTAGGGTTTACTTAAGACAATCGAACTGACCAACTTTCAATATTGGATCAATTTAGAAGTAGCAAAAGGAAAAAAGTAGTTACATAGAAAATTGCAATTGCTACTTGACCCAAATGTAAGGAGCAGGCTGATTTATTTCTCGTGATTTCAATGTTGGTCCCATCTCAAATAACGAAAAAAATAACAGCTGTTCCATACATCTTGGTCGAGTAGACATTGACGTTTTTTATGGAACAATAAATTCTTTGGGTTGACAAACCCCAGGGCTAAAAGCTCAAAAAAAAGAAGAAAAAAACATCTTTCGCGCTTTCCTTGCTGGATTGGTGAAGGCAAGTTAGTGGTCAATTTGCTGTCAGAAAATGGCCCTCATATGCCTGTGGAGGAACTACTGTGCAAGGTTCCTCCGGTGAAAAGGGAAGATCTTCCACCAGGCTATGTGAGAAGCTTGCGTACAGGGTGTAACAAAACACCCTAGTAATACTTAAGGGGGTGCTTCAGACCATCATACTGAACAACTTTCACTATGGAGCCAACATCGAAATCGCGAAAAAAAAATCCGCTCTTTCATACAAAACTGCAGTACCGTCTCGACTCAAATGTATAGGACGGCAGATTTTTTTTATTTTTTCTCGACGTTGGCTCCATAGTGAAAGTTGTTCAGATTGATGGTCTGAAGCACCCCCTTAAGTATTATCAGGGTGTTTTGTTACACCCTGTATACAGGATGAAATTGATATCATTAGAATACTTTTAAAATAAGAGTCTACCCATCAAACTGAACAACTTTTACTATGGGAGCAAACCAATCGGAACAAAAAAAAAATCTGTATCTAAATCGAATCTCTGTGATTATTTCTCTTGCGCGATTCATGTCTTGTACACGATTGTGAACCTTATGTGTAGCGGCTAACGGGTTACCAATGTGACGTCGTAAGTTGTCTTACGTGCACATTTGTGAGTTCGACCGTAGCGCCATCTGTTAGCTTCGTTGCTGTAACTTGTGGGTGTTGACGTCTGTGACAAGTCCCCACATGCCTATTCATGAGAGGAGGCCTTTGCCCGGCAGTGGGATCCTATAACTTTCCTTTTTGGCTCCATAATGAAAGTTGTTCAGTTTGATGGTCTGAAGCACCCCGTTTTAAGTTTACACCTGTACAGTTTCTCTATGTTAATGACCAAGTTAATTTTGTATGAGAACAAAAATGCACGAGATCAACCATGACAATAATTCTAACACAGGTCTAAGCATGTATTCGATGGTCACGTGAAATTAACAAAGTCCCATGTCAAAACTCTAAACACCTTAGTCATAAGAACGATAGTGGCTTAATTTAGGAGACTTTTAATGCGATTAACTATGGAGACAGCCGTGACCAATCCACTTGTCACGAGGTGTGACGACCAGCGACGTCATTTGTGACGTGACACACGTCTCGTCAAAAGATTTTACCTATTGTTTGTTGATATTTGAAATAAGAGGCATATGGCAGTGAATAAGTAGGTCATCATCATCATCAGCCTATACAGGGTGTAAACTTAAATCGTTACATACTGCTGCAGACCATCAAACTGAACGACTTTTACTACCAATATTATTAAAGCGAAAAAAACAGTTGCTCGATAGAAAATGTCAATAGCTACTCGACCAAAATGTATGAAATACCGGATTTTTATTCACGATTTCAAAGTTGATCCCGCTGTAAAAGTTGTTTAGTTTGATGATCTAATCAGGGGTAAAGGTGCTTTACCCCCCTAAAATATGTAACGCATTTAAGTTTACACCATGTTTCTTTAAATCTCACTGCAATCCGCATGGATGATATGCCATTTATACCAATGAGATTTTCTAACTTATGTACGACTGCTCATAAACGGTGAAGGAAAACATTGTGAGGAAACCTGCTTTCACTGCAGAAGAAATTCCGATGCGTATGTGAAGTCTACCAATCCGCATTGGACACGCGTGATGGACTAACGCCCATACATCCTCCATAAAGGTAAGCCTGTGCCCTGAAGTGGGGCGTATGTAGGCTGATGATGATTTGACTCCTATTTTTAGGGTTCGTACCCAATAAGTGCAAACAGGACTCAATTATAAAACGTACGCCACCGTCCGTCTGTTTGTCCGTCCCACCCAGTATAAATTTTCGCAGAATATGATGTTATTGTATTGGATTTGATATTAAATAATAAAACTAGAAAATACTGACGGGGGGTTCAACATACAAGAAACTAGTGTCTTTCAAAGCTTTTTTTATATCGTAAAAACGGCAATTCAAACTTAGGTGTGATAATAGTGCAATTAAACTCTAAATCTAAAGTGGAACAACAAATAAGAAAAAGGGATTGGGACATAATCCACTTTACGTGGGCCTGGTGCGGATAGGTGGAGGCTAGTTAGTGGTCAGCTTGCTATCAGTGAATACATTGTACATTACAAGCAAACAAACAAACATAACATTGTGATTTTGGACATATAAACAAAGCTTCTGTCTATTAAGGACCTGAGCAAACGACGGTCAATTTTGCCCGCGGGCACCCACGGGCATGCCGCCTCGTTATGGAATTCACCACTAGCGCACACATCCGCAGAGTTCCATCGTGAAGACAATGTGTCCGCGGTCATAATTGACCGTCGTCGTCTGCTCAGGGCCTAATGGGAGACATGTGAGTTGACATCAGTGTTGTCTATGAAACAGATATTTAAACGTGAATGAGATAGGAATTATACAGGATTGTACATTGATATCAAATAATAGCATCCTTTTAAACTAAGAGTCTACCCATGAAACTGAGCAACATTTACTATGGGAGCAAACCGATCGGAGCAAAAAAATATCTGCTGTTCAATAAAAAATTGCAATGCCTAACCGATTCAAATGTATAAAACACCAGATTTTTTTTGCTCCGATCGGTTTGCTCCCATAGTAAATGTTGCTCAGTTTCATGGGTAGACTCTTAGTTTAAGGGGATGCTAATGATATCAATTTCACCCTATAGATGGCACTACTCGTAATAATATCAACTGTCGAACTTTTTTGTTGAATGTTCTTTAAATATTTTGAATTTTTGATGAATGCTCATTCATGTTTAAAAACAAATTCTAGGCAAAATGGAATGTTGAATAACCTTTTGGTCTCTGTCGATGCCAACTTGTACCTGAACAGAAGAAAAAATTGAAATAAATATTAAATTAAATTTGCTAAAGGTATTCATTAAAACAAAATAAAATAATACGTATTTTCGGAGGCAAATTAGTCCTGAAAAGTGGTGTCACTTAAGAGGCTCCCAATAGGTTAACGCTAGCTCGGGCCATATTTTACTGGTTTTTAGAAGCTATCTTCTCGTTATTTGAAAGATATACAAATAATTGAAAAGTGTAGCAATATTCTTGAACATCTCGGCTTTATTTGCTATAGATCATATTTCTTATTTTACTATAAAATACATATGAAACCTGTGTTCAAAGGAAAGCCTAAATATTGGAAAAAATCGGTATAATGTGCATCTACTTTTTAAGTTGAAGTCACATTTACTTGCGACACACACCTTTGTGTAGACAATATTAAGATCTAAAATTGATATTTAGCAAATTTTTTTTTAAGACCAATATTTAATGAGTTAATTAGATAATTGTTAAATTTGGGGCAAATTCTTATGATTTTACAATGTGATTTCCTTGGATTAGAAGGCTCCACTGTGACATAATGAAGGACAGGCTAGTCAAAATAGGTATACCTACTAAAATGACGCAGTTTATTAGAGGTGAGGTGGCTCTGAAAGAGTCAAGGTCGTTCGGTCGGTCAGGGAAACCCCTTAACAGCAAAATGCTCGAACAGTCGACTTGTTAGAGTTGAAAATAGCGTTTACGAACAAATGCCACACACAATTTTTCCTTGCACGTTATTTTCAATTATACAGGATGTAAATTAAATGCGTTACATATTGATGGTACCTAGATAGGTGCTTCAGACTATCACACTGAATAACTTTAATTATGGACCCAATATCGAAATCGCAGAACAAAAACAGCTGTTTCATAAAAACATCTATGGCTATTCGACCCAAATGTATGGAACAGCTGAATTTATTTTGCGATTACGATATTTCAATTCAATTCAATTTAAAAAAAATTATTCAAAATAATATCATATAGATAGCTTTTAGACGTCATTTTTTGACTCTGGGTGAAATGCAGAATAGATGTACCGTAACGAAATCGTTATTAAACTGAGATTGTAATGAAACTGATAAATTGTTACGAAACTGATAAGGTAAGGGTGAGATCACATAAGCATTAAAATAAATAAAATATTTATGGCATAAATCAACTTTATTAATTAACTTACATCTATATTTTTCTACTAATTGCAAAAACCTTGTCAAAAATCAATCTTATCTGCAATTTTTGTCTATACTTTTTTTGCCTCTCTGCATTAGTCATCGGTGCCATACCTGAAATTATTTAAATGTATACATATATATATTGCAATGCTTTAATAGTTTATTTAGTTTGTGTTATGTTTAATAATCTCATTATATTTTATAAAATTATTTTCATAGAACATTAAAATATAAATTTTAGTTTATAGTATTAAATTAATTAATACATATTATTTACTATTTGGGATATTACTTGATGTCTAATGTTAAAAAAAACAGTATTATGTCACAAACTCATATGAACGAGACCTTAGTGTAACGAAACTGAGAGCTCAGTTTCGTTGCGTAACGAAACGTTACGAAACTGATAAAATAAACTGAGAAATCTTAACCTCAAAAATATTTGCTACCCAAATCGCTATTGGTTTGACAATAACTTATATCCCAGCGGTAATTATATCTCTTACGCAAGAAAAATCAGCAAATAACTGAGAAATTACACTTACCGGAAATAGGAAAATCGCGTTATTAACCCTGATATTGATATTTGACAAAATGCTAGTCATACACCAACCTCGAACTGCGAAGCAAAATGCGGCCATCTTAATGTCAATATTTTGACGTAACTTGAGAAAATGTTTCCATTTTATAAAAATACAATCGAATGGTAGAATTGTTGTTGTAATTGTGCCCAAAATGTCGTTACTAACCCTGAGTTACGAAATTAACAAAAATGGAGACAAACATTTAATACGCTAATCTTATGACTAAATCGTTTCCTTTTAATTCCAGCCTATTCCAATCTGACAATTTAGATAATAAGTGGTCATTTTAACCAAAAAAAAGCTAAATTAAACTAAGAAAAATTTATTTATTAATATTCAAAGTTGACAAGGTAGTGGAGAGACATATAAAATTTGTATGAAAGTTATATTAGTATTAAATTTTAAAAATATAATAATTCGTGCCTCATTGCGCGTATCAAAAAAATAAAAAATGGGCTTAATTGGGAAATAAATACACTGCTCAGAATTATGGAAATAATTTTTATCAAGGAAAGAGAAAAGACGGTATCTTGTTTTAAACTTACGGGACAACTTAAATTGTATCTATGTACATCCGTTCTGCATTTCACCCCTCTACCACCGCGTATAACTCCCCTATTTTTATTTCAGTAATATACGTTTTCGACTCTACTCAGACTAAGACGTATCAAAAAGACGTATCTGAATCTCGACCTTATTGTTAAAGTCTACAGAACGGAATATCTTGTAATCAGATTCAAAGAAAAAAGTTCTTTAGAAAACCGTGGTTGATGGTAGCTTTATCTAAGTTGGCGAAACGAGTGCCCTCGGTGAATTATCCTCCTAAGTAGGTATTTGTGTTTTGTCCTTGTACAAATCACACTGCCCTGCCACACCCATAACTTCATACAAACGGGTTCGCACTGACAAGAAGTTAACACATACCTAGACCCCCGAACCCTGTGGTCTTTCTTAATATGTTGACGGTTTTGTAAGGATATGATCAGTTTCACGAACTTTGATAAACGAGCATCAACCAGATATGTTTGAATCAGTTAAAAAGTCTCCTTCCTTTTCCTTCTGTAGACTTGTACCTACAGGATTTAACCATGGATATTAACTAGACAATACTTATGCCACCATTCTGATATTAACTAACGCATCCATAACCTCCTTACAAGCATGGAAATACGAAAATTGACCATGGCGGTCGGTAATGTTCGTCTTTCTTTCGTACGTGTCCGTCATCATCGATGACGGGGACAAAGTTGACACGACGGAAGGACTTGTCTTAGAAGGAAGATAGAAGGTGAAAAGGCATAGCTAGTTAGGCATAGGAGTTCGAAGTCAAACTCACATTTTGTTTCTGAATTAGAGCATAGGTCAGCGTTTAGTCTCTGTGGGTATTTACTCATATGACGCTACCGTATCACCATGTTCCCTATAGAGTTACAAAGTAAATAGTCCATTAATCAAATTTGTGTACACATGGTAATTACACTCGACTGGATGCTTTGTCTATACTCTACGTGCCATAAACAATAGATCGATGTGTAGACAATTAGCACAGGTTTACCGAGAGTTAGGTTGGCGGTAAAATATGAGTAGTTTTATACCGTACTATATTCATAGTCTAAGTTTTATACAGTTATTTCTGTAGGACTGTTTTAAGAGGGCTATTACGCTATTACAAGCTCAGTGGCGCCCTCGTCACAATAAAAAAGATTGCTCTACAAAGAAAGCCTAAATTAAAAAAGTGCTCAACAGATAAACTACAAAAGCCTTCAAGCCTTGTTATACAATACTTTTATAGGTTCTAAACATTTAACTTTTAGATAATTTCGAATAAAAACAAAAGCGGCCGTTTTTTATCTTTTTTTCAAAATTTATATATAGACCTTTAAAAAACCTATAAAAGTATTCTATGAAAATAGTTTGAAGGCTTTTGTTTAATTTAGGCTTTCTTTATTGAGAAATAGCCCTCTTAAGGTAGGTACTGAGAGGGATTTTTTGACAGTCGGACAGAAATGACCTCAGTATGGAATTTAGGACGGACATTTTGTCCGCCGTGTTTGTTACCTGTTTAGGTAAGTTCCGTACTGTCTATTTTCACGGACAATGTGTCCGGCGGACAAAATATCCGTCGTATGCTCAGCGCCTTAAATTTAACAAAAGGCGAATGAAACGAAACGTTTTTAATTCTTTTCGAATCAAACACAAATTAATAATAATAAATTAATAACGCTCACAGGCACATACATTGTAATGATTCCAAGTTAAGCACTATAGGCTTTTTGATACAGAAACATACAACAACGGCACGAACATATAACATCCATGATCGAACCGGGATTCGAACCCAGGACCCTGGTTTGGCATTCCGGCGTGGTAACCATTACACCAATCGGGTGGTCATAATAATCTAAATAAAATCAAATATTATGTTACGTGATTAGTGATTACCTATGCTTGAAAACTAATGTGATCTATTGAAACTTCACTCTTAGGGTGAAGCCAACCGAGCGTAATTTTGAGAGTTGTGATTGTGAGTCGCGTATTTTGAGTCCGTTTCATATAAAGGCTGAGGTCATAATCATAGACAATGCATTCCCGGATTTTATATGAAACGGAATCAAAATACGCGACTCAGAGTGCGATTTTTGAATCTCATTCGCTGAGTTCAGCAGTTGAAAATGTCAAAATTACTGCTGAGACATGCATCTTTCTACTGCTGATTTGACTTTCAAAAATCATACTTCAGGAGTGCGATTTTTGAAAGTCAAATCGGCAGTAGAAAGATGCGTATCTCAATAGTAATATTGACATTTTCAACTGCTGAACTCAGCGAATGAGATTCAAAAATCGCACTCTCACACCTCTCAAAATTACGCTCGTTTGCGTAATTTTGAGAGTTGTGAGTCGCGTATTTTGAGTCCGTTTCATATAAAGGCTGAAATCATAGTCATAGACAATGCATTCCCGGATTTTATATGAAACGGAATCAAAATACGCGATTCTCAACTCTCAAAATTACGCTCGTTTGCGTAATTTTGAGAGTTGTGAGTCGCGTATTTTGAGTCCGTTTCATATAAAGGCTGAAATCATAGTCATAGACAATGCATTCCCGGATTTTATATGAAACGGACTCAAAATACGCGACTCAACTCTCAAAATTACGCTCGTTTGGCTTCACCCTAAAAATAGTACTCAATGAGTGTTATAAAATCGTGAATACTTTACAAATACCGCGTTCTATTTTATCTGCGGTGAAGAAGCCAAAAACAAAATGTCACATTTTTTAAGCCGCGAAATCGACTGTCCGAAAATAACTGGCCGCGAAATGCCGCGCGAATGATCGTAAATTAAAAATAAAAGCAAACACCTCGTGTGTTAACACCTGAGACTTCAT
Organism: Agonopterix subpropinquella; assembly: GCA_922987775.1. Classification (NCBI taxonomy): domain Eukaryota; kingdom Metazoa; phylum Arthropoda; class Insecta; order Lepidoptera; family Depressariidae; genus Agonopterix; species Agonopterix subpropinquella. The sequence goes on along the minus strand of OV277694.1, from coordinate 4,867,079 downwards.
TACGTATTCATAATCTCTATTGTGAGTTGCGATAGCAATAGCAATTTCAACTTTTAAAAAAAAAAATCTTTTAGTTAAATATTATTGGAAAACTATAAAAGGCTATGTAAAATTCTTACTGAATAAAGTACACTTTAACTACACTACGTAGGTATAATAATCCTTATAAAGTTGTCGATTATACAAATTGTTTATTTATGGAACGAAATCGACAACTTTACGAATTAATAATATTATTGATCTATCAGCTGTTCTGTCTGATCGTACCCAAAAATAAGTAGGTAGGTGGTAGGTATTTTCATTTTGGTACCGAACGACAAACGCAGCGCCGCTCGAAGCAAGTCAATTCGGTACGTTAACGTTAAGTTTTTTTTTGTAAGTAGTATTATATTTTTTACGGATAGTGGTAAACATAATTTTAAGAAAGTATTTTCATTATTTTTTGGTATCGAGTATATGAATTTAATTTTTAAATGGAAAATAGACGTGTCAAAATAAATCGAACTACGTGGAGAAAGCCACTTAATTAATTTAAAAAAAAATTACCTGCCTTCTCTTTCCAAATTTATGCTGGTAACTGGAGTGCGATTTTTGAATCTCATTCGCTGAGTTCAGCAGTTGAAAATGTTAAAATTACTGTGGAGATATGCATCTTTCTACTGCTGATTTGACTTTCAAAAATCATACTTCAGGAGTGCGATTTTTGAAAGTAAAATCAGCCGTAGAAAGATGCGTATCTCCATAGTAATTTTGACATTTTCAACTGCTGAACTCACCGAATGAGATTCAAAAATCGCACTCCTGAAACGGCAACATCAAATGTGTAATTCAGACATTTGAATATTTTATTTTCTTAATGGCCAGTTATTTTTAAGTTAACCAAGAAGTTAGCAGGTCGTCGAGTGACGTTCGTTTGAACGAATAACGACATAATTTTATTAAAAATATCTGTAATCCGTGTGTAATCCTTTCAATTTTAAATCTCAAATATTTTTATTGAGACAATCGATTAAGCCCTCCAAAATATACCTACCTACCTACTTATTTTCTAATCTATTATGTAAAATGAGAAGGTGGCATAAATTATGATATAAGTTTTTTTTTCTTATATTTAACAAAATTGTAATGCTGTAAGTAAATCTCCCGAAAACAAAAAAAATATATTTTAATTAAATAATTATGTTCTTGATTTCCGCAGATTGGGTTGGGAAGTGTCTCGCCAATCTACACACGTAATAAAACAGTTTAGGATACAAACGAGGTGCAACTGTAGGTAGTAAGCATGCACTTTGATGTTGTGCCAACACTCCGCGCTCCGCGGCCGCGTTCCGCTTCATTGCCCCAAGATCGATGGTCGATTGATTTACTCTATATTCACTAAGTATAATATCATTCGAATTACTTATTTGATAGCAATCGTCGGAGCATACTTAATTTTGAAGGATTTTTGTAATAAAAAAAAAGTATACAAATACAGGGTGAAATAAAATTGATATCATTAGCATCCTTTTAAACTTAGAGTCTACCCATCAAACTGAACAACTTTTACTATGGGCAAACCGATCAGAGCAACAAAAAATCTGCTGTTCCATACTAAACTGCAATGCCTACTCGACTCAATTATGTCAACAGCAGATTCTTTTTTGCTCCGATTGGTTTGCTTTGCTCCCATAGTAAAAGTTGTTCAGTTTGATGGGTAGACTCTTAGTTTAAAAGGATACTAATGATATCAATTTCACCCTGTAGACAGTGTTTTGTTGTGTAATAAAGAAAGGTTTTGATACTAAATTCAGTACCTACCAAGAAGCTTAGTATAAAATGTAGGTACTAAAAGGGAAAAATTTACAATCACAGCATTCATAAGCATATGCTCACGACTATATTCCCCAGTCAGAGATATTCTGAAACTTCAGAACATCCACGTTTCACAAGTAGTACCTACCGAAATTCTGTCCAGTGTGACGGGGAGTGAGGCCGTCGCCACATTTTACAATCAAAGCTATGAAATTCACGCAATGTCTGTTTTTCGGGCCCGGTATTTTCCGTGTCATTTTCGTGGTGAATTTAGGCACCTTTCACTAGATTGATGTTTTCGCAGGATTTTTTATGGTAGATTAGTTTCTTATTAACGTCGCTACGCAGACGATGGACAATTTTGAAACTATGGAACTCTACGGAAGTGTGCGTTACGCACACATCTGTGGTACATTCTGTACTGAGGCAGAGTGACCGAGTTTTCTCGCGGACAAATTGTCCATCGTCTGCGTAGCGCCTAAGCGCTCTCACAGACGAGCGGTCGTAAAATGTATGAGCGCGACGCTCTGCGACACACCGCGACAGCAAAGTGTCGCTCGTCTGTAAGAGCCCTAATTTTCTACGACCGCGGCCGCCGGCCAGTCTGCTGTCTGAGAACTATCTAGGTAGTTACCTAAACCTAACCTAACCACGAACAAATACATTCTTCGCGTTATTTTCGTGAGGAAATTTATCTAAATGTACGAAACTCGGATGTAAATTTTATAAACATTTAAAAAATTTCGCCGTGAATATTATGTCCTTTGTAAAACCTTACCTGAACCACAGTATAAGAAAGAGTATCTTTTTACTAGCCTGAACCCTACCCCTAGCCATAAGAATAGTAAATCCTAGCCCTACTTATTAACATGTAATATACATTTTTTGTTCCAAGGTTCGAAGCTCGAACACAAATTCAATACTTTCCCATCAATCTGTCAATTTGATGAGAATAATGATCAAAGTTGGGACGTCTACTCTACCGGACGGACACGTCTTCATGAATTTAGTAATTTTGTTCAAATCATGTCTCTTCTAGACAATGTTGGTGAAATTCGATCAATTTTCAACTGATCAAAGATTATTAATTTGACTAACTTTCTTTGAACTTTTGCTTGCTTTCGAGACGATATTTTTGCTGACCTGCTTTTGAGTGCTGTGTCTAGATATGGCTAAAATATAACGTTTAATGAATTAACACAAAACTAGAAATAAGGTAGTTTAGAATCGAGAGCAGAATCTAATTATCATGGTTTCAACTTAGGTACATAATTTTTTTCAAAATATTAAATAATTTGTTTGCAAAACTTATAATTTATAATTTACTGAACTCGATGTTAACCTACCCTACGGGCATACTTACTACCAAAACAAGATTATTAAAATGGATCCATGAATTTCATTAATTGCTGAAATGATAACAAATAATTTTTGCCTCAAAACTTAAAATGCGAATAACTTTAAATGTTAATTATCAAAATAATTAAATTCAATTTTCAATCTAATTATTCTGTTATAAATCAGTTGGGTCGTATGAGGTTTTGCGCTTATTCATTAACTCATTGTATACGTCCCACTGCAGGGCACAGGCCTGCCTATGCCTACCCTCATGGAGGGTGTATGGGCACAGGCCCTGTACCCGCACTTTCGATGTTCGCTATATCGCCACTCTTTCGGTCCGCACTTCATTGGAATAGAGTTGAAATTAGAACAAAAATGTTCACGTAATTGCGAAGTTCGAATGTGCGGGTAGACCCTCTGTATAAGAAAGAATATCGATTACCAGATACAGTACGGACACTCCCTTCCTCCCACCAACTTTTTACCTCACCTCCTCTATCGCCCTCGTTTCTCGTTACCTATCGCATGTGCTGACGTCATCTTGTCAAATTCAAATTTTTGTATGCAGTATAGGCGTTGTCCACCACGCGTGCCAAATGCAGATTGGTATTGTTATTGAGCGCGGAAAATAAGTAAGTACTTATTTCGGGATAAAATTAAATAAATAAAGATTTGTTAAAAAACTGTTTTTAGATTTTACAGTTTCGAATTATTCGTTAGTATACAGAACAGAAAAGAATTTAGGCGATGTCGAATTGTACTGACGTCTGGCCCTGTACCCGGACTTTCGATGTTCGATATATCGCCACTGTTTCGGTCCGCACTTCATTGCAATAGAGTTGACAATGGAACGAAAATGTTCACGCAATTGCGAAGTTCGAATGTGCGGGTAGAGGCTCTGGACCTTACCGGTTGTTACGGTAGTAACTATTAAATAATCTGTGCCGGTTGGTGGCCCGTGTGTACCGTCCCTTAGGCCAACTAATAAGTTATTAAGTTATTACCATTTGGCCTCCAGTGGTTCTAACAAAGGCGTTCGGCCACAATGACCGTTTTGCGCCATTCATGCTACCGCCGCTTTGACGAAAATCTACGTTGAAAATTGTAAAGGCTTAATTATGCATGGCCATTGTAATGCACTTGTTTAAAATGAACATTTTATAACAGTCAATATTAGTCTGTAATTAATTGGTAATGCTGTAGTGAAACATGTTACCGCTGCTCCCATCTAGGTAGGTATAGGTCGACCAGAATCTCATGAAACAAAGAAAAGTAAAAAAATATACATTTTCATAAGGCAATGTCAAACTGTCATCAAGTAGACCCTCTACAAACTGCAACTTTTTGCGGCGCTAAAAACGCGCGTTTGTTAATGAGCGTATATTTAAGAGCGTTTGAACGCCCAAATCATCTGGCCGAACATTTTCATTCTGTTTATAAGAAAAGGCATATAATTTATTAGCTGAATTTTTTACGAACGTTTTTCTTCGTGGCTGTATGGCGTTTCAGAAGTGCTGCAAAAAGTCGCAGTGTTTGAAGGGCCCTAATCTAATTACCCCAGTGTTGCTTACTCTAAAATTTGATTTCCTCATTTTTCATGAGATTCTGGTTGACCTAAACCTACACTATAATAAGACTGGCTAACAAAAGTGTGCCTGTACCAGACTTGTACCAAGTCTATACCAGTATTTACTAAAAGGTTATGTTATAGTGCTTAGGTGTCCCCGACTCTAAATCATAGTTTTGTGGAGCTTATGCTATGCTGACCCTAAATAGATCCTAAAATGCGATTTTTGTAAGTAATACACAGGTAGCAAATCTTCCTAATAATGACAGAACTGACCCCAAAATTGATCTTAAAATGTAGTAATTTTTAGGGTTCCGTACCCAAAGGGTGAAAACGGGACCCTATTACTAAGCCTACGTTGTCCGTCCGTAATAGCTAGATAGTTAAAATTTTCTCAGATTATGCGTTATTGCGGCGGATTTGTTAACAAATAATAAAAATGGCAGAAAGTTAAAAATTAAGGGGGGTTTTCAACAAGAAACTAGTTTTTATCAACGTTTTTTCTTCACGCTCTATAGTAAAAACGGTAATACATACAAGCGTCAAACTTAGTGTGATTATAGAGCAAACTCTACAGAATAACAACAAATACTAAAAACCGGCCAAGTGTGAGTCGGTCTCGCGCTAAAGGTCCCGGACAAAAAAAGTTTTTTTCTATGTTAATAATGTTGTGTTCTGTGGTGGTGTGGTTACGGAACCCTCGGTGCGCGAGTAGCCCAACTTGCACTTGACCGGTTTTATTTCGTTATCGACTGACTCGGTGAAGTCGATGATGACACATCTCTGATCACCTTGAAAGAGAATTTGTTTGTGAATACATACTTATTTGCTGTACGAATTGCATGACTTTGGTTTCAGGGGCTAACCCTAGTCCCTGGAGTACAGATAATAATTGAATTAGAGAGGCTAGATGTGATTATGGTCCCACTCGGAACTCGGATTTCACCGTCTCGCCTAACTTTAGATGCTGATTTAATCATGGTCTAAACCACACGGCGTTTTTACCCTCTGTATGTTGTTGAACGCTCGTGAACGTCTTCGCGCATGAAATACTTATTTTATATTTGCATCGACCGTGGTGAAGTAATTTGATTAGATAGGTGGGTACTGAAAATCAGAGGAGCTTTTGGTCCAAGAAAGAATCGGCCATTCTCCCATTGCCACTCAAACACCAGCTCTGAATATGAGCGTTCGTCAGAATCTCACCTACGGTGCCCAAACGTGGTCTTTGACTAAAGATCAGAAGCCTCAAGGATTGTCAAAGGGCTATGGAGCGGAGCATCCTTGCCTTAAAACTGATCGACAGAGTCCGAAATGAGACCATTCGCTCCAGAACCCAAGTGACAGACGTCGCCACCACCGCTGCCAATCTAAAGTGGGATTGGGCTAGACATGTCTGCCGAATGCTAGATGACCTACGGGCCGAAATCACTACTAACTGGTCCCCAGCAAGACCAAGCCGGTGTCGAGGCAGACTTAGAAGATGGCGGGACGAAATCGATGGCTTCTTGAAGAACTGGCCTAACGAAGCGCATAACCGGGACGCATGGAGAGAACGGAAGGAGGCCTTTGCCCAACAATGGGACAGTGACGGCTGCTATAATAAAAAAAATTAAAACCGCCTTCAAAAAAACTAAAAAGTTAAAAAATAATATTGCAGCCGATGACTTTTTCGTTCGCATCATAAGAACATTAATTTGTTTTATCGAAGTCGCTGTCAAGCCGATTCGCAAAGGGCTTGCATTAGTTTTTTGGCTTGACTTGACACCGACTTCTATAAAACAAATTAATGTTCTTATGATGCGAACGAAAAAGTCATCGGCTGCAATATTATTTTTTAACTTTTTAGTTTTTTTGAAGGCGGTTTTAATTTTTTGATAAAATTTTGTTTATTTTACAATTTTCAGTGGTGAATTCATTAGTTCGATTTGACAGTAGTGCTTCAAATTAACAAATGCACTAGTCGGCACTACGATTTTCGAAGGTTCCCCTCGATTTCTCTGGGATCCATCATCAGATCCTGGTTTCCTTATCATGGGACCACCCTTGGGATATCTCCTTTCCAACAAAAAAAGAATCATCAAAATCGGTTCATAAACGACGAAGTTATCCGCGAACACACATTAAAAAAAAAATATATATATACGGTCGAACTGAGAACCTACTCCTTTTTTTGAAGTCGGTTAATAAAAAGCAATTGAAAGAAAAGGGTCTATTAACTTTCAAACCGGTGGACTGTGATTAATACGTGTTAATGAATTAACGCAAAACTAGAAAGTAGTTTGTTTAGAATCGAGAGCAGAGTCGAATTATCATGGTTTCAACATAGGTAATTTTTTTCAAAATATTAAATAATTTGTTTGCAAAATTTAAATTTTTTTGAACCCGATGTCAACTCACCGCACGGGCACACTCAACCTACTTACTATCAAAACAAGATTATAAAAATGTATCCATGAGTACGTTAGCACTTTCTTTCAGTGCTGAAATGATAACAAATCATTTTTGCCTCAAAACTTAAAAGGCGAATGACTTTAAATTTTAACTATAGAAATTATTAAATTATTGTTTCAATCTAATTATTTTGTTATAAATCAGTTGGGGTGTATGAGGTGACACAAAGAGAATGGAATCACTACCGTTTAGGTGACAAGTCAAGAAAACAATCTATGGATCGCACCACAATTCAAAATAGCTGAAAATAACTTTTAATGGTAGCTGTCATACCACTAATTTGCGGGGACGTCAAGTGGAAGGGCGTGTTAGTATGCCGACTGCCGTTTCTTTACCGTGCAATTGTTAGTATTCTTTACTATAATTACGTATGTTTTATGCACTGTGATGAAACGTCACGTCATAATGTCACGTCATAATGTCTGTCTTTTCTTTCCTTCTTATCGTGTGGGCAGAGCCCTGGTGTCAGAGTTTTTTTAGACCGCCTTAAAAGAAAGAAAGAAAGAAAAATTATTTATTTGGATCTCCGACACACATACAATCTTACATCTTGGTTACATTTTAGTAAAATTGTCAAAACATTAATTAATAAAGAGATTGTTTGTGCGCCGCAGTGGCAAAAAGGTCCCAGCTCAGCAAAATGCTCGGCTCGGAAGCCGAACTCTGAATTTATGTCGGGGCCTAGCTTATGAGGTGAATCTAACATAATATTTATGTGCAACGAAACCAATAAACAATTGTTATTATTTTGTAACTATTTAGCATCAAGTGTGTGTGTATGTTTGTGTGTATGTGTGTGTGTGTGCAATTAAAAATGAACAGAACAATTTAAAAAACATGTAGAAAAGTACAAAATTACTACGCAGAATTTGCTACCAAATTAACAGTTTTTTTTTTGACAGTCGAGAACATAGAGTTTATATCCTTTTTTAAAAGTAAATTTTGACGTCATCTGTCGCAGAGGGGGGGGGGGGGCAAATTATTCCAACATTTGGTAGCAAGATAGCGGCTTACGGCCTCTGACGTGGTTTTTATGTAACGACTACTACCACCAGATATAGTAGCCGGGTCCAACGGCTTAACGTGCCATCAGAAGCACGGAATCATTTTTCTTTTCAGACAATCAGGTGATTCAGCCCGCAATGTCCTAACCAACTGGGGAAAAACACACAAAGTGACATATCACTAGGTGTCCCCCGCGGGAATCGAATCCACGACCTCCGTGTCGAGAGCCCAACGCTCTTAACCATTAGACCACGGAGGTAGTTGAGGCTAATGATAGCTGTCGTACTACTAATTTGCGGAGACGCTACGGGGACGTTAAGTGTGAGGGCGTGTTATTATGAGTGCCTTCTTTACAGTGTAGTTGTTAGTATTCCTTGCTATAATTACGTATGTTTTATGCACTGTGATGAAACGTTGTGACGTCATAATGTCTGTGACTAAATAAGTAACATTACAGCGCCACTGTGATTCGACCCGGCCCTTCGCTCTTCCATTCGTTCTACGTCCGCACCGTGACCCAGTTATTCTACTATGACGCACAGCCTACGTAGTGTTTTGTCTTACTGCCGTTCGTAAGCGTACAAATGTGCATTTTGTATGTATTGTATGTATTGTTTTTTATACAGGGTGTAAGGAAAAGTATCATTAACATTTAAACCACATACTCTACCCATCAAACTGAACAACTTTTACTATGGGGGCAAACTGATCGGAGCAAAAAAAAATCTTCTGTTGCATACATTTGAGTCGAGTCGAGTAGGTATTGGAGTTTAGTATGGGACAGCTGATTTTTTTTTTGCGTTGACCAAACGCGCCGGCCGGCGATCATGACTCTGGTTTAACCCTAGGGGAGCGAGTAAGTGTAATTTCTATATGGGTTTACCTGTTAGAAAACCTTTAGAATAGAATAGAATAGAATTTTTTTTTTTCTTTTTTTTTGAATTTTTTTCTGTTTTTATTTTTTTCTTTTTTTTATCCTACCTAATTATAGTACTGACCCTAAATTTACCTTAGAATGACGTTCGTTTCAGTATGTTAGTGCCTTTACCAATGAGTTAAAACAATAGATAAAAAGTGGCGCTTCCACGACCCACCTATGTACCTACTTACTTCTAGAGTGTAAACAAGATGAAAAAAATGTGAAGATAGATACGTTCTCTACTCTCTGGCTCCAAGCCAAGCGCTCCGATGACCGAGCCGATATCATAGCATTTAATTCCAACAGCTAGTTTGCTACTCGAGATAAATAAGCCTAAAGATTCTGCTAATTGACCGCATTAGAGGTAAGCGCATATTAGTGCGGGCTGTATCGCAACGGAAAATGCGTATTTCGCACACTACAACGCATTGACGAATTGTTAGTTTGACGTAATCTGGATATATGAGAGTTAATAATATAAATTGTATAGAAGCGATTTGGGTGGATATATGCTGACAGTTTTTTAAGCCCTGCAGTGGGATGGAGGTATAGTGTGATTTTTTTATAAATTCTCCAAGTTTTCAAACGTGGTTCCTTGGTGGTTCAGATCATGAAACTGGACAAGTTTTACGAGGGGGCGTTTTTAAGTTCGCGGAACGGGTAGGTAGGTAATTAGTGGTGATGTCGCTGAATTAGGTGCTAATTAAGCAACTCATTATTAGTATAAATACCGGGTTTGATTGTAATTAGATCATTAGTCTTTGAGTTATCGTCATCCAAACAAGTCAATCGGGAAGAAATTTTAAAATATGGAGAAAATCGAGTTACGTGCCGTTATAAAGTTCCTTACCAAGCAAGGAAAATCAGTTCAGACTATACTGGAAGAGATGTCATCCGTTTACGGGGACTCTTGTCCAAGTAAAACTATGGTTTACAAGTAGAATACCCTTTTTAAACAAGGCAGAGAGTCACTTGAAGACGACCCACGGCCTGGAAGGCCGATCGAGGCGACCACTTCGGAAATTATTCAAAAAGTCGAAAAATTAATATTAGAAGATGCCCGCCTAAAGAAGAAAAAGCTCGCAGAAATGGTTGGAGTATCAGATAAAACCATTTTTAAAATTCTTCACGACCATCTTGGCATGACTAAAGTCAGCGCAAGATGGGTGCCTAGAATGCTCACGCCGCCTCAAAAGCAACAGCGCGTGGAGTGTTCTCGTGCATTTTTGGACCTCTGTATGGAAGACAAAGATGGAGTGTTGGCTCGAATTGTTACTGGTGATGAAACTTGGGTTCACCATTATGAACCTGAGTCCAAACAGGACTCTATGCAGTGGCACAAAAAAGGCACACCACCACCCAAGAAATTTAAGGTGGCACAATCGGCTGGGAAAATTATGGCGACAGTCTTTTGGGACTCAGAAGGAATCCTATTGATTGATTATAAAGATAAAGGTGTCTCCATAACCGGAAATTACTACGCTTTAATCCTAGAAAAATTGAAGGAAGTCATAAAGGAGAAAAGAAGGGGAAAATTGACCAAAGGTATCCTTCTTCTGCACGACAACGCGCCTGTTCACAAGTGCCGTGTTGCGATGGCTGCCCTGCAAAAGGTGGGCTTCAAAATTTTGCCACACCCACCCTATAGTCCTGACCTGGCCCCCAGTGATTATTATCTATTTCCAAACTTAAAAAAAGAACTTCGTGGGAAAAAGTTTTTAAGTGATGAAGAAGTGAAGGAAGCAGTTTCGGCGTATTTTTTAGACAAAGACAAATCATTTTTTTTGAGGGTATACATAAGTTAATTGAAAGATCCGAAAAATGCATTAGGGTAGCAGGTGAATATATTGAGAAGGAAAAATGAATTTGAATTTTTATTTCCACTCCTTACCCCCCATTCCGCGAACTTAAAAACGCCCCCTCGTAGTATGGATGGGAGCGAACCTAATCCTAAAATCGCTCCAGATTTCACGTTTGCTATAGTTAAATGTTGTTCAGTTTCATGGTCTGACCCACCCCTAAAAAGTGTTTAAAAAGTATCTAATGACGAATAATTTCAGTGATATACCTAAACATACTCTACACAAGCGTGTCGGTTCGAGCCTTTTGTGTTCAAATGTTAACATGTAAGTTTGAAAGAAACATCGTATGAAAAACTTGACTCCCGCATCCCTTGTTAATTAAAATACTTTTTAAAGCAAAGTACCTCCTCGCTTGGTAACTTCTCTCCTTTTTCTTCAAGTCTCACGAGAACATTGAAAACAAACCAACTTAATCGCAGAGTTTTTTCAAAGAAGCAAGCAACAAGGTTTCTTTTCAATAAGCTACTCCGAAATAAAGTTTAATATAAGTAGGTACTTAAATTGCATGTGTGGGTTTTTATAATTAAGTTTATAATTACAATTTACAAATAAGATACAAATCGAAGCATAATTAATAGGTATCATAGGTCTTAGAAAGGTGTAGGTAATGATAATGAACATATTAAAAACAAAAAACATGCAAAAAACAGAATGAACATAATATGACAGTATTTCCGAGCGCTTACAATTATTATTGGCTATGTGCGAAGTGGGTGTTGGAAACTGTCAAGTCAATCGCAGCGCACGCCGTGGCAGAAATTTGTACTACTGACGGCGAAGCTGTGTCAGATTTGCTTGAATCTATGAAAATTAGCACACTAACTTAACACGAAATCTCCAAAACTGTCAATACTACAAACTTAAAATTTGGCATGGAAGTTTCTATTGGCATCTAGATGCTCACTTAAAAAAGGCTTGTCGCATTTTACCCCCCAAAGGTGTTAAAATTGAGGTAAAAGTTTGTATGGGAATTTCGATACAAATTAGATTTTGTCCGTGGCTTCGTCCGCAGCCGCTCCCGTCATCGTACCGGAATAAAATATAAGCTAGCTTTTAAGACTAATAATAAGCTTTTAAATAAAAACGTTTTATCAAATTCGGTCCAGTAGTTTTGGCAGAATCCTCGAACAAACACAGACTTTTACAGTACTATAATAGTGTAAATAATTCACGGCTGCCCGAAAAAGTTCTGTCATAGTACGCCGCGCTAGTGTGGCGCTAGTGTCGTGCACATAGCCAATAGGTACCCCGAATTATTCTCTGTGGTACGAGTGAATAGACTTCTTCTCGCCTAGGGAGTATTATATTCCTTGCTTCTTCTGGGTAAGCTCGCCACATCTTCGACCCCATCTTTGTCCTAAGGACTGGATTGAGGTCAAGAGCAACCCTATCATAGTAATAAAAAAAAATTGACTATTTATGTACTACGTATAGTGAAAGAAAACCACTACTTTTACCGTTTTACACCTTTATTATGAATCTGCACAAGCTTCTTCAAACAATGTCCAAACACGACTCCCTTCGCTCCCGAAATTGACCGACGACCTCAAGCATTTCCCTTCCCCGCTCCCGCGACTTCCCTTGTTAAACAAATCCTTATAAACGAACTTGTATAGAACGAATACGACAAACAAACGGCATGCGCCACGTGAGAGTTCGAATCGTTTTGTACAGCGTCGGTCTGGCCCCAGGGAACACCGGGACTTTTCCCGGTGGGCCGGTACCCCCGTGGGCCGGTCCGGCCCAGCACTTCCCTATTCATTTTCATTCCACAGAAAATGGCACAGCTCAGCCCACTCCAGAATCTTTCTGGCCCAACCCAGGATTAAAAAGAGCAAATTTAAAAAAAAAATTAGAAGTCTACAAAAAAATAATCGACAACTAAGTAATTTTTTTTTTCACTTTCTTAAAAAGTCAGAGAAACTCAGAAAAATGTGCTTATTGTAAAATTGCGAGCTCGCTTCGTTCGTTCAGTTTTGTTTTGCTCTCTAATCATAAGTTTGGTTGAAGGGGCCTCCAAACCTGGAGAACCCTTTTGATCAAATTCAAAACAAGGCTATAATATGTTCAGTAAGTAACTGAGTCGGAGGCCCCTGCGAAGTCAAAATATTTTGCGAATTTTCGAGCTCGCTTCGCTCGCTCATTCTTTTTGTTTTACGACCATGTATACTAGATTTCGGCATGAGCTGAAAGCTCCTGGTTTTAAATCTAGCATATCGTAGGGTCCTTCTTCATACGCTGACGGTAGTCTAAGGAGATGATCAGACCATCAAACTCAGTAAGTAACTGTTTCCATGGGACCAATATCGACCGGCATCCCAGAATCCTTCTGGCCCACCCCAGAAATCAAATGTACCACTTATTAAAAATAAGAGACACAGAATGTAGGTACTTCGAAAATTCGAGCTCGCTAAGCTCGCTCAGCTTTTTCGTCTTGATTTCCGCATGAGCTGGAAAAATAGAGTTATAATGAAGCAAAATCTCGAGCTCGCTTCGCTCGCTCCTTTTTTAGAACGTACTGCACTGATCTCATTTAATATTGCTGTTAAATCTCGAGCTCGCTCCTGACTAGACGCATTGCAGTAAAATCACGAGCTCACTTCGCTCGGTCCAAAATTCGGTGAAATCTCGAGCTCGCTTCGCTCTTATCTTATCTTATCTTATCTTGTTGTGGTGGCTGGCAAGCCAGCAACACTTCGACCCAGTGGGATCTTTTGTGTTAGCCCCAATACTTTTTACTTTCTTCACCCTTCAAATACATGGTCAATGAAGGAGGCAATACCATTGAGGGGAAGAAGCCTAAGATCTCCCGGTTTTGGATATCCATCACCGAGGAGGCACATGCGTTTTGCCGCCAAGACATCACAGTCACAGAGAATGTGCTCCATGGTCTCCTCATCCTCTCCGCACGCTCGGCAGCTGGGATCCAGGGTGAGTTTCATCTTGTGCATCATCGTGCCTGTGGCGTAGTGCCCAGTGAGGGCTCCGACGATGGCTTCGCTCGTTCTAGGTTTTGGATCGTACAACTTTTCATAGTGTAGTTAAATCTTGAGCATGTTTTGCTCGCTCCAGGATTTACTTCGCCCGCTCCTGGATAAGATTGTATCACAAGGACCTAGACACATTACAGTAAAATCTCGAGCTCACTTAGCTTCGCTCGCTCCAGAATTTAGTGAAATCTCGAGCTTGCTTCGCTCGCTTTAGGTTTTGGATCCTGTGTATTTTCATAGTGAAGTAAAATCTCGAGCTTGCTTTGCTACTTCCAGATTTTCGGTTGTAAAAAAAATTTCGAGCTCGCTTTGCTCGCTCCAGGATTAAATCTTATGACACTGATCTCATTATATTGCAGTAAAATCTCGAGCTCGCTTCGCTCGATCCTCGCTACGATTGTATCATAAGGACCTAGATACAATGCAGTAAAATTTTAAGCTTACTTAGCTTCGTTTGGTCCAGAATGCAGTGAAATCTCGAGCTCGCTTCGCTCGCTCTTGGTTTTGGATCCTATAAGTTTTCATAGCGTAGTAAAATTTCGAGCTTGCTTTACTCTTTCCAGATTTTAGGTTGTAAAAAGCTCGAGCGCGCTTCACTCACTCTAGATTTTAGATTTTATTGCAACGACCCTGGGCCTGGCCCCCCCTGGGAAAAAATCATTGCTACGCCCATGGCTCTCCTGGCTCCTAGATTGTTTTGCAACCTGACCTTGATCTATCTATCTTCTTTTGACTTTGCCATGGTCGGGGAAAAAGTCAGTGGGCCGCTTGTTTGAATTTTCCCGGTAGTTTTTTGAGTCCCAGACCGACGCTGGTTTTGTAGGATTAAGGAGCAAATTGGTAGCCGACCGCATGAGGCGTGCGGTCGCGACGTGTCGCGGCGACACGTCGCTGCGGTCGTGAATGGGAAGCCGACCGCACGCCGCAACTGCACGCCGCAGCTACAGACAGTATTGCCAACTTAGGGTATTTTTTGGGATAATAACTTTCAGTAGGGTTTTAAGATTTAGGATGATGCTTTATATCTACTATGCCGTAACTTGAGCTCTAATAAAGGTTGAATAGAAAAGATTTTCGTAAAAACGAATAAGTAGAAAAAATTTCCGTAAAAAGTAAAAACATGTTTTTTTTATTTGTTTCCCAAAATTATCATCTCGTATTTATTATATCTAGTAATATTTAAACACAGTTTTACCAAATACCAAACGCCAGTATGATTTATTGTTGGAATTTAGCGGAAAATGTGGTCGAAAATAGAAATTTCATTAAATTAAAGAAATATCGTGGAATTTGTTAGAATTATCGTGTTATACCCGACTTTTATGTTCTATCGCATGCCATTCAAAAATATCGTGAATCTAAGATAATTATCGCATGCTGGCAGCACTCGGCGACACTACTGGTCTGCGGTCGAGCGTCAGTGAAGCTCGACCGCACCGCAGTGAAGTCGAGCAGCGTGTCGCCGGCTGCGCAGGGTATTTCATAGAATTACATACAAACCAGTAGTGTCGTCGCGACATGCGGTTGCGGGTAGTGTATATTTTCTTTGGTCGCGGCGTGCGGCGTGCGGTCGCCTGTCAACCGCCACCTTTATTCCACTTACTGCCGCCCCGGCCGGCCCCGTTAGAATTTGGAGAGAAATCTGAATCAGAATGTGAATTTTGTCTATAAATTTTTGACATGGGGATTATTTAATTGATTTTAGATTTTTTAAATATAATTTTAGGTACTTAAATTTTCTATCCATGGCAAAGACATATATATTACTAGCGTAAGGACATGGCCTATGAGCTTAACTATTGTCCCCAGTTCGTTGGCTCTAAAATGTTTCCGGTTATAATAAAGTACTCTTTGCTAAAATGCAAGGAAAAATGTCAATTTAGAGCACTACAAATATATGACACGATATAGTTCGTATACGAGTTATGACGGATGGCGCAAATTTTTGTTTCTATGAAGAAGGTTTTTGTAAAATATTCTGACGGGCCTATCCTTACGCTAGTAATATATAAATCTATGATCCATGGACGTTTTTTAAAGGACATCTGGCACATAATACCCAAAAATGTATAACCGTCCTTCTATTTTTATTATGGACTATGGAACACTAGAAACTAACTGCAGGCGTTATAATCTCTTCTTGTTCTTGACCAAAAACAATCCCTGACATTGGGACAGATTCTCCCATAAACTACTTGACACTGGCGGAAATGCAGTGCTAACGCACAAGCAAGAGTCCATTAATTACAAATATAAAAAAAAAATATATATATATATATTCAGCACTGGAGGCTCGGTACCATCTTAATAAGTTTTAAGATGTAAATATGATATGACTACGATATGACAGGCTCACTGCCGGCAGTAATTGTCCCAATTATAATGTTTATTTTATAATGATTTATTAGTTTTTATCATTTTTATATAAAAAAATCATTGTGCTTGCAACACCTCCTACTAAACAACATTGACAGCCATGTTGGGGTTGCTGCTTTTTTACAATTTATTAGTAATAAATGATTAAATAACTCGTTAAATCAAAATAAATGATACTATCTGAGTCGTTTTTATAAAACACCATAATTTATTACACATTTGACCTCAGTCAAAACTTCTATACACTTTAAGGTATTTTTTCAAGGGAGAGCGGCGGTTGTCCTTTCCATCAACATTCTAATCATAGAAAAAAATATATAATACTCCTAGCGGAGATTCTAATTGTTACTTACTTTTTAAAATTGACCAAGAAGTTTCGCCGTCAACCTATCTATAGAAAAAAGTCGCGCGAAAGTGCATTCATGGAGATTGCTTTAAAACTTGATGTTGAGAAACTTCGCACTTTCATGATAAAAACAATACCTTTGCCAGCTTCCATATAATAAGCGACGAGAATTTTCCTGACAAATATTTTTTTATGATTTCTCCGTAAGCGTTCGTGATTTATTTTTAATTAGGTATACGTTGTGCACAGTAAATAATTTTACTATTAAGGGGGCACCAGGCCCCCATTGTTGCTTTCAGTTGTATATTTTTTAATTTCTGTATTTCCAAGACACAAAAATGTAACTTTGTCGTCATTGCCGATTTTCAATTTATCGGGACTTTACATATTTGTTTTTATAACGTTTGTAGTTATTATCTTTAACGATAATAACTAGATCCAAATATAAAACATAGTCATCCCTCATCCGTAATTTATCGAGAAATTGAAAAACAACACTGCCGTGCAATTTATAAACGCAGTAACCAACAGTTTGATAGTTTCGAGTAAAACGCGCTCAAAGATTCGACCGTGTTTTGTGGTGCCACGAATTCTACAGTAACCTTTAGTCTATTTGAAGTCACTTTTTATATAGAAAAAACAGTGTAGATTTTAAATTTTGCATCAAATGTACTTAATTGTAGTAATTAAGCATTAAAGTAATCCAAAATTACTTTATACCTAGAATCACATTAGTTTAAAAGCAGGATTAAACAACGCATGAATGCAGTGAATTTGTTGCTTACTGCGCTTATGCGTAGCAATTTCACATAAAATGCATTTGAGCTATGCAGTAAAGTATTGTACTGCGTTCATAAGAAGGAAGTGTCAAAACTATATCAAGCAAGTCGATAGTATAATTTTTTTAAAGTGAAATTAAAGTGAAATTAAAAAATTCTGGACCACTATTTTTCTTAAATTAAAAAAAAATATGCTTATTCTATGGCTTCGATTTGAATTTTAATTCATAGCTAACACTTTTTCCGAGATTTTTTCATAAATCAATATCATACTGAGCAATTTAAATAAATCGATAACAATGAAGGTTAATTTTTGAAAAAAAAAATTACAAAGTTTTGAAATCATGCGGTTTTTCTTTTGTATGAAAAGAAGTGTGCGTTTTACTGAAATAACTTCCTCGTTTTGTTAGCTTTCTAAAAAGGTATAAATGTTTTAAAAAAAAATGTAATTACAATGTCAAAAAGGTTTTTTACTTAGTACGTGACACGTAGAGGCAACATTCTCCTGGAGAAAAATTTTACGATTTTTTTTTTAGATAACATTATTTATTAATTTAAATCTACACATCTTACTCAGAGTGAGCCCCTCGGTTCCATACACATACACGCAAACACTTTCTTAGTTCATTTTCGGTTACTCTTGAAGTAAAGGTAAAATCTCATTACCTCCGCTGCGTTTATTATGCGCTGCCTTAAGTCTTCTACGTCGCTTACTGGGGTTTGATAAACAAGGTCTTTTATTGTGTCCCCAGACATAAAAATTACATGAGATCAAGTCGGGACTTCTTGCAAGCCAAGGAGTGGCCTTCCTCTACCAATCCCTAAAATGGTTATGGTACGTTGCTGGCCCGACTTGCAACTTATTCGAATAGATGGATTGGTAGAGGACGGCCAACTCATGGTCTGCAAGAAGCCCCGACTTGACTCCATGTAATTTTCGTGTCTGAGGTAACATGAAAGACCTTGTTTATCAAACCTCAGTAAACGACGTAGAAGACTTAAGGCAGCGCATAATAAATGCAGCGGAGGTAATGAGATTTTACTTTTACTTCAAGAGTAACTAAGAAAGTGCTTGCGTGTATGTGTTCGGAACAGAGGGGCTCACTCTGAGTAAGATGTGTAGATTTAAATTAATAAATTATGTTATCTAAAAAAAAAATTAAATTTTTCTCCAGGAGAATGTTGCCTCTACGTATCACGTACTAAGTAAAAAAGCTTTTTGACATTTTCTAAAACATTTTATACCTTTTTAGAAAGCTAACTAAAAGAAGAAGTTATTTCAGTAAAACGCACACTTTTATTCATACAATTTTTTGAGAAAAACGCATGATATCAAGATTTCGACGATTGACATGATTCAAGGAACCGAGGGGCTCACTCTGAGTAAGATGTGTAGACTTAAATTAATAAATAATGTTATCTATAAATAAATCGTAAAATTTGCTCCAAGAGAATGTTGCCTCTAAGTATCACGTACTAAGTAAAAAACCTTTTTTGACATAGTAATTCCATTTTTTTCTAAAACAATATACCTTTTTAGAACGCTAACAAAACGAAGAAGTTATTTCAGTAAAACGCACACTTCTTTTCATACAAAAGAAAAACCGCATGATTTCAGGATTTTGTATTTTTTTTTTCAAAAATTAACCGTCATTGTTATCGATTTATTTTGAATTGCTCAGTATGATCAGACATTTATTTATGAAAAAATCTCGGAAAAAGTGTTAGCTATGAATTAAAATTCAAATCGACGCAATAGAATAAGCATTTTTTTTTTATTTAAGAAAAAGTGTGAAAAAATTGGGTTTTTGGTAAAAAACCTTAAATTCCAAATATCTCAAAAACTATTAATTTCCGACCCCACATATGGGGGTTTACATAATTGCATTTCGGCTGCCCTTTAACATCCTGAAAGCAATACGTCGAATTACAAAATGTATAAAACATATAAAAAATAAACGCGGCAAGAGTTCGCACTGCATTTATACTAAGGATGTGCTCTAGTCATTTATGAATATAGTTACGTATGAAGAATCCTTACCGTAACTACTGCATTTATGCTATGGTATGTTTGGAAAAAAATATTATTTGTCATTATTTATAAGCAGTAAGATTACTTACTGCACACATTTATAGGGTTCGCAATGTCGAGGGTGCCTTTACTGCATTTATGGTTTTTGCTTTACCTCCTTCTAAGGTACTTACCGAAAAACGGGTCTTTTTTTCCGAAAGATCTCATCGCGAGGATGCCAAATATGTAATAAACTCAATTTTGAAAAAAATGCACCCACTGCGTTTATAAATTGCGGGGCAGAACAATAACTTCAATGTGATATTCTTGTTTTTTGGAAACGTTGTATAAAAATATTCAGGAGTCACGTTGCAGGTTCTGACCCGAGTACTTGTCTCGCTTGGTTTTCATGCGTCGCGTTTTTGCCTGCCACGAGGCTCCGCAATCCTCAATCTCTTCTTGTTCTTGACCAAAAATAATCCCTGACATTGGGACAGATTCTCCCATAAACTACTTGACACTGGCGGAAATGCAGTGCTAACGCACAAGCAAGAGTCCATTAATTACAAATATAAAAAAATATATACATATATATATATATACAGGGTGTACAATAAAATGGGACAGCTACTCAAAGGGGTGCTTCAGACCATCAAACTGAACAACTTTCTCTATAGGACCAATATCGAAATCGCGAAAAAAAAATCCGCTCTCCCATACAAAACTGCAAACATAACTCGACTGAAATGTATGGGACAGCAGATTTTTTTTTCGCGATTTCGTTATTGGTCCCATAGAGAAAGTTGTTCCGTTTCATGGTCTGAAGCACCCCTTTAAGTAGCTGTCCCATTTTATTGTACACCCTGTATATATTCAGCACTGGAGGCTCGGTACCATCTTAATAAGTTTTAAGATGTAAATATGATATCACTACGATAGGACAGGCTCACTGCCGGCAGTAATTGTCCCAATTATAATGTCAAGTGTCCTATAGCGGCCGGATGATGCGCATGTGCTAAACAAGTGTCACAAACAATCAGAAGGAGACGGATCGCTGCGCGCTGGAGCTCGCATGTGGGGTGACACGCGACCGGAATCATCTTATCGTTGTGATTAGGTTTGTACAATAATGAGGAGCACGGCCCGAAAAATTTGGCTTTTGAGGTGGGTCATATGTGACCCGCCATAAACACTTTTGAGATTAAGTTGTAGGCGACTGTACAAAAAAAAAGTCGGACATAACATAAGGCTCGGCGCAAACGGGGTCGCCCGCCACAGCTAACGGTGGCTGTCGCGGTCGCGGACACGTGACGGCCACCCACCGGCCACAATTTTGCGGCGAGTCCCTACAAAATGTATGAAGAAGGCATGTGAACTGCTCGTCGCTTCTCGCTGGTGGCTCCTTTGCGACGAGCATTATATGCGCCTTTTTTCGGTACAGTCGCCTACAACTTTATTATTTATAATATTATGACGGGTCACATGTGACCTAACTCTAAAGCCTTAACTTTTCCGTTGGTGCTCCTCAGAATTGTAGAAGGTACTTATTTTGCACTTCACTTCAACACGTAGTGCATCGAAAAAATAAGGCATATCATGAACATACTATTGACATTTTAAGGTTATTTCTAGAAAATAACTACTAGCTCTACGTGTACTTACACTATACATTCTACGGCATAGACCAAGATTTTTTTACGCTTACGCACTTATACTCATCGATTGATTGATCGATGCCTTGTCTTTATTACACTTACTACTATAGAGTAGCTAATAGAGACATTTGATTTGTCTTAATGTCTTTATACGTTTTTAACGTCGCGTCGCGTCGGTTCTAAAAACATTTTTGAAATAAGACGATCTATTTTCAACCCATTACAAATATTTGTTCCCTATATCTATCGGATGTGGAAACAACGGCAAAGCTCTTCGATCAATGTACGTAGGTACCTACATTGTAAAAGATAATAAAGAATCTTTGATTTCAAGCGAAATGCGTAGGCGCATAGGATGTTTTACTCATGCATTCATTAATATTAGTGCTAGTATTCATCGGCTCCGATTAGAATAGAAGAAAACAAAAACAGGAGAAGATAATCTCGGTATATTCAAGCGTAATTCAAGCCAAGTCAAAAATAAAACCATGCGCCGCAAATCATGCCGGCCTGACACTGGCCCCAAAATTGCCTCAAAACACAGATTTTTAGACGTGAATGTATCGGTTGTACGTAGTAATTACCTAGGAATTATTTTTCACACTCTTTTTCACTCTTTAAACACTGGTCTAAGCTAAATATGCTTTTATATATTCCGTGATATGGTCCTAACCTGATTATTAGATAGATACCATAGATACCCTCCCGAAAACTCAAATTTTTTGCTGAGGTTATAATAAAGATATTTTGATGAGTCATGAGTTGATCTAATGCCCTCGAAGGGTAAAAAAACCCTTGGCGTTGGTTTACGGATTAAAGTCCCTAAAGAAATTTTGAAAACTATTAGACCTTTCAGCTGGTCGAGTGTTAAATACGAGCAACTTTTCCTTATTCCACTTTCGCAGTTGAATAATACCCACTCAACACACAATGTCATTATTACATTAACTAATTTGGTAATGTTATTATTTGGTCCGGACTTCCGGCACCCGGATGTAACGGCACACGAATACTAAATATTGGTCCGGGCACGTGAATAGAAACCGGGATCCTTTAGAAACTAAAGTAACTAACCATACCAGCTAACTATAACACATAGGTACCTGTGAAATTAGGATTTAATTTTTACAGATCGTCGCCCTGCACAGGCACGTATCCAGGGGGGGGATAGACCCCCCCCCCCCCGAAATACGAATATTTGTATGGAACAGTGATTACAGCTATACTTTTTTCATCGTTTTTCAGTAAAAATCCCCCCCTCGAAACCAAAGTCTGGATACGATAAAAAATCGTAGAGTAAATGTTGGTTTTAATTTATTGTTGGTTAGAAAAAATCATTTTTTCTTATTACGTTGCGTGCATGCGAGGTTTTCACTGCACGTCTACGAGAGGGGCTTTTTCCGAATGGATTCAATGAATCTAGTAGACCGAGGACCGTTCTCGTGAGGTACCTATTGTAGGTAATAGGTAGGTTGTAGGTATAAGTATTTCCTCGACCGGTAGACTGTTCTCTTACGCGTTTCAGTATGAACATTTTGCGAAACAATTCGATTCGATTGACATGAAGTTTCCCTATCCCTAGGCGACATGCGTGGTGCTTTATTAAGAGCTAACTATTACTGCATGAGCGGTCAACTTGATTGATCTTAGAGCACACAAAAACGACAAACAACGTAAGTACTATAAACATGGCTAGAATGTTATCAAATAAAAACAATTAGCTAGCTGTTCTAGTATTTCCCGTACTTCGACTACAACTTTAATTAGTATGTAAAAATGGAATGCCTTAGGCGAAATTTTGACTATTAGTTTCGATTTGGTCACCGGCTTCAAAGCCACACCGTTTTCTTTTGATTATTATATCTTCTCCTACTCAATCTGTATAATGAAGAAAGGTAGTAAGGACACTGTCAACTATGTTTTTAAGTGCTAGTATCAGCTTTTCAATTTTTTTTCCTACTCTGTACATCGTTCCTGCACCCGCTATAAGGCTTATTGGTCATCATAACAAATCCTTTTCCTGCGAACTCAAGAGTTCGATAGCCAACTTCCACTGGCGGACTAAGGGGGGGGGGGGGGCGGAGGGGCGGTCCGCCCCGGGCCCCCAGTCCTGGGGGGCCTCCGAATCTCGAGAAGAGAATCCCTTTTTAATCAAATCCAAAATAATGAGGTTCTGGGACTGCAGTTTGAAGTTGGAGGCCCCGTACGTTAGTCATTGAAAGTCAAAGAAAGAAATAGAGTCAAAAATGTTGCGAATTTGCGAGCTCGCTCTCTCGCTCAATCTTTTTCAAGTTGTTATGCAGTTAGCATAATTATGAGTTCACTTCGCTCGCTCAGGAGGCCCGGGCCTCCGGTACTGGGACTGCAGTTTGAAGTTGGAGGCCTCGTACGTTAGTCATTGAAAGTCAAAGAAGGAAATAGAGTCCAAAATATTGCGAATTTGCGAGCTCGCTCACTCGCTCAATCTTTTTCAAGTTGTTATGCAGTTAGCATAATTATGAGCTCGCTTCTTGAAAAGTCAATGTGGTTGGAATCAGAATGTATTTCGAAAATTTTAGCTTGCTTCGCTCGCTTGACTTTTTTGAGCTTTCTGTACTTTGAGACAGAGTGCTTGCTACAGCCCAGTCATAATTATAGAACTCTATTCGTTCGCTCCGGTTTTAGTTTATACACGAATATACTACTATATTTCAAGATGAGCTCTACAATAGAGTTATAATAAGCATAAGCTCATTTCAGCTATTTGTTTACATCAATTGCCTCGATTTCGGCATGAGCTGAAAAAAATTGAGTTATATTATAATGAAGAAAAATCTCGAACTCGCTTGCTCCAGAATTCAGTGAAATCTCGAGCTCGCTTCGTTCGCTCTAGGTTTTGGATGGTATGTCTTTTTCTTTTCATACTATAGTTAAATCTTGAGCTTACTTTATTCGTTCCAGATTTTAGGTCGTAAAAAAACTCTAGCTCGCTACGCTCATTCCAGGATTTAAATCTTATTCCACTGATCTCATTATATTGCAGTAACATCTCGAACTCACTTAGCTTCGCTCGCTCCAGAATTCAGTGAAATCTCGAGCTCGCTTCGCTCGCTCTAGGTTTTCTGTCCGATATATTTTCATATTGCTTTAAAATCTCGACTTTACTTTGCTCGCTCTAGATTTTACATTGTATGAATCTCGGGCTCGCTTCGCTCGCTCCATATTGTAGGACCTGGATATACCTGGGACAAAATACCTACAAGTTTTTGCCACGGCTCGAAAGAATCGTAGATATCAATTTCTGGAAAGACCGGGGGGCCTCATTTAGTTTTGCCGCCCCGGGCCTCCGACGGGCTTAGTCCGCCACTGCCAACTTCCTTTGAGAGTTGGCATTACGTGTAGAAGAAAACCAACACAGGATCTTACTCTTTTGATACAATATTTCTATTCCCATTTAAATTTCCAGTTATTCGAGCTGCTTGAGATTGAATTAGAATCAAGAAGATTAGCAGACTTCGATTCGAATTCAGCTGAGCATGTAATATCTATCTTTTGCCCAAGAACAGCTGGAGTTCGGCCTGCGGATTTTGCTAGCACCAGCATGTTAATTTCATATTAGCTGTTTGCGAGCAAATATTTCGCATTCCTTGTATCTCGTATTTATTGCCCTGACAGGCAAAAACATATTTTGAGGAATAGCACAATCACGCCCGAGATCCGTTTATAAAATGCTATCTGGACAGGGCAACCTGTCCATGAGTCGTGGATTTACCTACCTCCAGCCGACTTGAATTTAGTCCATCATATCAATAAACGCTGGACAATTTTCTCCAAGACCTACACTTGTCGTCGGTCTGTGCTGTATTCGCCAATCTTCTCGGCAAGTGCCTTGGCCTTGAGTTCTTGGTACGACACGCCATCAAACTTTTCATTCACCTGTGCTAGATAACTCTGTCTATGTAGGTCTTCCTCTGCCTATGCCTGTCTTATCCTCTATTTTCCCTTCCATTACAGTTTTAAAGAAATTGTCGTGTCGTCGTGAAATTGTTGACACTTGATGAGCCCGATCATTTTTTCTCTCCGGTTGCGTTTTCAGAATATGTCTCCTTTCTTTAACCAATCTTAACACCTCTTCATTTGTTATTTGATCCGTCTAACTTATCTTCTCCATTCTCCACCAGCACCAAATTTCAAAAGTTTCCAGTCTCACTGGATTTTAAAATATGTTTTTGTCTTTGAAACCCCGTTTTGACATACCTATACTTAGCAATGCCTGTATGCGTCCGGAGTCATTTGTGAGACTACCCAAGTACTTACCTGAATTTATATATTTGTTCTATGGGTGTGTTGTTAATGTAAAGAACTATTTAACGGGCCCATTCTTGGATGTTACCATTATGTTGTTCCACGATAGCACAACAAAAAGGATGGTGCTTAAAATACATAGTAACTTTAGATCGGTCTGTATTAGTCTTCAAATTAATGAGTCGCTTACGATTCACACCGGGTCAGCATTACCAACTAGCATGCAAGAATGTGATCAACGGCACGTGATTTGACTTTTAATTTGTGCGACAGTTTATTTAACGATTTTGGGGATTTGGCAAACAAGTTCCAGAATACACATTTTGCCGCGTCGTTTAGACCTTAGGGCAAATTATATAATTATGTATACCAATTCCTTGCGGTTCGGATGTACATTTTCCATAGCTAAAGCTCTCGAGGATTGACTATTCGAGTATTCGCCAATCCTGTCTCTTTTACGCTAGTTTCTTGGGTTTTTGATATGACACGACATTAACGAAGTTTCCATAGGCATAAAGTTAATAACTGTCTTGATTTTTTGGAACACAATGATTGTTCTAAAGTTATCTAGTTCATATCGTTTTATCTTTTCTTTTTAACACCTTAAAAATCAATTAAATGTAATACCTACCTTAGTCTGAATTAAATTATGTAATTTTACTTGTTCTAAATTGGTACTACAACGTTAGTCCTTTGCAGGGGGGCTCGTTTATCCGGCTCAAAGGACCAAAATAGTTGCTTGATGATTGTTCACAAAGGATACAGTTATTGTTGAACTGATATTTTCGATGGAGATAGAACATTTTTGGACTGGGATACCTAGTTAAAAAGTTTATAGTGATGATTCTTACAAAAAATGTCATAGAGAAATTAAAAATAATTTTCTACTCCGTTCTATGTAATATATCTATGTCTATGCCATTAGGGATTTGAAAATAACTTTGTATCATGTTTCCAGCACTTAAAAAACGGTCGTGATCCTAATTGGATTGAATTAAATGAGAGATGTCGGGGGTCCCGCATCGATCGATTATTCCACCCAACTCGCTTATTCTTATTATGCTGAAATTTCAGCTGTTCAATACATTATTAATGAATTCTCTGTTTATGTTGGCTTCTTCGTCACCGATCGTAATTTTGGACGTCATACAAAAATACGTTACGAATTATTTGTAGGTACCGTAAATTCTTGCGGAAAACATTTTCTGTCAACCTTATTGATTTATTTAGACAAATTTCCGTGTCCACAGCGCTTATCGCAGCAACAATACAGCGAATAAAACAAAACGTATGTAGATGTTGTTTTCACTGTACCCATTTAGCTAAGTGTGACCGAGTGTTCCGACCTTCACGGCGCGTCAATATTCATACGTTGCTAGTTGATACTTGGTACTCACTCTTCAGAATGCTGCGACGCATTGTCTTTATCTTTGTGAGCCTGCCCTGAGCTGCAAGAGTTGCCCATCTCGTCTGGGCCCGGCCACCCAGCCCTAACCAATCATCACACCGATCCCGGTCACCTCATGCGTCCCAACACTGCACTTAAACACTAGCACATGTATTTAATAGTGTACCACAATAGTTTAACATCTCACGGCGCGATCGTTTCGGGCGGCAAATCTAAATATAAAGGCAACGCGTACCGACGCCACGGTATCTCGGCGGCGAATAATCGATGCGCGCCCTCTTGGCCGACGCTCCTCCCCCCTCGACTCCGTCGCGCGCGCGCTATCTAATTATCCACGCTTTTCACTACATACCATCGATAAACGAGCTTTTCCGAACCAAGGAGGTCTTATATGTCACGTAACTGAAGCGAACTCCGTAAACGAACGACATGATTTTCTTCTATCTGACAGGCGGTTGGACACTGGCAACCAGAAGCGCGACCGCTCGGTTCAAATTTGGAATTCTTAAAATAAAAATCCCTCTTTTCGCTTGTTTCAATCTGTCGTTCCAGCAAGTGCCCTACAAGTATTATAGTTGTTGATACTATTTGAATTGAATATTTATGTATTTATTAGAGATTTGAACAGTTTTCTGACGCTGGACATCATGCCAAAGTGTTTTATAAGCTCCGTGAGGCCTTTGAATGAAAATTTCATACATGAATCCGGTAATATATCCCAAGAAAGTAAGTTACTTTGTGTGTCCACTATTCTTTTGATATTTCTCTGCGAAACTTGAAGCTATTTCGAGTTTATATCGTTAAATAGAAAGAAAATAGTACTGTAATGGATATTTTATTGATAGCCGTTAGCTTTGAACTGTTTAAAAGTATTTTGAAACAGATTTTCTTAAAGTAGACTTTAAAGCAAAAGTCTTTGTATTTGAATAAAACTTCAGTTACTGAGATTTAAAAGTTGAATAGCTTTACTTAAACTCTGTTACTGCATTTGAAAGGACAGTATATATCCAAAGTAAAGGCTGTGTTAGACATGGGGAACCCACTGCGACAAGTTTTTTAGGTCTTATTCGTTCAAACTCCCGTATGTCAAAATCCATACATTTTCGACCCTATACTTAGTACCCTATTTTAAGTTTACCCTCTATCAATCTCAGCCTCAGTATAGCCACTAACACGTGAGGTAAGTAGATACCTATAGCTAAATAGATAATTAGGTACTTATATTATTATATTATAATAAAGTATAATTGATTGCTTGATAAATATTCCGAATATCTTCGGAATACCAAACATAATCACTTATTTTCTATCTATTTCTTTCAATACGTAGGTAATGTAAAATACCTAAATGTATTCTGAAGATATTAAGGCTGTACCGAGCCTATTGTGCTGCCCCCAATCGTATTTCTTTCAATTGATATAATACACAACGACAACACATAGTTACGGTTGAACCTCATCTGGCAGCACGGACTCGCATTTTTTCACGCTCTATCCTTTTCTGTCGCTCTGGAACGTCATTTGCTAGAGCGAGAAAGATAATAAAGCGGGAATGGTATAGCACGCGGCAACATCGGCAGTGCTGCGACCTTTCTGGCTCTAGCAAATGATGTTCCTGAGCGACAGAAAAGGATAGAGCGTGAATAGAGTTGTAAATCTACCGTAGTCTACCAAATCGTGAGGTAGACTACCGGTAGGCTACATAAACTACGGTAGGAAATGTAGATTATTCAGTCGTAGAAATTTTGGCCAGTTCACAATATGTAAGGCGGCTGCCATTTATTATTTGTGATAAATAAGCTAAGAGAGCTTCGGCAATAATTTTAGAGAAAGTCAAAATCAATCTAGAACGGCGAAGTTTCGAAGTTTTGAGGGGGGTTTGGGGGATATGTGGAAACTAACGCCGGAAGCCAAAATTTGGCTCCAAAATTTAGATTTAGATTTGTAAATTTATTATTCTTTTTCATTGGAGGAAATAAAAAAGCCATACGCAAATAATAATCTAGAACGCGAAAAAACGACATTGATATACACTGTTTTATAAAAGGTTGTTTAAAATGTGATATTATGCACTAAGCCATGATAGCCTGGGTCCTAGGGGTATGGGTTCGATCCCCAGGGCACGTACGTACTACTGAAATTTGGTTTTTATAATTTATATTTCATGTCGGTACGGACGGTTTTAAAGAATTATCGTTGGCTTTATGGTGAAGGAAAACATCGTGAGGAAACTTTCATGTCCGAAAAGAGGGGCAATTTATAGGCTAATGACAATTTAAAATCTTTAAAGTTTAAAATCATCTTTTGTTGGTATTTTCAAATATTTACATAATTTTAATTAATTTGTATTGATTAGTACTTTCTCATATTACATATTACATGAATAAAAATCATAATTTTTTTTAAAAATAAATCTACGTCTTTTTATTTGTAATCTACATAATCTACGGTATGAATCGGTAGTCTACCGTAGTCTACCATAGTCTACCGGTAGACTACCGTAGGCAGTGGTAGGCAGCGTAGCATTTACAACTCTAAGCGTGAAAAAATGCGAGTCTGTGCTGCCAGATGAGGCTAAACCCTTACTGATACTTTTTGGTCGAATTGTGAGTCAACCATTACCAACTAGAAACCAAACCAGAACCAAACAGAAAGTAACCATGTGTCGTACTTGTTACGAAACTGTGATAGTTGCAACACTTCGATAGCACTCTTCGACCGAAAATGTCTTGTGGGTTGTGAAAATGCCTCGTAGAACTTTTGATTTCAGTCTGTATTCGTTGTATAACTTTCAGATGAAATAAAACCATTTCGTATCTCAAAGATTAACTTCAAACAGCAAAAGAACATACTGAAAAACAACGAAACTATATACCATGATAAAGTACCTATTTCTACTCGATTCTACCTTCAACTATTAAAACGCAGTCAATTTCGAAAACATTTTATCGACACCGAAAACTACGATTACGCATCAGAAAGTGAAAAACCCCTCCATTCTTCGGAAATAAAAACTAGGAACCCAAAAAAGGAAGTAGACAGATCGGCATACAATTTAAGATCGAGCGAAGGAAAAACCGAACGCAAAGTTTTCTGCGAAAAGTCTCGCACGAGGAAACCTAAAAGCGAAAACGAAACGCTTTCAGAAAAAAATGCGGATAAAAAAAGAAAATGCCGGAAAGAGCCTTTGGCGCCAATTTTGGAGGAAATAAAAAATCGGGAGCCATTGAAACTGGTTAGAGGCGCGGAAATAGATAAGATTGCGGAGAAATTGAAGAGTTTAGTGAAGACAAACGATTCACTAGACAGGGAGCTACTGAATTGTAAGGAGGCGTTCGACAAGGATAACATAGAAAGAGATGACATTTTCGGAGAGCAGGGTAAGTTTGAAGCACAAAATGCATGTACACACGGCGACACATCAAGCTACCAAAAACCAAAATAAGCTGGCCGCGCGTCGACATAGTAGTGTATAACGTCGCGCGGCCAGCTTATTTTGGTTTTGGGTAACTTGATGTGTCGCCGTGTGTACAGGATGGATACATCCTTGCTTCGTGCCAATGGCTTTTTCCAATGATAGTATAGGAAAGGGGCGGGAAAAGTGTAATATCTTCTCCTTGATTTTCACGTGAAGACAGATTATTATTTTCTTGCATTGCATCACTAAAAATAGCTTGCCATAAACAATAATAGTTGCTTGAAATCGATCGATATAAGATCGATGGTTCTCTACATCTACATCATATGAAATTGCTAAGAACATATTATGTACCTATCTTGCCCTGCAGTGAAAACCTCGTAGGTTCTTACTTATTGTAGATTGTAGATGCATGCACGCAACGCGTAGGTTACGTACCCGTAAGTAGTACTGCGGCCGTAGCATGACGCGCAAATAGAAAGAGCTAAGCGTGCTCTATCACGCTTCTATGCTTTACATTACAAGCACAGTAATTTTTAAAATATACAGGGTGTAACAAAACACCCTAGTAATACTTAAGGGGGTGCTTCAGACCATCAAACTGAACAACTTTCATTATGGAGCAGAAATTAGCGAATAAGAACAAAACTTGAACGGTTTAGAAAATCCGAAGCATTAACTTCTTTTATGTATAGGTAATGCTCACGACTATATTCCCCCAGGGGGTAGTCAGAGATATTCTGAAAACATCCACGGTTCACCAATATAGGGCCGAAACTCTGGCCAGTGTGACGGGGAGTGAGTCCGTCGCCACAAAAATGGACAGCGGGTACAATACATGCCTCGAAATTGACGCATGTAGGATTCCCCACGATGTGTGTATAATGTCTGGACGAGGATTTTACAGCAAGGCAACAATGCAACGATATCGATTCGATATGAATCGTATAACCGGCAACTGCATGTTTCTAGCGACTACATGAAGCTTTATTCTAGTTGTTTTGTCTAACCTCTAACCCCCCAATCAGAAGAGCAGCTCAAACACGCCGGCTGGCTGCGGTCCAGCCACTCGTGCAACTTCTGCGGCAAACAGTTCGACAGGCCCTGGGTCCTGAAGGGGCACCTGCGTCTTCATACAGGGGAAAGGCCGTTTGTGTGCCCTCATCCGAACTGCGCTAGGACGTTTGCTGATCGGTAAATATGAATTTGGAGAAAGTTGGTTTGTGTCCCGACGTTAAGATATATTAAGGGCACCTCATCTGGCAGCACCGCATCGCCTTTTTTATCTGGCAGCACCGCATCGCCTTTTTCTGTCGCTCCATCCTTTTCTGTCACTCAGGAACGTCATTTGCTAGAGCAAATCAGATAGACATAGACGGAACGCGATCGCGCGCGGCGGTTCTGCGGCGTGCGGTCACGTTCCGTCTATCTTATTTGCTCTAGCAAATGACGTTCCTGAGTGACAAAAGGATGGAGCGACGGAAAAGGCGATGCCGTGCTGCCACATGATGTTCAACTCTAATTAGGTATAGGGATAAAAATTCCTAGGCCAGATGTCATGTTATATAAGAGCCTGGGAATATTCCCAGAATATAACATGTCTCTTGTTGAAATGGGGATATTCTGAATATGGTATGGTACCTATTTAGAATCTTTGATTACCCCCGGGAAATGTAGGCCTTGAGCACATGTTTATGCTAAATATCTCATTATCATCATCAGCCTATACAGGGTGAAATTGATATCATTGGCATCCTTTTTAACTAAGAGTCTACCCATCAAACTGAACAACTTTTACTATAGGAGCAAACCGATCAGAGCAAAAAAAATCTGCTGTTGCATACATTTGAGTCGAGTAGGCATTGCAGTTTAGTATGGGACAGCTGATTTTTTAGTTGCTCCGATCGGTTTGCTCCCATAGTAAAAGTTGTTCAGTTTGATGGGTAGACTCTTGGTTTAAAAGGATGCCAATGATATCAATTTCACCCTGTATACATCTGCAGGGCACAATTAAAGCCTCCTCCCACGATAAGGGTGAGATGGAACAGCTGCATTGTCTTGAAACATCTATAAGCCTATGATTTGGCATAAACAAGACCCAGCAACGCCCAAAGTCAAGGTCCGTAGCCCTTGGGCAGGGTGCTTAAGTTCAGTCACAGTATAAGAAAGAATATCTGTTACTACATGCAGTATGGACGATGTATGGTGACAGATAAAGATAAAGATAAAGATAAAGAATATTTATTGTTCAAACTGTGTAGAAAAAAAGATGTTACAATAAGGAAGAATCAACAGTTTGGTCCGCAGCACGGACGTACAATATAGGCTTACATTATAAACCAAAATAACTACCTATGCTAAATAATAATTACCTACTTATCACAATAAAATTTATTTGAATTTAACAAAAATAAGCATTAATGTGTGTTATTCATCAAAATAATCGTTCAATTTGTAGTAGCACTTCGAAGTGAGCCATATTTTCAGTTTATTTGAAAATTGCTTGCCATTACATGCTTTAATAGTATTTGGTAATTTATTATAAATTTTTATAAACATATGGTAACAATTATTTCTGTACAGACTAGTATTGGGGCAGTGGTCAATGACAATCCTTTCCGGGTCTCTTATAGCCCTTTTAGAAACATTTCGATTGAATCTGAAAAACTGCTGGTGTTTCTTCACAAACTTACATACTTCCCAGATGTACATGGATGGCAGCGTTAGTAGACCTAGTTTAGGAAACAACGGTTTACAGGAGTCATATGGGCCAACACCACACATAGCTCTTACACATTTTTTTTGTGTAATAAACACTTTATTAATATATGAACCGTTCCCCCAAATAATTAAGCCATATCTGAGAACAGAGGCTACAAAACCGTGATATGCAGTTGAAGCTACTTTTTGAGACACTACCTGTCTGAGTCTACGCAGGACATAAACAAATCTATTCAGTTTGCTACATACACTTTCGATATGGCTTACAAAGCTTAAGTTTCTGTCGAGTACTAGCCCTAGAAATGTTACATTATTAGCTTCTATTAAATCCTGTCCATTATGATTTATTTTTAGATCAATGTGCTTACGTCCCTTTACAGTGAATTGTACATATTTCGATTTTGTAAGATTGACACGAAGATTATTAGTACTAAGCCAATTTATTACAGAGCACACAGTATCGTTTATATCACATTCGTAGGTATTTAAGGACTCTTCATCAGACGTTACAATAATCGATAAATCGTCAGCAAACAAGACACACTGCTTAGATGTTATATTAGGTAAGTCGTTGATATAAAACAGAAACAACAAAGGGCCTAAGACGCTACCCTGTGGGACACCGTACTTATTTATCTTATAGGATGAGCGATACGACTTTAGGATATTATCAGTATCTAATTTATTTATTTCTATACATTGTTCTCGATCTTGTAAATATGACTTAATCCAAGACAGTGCGGGTCCTCTTATTCCATATTTCTCCAGTTTATAGAGTAATATATCATGAGACACAAAGTCAAATGCTTTTGACATATCAAAGAAGAGAACGCTAACAAACTTTTTACAGTCGAGATTTTGTAGTACACTGTTTAATAAGGTGAAACCAGCTAAAGTAGTGCATTTACCCTTTTGGAAGCCATTTTGTTCTGTTTTTATAATACTATATTTTGTTGTGAATTCTATCAGTCTGTGTTGCATACACTTTTCGAATACCTTGGATAGAATAGGAATCAATGCAATGGGACGATAATTATTGAGATCATTTCTCTCTCCCTTCTTGAACAGTGGTTTCACAATTGATAATTTTAAATGTTTTGGAAAACGGCCTGTTTGTAGTGAAAAATTTACAAGGTATGTTAAAATAGGGGCTATAATCTCTTTGCATTGTTTTAATGTATTTGTTGAAACTTCGTCGTAACCATAAGCATTCGAATTATTAAGCGAGCTAATAATTTTAATTATTTCAGGTTCATTAAAGGGTTTCAAGAAAATAGAATTTATCATCGGTTTGATGGTACATGCTTGATTTATTGTACTAATACTG
This sequence comes from Agonopterix subpropinquella, assembly GCA_922987775.1. Classification (NCBI taxonomy): domain Eukaryota; kingdom Metazoa; phylum Arthropoda; class Insecta; order Lepidoptera; family Depressariidae; genus Agonopterix; species Agonopterix subpropinquella. The sequence goes on along the minus strand of OV277694.1, from coordinate 4,832,822 downwards.
GAAGTGATATCGGATTTATTTGTAGAATCAATGTAGTAATTGTTAAAAGTTTTTGCGATGTCAACTGGATCTGATATTAACTCACCATTTAAGTTTAATACATCTATACTTTGATTTGAATGTTTGCTACATGTTTCATCATTTATGACTCTCCACGACGCTTTACAGACATTTTTACTATTTACTATAAATTTATTATAAGACTTCTTTTGTGCAATATGAGTACATTTTTTCAAAATTTTAGAGTAAGTTAAATATTTTTCCCTATTTCGTTGAGTCTTATTTGCATAAAAATTGAAACGTAGCGACCTTTTAATTTTGCAACACTACCACCTTTTAATTTTGACACTACCTGCCTCCCACCAACTTTTTACCTCCCCCCTCTATTGCCCTCTGATTACCTCGGCAAACAAAGAGAATAGTTCAGTTGACCTATATACTAGGGCGCTTCGCCGTCACTGGTGAGACGAAGAGGATGCTAGTGAGCCTAGCATGCTATCCTCCGAGTAAGATTGAGACGTGATCTTTGTTACCACTTTAATTTATGCCAATGAGTAGAGCAGCAGGAGGTCTCTGTCTTTGATACTTTGCCTATCTATTCGGAAGCGAGCGCGCATGATGCTTTTCTCGTTTTGTCGCTTTTTCGTGCGTGGCGTGCTAGCCTTATAAGAAACATTATACCACTGCAAACTAAAGGCCTCCGTCCATCAAAAAGGAAGAGAGGATACCCGAGGTCTTATAATAAAGTCTAAATCGCATGGCAGATCCAACCTGCGAGCGCACCAACGTACCCGTGGCCACCACGCGTGGCAGTGGCGGTGCACCGAGTGTGGCAAGGCGTTCAGCCAACGACGGTACCTTGAGAGGCACAGGGCCGACGCCTGTCGGAAGTATAAGTTAGTATATCCAATGATTCTGCAACTATAGCCGGTTTTAGACACCATTATATCGTGACACAGTAGTACCAGATTTATAAGTTCCCCCGATGTACCTGTGCAGTTGAAAAATTTTAATAGCTCGCGAAATTATATTGACGAATCAGGATGTGCCCAACTCAATGCCTTGCCACGATTGACTAATTGTTTTCGAGCCCTTTTCGCTGCTTTCCGACTTTGCACCCTAACTGCCAGTTGCACGTACTGTAGGGGCTTTCCGTGGTTCACGTAGGCCTCGTAGTTGAGTTGTAGGGATGTTGCAGAAGATGTAGTTAAAGACACCGTAACTAGTTGACGTAGTTTATTGTCAAAAGTAAGTTAGTTCGGTTGCCTGAGCCGCTTAGTTGAATGTTGTAAAACGACTGACTTTACTAGGTCACGAGTGTATTATTTAAGCGCCTCATTATGAATATCATTACTCATCAATGTAGACTAAATGTATGGAATTTGTTCCGTACATGCTCCCGAGGGAAAGCAAAAGATCAGGCAACCCAACTGTTGATATGAAATACAATACATTACATTAGTTAGTTTAGATTGAAGTAAAGTAAGTAATAAAATTATAGTAAGTAAATGTAAACAGTAGGTAAGTAATGTAAGTTACTTATAGTAAACAGTTAGGTAAGTAAATAAAGTATTAAACATAAGGTAAGTTAATTAAGAAAGTAGGTAAGCTAGTTAAGTAACATTAATATCTTATAAATTTCATTAAAATAGTAAAGTAAAAAGTAAGCTAGTTAAGTAACATGGATATTTTATAAATATCATTAAATTAATCTAATTATCAAAATCGAATCTTCCTGTTGGCCGTGACGACCTGGCTGCCGGACTCGATGCAACCGGTTGCTTGACTGCCATTTCTTGCAGTTCAATTTCTTCTAGTTCTCGTCTCACCCGTGGGCGGCCAGCAGCAGTTGGATGGATCCTCTTCCTAAGACGCCAGCAAGTGGCGATGATGATGACTGCTATGACTAATACCGTGGTTATGGAGTAGTGGTATATGTCATGTATTGATAACTGCTCTGGAAGTCTTTCATTTGCCTTTTGTTTAGCAATTTGTTTATCTAATTTCAGATGATCTTCGGTTAGATTGAGACCGATCACGTTGAGATCCATATTCTGGGTAGCGAGGTTTAGTATGTTGGCAGATGACTCTATTCTAGGAATTTGTAACTGTGTTGCTTTTTCTACTCTGCTTCCAAATGTGTTAAAAGAGTAAATCGCAGAATCTCTTCTCTGTAGTACACACCCTTGACCTAGGGCAATTAGTTCTGTTTTGTTTATTGTTATCAAAGTAACTTGATCCTCGCAGACGACGCGCGCCGGGCACGCGCCGCAACACCTGTACAGCCATACGTTTGTTTTATGTAACTTGACTCCACTGTCGGTGCATTCCTGTTCTATCCAGTTACATTTTATTTCTGATTGCTGGCTCAGCAGTTTTGCTTCGCAAGGTGCATTATTGCTATACAGGTTGTGTATTGTTTTCTCTGCGTGACACATATAAATATTTTCTATAGTTGGCGTACATTTTTGGAGATCCTTGTCTTCCATCTGGATGTAAGTGTTTTTGACAAAGTTGACAGCGAGATATTTTGATGAAGTTTGTATGATTTTGTATTCATTGCCGTTATCAACAGGAATCGGTATTGTCTGGTAAATAGTGTACTCGTCGTCACTTATCAACGGGATGTGAAGTTCAAATAATAGGTATCTTTCAGTGATTCTCGCCTTCACATAGATAAGTTTGTATATTTCTCTGATATCACCCTGTATATCTTTTATTGGTAGATATAATCTTTTCGACATGGATCCAGAGATGAAGTTTAGTTGTTCGATTAGTTGAGAAGGAGTAAAGAGGTACATGTCTAGATGACCCCTGTATATGTCGGTCAGCGCGTCCAGTAGCGTTTGTTGATTTCTTTTTAGGTTTGAAATTAGTAAGCTTGCCGTTATTGCGTTCGCGTTGATTTCATTCATGTTGAATAATATTGCGACTCTGTTAACAAGCATGGATAGATCAGCATTTGCTTTTCGCATATAATTGTTTATTGTTTCTAACTGACCCTTTATGAACCTTTCGTTTTTCTTCATTACATTGTTTTCAGCTTCTATTATACTGGTCTGGTTTTTTATAAGTTGTAATAGATATTCATCGTTCCGTTGTAGGTTTTGGATGTCTACTTCGTATTTCTTTGCGAATTCGTCGTCAAGGACGCCAAAGAATGTGCGGAGGAGATTTCCCACTCCATTAACATACCCTCTTCGCCTTCTTGTGAGGTGATGAGACAGTAGTAAGTTATTGTATTCTTGTAGTTGCTTTACTTCTTGTTGTAGTTGCTCCGTAGTTGCCGTGCAGGGTTGATTTTCCATTCTATTACACATTGTAGAGATATGGTTTACGTATGTCGTGACATCTCTACAAGCTTGCCAGTACGTCGATAAATTATAATAAACTAATAGGTTCCACTCGTCGTGAATCAGTTGAATCTTCCCGACTTCGTCAAAGTATAGTGGATGGTTGTTATTTACTGGCGTTATTCTGTAGTCAGCAAGTTCTTGAGCATGGCTTGATAAGGCTGCTATCAAAGTAAACAGTAGCCCAAGTATGAGATTGTATAGCATGCTACTATTATTGGTTTTCTTTGAGTTTCTTTTTGACCACCTTGTTTGGTCTAAAGTCCAAAGTGCACCTCCATGTAGTGTTTGGCGGTGTGCTTGCTCGATGGTAAGACAGATCGCAGGATGCTTCGTTGCTTTAGGTAAGAAAGGTTGTTGTAAAGGCCTGTCGACTCGTTGTATGTCATCAGTGTACCCAAATGGTGCTAGTTTTAAACTCTTGCTGTTGAAGGACAATGGCTTATATTTCTTGAGCCCTTCCATTTCAGTTTCAAAATTCTGTTGTTGAAAATATTTTAAAATCAAATTATTTGCTCCGTTTAATTTATACGTTGTTAGTTCGATGTTCTCGCTGCTGTCAGCACATTGTTTCTTGTGTGTAACTGCTGACTTGTCGTCTAATATCGAGCCAATGACCCGAGTTAAACGATGCAAACTTCTATGTTTTTGTAATAAGTTATTTAGTAGGTCATTTTCGCTCGCTGTTTTATTGGTACCGGGTTCGATAGCAAAACAATTTCGTAATGCGCCTTCCTCTGTAGTATAAGTTTTACTGTTTTTCAGGGTTTCGTTTTTCAACCCCTGTGGTCCTGCCCATGACATGCTAAGCTTGACAGGTTGAATTGATGAAAGTGCTCTTGTTGCGCTATCTGAGGGGTTTTCGTTCGTTCTAACGTATCCCCAATTTGAAGATAGCATTTTTGTGATTATGTCAGTAGTACGATGAGTAGGTATTGAAGTTTTTCGTCGTAAAACTTCATCCCATCCGATCTGTTTGTACTCCTCACTCCATAGTGTTTGAATGAGAAGTTTGGATGATATAGTAGAGGGTTCTAACCATCCTAGTGGGTCGTAAATCTTGCTGATTTCCGATTGTAATTTTCTCTTCGTGTACTGTTTTTCTGGCTTTGTAGTTATAGCCCAGTTGAAAAGAAAAGTGTCTTGCTTGTTGTAGCAAGCGAGGCCGAGTGTTTTTCGGGACTCTTCTTGTTTAAAGATGAAGCTCTGCTCTTGACTCTTCTGTTTTTCTGTTAAGTCTTGTGAAATTGATAAGTGCGGAAGATATGTTTGTAGTTGCATAGTCGTAGTTGACGGCGTTACAGGATTCATGTGACTTAAGTCGGTGTACTCTTGTATGATGCCGTTGTATTTTTCAGCGAGATGATGCTGTTGAATGGAGTTAGGAATGATGTTAGGAATTTTCTTTTCACGTTGTAAAGATTGAGCGATAGCTTGAGGTTCTGAGTTGCCATTTTTGAGGGGCATTTTCACGACTTCTGTGCCGCTTTCTGACCTCTTGGTAGTTGTAGTAGCAGATTCTTTTTTGTTTAATAATTCTTCTGTTTCCCACAATTGTTTCTGATTATCTAGGTCATTTAAAGTGACTAGACATTTATACGTTTTAGTTGCGCCGCATAAAATCCACCCCAACTTAGTTTGTTGGGCTACGGGTGATTTATTATCTTGTTTTAGGACTCCATCTAGGATTATCTCCGAGTAGATGTCTGCTCCCAAAAGTAGGTCGATGGGTCCCGGTATATTGAATTCGGGATCAGCTAGTTTTAAGTTGTCCAGATGACTCCAGTTGTTTGTTTTTAACGTGTTGTTAGGAAGGTTGTTGATAAGTTTTCTCATCACTAGAGCATCTGATTGAAATGTGTAGTTTGTGTGAATGGATTTACATTGAAGTCTAATAAATCCATTCGTAGTTCCCATTGTAGATCCCACCCCAGTGATGGATGCGTTTAGCTTCTGCCTCGGCAAGTTTAGCCGTTGGGCTGCATTTTCTGTTATCAGGGTTACTTGCGACCCTTGATCCAGCAATGCTCTCAGTGTGACAAAGTTGCCGTTATTCTTTTTAACCAAGACTTGTACTGTGGTAAGAAGAATCTCGTTACCATCTTTGTTTAAGTGATTTGAATGTGGGTTATTATCATCCAAATTAACATCTTGATGCAACAAAGTGTGATGATTTTTGTTGCAAGTTTTGCATGTTTTAGTTGACATACATTTTCCGCCATTGTGCTTGTAAAGACAGTTTTGACAGAGTTGTAGCTTCGCAATAGTTTCAATTCTTGCAGCGATATTCATTTTTAAAAATTCATTGCATTGCATCAGTATGTGTTCTGTTTTGCAGAGTGGGCAGCAACGAAGTGTAGTATGATACATTTTGTTGTAGTTAAACTTGTTATTATAGTTCAATGACTTTTGCTCCCAATGATTTTTCTGTGGTTTTTGTACCGTTTTTGGCTTCTGATTGTTGTAGTGATTGTGTACTGTTTCTAGAGCCATGAATTTTGACTCCAGAAAAGATACAAATTCATCCAGGTCTGGCAATTCTCTTGGGTTCTGCAGATCATGGATGTAATCGCTGTAGGTTGCCGCATCTAGTTTTTGTAGTAGGATGTGGACAATGAGCGGACCCCACACCGTGATATCGATGCTTATGTTTGCGAGTGCGTTCAGACACTCTTGCGTGGTGTCGTGCAATTTCTTGATGTTGAATGAGTTTGCTTGTTGGATGACTGGTTGGTTAAGGAGCGTGTTGACGTAGGACGAAAAAAGTAGCCTCTTGTTGTCGTAACGATGCTCGATGATATGCCAGCATGATTCATAGTTCTCAGCGTTGACACTTAAATGCTGAACAAGTTTCTCAGCTTCACCCTTCAGTTTTGACTTGAGATGCTGCATTTTTTGAGTTTTAGACAGCGTTGGATTTAGATGAATCGTTTCAAGGAATAGATCCTTAAAGGATACCCATGAGTTGTAATTCCCGTTGAAATCTGGAATGTCAAGCCGGGGTGTAGTTTTTTGAAAGTGAATGTTCTCCCAAATTCTCTTGTTTATTTCTTTTTTGATCTTGTCGTACGTGTTCTCCCATTTGTTAAATTGTTCGTCGTATTTGGCTTCGGATCCTTGTAGTAGGTAGCTAAGTTCCCAGTGATTTTTGTCGATGACTTCCCATTTTGATTTTAAAATGTTTAAATGATCCTCCAATTCCCATTTTTCATGCATTGTTTTTAAGTTAATTTTAGAAATCGCTCTTTCTAAAGCGTTGAAGTTAAAGTGCTGATGACGTAATAAGGACATAGTTTTTGAATCCTGTTCCTCGTTTGCTTGTACTTCCGTAGGTGTTTCTAATTGGAACGGTGTTTTGATTCGAGGAGGATCTGACGATCCCGGCCTGGGAGAGGGCTTCTGTTCGCTCTGCAAAGTTTGTATATTTTTTCTTGTTTCTTCATAGAGAGTTCGTGTCCTGTTAAACACGTCTTGAGCAAAGTAATAGTTTTCTTCGTCTTCCCAAGTGTTCAAAATTTCATTTGTAGTTTTAAATTCCTGCCAGTGTGCGTCTAGAGCCCTGATACGTTTGTCCAGGTACTCCAAAGTTTTTCTAGCTGCAGCATCCTTTTTGTAGTTAGTGCAGATAGTCTTAATATTTTCGAAGCTCCTTTCTTGTTTAAGGATAAGTTCTTCGAAATTAACAGCCATAGTTGTAGCTTGTTAAGTCGTAGTTTGTAGTTAAAAATGTAGTTTCTGTGCTTACAGAGTTGTAGTTTACCGCTGGGCCTCCTTGTCAGTGTTGAAGATCACCAATCGGTTAGTTTGCTTAGTTACTTCGTGATGAAGTTGGTAGTTTTAATGTTCGTAGAAGTGTAGTTTACCGCTGGGCCTCCTTGTCAGTTTTGAAGATCACCAGTCGGTTAGTTTGCTTAGTTACTTCGATGTGAAGTTTGTAGTTTCCCTCACTGTTGTTCGAAGATCCGCTTCCCGTCCCTGAATGTAGTTTTCTTCAGATAGGTAGGCTTTCAGTAAATCTTCAATGTGGATGAGCCAGTTTGGCACTAAGTGCGTGTAGGCTCTCTACGAAAAGTACGACTTCTCAATGCTGTTGGTGAGACCCGCTGGTGGGAGGCCAACTACACCGATTCGCTTCCGTAAAGAGATCCACAACACTAATCAAGTAGTGAATCCACCCAGATGAGGTTCGACGAACTGCAGAGTTTCCGCAGGTCTTGGTTCTTGAAGACTGAGAAGTTTTCCAAGTCTCCTGATGCTCGAAGGACCAAAAGATGTAGGGGCTTTCCGTGGTTCACGTAGGCCTCGTAGTTGAGTTGTAGGGATGTTGCAGAAGATGTAGTTAAAGACACCGTAACTAGTTGACGTAGTTTATTGTCAAAAGTAAGTTAGTTCGGTTGCCTGAGCCGCTTAGTTGAATGTTGTAAAACGACTGACTTTACTAGGTCACGAGTGTATTATTTAAGCGCCTCATTATGAATATCATTACTCATCAATGTAGACTAAATGTATGGAATTTGTTCCGTACACGTACGTTCATTAAAAATGGAGGATATCTTTAAAGATATCCTCCATTTTAATTTATCTCATGCTGTCACTTTTTGTTTTATTGACATAGTAAAAGCTAGCAAGAGATTTAATGGAGGATTATCTTTAATGAACGTACGTGCAACTGGCGGTTAGATTACCAAACTACTACTATCGGGTTTTGTCGGGGGACTATGCGCAAACGAAACGTTAGTATGAGATAGCAGATTTTTTTTTGAGTTCTTATAGTTGGTCCCACAGTAAAAGTGGTTCATATTGATGGGTACTTTCACCCCTTTCGAGTTTTCGGAAGCGGTCGCCTTACAAGCTGTACAGTCACCAGCAGATATATCGTAGCAAACAAGGTGGTCAAATATTTCTAAGCAGTTCTAATTTTCAATAATTTCTTTACTCATATTCAATCAAAAATATAGGAACGCCGAGAACATCAAATATATCGACGCAGTCATGGTGGCCATAAACATCTGAACAGTTTCCGATAAAAACCTTACTCCGTTGTTTTAAATGTTAATTTTAAATAAAATTGTAAATAAATTATTGAAAATTCGCTGTTCACATATTTATGACAAAATACACGTTTAGATATAATTGGTAACATTTACGGTAAATAATTTAATGAAAATTAGCACTGCTCAGAAATATTTGGACACCTTGTATGCTACGATATATCTGATGGCGACTGTACATTATATAGAATTACAATAACCATTCTCAAATTCCAGAATGCACACAAAAAATGCAAAGAGCAACGAACTCCAAATAAAAGCAGAAAGGCCATTACCTCCAGTGTCTCTCTATGGCATCGTAAGCCATAGACATAATGCAGACACTAAATCAGACCTTGAAGATATACCTAAAAGTAATCCAGGATTAAAGCCGGACCTTCATGTTTCTAGAGGTCATGTAGAACCAAATCCGGACTTTCAAGAGGTGTTAAGAGGTCAATTAGAACCAAAACCTGCTGGGTCCAGAGGTCATTTAGACTCAGAACGGGACCTTAAAGTCATAGACACTGATGGCCCCATAGACCTGTCTATTGGAAAGAGAGTATGATTAGATTGTAAGTTTATCGGAATTGTATTAAACGTATGATGCTTAAGTTACTGGTTTTCTTTTTCTAATATATTTAATCTAATTATTGACGGGTTCTATACGGGGTGTAAGTGACAGCCTAACAAATACTGAAACGGTGAACTCAGACCATCAAACTGAACAACCCTACCTCAGGAAACGCGAAAAAAATCAACTGTCCCATACAAAACTGCTCTACCTATCCGATTTTCACCGTTTCAGTATTTACTAGGCTGTCACTTACATACAACCCTTCTCTATGAATCTGATCTTAAAATTGGGTAGGTAACATACTTGTAACGCGTATCTTATTTTAATTTTAAGTGAAAGTCTTAATAAATATCATAAAAACAAGTGATAAATAATTTTTTTAAATATATTTTATTACAATAAAATAAATTAAGTAAGTAAATAAATACAATTTGTACAACTTATTACATAAAACATAAGACTTTGTTAACGTCTAAGCGTTTATAAGATGAAGTCACAATCACATTAATAGGAAACAATTTCTTTGTACATTGTAGACTTTATCACAAAAAAACAGCTACGGTAAGAACTAAACATAAAAAAGGGATCTGAGAAAAGGACATTATGAATAACTGCACTGCCGCGATATCGAAAATGGATCGTCGCTATTTTTAAGGCTATACAAACGTAGTATGGTGATATTTTCAATACTATCTAATTAAAGTCAATGAATTTTTTTAAAAACAATCAAGTAACTAATCTCTATGTCGGTATTTATTTATTTATTTATTTATCACAAAAAAAGAACAATAATATAACACCTTTTAATTGGAACCGAGCATGCGTTTAGACTTATCTAGGTGTGAAGTCAGATTTTCGTTAAAATATACAGTTTCAATGCTAGGATTAATTTAAGATTTGTATGGAAATATTTGTAGCACTGTAACTTTAAAACTATAAATTTTATCGAAAATCTGACTTCATACCGACATAGAAATTAGTTACTAAATTGTTATTGAAAAATTTCATTGACTTTAATTGGATAGTATTGAAAATATCACCATACTACGTTTGTATGGAGCGCGCCAACGGTAGAATAGCCTTAAGCACATGCGTTGACTGCGCGTTTTCGCCGCGGCGATATTACGGCGGTATCGTTCCGTCAACGCCTCCGCTCAAAAATCGCTGGTGTGATATGGCCCTAAGTACTATCCAGAATCTATGTTACTCAGAGACTTTGATGTTACTGATGTAATCTTTGATAAGTTATATGTCAAGATAGAAAGTCGAAGTCACTGAGCAAACGTGTCGACGTGTTCGTAGCGTCGAAAAAAATGTTTCGAAAACAATCAAAAACCTTTTCTGAAAATCGAAAAAATTTGTCGTTTTTCGAACGGTTTCGGTCATAAAAAATTCATATCTCGAAAACTAAATAAGATATTGCAAAAATAAAATAAAACCCTACAGATATGACTTTGGGCTATATTTAAAAAATATTAGAGGTGCGTATCGCCGATGGGTTTTTCAGAAGTTGTACCTTTGTAACGCGGAGAAATAATTTAATTCAGTACATTTATTTTAGCCGATACATTTTCAATGTACTTGAAGGTCTTGGAAGACACGAGATCTGGAGTGCGATTTTTGAAACTCGCACCTTAAACTCAGTAGTTGAAAATGACAATATTACTATGGAGATATGTATCTTTCTACTGCTGATTTGACTTTCAAAAATCATACTTCAGGAGCGCGATTTTCGAAAGTCAAATCAGCAGTAGATTTCTCTATTTTGACATTTACAACAGCTGAGTTCAACGAATGAGTTTTAAAAATCGGAATTTTTTTTTCTATGTTGTAAAGGGGGATTTTCTGAAAGCCAATTAAAAAGAAAAAATGGTTCCAATGGTGGTGGGTGGTTGGTTGGTGGTGGATGGTTGGTGGTGGCGTTGATGCGAGATGGATGTGCAACCTTGCTGTTAATAAAATACAAATAAAATGGTAATCAAACTGTTTTTTTTTTATTGAGCCGGAAATTATGAAAGGATACTTCGTCAACTCATGTCTCGGATGTATGTTCTTTTTACCCGACTGCGCCAGAAGGATATTTACTTTTTTTTTGTTATCTCTGATTCATATCACGTCAAACCCTTCTATCGAGGAATGGTGAGCTACGAAAATCGCCCAAATGTGAACTTTGTTTATGGTAAAGCCTACGAAGGTAAAGCCGCATTAACTTATATTTTATTCGACTAATAAATAATGGATGATTAGTTTTGGCAGTTACTGTGCTCCATGACTTTATAAATAAATAAATAATATGCTAAATATTAGATACACAGTAGATTTTCTATAAAACTCCATAAAATCTTTTATGACATGTAAATATTAAGACAGTACACAATAACATTTTCGAAACTGTAAAATTTTGAAGGAATGTAATCTACACAATGAGATTTTGTGCAAAAGTTTTGTTATAATATTAAAACACTACTTTAAATCTCATTAAAATGGCTCAAAATCCATTGGCACTTAATTGAAAAATATTATTTTTATAAATTCATCTCACAGCAATGACTAGTATAATATTCTAAATTAGAAACGAGACAAAATACTATTAAGTATAAAGCTATGCAGTAGCGAAAATAGGGATATACATTTTTTATTTACAGGGTGAGTAGACAAAGCAAACATCTATAAAAAATTAAATCTGCGGGACTGGTACGCCAACCCGCGATAGCGACATTTAACACATCCATCTGTCCAATTTAGTCTTCTATCTCATTAGTTCGCGCGCAAATAAAGAGAGCGGAAGCGTGATAGCGCTATATCACGCTATCTTGGGTTGGCGTACTAGCCCCGTTATTTGTAAAGAGTTATCGAGTATATTCCGGGCCTAATGAGAGTTCGAATAAAGCTACCGATTATGCCACCTACTGGGATATAAAAATAAAATTGATATCCCAGACGGACGTAAGACTTATGGCTTGTAAGGTCTCATAAATATATAATTTTTCTACACTTTGGTTATCGTCCACCCTGTATATAAAAAGACTCGTGATCGGACACCAGACATTGACAATTTCACTTAAATCCTAAGCGTGGATGTATATTTGGCTACGACACAAAAAGGCACCAATCTAATAATAAATGCACTTATTTTACAATTAACGTTATTGCTGCACTAATATACAAAATAATTTCGGCAGAGTACAGAAATTAGTTGCTGATTGAAGGTACAGTCAGCAACAAGGAAGGTACGGTTATTCGTGAGTGTCATACGAGGCAACTAAGGTTTGTTATGCATTGTTTTTGTGATCAAATAGCTAAGCCACACACTCTACACTTAATTCTGAAACCTTTGTGTTGCTATTGGCTATGTGCGAAGTGGGTGTTGGGAACTGTCAAGTCGATCGCAGCGCACGCTGTGGCAGAAATTTGAACTACTAACGGCGAAGCTGTGTCAGATTTGCTTTAATCTATGCAAATCCGCAAACTCATTCAATACTCAAATATCCAAAACAGCAAATACTAATACTTAAAATTTTGCGGGCATGTTTTTATTGCCATCTAGGTGTTCACAAAAAAAGATTTTTCGCAATTCAACCCCCAAAGGTGTGAAAACGGTGGTGAAAGTTTGTATGAGAATTTTGTAACAAAGAATGGGAATCCCAGCTAGTTAGGTATTATAACATTTTTAATATCGTCAATATTGCTCATTTATTTAGTTTTTACTTTTTAAATTAAAATAACAAACTTTATCATAACATTTTATGTATAAATAATCCACTGGGCCATATTGCGCTAGATGGCGCTAGTGTCGTGCACACAGCCGACAATCAGTGCAGTGGACAATCTATGGGAGACATTTGGCGAGCGTGCCACGTGATAATTTTGTGCGCCCCTGGCCCCACAAACACAGCTTCAAACAATCGCACTAGTGGACAATCTATGGGAGACATTGTCCTTGGTTGGTATGGTTCACTTACCGATTCTATATAAATGGTTTTAAGATTTTTAATTCCAAAAGTGTACCTCCAATAAGTTAAGTGTTATGCTATGTTAATGCTGACACTACATACAATAGGTTTTCAGTACTTATTTGACATCGCTAGTGGATTTAGCCTCGAGTACATGAGTTGTTACTCAATGTTTAAGTAGCGTGAGCTTTAACCTCTTATAACAATTAGAATATTTATTCGAAAAGCACCGAAACGAGAACATTTTCGCACAGTTTCACTTCCCCACTAAAGTCCTGCAAAAGCTAATTTTTTCTCACTCCCTTCCCGAACTGGAACTAGTGCGTTCTTATAATGCTAAGCATTATTCGACTTTCGATTTTCCTAAGACTTTTTACTGCTAGTTTACAAGTTAGTGGGCGAGCATCCTGCGGGGTATAGGTGGACCAGAATCTCATGAAAAATAGGGAAATCAAATTTTAGAGTAAGCAACACTGGGGTAATTAGATTAGGGCCATTTACACACTGCGATTTTTTGCAGCGCAGAAGTGCTACAAAAAGCATCGATTGAGTCGCGATGCAGCATCGATGCAAACGCGATGAAGCGTAAATGCTAACGCGGTACAGCCACGATGCAAAACTTTCGTTATATTTGATCAGTTATTTGTTGACAGCCTTTGCCACAATGCACATGCGCGTGTGCATGAATACAAATTATGTGTGTGCATCACTACAATCATGCGTTTGAATCGATACAAACGCCTATTAAATTGCTAGTGTAGCGATTCAGTCATGCGATAGTCAAACGCGCCTTTTTGTTGCTGCAAAAAGCCTCAGTCTGTACAGGACCTACTTTGACTAGACAGATGACATTTTGATACCATGTGATAATCTATATTTTTTTTTTAACTTTTTTTCAAGTCATGAGATTCTGTTCGACCTATTATAGAGACGATGATGCGGGAGGCGAGGTAGCACAAGCGGCTGCATTTGAGAGGCGCGCGCTTCCCTTTCCCGTTTCACTGCTGGTGCCTACCTATGCTATGGGTTTCGAGCATGATGTGAAATGTGAAAAATGCTCTATAACGGGCCAATGAACAGTCTGTCTGTGTGTTGCCTGTCTTTGTCAATTTATGTTTTCCTTTAAGTACCTACCTATAAGTTACATTGTGAAAAGGTGTTAGCTGTAATGCAATGTAATAAATTTGTAAAATAAATAAATAAATTATTATTTCTTTGCACCCAGGTTCATATTATTCGTTTTTGTTAGGTACCAGACCCTACCCGGACCCGGTTTTCGGACCCTATCGCATAATCGCGCCGGCCCAAGGTCACCAGAGCGTGATCGTTCACATAGACGCAGTGTCATGGCTGTGTCTAGGGTACCTCGCCTCCCCTAACGTTTATATCTATATCCCGCGGCATGATCTCGCAATAACTTGTCTGACGATAGATATAATAGAACAACCATTTATCTCTCCACTAACGACATCTACCATCATCATATAATTAAATAAACCAGATCTATATATCTCTTCCTATGAAATAAGCGAAGTTTCACATCACAACAACAAAGTTAAATAATATAGGACGACATTACATCTATCTAATAAGATATAAAATGTTCATTTACTAACGCGGGATAAACGCGGCAGTGGGGTAGATGCTTGTAACATTGTTATACAACGTGTTAATGAATAAGCGCAAAACCTCATACACCCCAACTGATTTATTACAATATAATTAGATTGAAACAATAATTTCATTATTTTTATAGTTAACATTTAATTAAAGTTATTCGCATTTTAAGTTTTGAGGCAAAAATTATTTGTTAACATTTCAGCAATGAATGAAAGCGCTAACGTGCTCAAATGTATCCACATTTTAAGAATCTTGTTTTGGTAGTAAGTAACCCTACTTACTGAAAATTTTGTATGAAAAATTTCAAAGCTTTATCTCTTCGTAATTATAAATTTCAAATGTTATTTGATACGCGACATCTAGATTTACTAAACTATTTTTCCATATATAAAATATTACTTTTATTAATTCCGTCTACGCGTATTGTGCGTCAAACGTTTGTATGGACTGAAACCACCTTAAGGTTCAATTTCTTTGGTTTCGCATGTGCTGACGTCATCTTGTCAATTTCAAGTTTTTGTATGCAGTGTCCGGGCTGGTGGTGGTGCAATAGGTGGAATTTATCCTCACGAAATCAGAATATATGTAAACTACAGTGATTTGTTTTACATAGACTTTTCAATGAATGTCGCTCCTCGAATAAAAAATCTGGGTCAATGGTAAAAGCACTTACCTTACTGCCGCATTTATACCGCAACCTAATTAAATGTTTTAGGAGATAATATTTGGCTGTTACTATTAATTATCAAAATGTTTAGATAGTTTTAAAACAAAAAACTTTTTACACAAACGTGATCAGCTGATTGCATTAGTGTTATGCTAATTGCTTACTAGTTCCTTGGGGGTAGTTGTTCAGTATCATGAGTACAATCACCCTTTAAGGTAAGCGCATATTACGACGGGTTGCATCGGGGCGGAGCGGGCCGCATAGCAGCGGAAAATGCGTACTTCGCAGACTAGAGCGAGCCGGTTCGGAACGGAAAATGCGTCCTTCCACACTAGAGCGGGCCGGGTCGCAACGGAAAATGCGTACTACGCACACTAAAGCGGGCCGGGTCGCAACGGAAAATGCGTACTTCGCACACTAAAGCGGGCCGGGTCGCAGCGGAAAATGCGTACTTCCACAATAGAGCGGGCCGGGTGACAGCGGAAAATGCGTACTTCAACATTAGAGCGGGCCGGGAAAATGCGTACTTCCACAATAGAGCGGGCCGGGTGATTGCGGAAAATGCGTACTTCAACATTAGAGCGGGCCGGGATAATGCGTACTTCCACAATAGAGCGGGCCGGGTCGCTACGGAAAATGCGTACTTCGCACACTAGAGCGTGCCGGGGTTGCAACGCATTGACGGATTTGTAGTTTAACGTAATACTACACGGGGCCGCATCGCACGGACGGAAATCCCCTATGCTGTGGAGGTGCCACTTGCAATGACCTTCAATTGAAAAGGGAAGATCTTCCGCCAGGCTAGGTGTCAAGCTTGGGGACCAGCTGTGGTATGAACAGTTCTTAATTGGACCTTGTATACAGGGTTTAAGGGACAGCCCTCCGCAGACTGAAACAGTGAACTCGGTCTGAGTTCAACCAAGAACAACTTTCAGTATGGAGTCGATTTTTTTTTCGCGTTTCTTGATGTAGACTCTATAGTGAAAGTTGTTCAGTTTGATGGTCTGAGTTCACAGTTTCAGTTTGCGGAGTAGTATAAGAGATAAGTGTGCTTTTTGCAACCATCAGCAGCAAGGCTGATTCAGTTTTTATGGGGTGTAGAGCATCTCTGTGATGGGGATGGACCAGGTCTGCCTGCATAACTCTAGTCGGTTTAGGAGTTACTGATGATTAAAGGTCTGTAAAAAATTAACGATCAGCTGCAAGGCTAATCGTATGATATTGTTGTAGTATGCACTGTAGCTATGTGAACAGTACAAAAACTGTCAAGTTCTGTCAGTCGGTTTAGGAGATACTGCCAGTCAAAGTTTCGACCTTTGAACGGCTGTATCTCCTAAACCGACTGATGAACCATGTCAGTTTTTGTACTGTTCACATAGCTAAAGTGCATACTACAACATTATTGTTGTTGTCAGCCTTGCAGCTGATAGTTAATTTTTTACAGACCTTTAATCAACAGTCTTTAATCATCTCCTAAACCGACTGGAGTTATGCAGGCAGACCTGGTCCATCCCCATCACAGAGATGCTCTATACCCCATAAACACTGAATCAGCCTTGCTGCTGATGGTTGCAAAAAGTACACTTATCTCTCGGAATGAACCCTGCATGTATCATATTTTTGTGATTATGTTTCTTGCGCAATTTATGTCTTGCATACGATTGTGAATCATATGTGTAGCAGCTGATGGGTTACCAGCACTGGTAGTATGCACACCCGCGATAGCCGTGATACAGCTTTATCACGTCTTATATCTCGTTCTTTTGCGCGCGAACGAACGAGATAAAAGACGTGATAGAGCCGTATCACTGCTATCGCCAAAGATAAAATATAGGGAAGATTAATATTATAAAGCGCAGCATAAAAACGCAATTTTTCTTCTAGTCAAACTTATTACGAACGTCCATTTGTGAAAACGAGATGTCAATAGTGAACACATGCCATCTTGAATGGGCGCGCGCCACTTTAGGTACCTACGGTCTTCCAGCTGGAAGACTGTGCATTGGATTGTTATCTCGCTGTTATTTCGAAAAAATTTAAAAAACGATTCAAAACTACGTACCAAAACGACAGTATTGTGTGCTGTAGTGGATTGTTCTAGTCAAATATTGGCATTAGCGGAACATAACCTACAAATTTCGTTCAACCGGTAAATCAATTTCAACAAATCACTTCATAAATCACACACTATCATTCTTATACACTTGTAATTCACAAAAACAATTCACTTGTATTCGTTTATCAGATCTAACAATAACATTTGTGTAAAATATTTTGGGTTGATAAGAAAGCCGAAATATTGTTTGCAAAAAATGGTGATTGATGAATTGCAAAACTCACCTACCAAATAGTGTTGGATCACATTCTCCATAGGTTTGTCGATAGAATGAAATCATCGATACACAGAGAAGTGTGTCAAATTATTTCAAAATCATGTCAAGACCGTGCTTTCCTTTTTTAAAGGCCCAGGGATCGAGCCCGATACAGCCACAGTCAGGCGCAATAGTTTAATATTCCTTTAAAAGATACTTTTGCATCTTTTTGATCATCTTTTTCCTCCTTATTACTTTAAAAGAAACTCGTTTTCAAATTTTGAATTTTCCTCGTGAACACAATGGAACAATCTAGCAATCTCCTAGAAAAAACTTTGCAACGACGCCCATTGGTAAGATGTCTCAAATCTTAAATTTTGTGATGAGGCCGCCACAATAGTTAACAATCACGTTCAGTATAGTACGGGCACTACTTTTTTTTGCAAGAAATAAACTATTACTCAAAAACTAAAAAAAAAACTTGGAAAAAACATAGCAGATTTCGATACTTTGCATCGATAAAGGCATCGATAGTAAAAGTCAATCCCTAGTTTACAAGGTGGGTCGCTTCAAGTAAGTGGTGACATTGGTTTAACAGACGTAACAGATGAACGTATTTCGAGCTCTTTCACTCTTATGGCAATCGGTGTGCGATTGTAAGGAATGACTATACATGTTTTCGTTCAGTTTGATATTGGGTAGACCTGGCTATCGCGGGTGTGCATGCTACCTGTGCAGACGTCGCAAGTTATCTTACACACAGGTGCGACAGCTAGCGCCATCTGTTGGCTCCGTTGATAAAACTTGCGCTATTATGAGTGATGCCATCTGTGGCAAGCTTCCTACAATGCGACCCGCTCCGTCTTAATATACGATAGTTCGTATAAATTGTATAGAAGCGATTTGGGCGGATTTTTGCGCTGCAGCCTGTCGTAATCTGCGCTTACCATTAAAGTTATGCGACAATGAAAATTCAGAGTACATTGCTGGTTACTTATGACGCTAAATTTGCAGTGCTTCATGTGTCCTAGCATTCTCAGCAATGTACTCTGAATTGTCATTGTCAATTGTCACTTGTCACGTTTATGAAATAGGGCCCTTTATGTAAAAAATAATAGCTTGAGGTGGTTTCAGTCCATACAAAAGTTTGACGCACAATACGTCATATATGGAAAAATAGTTTAGCAAATCTAGATGTCGCGTATCAAATAACATTTGCAATTTATAATATAATTTCAAAGCTTTATATCTTCGTAATTATATTATAAATTGCAAATGTTATTTGATACGCGACATCTAGATTTTCTAAACTATTTTTCCATATATACAAAGTTAATTATAATACCGTCTACGCGTATTGTGCGTCAAAGTTTTGTATAAAATTGACCCCTCTGCAACCGCCTTAAAGTAACAGCACAAACTATCACCTAAAACAGTATCGGTGTTATACAATAGTGAACCTTATAGCGCTATGTGAAGGTTCATTATAACGGCGGCGGTTCCCGGATGCCCTCGCTGTGTCGCGTGCGGCCGGCCATGTCCAGGATCGCCTTGGCTTCGGGGTTGGTGTCCAGGATGCTGACGTCACGCTCATCCTGAAGAGAAAAACATTCAATCTAAACTATTATAAAACTGTAACAGAAGTGTGTCTGTACATTGAAGATATTTACAAAAAAAAAGATTACGATATGGTTTTTAGGCTTCCCTGATTACAAATCACCAATTTTTTGATTTTTTGTCCGTCTGTTTGTTTGTTTGTGTGTTTGTTTGTTTATTTGAGCGAGCATCACGCTAAAACTACTGAACCGATTTTGATGAAACTTTTTTTATTTGATAGCTTATCATCTGACTTAAAATCTGATATATAATTTATGCGGACGAAGTCGCGGGTTATCTCTAGTTAAATATAATTTAGTAGCTTTTGCCTGCGATTTTATTATGTTAGCTGTAAAAAAAAGTACCATGTGTGTTAACCAAGAAAATATTCTATTCTGCGTGCCAAATTTCATTCAAATCCGTTCAGCCGTTTATACGTGTTTGAGTCACAACATCCAAACAACGTCACAAACTTGTGACGTAATATTTTACGCAAATCCACAGGGTGAAATTGATATGATTAGCATCCTTTTGAACTAAGACTCTACCCACCAAACTGAACAACGTTTGCTAAGGGAGCACACCGATCGGAGCAAAAAGAAAATCAGCTGTTCCATACTAAACTGCAATGCCTACTCGACTCAAATGTATGCAACAGCTGATCATTTTTGTGCAGTATTTGCTAGGCTGTCACTTACACCCTATATCTAAACTATTATAAAACTGTAACAGAAATGTGTCTGTACATTGAAGATATTTACAAAAAAAAATTACGATATGGTTTTTAGGTGTCACTGATTCCAAATCACCAATTTTTGGATTTTTTGTCTGTCTGTTTGTTTGTTTGTATGTTTGTTTGTTTGTGAGCATCACGCTAAAACTACTGAACCGATTTCGATGAAACTTTTTTTGTTTGAAAGCTTATCATCTGACCTAAAATCTGGTATATAATTTATGCGGACGAATGCGGCGGTCGCGGGTGCTCGTAATATAATATAACTAAACGACACATAACACTAGCAGTGTTAAAAACTACACAAGTTTATATCTAGTTACACAACTTAATACGCAAAATCCGATACCCAAATCAAAGTCAACATCACTAAAAGTACCAGGCGCCCATAACCTGCAGGCGTTCACTTCAATCCCTGTATCCGTCGCTGACCTGCGGCTTGCCCACGAGCTGCAGGAAGTTGCGGTCGGACTTGTGCGAGTCCAGAACACTGCTGCCCTTCGACGTCTTCGACGTCACTGACGCGGTCTTCGACTTCACTGACGTCGTCTGCGAGGGAGGGGAAGGAAGGGGGAGGGTTAGGTTAGGTACCTCTTGCGAGGGAGGGGTTACGTTACTGCAGGGCCGTCTTAACCATATTGGGCGCCGGGGTGCGAAAATTAGTCCGCGCCAACAAAAACAATTTACAAATTTCAATTTTAGCACGTTCTCTGAATTTACCGCACGTGTTTGTTAGAACATTAATTTTCTAGTACACATCAAAAGTCGCAACTTAACAAGCCGAATGTGCCTAAAGATGCATGAGGCGTATTTGGAAACCAATAAAAAACATTTTCAAAATTAGAAGATTACAAATGGTATAAGGCGATCTGCTTGCGCCCCACCTAGGTCCAGCGCCCAGGGGCCACGCGCCCCTTGCACCCTCGGTTAAGACGGCTCCGAGTTACTGGGATATAGTGGGACGAGTTAGGATTGATTCACAAGGTACTATATTATAGACACACTACAATATGAGCACACTCACAGACTCCTTCTTAGTGAGCTCTTTGTCCCCGACGCCCCACACCTCTAGACTCTTGATGTACAAGGTACTATAATATAGACACTACAATATGAGCACACTCACCGACTCCTTCTTAGTGAGCTCCTTGTCCCCGACGCCCCACACCTCTAGATTCTTGATTTACAAGGTACTATAATATAGACACACTACGATATGAGCACACTCACCGACTCCTTCTTAGTGAGCTCCTTGTCCCCGACGCCCCACACCTCTAGATTCTTGATTTACAAGGTACTATAATATAGACACACTACGATATGAGCACACTCACCGACTCCTTCTTAGTGAGCTCCTTGTCCCCGACGCCCCACACCTCTAGATTCTTGATTTACAAGGTACTATAATATAGACACACTACGATATGAGCACACTCACCGACTCCTTCTTAGTGAGCTCCTTGTCCCCGACGCCCCACACCTCTAGATTCTTGATTTACAAGGTACTATAATATAGACACACTACGATATGAGCACACTCACCGACTCCTTCTTAGTGAGCTCCTTGTCCCCGACGCCCCACACCTCTAGATTCTTGATTTACAAGGTACTATAATATAGACACACTACGATATGAGCACACTCACCGACTCCTTCTTAGTGAGCTCCTTGTCCCCGACGCCCCACACCTCTAGATTCTTGATTTACAAGGTACTATAATATAGACACACTACGATATGAGCACACTCACCGACTCCTTCTTAGTGAGCTCCTTGTCCCCGACGCCCCACACCTCTAGATTCTTGATTTACAAGGTACTATAATATAGACACACTACGATATGAGCACACTCACCGACTCCTTCTTAGTGAGCTCCTTGTCCCCGACGCCCCACACCTCTAGATTCTTGATTTACAAGGTACTATAATATAGACACACTACGATATGAGCACACTCACCGACTCCTTCTTAGTGAGCTCCTTGTCCCCGACGCCCCACACCTCTAGATTCTTGATTTACAAGGTACTATAATATAGACACACTACGATATGAGCACACTCACCGACTCCTTCTTAGTGAGCTCCTTGTCCCCGACGCCCCACACCTCCAGACTCTTGATGTGGAAGGTGGGCTCCTTGCTGAGGCGCTTGTAGCCGCGGAAGGTGCTGCAGGATTCCGCGGACGAGCCCTGTCCGAATGGGTCCGCGTTCACCCAGATACCGCCGAACTCGAACTGACCGCCCATTAGCTGGAGAAAAATGAGATATTTAAAATGTTTTGTCTAATATTCACTCAGTTTCAGAAACGCTCAAAAATGTGTTAGTGATACCAAAGTGGTCTATTATGTTAGGTCTTTCATTCAGCAGAAAAGATCCTAGAAAAAAACAAGGGAAGGCATTTTTTTGGGTACTAGGTACCAATCCACATCTTCAGACGTGTTTATTTTAAGATAATCCTCCAAATCCATAAATCTCATGCTGTCATTTTTTGTTTTGTAACATAATAAAAGCAAGAGATTTAATGGAGGATTATCTTTAATGAACGTTCGTGCAACTAGCGGTTGTTGAGGTATTTCCTGCCAGTTGCACGAACGCTCATTAAAGATAATCCTCCAATAAATATCATGCTGTCACTTTTTGTATTGTTGAATTGTTGACATATAAAAGCCAGCAAGAGATTAAATGGAGGATTATTTTTAATGAACGTACGTGAAACTGGCGGTTTAATCGTCTCGTAGAGACGAAATGAGGTGGTCCATTCTAAGGCTACACGGCCAATATCTTTTTTGTTTTTGTTTGTTTTCTAGTTTGTATGGAGCAGCTGATATTTTTTAGGTTATTTCGATGTTGGTCCCATAGAGAAAATTGTGCGGTTTGATGGTATAATCCTCCGCTTAAAACTGTTTCAGCAAATTTTGTTAGACCTTATAATAGGCTGATAATAAATGATTTGATTTACTCACCAAACCATTAGGCAGTGTCTTAGTATGATGGTTGATGTACTGATAGTGATCGTTGTAGGTAGTGGAAGGGTAGACGCGCATCTTGGGGGCGCAGGTGAAGAGGAACGAGTCCTCGTTGCCGTAGAACGACGGGCCAATGTTCCACGACTGGGCCGCGTACCCGCCGAATATGTACCCGCTGTTGTCTTTTATTATTAGCAGCGATGGTCCCGCGTCCTGGATTCTACCTGCAATTGGATATTTAACTAATTTTAAGAGCCAATATCCAAGATAACTTTTGGGTTCTATTGCACTCATTTCTTTCTATTATACAGTGGTGCCGCTAGGTACATCTCGCTCTCTCAGCCGTCTGTTTCTCTATTCCTGGAATAGTAACTTTATGGTTGAGACACACGATGTGAGATATGTCGATGAAGAAGTATGATCAGTCAGATGTGCCCTCTTGTGGATCAAAACATGCAAACTAATAAAAGAAGTAAACTCACCCGCCATGGTGGAGAAGGACTCCCCGTGTATGTGAGAGGAGAAGAGGAACCTCCACTTGTGCTGGTGCTTGCGCGGCAGGTGGCTGTTGAGCCACACGATGTGAGATATGTCGATGAACGCTGGGTAATCCGGCATGGCTTCTATACCTGCAATACAATATACAGGGTGTAAGTCTGGGCAGGCCTCCGTCATTCAGCCATAGGTACCGAGATAACCAACGGACCGATGAACTTAGTGGTACAGGCCAGGAATCGAATCCGCCGCCTCACGATTGAGGCTACCTCTCTTCCGTATGGGCTATAATCGCTTCTTGCACACCATCAAACTGAACAACTTTTATTACGGAGCCAACACCGAAAAAAATCTGCTGTTTCGTACAAAACTTCACTAGCTACCTACTCGACTCAAATTGGACAGCAGATTTTATCCCGATATTGGTTCGGGTGAAATTGATATCATTAGCATCCTTTAAAACTAAGAGTCTACCCATCAAACAGAACAACTTTTAATATGGGAGCAAAGCGAACGGAGCAAAAAAAGAATCTGCTGTTGCATACATTTGAGTCGAGTAGGCATTGCAGTTTAGTATGAAACAGCAGATTTTTTTCTTGCTCCGATCCCTTTGCTCCCATAGTGAAAGTTGTTCAGTTTGATGGTTAGACTCTTAGTTTAAAAGGATGCTAATGATGATATCAATTCCACCCTGTATAGTGAAAGTAGTTCTAATGGTCTAAACCACTCCTTTAAATGTTAGCATGTTTTGTTACACCTTGTACAGCTTCAAGCTTGTCTTACCGTCTGGGATAGGCAGCAGTGACCTGACGTCGGTCGGCACGTGCGTGGGACTGTCATCCTTGTTCCTGTCCACCCCGTACAGGTTAACGAATACAAGTTCCACCATCGCCTGCAGCAGCGTGTTCGATTGTAACCTGCAAACATATTCACATGGGTTCGTTAATTGCGTGATGATGATGATGGATGGATGGAATCTATTCCTAATTGATTTCGACTACGGCGATTGTTAATCAACGTATATGCCTTTGCCTGGTTTAATTATGGAGTTATTTTGTGGGGAAACAGTACCGACGTAGTGTTAGCGCTACAAAGCCAAAATCGATAAAAAGTTAACATACATATTTTTGTAATTGCTTTATTAACGTCAGATATGAGGATATTACGAGACATTTGGCGTATGCTTTACAAAAATTTACTGAGCAGTTTCCTAACTGGAGGAGATCAATGTTTCGTGGCAATCGGTCCAGCTGTTTTGAAGATTAAATTGAGAGCTTCGAAGGGATCCTACCGGCAGCGCCACACCATACCACCCACCATCTAAACAACTGCTGCGAGGTGCACTGGTTCTGAGGGTTGTCCTATCTCGCTGTAGTCGATTACAAAAGCAGTGTTATATCCTACCGGCTGCGCCACAATACCACTCACCATCTATACAACTGCTGCGAGGTGCACTGGTTCTGAGGGTTGTCCATATCTCCGATGCTGGCCGCGACCGCCTCCCCGAGCGCCTGGACGTGGGACGCAGACCCTCGGAACCCTTTCTGTATCCACATGTTCGAGCTTCGGTCGGACGACGACTTCACCATTTTTATACATGTTGATGTTATGCTTTCACAGCACTGGAAGGTAAATTGAAAGTATAATCTAAAATGAGATTGAGATTTTTCCATTTGAGAGCAGATTGATGAGTGAAATTTATACAGCAAGCGGGAGTGGGAATGTTGGAAGGGGACGGCCTAGACGTAAATACAATGATCAAATTGGAGATTTGTATGAAGTGTTCAAGGTGTGATAATAGCTTACCTGATTTGTTTTAAAAAATCAAAATAAATTTTAGTCGAGTCGATTCAGTCGCGATGCAGCATCGATGCAAACGCGATACAGCATCGATGCAAACGCGATACAGCCGCGACGTAATACGTTCGTAATATTTTTTCAGTCATTCGTCGACAGCCTTTGTCGCAATGCACACGCGCGTTTGCATCGGTATAAACGTAGGTATGCAACGCTATAATCACGCCTTTGAATCGATATAAACGCCTGTTTGCATTCACGCGATTGACAAACGCTCGTTTTGATAGCTGCAAAATGTCGCATTTTGTAAAGGACCTACTTTGACTAGACAGATAAAAGTTTGAGTGAAAATCGACCAGAATCTCATGAAATGAAAAGTCTATATTCCCCGAGGGGGTAGTCAAAGATATTCTGAAACTTCAGAACATCCACGTTTCATTAGTAGTACCGAAACTCTGACCGATGAAATGAAAAAAAGTAAAAAACATAATTTTCACATGGTAGTGTCAAAATGTCATCTGTCTAGTCAAAGTAGGCCCTGTACAGACAGCTCTTTTGTAGCGATAAAAACGTGCGTTTGTCCATCGCGTGACTTAATCGCTTCACTAGAAATTAATAGGCGTTTGTATCGATTCAAACGCATGATTGTAGCGATGCACACACATGTTTGTATTGATGCAAACGCGCGTGTGCATTGTGGCAAAGGCTGTTGACAAATAACTGATCAAATATTACGAATGTTTTGCATTGTGGCTGTACCGCGTTTGCATCTACGCTTTATCGCGTTTGCATCGATGCTGCATCGCGACTAAATCGATGCTTTATGCAGCACTTCTGCCCTACAAAAAATCGCAGTGTGTAAAGGGCCCTAATCTAATTACCCCAGTGGTGTTGCTTACTCTAAAATTTGATTTCCCTATTTTTCATCAGATTCTGGCCCACCTATATATTTTTTTACTTCTTTTTATACCAACAGATTCTGGTAGACCTTCTTCTTCTTCTTCTTGGTCGTAACCTGATGGCTGAGGGACGTGACCATCGTGGGTCGCTTGTGCCACCACAGTTCTCCAGGCCGCTCGATCTTGAGCCCGGTGTATGCTGGCCTGTAGTGTTGTCTCGGTCATTTCTTTTACCACATCGGTATCTGGTAGACTTACACGGACATTAACAAGGAATCAGTTGAGCTCACCTCTCTCAGTAGCTGGTAAGGGAGCTCCACGCTATCGTCGTAATCCTTGCCGAGACTGTTGTACGTCATCAACATCCTCTCGTCCACAGAACCTGAAATAGCAACTACATTTCAATTCTAATTAAACATTGACAATTTTTAAAGTGAAAACTTCTTTAGCGGCGTTGTGCACTTTTTGGTATGGGTAAAAAATGTTAAACTCGCGTCAGGACTGTGACGTCACGTGACGTAAGACTTAAAATATTGTTTGTTTAAATGTAAAGCGCCCTCTGTAACTAACGTTGCCAACTATAGAGATCAACGACCGACCGTCAGTGAAAGTACTGAAAATATTTAAGAGATGTCACTAAACCCGAAGATTTAGATGTTTTTGAAGTGAAAACTTCTTTAGCGGCGTTGTGCACTTTTTGGGCTTAGTTTTCACTTCTGCCGGCACTTCCTGAGTGCAACCCGTTGTTTTTTTACTATCGGACTGGACTTGAATCCGCTATCTGCCAATCCGGGGTTGAGCTTTCATGCAATTAAGCTCCATGTTTTAAAAAAAATATTATTATAAATTACTTGTTTTTGCGCTGCGACCCGTTAGTCGTATAAAGTGCGCTTACCGTAAGGCGAACCATGGTTTTGTTTAGGTTGTCTATGGTTTACCTCATCATAGTATGGTCATAGTGGTGAAACTCAGTGGTCGCGGCGGGTCTATGCTCGCGCGGTAAGCGGGGGACGGGCTTAGAGGGACGGGGCACCTAAGCAAAACAATAGTCGGTAACGCGCCCGTAGGTAAGTCGGTACCGGCACGTACTGGGACACGCTCCCCCCGGCCCCCGCTCACCGCGCACGATTGGCCTGTCGCGACCGCCGAGCGCGCTCACTAGTTTAACTACACTATGGTATGGTATTGAGGTAAATTGACACTTTGTCCTAAGAATTGCCCTCAGTATGTTTGTTTGACTATGGACAACTTGCAACAGATGGCTTCACCCACAACATTGCAAGTTATAACAACAAAGCCAACAGATGGCGCTACCCCTCACACGCGCAAATGTGCACGTAAGACAAGACGTCTTACTGGTACACGTAACCCGTCAGTTGCTACACATATCATACAACTCACAACCGTTGTATCACGGCCGATCCCCAGGCTTCACACCTAGCTTGGCAGAACATTTTCCCTATTCAATTAAGTGTCATTCAAAAGACCGCAATGAATATGAAATAAAATAAATTAGTTTTCCCACATTTTCGACTCAGTAAGGTCAATACATCTTTCATGGGGCACTGTTTACGCTATTATAATAAGATACCAGAGGATATTCTAAACTTGCCAGACAAAAAGTTTAAGTCCCATGTTAAACAAGTCCTCTGTAAAAAAGGATAAACTCGATGATTATTTGAATGACCAAAATGTCTGGTCTTGATAATGTTACACTATGTAATGCAATATTGTATTTTAATTGTACTTTGTACATTTTGTTTTGTTTTAAAGATGTGTGTTGTAGAGTTTCTGGCTGCATCTTCTCTCAACGGAACACCTTCCGACGCGGTGGTAGAGTCAAAAAATTACGTCAAAAAGCTATCTATGTGATATTATTTTGAATTTTATGCCTATATTGCTGGCAATGTGGTGTACCGAAGCTGATAATTGCCCCGATTCGGACTGTGCCACGACTTAACTAAATTAAAATTTATTCCTGTCACTTTCTAAAATAAGATTAAGAAAAGAGACAGAAAACAAACAGCTGACTTTAGTGCTGTCAAAGTGACGTTACACGCCCAAAAACACCTTAAATAAGATGGCGTACATTATGATGGCATCTTATTTTGGGCGTGTAACGTCACTTTGACAGCACTAAAGTCAGCTGTTGGTTTTCTCTCTTTTCTTAATCTTATTTTAGAAAGTGACAGGAATAAATTTAGTCAAGTTAAGTCGTGGCACAGTCCGAATCGGGGCCAATGACTAACTATAACGTGTAACGTACCTCTTACATTATAGACGTAAAGCTCTGCGAATCTGTTGAAGTCGCAGGTGGGGCTCTTGTTCGGTCCGAAGCCGAAGAGGAAGTTAGTCAGGTACTGCGCGAGGCGGGGGTCTATCTGGGGACCCCATAGTTTCTGTAAATTTGTAGAGAAGACTACGTTAAATTACAGTATTGGTTGGAAAGGATCCTTGCCCCTATTTCGATGGTATTATCGTCGACACACTTATCATCACATAAACACACGTGCAACCACACACTTACGCGCAATCACACACGCACTAAAGCCCAACACACGCACGCAACCACGCATGCCCGCAGCCACGCACGCCCGCAACCACGCACGCCCGCAACCACGCATGCCCGCAACCACGCACGCCCGCAATCATGTACGCACTTACGCACGCGCGCACGCACATACAGCCTACGATCACAGACACCGATTTTTAGACCCAGGACTTTCATCCTAAACCTAAAGATCATCTGTCAAATTGGAAAACCTAGCCAAATAGTACCTTATTACATAACCTGATGAACCTAACTATTTCAAATGTAAACTAGTGGTTCACATGTGACCAACTTGTACTATAGATATTTGACATTCTTGTTTTTGGGAAGCATAAGCATATGCAAATGCTCACGACTATATTCCCCGAGGGGGTAGTCAGAGATATTCTGAAATCTCAAACCACATTTCACTAGTACCGTAACTCCGTGTTTTTGTGAAGTGTTGTTTAATTATTAAGAAATAAAAAATTTTTATTGAGTGCAGCACTGATAGCTCGGTGCCCGGCTCGGTGTTGACATAACGATACATTTTTGGTCCGATTGTGTATTAGTTTCTTATTAATGACCGCGAAAACATGAAACATACACATCCATTGCAAGAATTTAATTAACACTCATAAACTTTCTCGTTTAAAATCTATTTAAAATACTTCCTCGCGACCTGAAAACTGTCGATTGGCCGGTGTACATTTTAACATAAAATAACACTTAAACCACGTTGTAAACACTTGGCACTGCAAACGAGCTGACTGCGGTCCGTTTCGTTTTGTTTATGCAACACTTACTGCGCACCCGTGCTTTTCTACGATTGATTCTTGGTCATGTGGAAAGAATGAATGAGAACAGACAGATTGACGATTTGAGAATGAGAAATTTGAGAAAGGGACATTTTGAGAATGAGAGAACTAAATGTCCCTTACATTTAGAGAGAAGGACGTTTAGAGACAGGGACGTTTTGATAAAGGGACATTTTGCGAAAGGAATATTCTGCGACGTAGCCCAGTAGCCGCTACGTAGATAATGGACATTTTGTCCGCAGTAAAAAAAAGAAATTACGGGTAATACGACAGACGGATGTCCGTCCGGCTGTCCGTGAGACGGTCCGGTCAGTCTTTGTATGGGTGATCGTTTAGTGGTATTTTCTCGAGTGTCTTCGTGCTTCAGTAGGCACGTTACGCAGTTTGTCCCGGATATTTCCGTTAGGTGGCGGTGTAATTATTAGTTCTCTTAAGCCGGTTTGAAAATACTCTGCCAGTATTATGTCAAACTAAAAATCCGTCAATGTATTGCGACCCGGCCCGCTCTAGGGTGCGAAGTACGCATTTTCCACTGCGCTGCGATACAGCCCGCTCCGCTCCGATGAGGCCCGTGCTAATATGCGCTTACCTTAAGAAAGCTTTCGCACGCATCCGAGATATCATGAACCATCAAGAAATGTCTGGATTTTGACAAAAAGCGGATTGTCAGTTGACGTTTTTACCTATTTCTTGCACTTACGCGGTTTTTCTTTCGAACGTCGATATTAAACTAAATATACACGCTACAGAGTAACTAAATTTTCATAGGTACTTTCGAGCGTTTTATTACCGTAATAAACGTACATAAGTACCTGAAACTATTCGTCTATTTTGATTCATGATCAGAAAATAATTAGGTATGAGAACTGCAAATCTTGCAGTGGATTCCATTCTACAGGATATAATTAAAACTATTCAGGGGTGGTTCCACAGAAAATTATAAGAGGGGTTAGAAATGCAAGTAGTGCTTTTGCTTCGGAGACGACTGTCGCCACTTGTCTTCCCACATCCCACTCACGCTGCTACAACTATTTACGCACTCTCGCTCGTACCACGCCGCGCGCCTTATGGTGTTATGCAAATCATTGCATAACCTGTGGCGACACGTTCCACGCCTACTTTGCACTTCTAATTCTAACCCCTCTTATAATGTTCTGTGGGTGGTTCAGAACATCAAACTTTAAATTAAATATCTTGGACAATGTCACACAAATTATCTAGTCACATTTAAAGTACCAGAATCTAGCCTGGACTTGTATTACGATGACTAGACAACGATATAGAATACATATATAAATACAAACATCCATGACTCGGGTACAAATATTCATATTCATCATACAAATATATGCCCCTTACGGGATTCGAACCCGCGACCCTCGGCACGGCAGGCAGATTCACTACCGACTGTGCTACCGGGCCGTCGAACTTAACATCTTTTTCTAAAGGACCAACATAGAAATAGCGAAAAAAAATCTTCTGTCCCATACATTTGGCTCAACTAGGTTTACAGTTTTGAATGGAACAACAGATTGCCGCGATTTCGATGTTGGTCATGTTGGTGCCATATAACCAACACCTTCGTCGAACAAAAATCTAAATCGTATAATGCGAGAAAACGAAGATCATAAACAAACTAACACGACCAACTCAGTAAACAAATCCACGCAATAAAGACTTCAAAACATATTTAAAAGTATTAGATCTTTCTTACACATCTCATGTATTCTCACGTTTATTTTACGATTCTTTTTACTGACGTAGTAAGAATAGTAAAACAGTTTTTACATCAAATAGTTGGGAGATTTCGTTATAAAATGCGCCTGTAAATCGTAATTTTAAAATTTCTTGACAATTATACAACAATCCAAAAAAACAACAATGTCTCATTGTAGGCACTGCTGATTTTCAGTTTATCTTGTCATTACGGATTTATTTTTATTATGTTATATTTAAAACCGCCAAAGGTGGCCACTTTCGCCGGTTTTAAGAGGGTACCGTATTGTGCTGCCTTCAATCGTATTTTTTTTATTTTAAACATTTTTTTTTTCCAAAAATCAAGTATTTCACAGCAGATATTTTTTTCGCTATTTTGAATTTGGCTGTAGTAAAAGTCGTTCAGTTTAATTGTCTGAAGCAATCCCTTGAGTAAGTATTACTAGTGTTTTGTTACACCCTGTATTAGTAAGTCAATGAGTTTGATGGTCTGATTGTCCCCGTGATAGCCATCACAGTCCAGTGGCGCCCTCATCACATTAAAAAAGATTTCTCAATAAAGAAAGCCTAAATTAAAAAAGTGCTCAACATCAAAACTACAAAAGCCTTCAAGCCATTGTTATACAATACTTTTATAGGTTCTAAACATTCCACTTTTAGACAATTTCGAATAAAAACAAAAGCGGCCGTTTTTTTTCTTTTTTCAAAATTTGTATGTTAGACCTATAAAAAAGTATTCAATGAAAATAGCTTGAAGGCTTTTGTAATTTTGATGTTGAGCACTTTTTTAATTTAGGCTTTCTTTATTGAGAAATCTTTTTTAATGCGATGAAGGCGCCACTGGACTGTGATAGATAGCCCTCTTAACGGTTGTCTACAAACAGATTAAACGTTTAATATCTAAATAATCTAAATTCACGATTTAATTAGTCATTGAAAAGCATATAATCTGATTAAAACTCAGATAAGGACGGAGTCGGTCTCTATTCAATCCTTAACCTTTTTATTCATAATTATTTAAAGTGAGTAAAGTTTATTTTAAATCTCAAATTGGAAGGTAGTATAGTATTTCTTTCTTTGAGGTCAAATGGCTCTGGTTTTGCATTGTATCTTACGATCAGGGACCTATTTTTCATTAACATGACTGCAGGTTGACTTTGAAATGCGGTTCAGATTATTCTTATTCGTAGGGTTCAGACCATCAAACTGAACAACTTTTACCATGGGAGCAAACCTGGAAAAAAATCTCAAATGCATAACCAGCAGATTTTTTTGCAATTAAAGTTTTGCTCCCATTGTAAAAGTTGTTCAGTTTGATGGTCTGAACCACCCCTAAAATAACATCGACTCATTTCAATTCCACCCTGTAGTAATTTAGTTGTTACTTATGGCGTGAAACAACATTTGTGTCCTAATTCTCACTAAAGATACAAGTTCGTATAGGTCGACCAGAACCTCATGATCATGACACAAAGAAAATTAAAAAAATATAGATTTTCACATGGCAATGTCAAACTGTCATCAAGTAGGCCCTTTACAAACTGCAACTTTTAACGGCGATAAAAACGCGCGTTTGTTAATGTGTGTATATATTTAAGAGCGTTTGGACGCCCAAATCATCTGGCAGTATATTTTCATTTTGTTTATACCTAAGGCTAATATAATTTTATAGCTGAATTTTAATACGAACGTTATTCTTCGTGGCTGTATGGCGTTTCAGAAGTGCTGCAAAAAGTCGCTGTGTATAGGGCCCTAATCCAATCACCCCAGTGTTGTTTACTCTAAAAAAAAAATCCTCATTTTTCATGAGATTCTGGTCGACCTATAACCGACCGCACGCCACAGCAGAAGACGACTGTTTAATAGCCATATAAAAATAATAAAGTGGTCATTCTGTCATTCTGTCATAACCTACGGACCACAGACTATTATATGTACTACCGTACAGACTGGAATCTTTCGGGCGAGGGGAATAACGCTATGACAGGGGTACGGGGGGGGGAGGGCATCGATACACCTTAGTAAGGAGATCCTTCCTTTGAGATACACCTCAAAGAAGTGTTGCCAGAAGAAAAATACATTCATATACTCCAAAGCCGCATTCATATGGCAACACTACTAGGGATGTGCGCACTATCGATAGTAGTATATCTCAGAATGTTCAATACTTATTGATTGTGTGCAATTGTATCGATACTAGCGCATCGATAGTATTGCACACAATCAACTGAACCTGGGTTTGTACCCCAAAATTCGTATTTGCCACCAACCCGGAATATTATAAGCTATCACTATTGCTAGCTTATAATATCCCGGTTGTCGGTGGCAAATACGAATTTCTAGATTCGGAGTAGCAGGGAAAAGCTAGGATGAAATTAATAAAACATGCTCTTTATTAACAATTTCGTTTATTTGGGTTAATATCTTAAATAGGTATTCTGAATCTCACGTAAATTTGGAAAGCCTAGAAAAGAGTATTTTACTTATAACCTGGAAAAAGTCTCAATT
Organism: Agonopterix subpropinquella; assembly: GCA_922987775.1. Classification (NCBI taxonomy): domain Eukaryota; kingdom Metazoa; phylum Arthropoda; class Insecta; order Lepidoptera; family Depressariidae; genus Agonopterix; species Agonopterix subpropinquella. Next base: position 4,799,253 of record OV277694.1, on the reverse strand, counting down.
TCAAATGACACAAGAGAACCACATGGGACCCACAAGATCGCCTCAAGTTTACCCGACTGCGACAGAAGGAGGGTTATGTTATTCGAGTGTACGTATCTATTTTTGAACGTCCATTGTGTCAATCACAGTTGTATTTTGACTAGTATATTTCCCTAAATCTTTTGAGTTTTTTTTTTTTGAAAGCTTGATCAGTAAAGAACGTATTACAAAAGACAAGGCTGGTTTTGTATGTAAGGTTGGCGCCTTATTTTTCGGCGTTGTTTTTGGCGCAGCCAGCAAGCAGCAACCAAACATAAATATTTTATTTACCGTTGTGCTGGCGCAGGGAATTGACTGTACCCCAATGATCCTGTTGGACGGATCGCCCCTGGAGGTCGTTGATCGATTCTGTTATCTTGGGTCGACCGTGTCGAACAATCTCTCACTGGACGTGGAGATCGGTTCTCGTATCGGCAAGGCGGCCACGACGTTCGGAAAATTCAGTGCAAGAGTATGGGATAATAAACATCTAACTACCAAGACTAAGATGGGCGTGTACCAGACATGCATCTTGAGTGTACTCTTGTACGGAGCTGAGACCTGGACGTCGTATGCAAAACAGGAGAGACGGCTGAACACCTTCCACATGCGCTGCCTTCGGAGTATCTTGGGCATACGTTGGCAGGATAAGGTGACAAACGAGAGGGTACTTCAGGTTGCACAGCTGCCTAGTATCACCGCTCTTCTCAAGGAGAGGCGGCTTAGGTGGTTGGGGCACGTACATCGTATGGATGACTCTCGTTTGCCAAGGCGCATCCTTCTTGGTGAGGTCGCAGATAAGAAGAGGCCAGTCGGAAGACCCATGCTGCGATTTAAGGACTGCGTCAAGAGAGACCTGACCGCTTTCGGAATCAGCCCCACAAATTGGGAAGAGCACGCGGAAAATGGAGGAGGCTGGAGAGGGAAAACAAGAGAGGGTCGGACTACTCATGACGAAGCCTGGTTCGCACACCTGGCAGAGAAACGTGACAAAAGACATAATGCTGCCACAATCCCTTCGTCATCCACCGGCGTACAGTTCTATTGTAGAGGCTGTGGACGTGTATGCGGCTCTCGTATAGGACTGTACAGCCATGAGAAAAAGTGCTTCTCCAAAAACACTGATTAAATCATCTGCAACACATGTAAAGGCCTATGATGATACCTACCTATCCCTAAACTCAGTCCGGACGGAGATATAAAGGCTTGAAGATGAAAATATTACCATTACGTGCACTTCAAGCCTTTATATCCCAGTTCGGACTGAGTTCCGAGATATTTGTAATAATAATCAATGGACTAGGGCCAACTTCTGCCCTAACCGTAAAAAGAATCTGCCGTAACGCGAATTAACCGAGTACCTGTAGCTTTAAAAAGTACTATTGCTTCGGAACCGGTCAAAACTACTCTGATTTTCATGATTTTTTTAAAACTTCTCCAATCTAAAATACTACAACCTTTATAGTTTAAAAATTGACGCTCTCAGTCAAGTAAAAAGTTGTAACCCAAAAAATTTAAATTTTAAGAAAAAATGATTCATATAACTTGCGAGTTCATGTAAGAACAGGACATTTACATTGAGGCAATTTTAATTGAGATACGAACCATACAAACGAAGTATGATTCAATTTTGAATATTAACCAAATAAACTTAATGTTTTTTTTAACACGATCCAGAAACTAATATCCTTGTCTGTGGTTTATCAGATTTCCGTTATGTTATATAATTATGTAGTTTTAAAGTAACACTGGCTCAAAGATTTCTATACGAAAGAAAAAGCGTCAATTTTTTAACTGTAAAGGTTGTAGTATTTTAAATAACCTTCATTTAATTATTTTTTATCGAAATCGGAGTAGTTTTGACGGGTTCCGAAGTAAAAACCTTCAGGGACTCCACTGAATCTGCCATATAGCGAAACTGACCTTAACCGAACGGTAAGTAAGGTACAGAACAACATTTGAATACAATTCTTTCTCTTTGTAAGATCCAATTATGGACGCTAGATATATCTTGTGTAATTAAATCGCTAGTGCATCGCGTTAGATATCATGTCGTAAAAAACTTGGCATTAGTCCTTATGTTTTCTTTTATGGCATTTATTAACATCTTGGTGAATACAATTTGAAATAACAGTCTCTAAAAGTAATAACTAATAATTAATTATGAGGGAACAGATGAACATACATACACATTATACACATACCGGTCAAAAATCATAACCTTGTTTTTGACTTCGCCGTAGTCGGGTAATAAATTAAGATAATAAGGAAGTAGGATCTCGGTTAAAAATTCGAGCATAAAACGAGAAATTCCTTTACTTTACCTACAAGAAAACCCAATTTTTCTAGACACTCTTAATCGTAGTTGTTCAATTAATGAGGGGAGACATCCACCATTGCAACTGTCAAATAGGTAACTGATCAAAAAAGTTGACGGCATCTGCAGTTGTAGTCATTGTGCTGATGGGCTTGGATAAAGCAATTTGAGCTGTAAATAAATTAAAAAAACATGTAAGATAAAATTACACTTGATCACCATTATCATGGTTAGGACCTTAGGCCAAAGTAAAATGAATGGACAGGCCTTACGCAAACATTTCAAACCAGAAAAATGAGGCAAAACAATTAAATAAAAATAAATAAATAAATAACGCTCACAGGCACATACATTGTAATGATCCCAAGAAAGCACTATTTATAGGCTGTTTATTATGGAAACCATACAACGACGGCACAAACATATAAACATCCATGACCGAACCGGGATTCGAACCCAGGACCCTGGTAATTGACAGTTTTACTTCGAAAATGTACTGAGATGACAGACCAAGTACCCTAATTTGTATTGAAGTGCCCTAGTTTTGCGTGCTTCAACTTAAAGCACTTTGGGCCTATCCATTCATTTTACTTTGATCTAAGGTTAGGACTGGACGACCACAAATATCGATAGTCGACATTTCACATTGTCACATCCATCACATCACTAAAATAACCTTATCAACATTACCTAATCTTTAAACAAAAAATTTTTCGATTTACCTACCATTGAAATCGCTTTTAGTTGGTAGGTTAACCACTTCCCGTCGTCCCCGTCTCGTAATAATGTAGGAATTAGGATAGGCATCAGGAGTGTGAACAAACTGGACTCTCATTGCCGGCTTTTGTCGGATGTTAGCTTAGCTTCAAAGTGTTTAGCTGTTTGCATCATAGTCTTCGTCGCAATATAATCACATTCTTGTTTAGCTTATACAAAGCAGGATCATTCAAAGACTTTAGCCATGTCTGGAATCTTTTCTCACTTCTTGGAAAAGCGTGAAGACGCACTTTAATGCTTTGCGCTCGTATAGCCAGGAATGCAACACTTCTCCGCCATATCACGTTAGCACACGGTAACACAATACCCCCGATTTTCATACATTAAATGTAAATAAATAATAATCTTATATTCAAAAATAAACTGCAATTTGCTTACGGATAGAACTGTCAATGATGTGAGTCTTGTCACTCGAGCATGTCAAGCTCATAGATAAGGAAGAACAATGCGATTTTTGAAAATCATACGAGTGACTTGGCAGTAGAAAATGTCAAAATTACTATGGAGATTATGCATCTTTCTACTGCCAAGTCGCTCGTATGATTTTCAAAAATCGCACTTCAAGAGTGTGGTGTGGTGTCTATGGCAATTTTTTTTTAAATGTCTAGTGTATCGACGAAGCACAGATTATTAAGAACTTTAACCACAGGTTATCTAGCGTTATGCAGCCTTTGTATGATCATTCCACGGCGTGCTACGGACATTGTTTGATTTCTAGAAAATACTTTATTTAACATGGCGCAGTCGGTATTGTGACCTAAGTAATATATTATTATAACAAGTGCAAAGAGAAAATTAGAATAAAACACGAAAAATTCAAATACCTACCAAAAGTAATGGAGGTTGTGCTAAGTTAAATTTTCCTACAGAAATTCGGACAATATGGCCGACAAATTCGTCCGTCAGAAATTTGAACTGGAAGTGATGGCAGTAAAATTTATTAGCGATGGGTGTTCGAGCCTTACGGCTGTAAAATACTTTTAATTTCGAGAATGAAGGCAGAAATGCAACATAAATGCACTAGAAATGCACCAGAAATGCAGTGTCACTGCGACACTACTGGTTTGTATGTATTTCTATGAAATATCCTGCGTAGCTAGCGATTGGCTAGCGACACTATTGCCGACCGCAGATCAGTAGTCTCATAAGCTCTATTCACATTACGACGGGCGGACGCGGAGGGTGCAATGTAAAATGATACCTATTTCAGTACCGATAGAGTTGACAGAGGAATACGGCGCTAGCGTCTGCTGCTGCGGTCTACAGTCGGGTTCGAAATCATGACTGCAACGACATGATGCAACGACGCGAGTTGACGCGATGTGTCGCAGCGACAAGTCGTCTACTGCTGCTGCATGTGGTCAATGTACGATGTACAAACTTGTACCTTAATGTATCTCAAATTGTCACTGTAAATTACAATTGTCTGGTTTATAAAATCGGTTTCAGATACGTATATTTTTAGCCAGGAATGAAGATATAACAATTTAATTATCGAAAAGAATTTTCCGGCGCCATATTTCATGCCGTCCTTCAATATTTACGTGCGAGGCATGGTTTTCATCAATCCAACCGCATAATAACATTAACAGCATTGTTTTTCATCGGGGCTATGAAACTAGCGAGGAATCATAAGCGTCAGCGGGAGCGGACAGTAAATTGGTGTTAACATTTATATATTCAAAGAGAACCTTGCTACTTCTGCATGCGTCGTGAATGAAAATTTTGATCGACATAATTGAGAATCGTACGAAAGTATTTTGTGCATCATCAATATCATCATCATCACATACCTACACTTTTTTTGATAAAATTTTTTTAAGTTTTCTTTTAGGCCCCGCCGCCTAAACCGTAACCGATTGAGAGGTGGTGGTTTACTTAAAACGTCTGGGTTTTTGATCACTTTCTCACAGCGCCTATTTTCGGCAAAATTTCAAACTCCGATTCGATCGCCACGCGCAAACTGTCACTTCCCCTCCCCTTTTTCCTATACCTCGACTGAAAACTTCTTCGTGTCACTGGAAACTATAGCCAACACCCCCCTCCAAGCCCGCGGCACAGAGGAAAATATGTACTAGTTTAAAAATAAAACTGGTCCCTATTATTATTATTGGGAGTTGAGGGCCTTGACAGACTGTGCCACCTGTAACCATCGCTGGTCTTTAGTGAACGCCCCTTTTAATGGATTTCTAGGATAAAATAAAATTAAACACAGATTACGATGCACTTCAAGAAAGTTGAACATCACCATAAAATTATTGGCAAAATCAGAGAACATTATGTACAAAGACGGGTCAGTCCAACTTTACCCCTGCAACAGTGAATCCTATACCACACCCGCTGGTTTCCCAGCCCCACCCGAACTAACCATATCCCCTACATACTGTTAGCTTGGAAACATAAACACCGACGATCGAGCCCTGACTATTGTTTACACGATATGGATTAATTTAGGAGTTTCCATCACGGTTCGAAGGTGAAGGAAGGGTATTGAATGTGAGGTAGGTACCTGCTTAAACCTACTACGTTGCAAGGGTACTGAATGTGAGGTACCTGCTTGAACTACGTTGCAAACAGTTGATAAAGTATCGGAATGGTGGCTAACGGTGGAGTAAGTATGTAGATCCCCAGCACGTGTTGGTCAGACGACATTGAAAGGGTCACGCGTCAGAAATGTATTATGTTTATGACGCATGCCACCCCCGAGAAAACGATAAAAATCGAGATAAGCTTCCATCTTTGTTATTTTACTACAAAAACAAACATTTAAAAAGTGAAAAATAATTCAGTCACCTATTATTGTGTTGCAAATGTGTGTTTGACTTTTTATTTCAGGTCAATTAATATGTTCGGACCGCAAGTAATGGTCAAATAAAAAAACCAATGGTCATTTCATTTCATTGCGGTCCCCTACGCAAACAACTAAAATATCTTAGAGAGAGTTAAAAAGTAAAACATACATTTGCAACACAATAATAGGTGACCGAATTATTTTTAAATGTTTGTTTTTGGCGTTGGGGGTTTTTAAACTTGTAATTTAATGTTGAAAACTACTGAACCGATTTTCACGAAACAAAGCTAAGAACACTCTCGAAAAAATTAGCTTTTTTTTTTTTAAACTCATTGAAATCGATCCACCCGTTTGGGAGCTACCATGCCACACCCACAGACAGACCGACAGACAGACAGACAGACAGACAGACAGACAGACAGACAGACAGACAGACATACAGACCGACATAGGCGTCAAACTTATAACAGCCCTCTTTTTGCGTCGGGGGTTAAAAAGAGCGCATAATATGTTCTCGTTTTCAGACTGGGAAGTTAGCTTCGATACGACCATTGCTGACTGGCTATTCTTTCAACTACAGCATGAGCAATTGAAAATGACATGAAATGAATGAAAATATAGCCGTAGATCCTTTGTAAAATCAATCATCATTAATTTCCTCCGTGATTTAGAAATATCTCATAAACCCCGGTTTTACAAACTTAAATCCAGACCAGAAATAACTGTTCATTAACTAGAATTGTGTTGTTTTAATCTACAGAGAAATATAAGCCATACATACGTCAAAAGTACATTAAATCAATCAACAAATACGTGATTTGTTTGGGAGCTACTACTGGGTGTTTATTAAATTATTTTTGGACCAGAACGTTGGAATCGATTTAGTGTTAATCTTCTATTGTTCAATCCCGTGCAGGTACCTAAACAACGATTGTTCAATAGTTCATGTACTCATACCCAATCATATTTATAATGTAAGATCGCTAATATTGTACATGAACAATAAATGAATTGAATTGAATTGTTTTCCTGTAGCCAGTTCAGTAGGGGTGGTTGTTATCTCTTTGCCGATTTTACAGGCTGTAAACTAAAAAGAGTTACTAAAGTAAATACTAAGGGGGTGCTTCAGACCATCAAACATGAACAACATTCTCTATGGTAAACCAACAACGTTAAAATCGCGAAAAAACATCAGCTATCTATTTATCTATCTATCTATAACGTCACGCCTCTTTCCCAGTGGGGTAGACAGAGACCAGGGCGCGGAATTTACTACTATCCTTACATACCTCTTTTGCCTCATGCACATCCATACATCTCTTTATACATGCCCGTCAGTTTCGAGTACTCCGTACCTCCTCCTTTTTGTAGGACGCAACCATAGACGCAACTGATTTGATCAGCATACGTCCTACAAGGGCACCCTCTGCCGACACTTCCACTCACTTTAGCAACATATATCTCTTTCGTACATCTGCTCTCACTCATCCTCTCCACTCCACATGATCAAACCAACGAAGCATACCTTTCTCTATTCTTGTCACAGCATCTTCTTTCAATTTACATCGATCTCTTATCACACGATTTCTCACTCTATCTCTCAGCGTCACACCACACAAACTACGCAAGGAACGCATTTCAACAGCATTCATTTTACTTTCATGCTTCTTCTGCTAAACCCAGCACTCACTACCATACATAAAAAAATCAGCTGTCCTATATAAAACTGCAATCCTACTCTAACAAAATATATGGGACAACCGTTTTTTTTCCCTTCCCCATTTTCAATGTTGGTCCTGTAAAGAAAGTTGTTCAGTTTGATGGTTGCCACCCCTGTAAATTTCGAAAGTGTTTAAAAATCATCTAGTATTGCAGAGACAAAATTTGCGCTCCCCTAGGGGGCGAAACGATCACAATTTAGCACTCTCTATGTATTCAAGACACGGTCACTAAAACAAACAATCGGTACATAAAAGCATAAGTATCTGTGTGCACAGATATATGCAATATGTACAGAGAGAGACATATGGCCGGGAATAATGGGCGGAACATTGACGTCAATGCAAATACTACGGTCAAATAGGAGACCGAAACTATAGGTGTTAATTGGGATTGTACGATATCTTATTCGTAGTCCCATAGAGGATTTAGATGGCAGATTAAAGCCAGTTTTTTTACCGTTTCGAAACTTTCAGGGGTGGTTCAGATCATCGAAGTGAACAACTTTTATTATAGGAGCAAACGTGAAATCGCAAAAAAAAAATCACAGAAGACTGTTTCCATACTAAACCGCAATGAGTAAATAAGTATGAGACAGCTAATTTTCGATGCGATTTCAGGTTTGCTCCTATAGTAAAAGTTGTTAAGTTTGATGGTCTGAACCACCACTGAAAGTTTCGAAACCGCAAAAAAAAAACATTTATCGTGGCTCAAAGTTCTCGATACAAATCTTAAATTAATCATAGCATTGAAACTATATATTTTAACGACAATCTGACAAATGTAAAGCATAGATATTGGTTTCTAGATCGTGCCTAAAAAAAATCAGAGTTTAATTGGTTAATATTGAAACTAGGACGGTATTTCACGTTTGTATGCAGCTCGCATTAGCGCTTTCGGAAAATGGCTAGTATAGAAAGAATGTAGAACCGCTAGGTTACCTGCAATCCAACCTTAATGTATCTACTAAGCGTCGCTAAACATTCTATTTCTAGTCGAAGTTTACACGTCCGCGTCGATCTAGCGGGCAGTAAATCAAAACTCGCAAACATTTTCATTATTACCACCGGGGCGCTAGAGTGCGTCATGGGCCCGTGCTATGAGAGGTAGCGGGCAAGAATTCTGCGTCACGGGCACGCTATAGGAGCGCGTGAGGCGCTGTCCTATTGCCATCGCTCGCGCGATCACTCGTGCGTCCGACGAAAATGATTGTGCGACCGTGCGTTTAAACATTTATATCTGAATAGAAATAGAAAAATTCGATCGCACGACATTCCGCAGATATGAGTATGTTTAAACGCACGGTCGCACAATCATTTTCGTCGGACGCACGAGCACGAGTGATCGCGCGAGCGATGGCAATAGGACTGCGTCTAAGAGTGAATTACCGGATCAATGTTGTCTCTGCCACGGAGGAGCCAAGACCACAAGCAAAATCTTCTTGTCGGGCCCCAAGAGACAGCCCCGGATCTACGATTTTTCCGAAGCGGAGCAAAAACATGACATTGGCCTTGTGGCCCCTCCGAGGGTGAAGCTATATTTTTTTTTCCATGGAGGCTAGGTCCAGGCTAAGTGGTTGGAATAACATCTAAAACTTAGAGCGAGTGAAGCGAGCTCGAGATTTTACTGCAATATATGATTAACTCGCGTCACAAATACGCAAAATCAAATTCTGCAATAGGTAATGACTGCAATACGATTTAAAACGAAGAGCTAGGAAGCGAGCTCGAGATTTCACTGTAATATAATGAGATGACTGCAATACGTTTTGAAATCAGTAGCGAGCGAAGCGAGCACATTTTTTTGCATAGCATAGCAGAACCTCTTTGTCTCCCAAGAGACAATATAGAAGCCAAGCCCCCGAGGCCGAATTACCTTAGAGTTCCTCATGGGCGTAGCTAGGCGGGGCACCGCTGTATTTCTAGGAGAGGCAATGAGTTTTCTAGGGAGGGCCCCAGAAAACACATTGCACCTCCTAGAAATACAGAATTTACCGAAATGAAAACCCGAGTCCAAGAAACATTACCAAATATCACCATCTGATTAATTAATTCGTACAGTACCAGGACAATTAGTGCGCTCATCAATCTTCATTTACGTATACCAGACCAGAGTCATGAGAACCGGAAGTCCTTTAGTAATTAAAAATCAATTTTACAAAATCGGGTGCAACTAAATCATTCTCTTCTACGTCCGTCAGTCTAGCAGACTCCCAGTAGTTCTATGGAACTGCAATAACTTACGTTTCACTTTTTACTTTCGACCAATCCAATATCGGTTTTGTTTGAAACTAATTAAGAATTTGACAAACCGCCAAATTCCGTTGTGCAATTATTTACACGAAGTCTTGCATCAATTTAAACTGCACACGTTAATGACGGCAACATACACGTGGGTTTGAATCGATCTTCATTTGGTTCGATTGGGATCGTGCCCGCAGAAAAGAGAACCGGTAGAAATCGCATTAAATTCAACCTTATTTACACCAGTCTTATGACTAAATCTTCATAAAATGTTAATGGTGCTTTTTCGTACATAACACACACACACAGACACACACGCGCACACGCACGCACACACACACTTACTGCTTATCTTGCCTCTTCGATATCCATTAGACAGATTCTCAAAAAAATTGTCTTGAGTTTTTTAAGTTCGCCACCCATTTTAGCAACGTATGAACGTTTTAAAGTCTTTTACATACTAGTGTTACATCGATCTTCAGTGCCGTCCCTTACTTAATAATTATTATGTCGGCCTTTGCCCAGCAGTGGGACACAAAACAGACTAAATAAAAAATAAAAAAAAATATTATTATCTTATAAATCAATCACAAACACGTCAAATAAAAAACAAAACTTCTAACTATAAAAACGGCAGACTGAAGAAAATATGATAGTTAACAAAAACAAAAGGTTAAAAACACAAGTACCCTTTACCTACAAAAATAGCAAATCTAAACAAACAATGGTTGTGCGGCTAAATGAATGTGCGAACGATACGTAAATTAACACAATTCACAATTAAAAAGGACAAAACATAAGATTAAATACATACAAGTGAAGTATTTCAGCAACAAAACTATATGACTAGATAACAGAGAATGTCGAATTTATTATTTTAATTTAGCTCACGACTATATTCAAAACTCGAGAGGTATTCTTAATACTCAGAACATTCACGTTTCACTAGTAGTACCGTCACTTTGTTCAATGAGACGGGTAGTGAGCCCGTGGCCACTTATAATGGACAGTGGGTATACAAGCCTCAAAATTGAAGCAGGCAGGTTTCCTCACGATGTTTTCCTTCACCGACATGCCAGTGGTGTTACAAATCGTACATAAATTCCGAAAAACTCATTAGTATGAGTCTGCATGGACGGGGATCGAATCATCGCCTCCTGCACGGCAATTATGGTTACTTGCCACTATACCACCATGGTGGTTATGTCAAATTATTACGGATCATTTATTGTTTATTGCAATAGTTAAGAGGGCTATCGCAGTCCAGTGGCGCCCTCATCACATTAAAAAAGATTTCTCAATAAAGAAAGCCTAAATTAAAAAAGTGCTCAACAGATAAACTACAAAAGCCTTCAAGCCATTGTTATACAATACTTTTATAGGTTCTAAACATTCCACTATTAGACAATTTCGAATAAAAACAAAAGCGGCCGCTTTTTTTCTTTTTCAAAATTTGTATGTTTAGACCATAAAGGTACGAGAGACACGACGACGACTACGTAAGAGAGACAGTGACAGCTGAGAGAGCGAGATGTACCTAGCGGCATGCCTGTATAATAGAAAGAGATACGTGACGCGGGGCAATAGAACCGTTTTTGGGGATTTGGAGTCCTGGTAAAAATTCGGTTTCTGTGAATAAGCGTGAACCTAAAGTGAAATCGTAAATAATTTTGTGAAATATACTAACACTGTTTCATTAAATTATTCACCATTTCACGTTAGATTGAGAATTATACACAGAAATCGAATTTTTACCCTGCCGAGGACTCCAAAAAACGTCCAAAAACGGTTACATTTGACAACTCATGTCACTTACTCTATTCCGTAAGGTATAATATCTTTATGGTTTAGACCTTTAAAAACCCTATAAAAGTATTCTATGAAAATAGCTTGAAGGCTTTTGTAGTTTCATCTGTTGAGCACTTTTTTTAATTTAGGCTTTCTTTATTGAGAAATCTTTTTTAATGTGATGAGGGCGCCACTGGACTGCGATAGCCCTCTTAAGGTTTAGGTAAGTAGGTACATAACTACAAAGAATGTACTCTACTTTGAACACTTCAGATATACCACTGCTTTATATTATGCACATGTGCTCAGATTTAAACAAATATTATAATAGTCTTTCCGTTTTGCAGACAAAATTATAAGATTATTTAATTGATTTACAGAACACATATCTGACAGTATGTACATGAATTTTTCTAATCCAGTTATATCCAGTATAGGTTTCTTACCGTTAAAGTTCCTGTCAAATATATCTTTTAGATATTATGATATTAATCTATCCGGCAGGTTCTCTGTTATCTAGTCAACAGAAAAAATATGAATAAATTACTATTCTTGATAACTTACTTTTAACTTGTATGCCAATTGTTTTGTTTGGTGACATGACTTCAATCATTCTGTCATATTCTGGATGATCAGAAACTTTGATACAACCATCCACTTTTTAGGACTGCAATTATAGCTATTTTGTAAACCAAAAATTTGAGCAAAGTTATGGCAGGGAAACGTAGTGTTACATTACAACCTGGAGTTCGATTTTTGAATCTCATACGTTGAACTCAGCCGTTGAAAATATATGGAGATACGCATCTTTCTACTGCTGATTTGACTTTCAAAAATCGCACTCCTTAAGTATAATTTTTTATGTCAAATCAGCAGTAGAAAGATGCATGTCTCCATAGTAATATTGACATTATCAACTGCTGAGCTCAGCGAATGAGTCTCAAAAATCGCACTCCTGACGGCTTGCAACCAACTAATAATAATGTCAAATGAAAGTACAATTCAAGTTACACAAAAATAGGCCATTGTAGTGGCTGTTCAAAAAATTTGATTTCTTCTGACATTTGGTTTTGGGTTATTAATTATTATTATCTGTCTTCATTCACAATTTAGTTTCATTCGTGCTAATTTAACCGGGGCATACAGACATAGAATGGACGGAACTATAAAGGTCCCTTGTTTGATTAGAGTCCTAAATAAAACAGTGATAAAGATTGCCCAATGCTACCAATAGTCACTGGATGGTAATAACACTAATTAATTTGACCAATAGCCTTGCCTAGCCCTATTTGATTACTTGAATTAACTAATGAAAGGAGTGGTCCATGTTTGAATTATATTGTCATATCAACGCCATAATGTGCGAAACAGAACTGACCAGGATCACAGGAGTAAGTATTATATAGATGACAGCGTATACTGCAAAGGGATATGACGAAAATGTATGAGAAATCATACTTTGACAGGCTAAGGTGCCAGATTTTGTAAGCAATTTCAACTGTCACCAAAAATACTGCATATGCAGAAGGAGACTAACAACATAGATTTTCTCTCACTCTGTGTAATTAGCGTATAAGCCTGCCTCGTTTTCGCGACTACGATTATTTTATGCTCGGTCCAGCTATTCTCTTTCTAATGTCAAAACCATGTCACCAAACCGTTTATAAACTAAAATGAATAAAAAACAAAAGGTGAACACACTTCTAGCGACTGGGCATCTATGGTTCGACTCACGATGAGGTCGTCCTCCCGGATCTTGTCAGAGTTCTTGCTGGCAGCTCTGAACGTAGCCGCTACACTCTTCTGCTCGTCTTTGGTCAGAAGCGTACATTTTGCCGCTAGCTTCTTGCTTGTATTGCCCATTCTGAAAAGATTTCATTGCTATACATTTTTTTATTTATTGTTTTGTTAAGTATATTTATTAAATACTAGAGTTACCCCGCGATTTTGTCCGCACAAATTATATACCAGATCTTAATTCAGATCATAAGCTTGCTCTAAATATACATCTTATAAGACTTGTCCAGAATATTATTGTGAAAAAAAATAATTTTAAATATTCACAAGGTGCTTATTTGCACCTGAATATGTGATCAATAAAAAATTAAACATAACATAAATACACTTTATTTGCACACCAAAAACATACAAGAAAACAATAGATAATTTGTGTATTCTGATTTTTTGCTTAGCCACCATATTTTTAGATTATGGTACTTTGATTGGGTCTAGATTCTGATAATCTGTGTGACTATATCCAAGATACATTTTTTAACCGACTGCGCGACGCAAAGGAAGGGTAAAATGTGTTATTTTTAAAATTCAGAATGGGCTTGCACTTATATATTTGTTGAATCTTAAAATTAATTAAGAAGGAATTATTATTAATCTTGATATCTAACCAGTTCTTTACTATTGCTTCACAACTAATGGAATAATACAGAATACAATAAGACATACAAGTAATGCGGACATAATGGTAAAATATGTTACAAAAATAAAAATTATCAATTTTTAGTTGTGTTGTTTGATTTAGATTTTATGTTTATTTGAACTGGACTGTAATTTTGTAATGTTATGATTATTTGATTTATTGTTAATTGAATATAATACATAAGTAATTATAGTCTTGAAAAAAATTTAAAAATTTTGATTCATTACTATGTAGGTACATTATAATGTGGCAATGCAATAAATATATCTGAAATATATCTAATTTATTTAATTGATCAATTAATATAGTAAAGATACAGCTGTTATTAAATATTTAGAGTGAATAGGAAATTAGAAAATAAATACCTATGTTGTACCTATGTTGGGACCAAATCTTAAGAGGATAGGCAGGCTGAAATGCTAATTTGGAGATAGGTCCCTTTACCGACCGTATACATATTTATCAGATGATCCGCCCCGGTGGGGTGGGGTGGGGTATATGAGTGGGGCACTCATACACCCCACCAACTAGAGCGCGAAAGAGACAACTGCAGCTCAGACCGATGTTATATACAAAAAATTTATGAAATCGGCATTTCGTATTCCCCTGTTTCCTCCTCCAAAACTAAACCGATTTTAATAATTCTTTCAAAAATAATATGAGAAGGACTTTGGCTATGTTCAGATGTTTTGCTTTTTTTATGTATATTCGTCAAATTTGTTTACTGGATGTCTGAAAATGGGCGGTAAAAATTTTCATTTTCGAAGGTCCCTAGTTCTTACAGTATTAATTACTGTAAGAACTAGGGACCTTTAATGCAAAAAAGCAAAACATAGGGACATGGCAGAGATGACATACCTAGATTGTTCTAGTGACATGTTCTAGTGTTATTTCTCAGGGAAAAAACAGGGGAATACGTTTGTATGGAGTAAAACATACTGGTCTATCCTCTTAAATATCAATTAACATAACTAATGATAATGAAGCTATAAATAAATGGGTCACGAGTGCAAATCACCGACTTTGTCCTCTAAAGTTTAACACATATGATCATGAATGATCAATGTCGCGTTCTGACCTTAGAAATTCTACCAGTAGTTTTAACAGTTCGTAACTTATCTTCTTGAATCATAGCGCCTTATCTATAGAATACGCAAACAAAATACAACAATCACGTGCTAGTCGAAATGTTTCCGAAGTAAATAGTGAAAGAAAATAACAAAAACATTACCTTTTTTCATCAAAAACAAATTAGAATAAATATTTACTACATGAACACTAGAAAAATTTTTTGTTTTATCAATTCTAAAACATTATTGCACATAATCTCGAGTACTATCACTTCATAGATGAAACGATTACGAGATAAACGTATTTATTTCACGGCACATTACTAAAATTAGCAGAAATCAATAATTATTCCGAAATGAAAAATTTCCCTTTTTAGGTTACCTGTCAATTATTTTTTTTAATAACTTTTCGGGCAATGGAAAACAAACAAAAGGACCCGTTCACACAATCTAGAGGCGCAGCGGAAAAACACAACTTGCGCAAATCATCGCCAAATAGCGACTGGCTTATCGGCGAGTGCTCTCGTAGTGGATTTTTCATTTGATTCTATAAATAGCACCATAGAACCTTACTTGTTAATATTTGAGAATTTTTATTTTTCTTTTAGTAGGTAGGCATAAGTTTCATTCGATTTTCACGTCCTACGTGTATTAAAATAATGGTTACCACGCCGGACTGCCAAACCAGGGTCCTGGGTTCGAATCCCGGTTCGGTCATGGATGTTATATGTTCGTGCCGTTGTTGTATGGTTTGGTTTCCATATTAAACAAGCCTATAGTGCTTAACTTGGGATCATTACAATGTACATGCCTGTGAGCGTTATTTATTTATTAAAGACGTTTCAGAATCAGAATGTATAAATTTCAAGATTTAAATGCGAATAATAAGAAAATTCAGAACTGCTAGCTTAACTATACTTACAAGGTGTAAAATTAAATGGGACACTTACTTAAAGGGGTGCTTCAGACCATCAAACAGAACAACTTTTAATATGGGACCAACACCAAAAATCGCAAAAAAAATTCCGCTTTCTCATACAAAAGTGCAAACATAACTCGACTGAAATGTATAGGAATGGGAAAGCTGATTTTTTCTCGCAATTTGGATATTGAAGTGCGATTTTTGAAAATCATACGAGCGACTTGGAGTGCGATTTTTGAAAATCATACGAGCGACTTGACATTCGCATACGAATTGAGATTTTCATTCCGAGTGGTTACGTTTTTCTCTATTTTTGAAATCGTTCGGATGTGCCAAAACCGTTTCGATTCACACAGAAAACGTTTCAATTGAACGAACGAACGAATGAATGGTTTCATAGTAACATTTGAAATCGGACTTTACCGCCAAAATTATGGGTTAACGGAACGTAGAAAAAAAGTTAAATCTGTTGACGTCTGACAACATTACAAACGTCAAACATTCGAGTGGTAGAATTGGATACGAGTGGTTCGGAGCACTCGTTGCAAGTGATAGAAAGTTGAATTCAAAAATGGCAAATCATCGATTTTACGTCATTTTCTACTACTCGTTTTGAACGTCTGATTTTCAAAAATCGCACTCTTGGCAATAGAAAGTGTCAAAATTACTATGGAGATTATGCATCTTTCTACTGCCAAGTCGCTCGTATGATTTTCAAAAATCGCACTTTTGGTCCCATAGAGAAAGTTGTTCAGTTTGATGGTCGACTGAGAATTTATGCGTGTGTAGAAAAAAACTAATAAGAAAATATGCGAATGGATAAAAAAAAGTTTGGGGAAAAACGCAACTGGAATTTTTTCTACTAGGAAAAAACAATTTTGGGTATTTTATCTATACAGTCGTCTGAATCACCTCCTTTCTTTTCTCCATGGAATCACCCCTTTAAGTCAGTGTCCCATTTAATTTTACACCCTGTATAGTTAGGTTTAGGTACCTACTTAGCAGTTATTTCTTAATAGGTAGGTACAAAGCCCTTCTAATCCCTCTAATCTCATAACCTACCATTAGCGAAAAATCATAAACTGCAATTCTTCTCATTGCTGCATTCTCGAGCGTACATTTACTGTTGAAAGTAGCAAGGGGTGTGGTTTTAATTAGGAAATTTTTTGGTCATTCTGTACTTATAGTAATAGGGATAGATCCCCCCCCCCCCCGGGCTGGATACGTGCTTGTTTCACCACTAGTAGTTTTTATTACACTAGGAAGCAACCCGATCTGTAAAACTTCTTGGTTTGATCATTTTCTACTGTTGATTTCAACATGTGCCTTTACCTTTATAAAATCGCACTTCTGATATTTTTAAAAAGTATTTTTTAAGGAGTTTCACATTTCATAACAGCAGAAGTGCGATTTTTGAAAATCTTACGAGCGACTTGGCAGTAGAAAGTGTCAAAATTACTATGGAGATTATGCATCTTTCTACTGCCAAGTCGCTCGTATGATTTTCAAAAATCGCACTTCAGAGCTGAAGTGCGATTTTTGAAAATCATACGAGCGACTTGGCGGTAGAAAATGTCAAAATTACTATGGAGATTATGCATCTTTCTACTGCCAAGTCGCTCGTATGATTTTCAAAAATCGCACTTCATAACAGGGTTTCGTTCAAGTTCAAGGAATATAACTACTCTCGTTTCGTTCAAAGAGGTTTCGTTGGGGTTTCGTGGGGAATTCATTTTTTCAATATGGTAGCACCATAGACGAATAATTTTTCGGGGTTTTTGGCGGGATTTGAACAGATACTTTTGGAGTCCTCATATTTCGTCGAATTTTTATTGTTTATAGTGAGTTTTGGTTCGT
This sequence comes from Agonopterix subpropinquella, assembly GCA_922987775.1. Taxonomy (NCBI): domain Eukaryota; kingdom Metazoa; phylum Arthropoda; class Insecta; order Lepidoptera; family Depressariidae; genus Agonopterix; species Agonopterix subpropinquella. Next base: position 4,781,317 of record OV277694.1, on the reverse strand, counting down.
AAAATCGGTGTTGTTTTGCGTAACAAAGTGTCGTGCAAGTGAACAATATACAGTTCAGTGAAATATGATGGTGTGGGTCGTGAACAGGAAAAGTGTTCCGTTCTTTTGTAGCGCGGCAAGCGGTCGGTTCACCTTTTTCCTGTGGACTTCTCTGCGTTTCCTGCGTTTCTCGATTGCCTCCAAAAACTCCAAAGAAGCGTTGAAACGTCGAACACCAACGTTTTATTTGCTATAAATGAGAAACAATAATTTGCTTAAAAAGACTGGCTCAAAAGGAAAGAAAATCCAGAGCCGTTAAAAACTTTCAAAAAAAAAAAAAAAGAATTTTTCGCTTACGCTGGAGTGCGATTTTTGAAAATCATACGAGCGACTTGACATTCGCATACGAATTGAGATTTTCATTCCGAGTGGTTACGTTTTTCTCTATTTTTTTGAAATCGTTCGGATGTGCCAAAACCGTTTCGATTCACACAGAAAACGTTTCAATTGAACGAACGAACGAATGAATGGTTTCATAGTAACATTTCAAAACGGACTTTACCGCCAAAATTATGGGTTAACGGAACGTAGAAAAAAAGTTAAATCTGTTGACGTCTGACAACATTACAAACGTCAAACATTCGAGTGCACAGATTACTGATATGTAGCAAGCTACAGATGCGACAGTGAAATTTGCACTTAGTTCCATTATTTCCGTTGTGGCGTTCTGTCGTCAAACTAATGTATATAGAACTTGTAGTTATAGGTATGTATACACTGATTCCAGGATGCAAAAATAGGGATATTTGACCAAGGAACAAACTATTCAACGATATTATTATGTCATACGACGGAGAAGAATTGAGGCTTCTCAAGGATTCTAAACTCAAGCTAAAATACCAGGAAAATCACAAGATATAAGCTTCTGACGCAACAACACGGCATGAGGCTGCTGTTGTTGTAAGTTCAATATGGCGTTGTATCTCGTCTTCATTGGGAAACAGCGCCACAACGGAAACAATGGAACTAAGCTGTCATAGGCCTGTTCGAGTGGTAGAATTGGATACGAGTGGTTCGGAGCACTCGTTGCAAGTGATAGAAAGTTGAATTCAAAAATGGCAAATCATCGATTTTACGCAAAGACATATATATTACTAGCGTAAGGACATGGCCTATGAGCTTGACTATTGTCCCCAGTGATGGAGAACCAATGTATCATCTTACTGGCTGGAAAAAGTGTAAAGTTTGTATCTATGATTTATTATGATTTGTTAGCTGTGGTGGTATTGTCAAAAAGATGGAGATGGTTTTGTTTTGAACGTAAAATGTAGAAATGAAGAAAATAAAAGTTTAAGTTGATAAAATATTTTTATTAAACGAAGCACCTCACCAATAGTGGTAGCAGAGCGTGGTTTACTGAAATTTATACCTGCGGGAAAATAAGATTAATTAGGATTAAAAAGACGAAAGATGGCGGAAACAATAAACGCGAATATAAAACAGTTCGACGGAACAAATTTTTCAACGTGGTTATTTCGAATTAAAAGCTGGTTAAATGAAAATGATTGTCTGGGGGCAATCGAAGACAAATTGTTTGCAAGCCTTCCGGAAAACAAGAAGTTGGAGGTGAAAGCAAAAAATATCGTAATTAGTGGAATAGCAGATACACATTTAGAATATATTAAAAATGAAGACACAGCATATAGAATGATACAAAATTTAGAAGCGAATTTTACTAAGAAAAGCACAAGGGGAAAAATTTATCTAAGACGGAATTTGAGTGAGATGAGATTTGATGAACGAACCTCCATGATGAAACACCTTATAGAAATGGAGGAGATTTTTTCACAGCTTAAAGATGCTGGGTCTACACTCACAGAAGAAGAAAAGGTCAATTATGTGTTGCTGTCGATGCCTAAAACGTACGAAATGGTCGTAACAACTCTAGAAATGATAGAAAACTTGAAGTTGGATTTTGTAAAGGATAGACTTCTTGGAGAAGAAGAGAAACGTCAAAAGGATAATCGGAACTATGGCGGACTGGACAATGCTGCCTTTCTATGTTATAAATGTAACTTACCCGGACATAAACAATTTGAATGTAAGCGTCAACCATCAGGAAGAGGAGTTCGAGGAGGATTTTCAGGTCGAGGCCACCAGATATCATCTAGAGGATATGGAGATAATAATCAAGGATTTATGAGAGGAACAGGGTCACCATCTAGAGGATACGGTGATAATAATCAAGGATTTATAAGAGGAACAGGGTCGTCAGGATACCAAGGACAATCGAGAGGAAGGTATGCCGCCGGAGCGAGACGAGGACGCGGATGGAACTTTGGACGAGGAGCAGGATGGAGTAATGGAAGAGAATATGGTAGAGGAGATTCCAATACATTTTCAGCAGAGACAGATGATATTGGATTTACCGACGATACAGGTGAGGTACACGCAGAGACGGGTGACATTGGAATTGCCGACAATACAGGTGAGGTACACAACTGTTATGAAAGTAATAAATTAGTATGGTGTGTAGACTCTGGGTCATCGGACCACCTTACAAACAGAAAGGACTTATTTACGGAGTATGTGGACTTTAAAATACCTAAAAACATTGAGGCTGCTAAAAGTGGTGTTACATTGAAAGCAGTGGGAATTGGAAATATAAACGTGAAATGTTTTGTTGGTAAGAGATCTACGGACTGTACTATTAAAAATGTTTTCTATGTACCGGACTTGAGAAAGAATTTATTGTCAGTGTCAAAATTGGAAAGTAACGGTAAAAGAGTAGAATTTTGTAACGGGAAAGTTAGGGTTTATCACGCGAATTACTTATTAATGATTGGAAATAATGAAGGGTCATTGTATACGATTGAAATGCAATTGAACAATTCAAATTGTAATTTTTTATCTAGTAATGATGAGGTCATACAGCTGTGGCACAGGCGGTTTGGTCATTTGGGGTTAAGAAGCTTGAGTACATTGACACACAAAAATTTAGTAGAAGGATTAAATGATTTAAAAGGTTTACCAATCAATGAAAATGCACTATGTGAGCCTTGTGTGCTAGGAAAAATGACTAGGCAACCGTTCAATAGAATCGGGTATAGAGCGAAGTCTCCATTAGAGCTAGTTCACACTGATGTATGTGGTCCCATAACTCCTATAACTAGGGAAGGATATCGATATTTTCTAACATTTATAGACGATTATACACATTTTACTATGATATATCTTTTAAAAGAAAAGTCTGAAGTATTTGAAAGTTTCAAAACTTATTATTATTATGTTACAAATTATTTTAACACGAACTTACGTAAACTCAGAGCTGATAATGGAGGTGAGTATACTTCTGGGGAAATTCAGAGATTCTGTAATTATGAGGGAATAAGTCTTCAATACACTGTTCCATACAATCCTGAAATGAATGGTGTCGCAGAAAGAATGAACCGAACAATCATGGACAAGGCGAGGATAATTTTATCTGAATCAGGATTAGGAAAAGAATTCTGGGGAGATGCAGTATTGTACTCTGCATACGTTACTAACAGGAGCCCAACAGTAGGAAAGGAAGAGACACCATGTGAATTATGGACCGGACGGAAACCAGATGTGTCATTTATGCGAGTATTTGGAAGTATCGCATACAATCATGTACCTAAGCAGTTGAGGCAAAAACTTGACAATCCAGGGAAAAGAATGATTATGATTGGATATTGCACATCAGGATATAAATTATATGACGAAGAGAATAAAAGGACTGTAGTGGGTAGGAATGTCATATTTGATGAAAGAAGAAACATGGATAAGAATATAATCTACGTACCAGAACAGGGAAATGACAAAGAAAGTGAAGAAGGTGAAAATAAAAGAGAGAGAGAAAGTACAAGAAAAGAACATAATTCGAGAGAAAATTCAAGAAAGATACAAGAACATGAAGATGAAGAAATTGAAGAAAAGATTAAAGAGACTCCCAAAAAGAAACAAGTTGGAAATAAAGAAGAGAATACGGAAACAGGGAGAGGCAGGAGACATAAAAGATTACCAAAGAGGTTTGAAGATTATGAAATAGATCTAAGTGATGATGAAGAGTGTTTGTTTGCATATATGACAAGTCATGAGAATGTTCCTATCAGTTTTGAAGAAATAGAGCAAAGAGAAGATAAAAAACAGTGGGAAAAAGCAGTAAAAGAAGAATTAAAAGTTATAGAAGAGAGTAAAACTTGGAAAATTGTACCTAAACCAGAAAATGAAAAGTTGATTGACTGCAAATGGATATTTACCAGAAAAGAAGTAGGAAATGAAGAAATTTATAAAGCAAGGTTGGTAGTTCGTGGATTTAAGCAGAAGGATAAATTAGAAGATATTTATTCACCAGTTCTGAAACTCCAAACATTGAGAATTTTGTTATCAGTTGCTGCACATAAGGATTTTCATATAAGCCAAATGGATGTTAAAGGGGCTTTCTTATATGGAGATATTAAAGAAGATGTTTATCTTCAACCACCAGAGGGATTAGAGATTCCAGAAGGTTATGTGTTGAAACTTACCAAGTCATTATACGGATTGAAGAAATCACCAAAGTATTGGTATGAAAAATTCCATGATACAATTACAGGATATGGTTTTAAAAGATCACAAAATGATTACTGCCTATATACAAAGGGAGAGTTATATTTATTATTATATGTCGACGATATACTCATTATGGGAAAAGATGTACAGGAAAACGAAAAGGTTAAACAATTTTTATGCACCAAATTCAGAATGAAAGATTTAGGTTGTGATAATTTAACTTATTTAGGAATTTCGATTAACAAGATGCCAGGGGAGGTTCATATAAATCAGACTAAGTATTTAAATGGTGTTTTACGTAAATATAACATGCAAGATTGTAAGGGTTGCGAGACACCAATGGATCCAAATTTTGTTTTGAGTATTGAACTCAGTGAAATTGATTTCAATTGGGAATACAAGTGTAGATCATTGATTGGATCCTTAATGTATGCTATGATAGGTTCAAGACCTGATATTGCGACTGCCGTATGTTACCTCAGTAGATTTCAATCTCAACCATGCGAAAAATTATACAAAGCTTTGAAAAGGATTTTGAGATATGTTAAGCAAACTGTAAGCTATTCTTTAATTTATAAGAAAAGTGATTGTAAACCAGATTTTGTTTTGATGGGTTATGCAGATGCTGACTTTGCGAGAGATGAAACAGATAGGAAGTCAACTTCTGGATACTTATTCAAGTTATTTGATAACACTGTAATTTGGAGATCTAAAAAACAGTCAACGGTTTCTCTTAGTACAACTGAAGCAGAATTAATTTCACTATGTGAGGCTTCTATGGAAGCTTGTTGGTTGATGAAAATGTTATCAGACTTAAATATAAAGATTGAAAATGTCGTTATTTTTGAAGATAATTCTAGCACTATTAAGACAGTTAATAATCCAGATCAAAAGCGGTTAAAGCATCTTGATGTAAAATTTAATTTTATAAAGCAGAAAGTTGAAGAGGGATCTATTATTGTAAAGTATATTTCAACAACGGAGCAAATAGCTGATATTTTGACAAAACCTTTGCCTAAGATAAAGTTTTTAAACTGTGTTAAGTGGATAGGTATGTATTGAAAGATGAAACATTGAGGGAGAGTGATGGAGAACCAATGTATCATCTTACTGGCTGGAAAAAGTGTAAAGTTTGTATCTATGATTTATTATGATTTGTTAGCTGTGGTGGTATTGTCAAAAAGATGGAGATGGTTTTGTTTTGAACGTAAAATGTAGAAATGAAGAAAATAAAAGTTTAAGTTGATAAAATATTTTTATTAAACGAAGCACCTCACCAATACCCAGTTCGTTGGCTCTAAAATGCAAGGAAAAATGTCAATTTAGAGCACTACAAATATATGACACGATATAGTTCGTATACGAGTTATGACAGATCAGATGGCGCAAATTTTTGATTCTGTGAAGGTTTTTGTAAAATATTCTGACGGGCCTATCCTTACGCTAGTAATATATAAATCTATGATTTTACGTCATTTTCTACTACTCGTTTTGAACGTCTGATTTTCAAAAATCGCACTCCTGGTAGCACCCAATAGCACCGGATTCTTTTGACGTTTTATTTGACACTTTGGCGTTTCTACTACCAGACTAAAAAAAATGTTTTGGATTTAGAAGCTTATCTAGATTTTTTATAATTTGATAAATCATTACAAAGGTACCCAGGATGATCACTATTGTTAATGTGTACATAATTCTGATTTATATCAGTTTTGTACATTCATATATTTATGAAAACTATCAATTAAGGAATTATTTTTGTTTTAGTAGAATTTAAAATTTACAACGTCGCTCCAGACGCCATGACATGACTTGAAAAATCACAAAATCATCTATCAAAATCAAATCGTGTTCCCGAATTTGTTCGGCGCTTTGTTTCGTTGTTTTTCTCATGAGCTCAACAGTGTGAAAGAAATAATACATGATGACTTTAATGAAGATGGAGGTGGACTCCGCCAAAGGCGAAGGCTTCCGCCCCTACTACATTACGAAGATCGAAGAACTACAGCTGATCGTGGCGGAGAAATCTCAAAACCTTCGTCGTCTCCAAGCGCAGAGGAATGAGCTGAACGCCAAAGTACGTATGCTTCGTGAGGAGCTGCAACTCCTTCAAGAACAGGGCTCCTACGTCGGCGAGGTTGTCAAACCTATGGACAAAAAGAAGGTGCTCGTAAAAGTACACCCCGAAGGCAAATTCGTCGTCGATCTAGACAAGAACGTGGACATAAACGATGTGACGGCAAACTGCCGCGTCGCGCTTCGCAACGAAAGCTACACTTTGCACAAAATCCTTCCAAACAAAGTCGATCCTTTAGTCTCTCTTATGATGGTGGAGAAAGTCCCTGATTCCACTTACGAGATGGTAGGAGGGTTAGACAAGCAAATTAAGGAGATTAAGGAGGTCATAGAGTTACCTGTGAAGCATCCGGAGCTATTTGATGCGTTAGGTATCGCTCAGCCGAAAGGTGTGCTATTATATGGACCTCCAGGTACCGGGAAGACCTTGCTGGCAAGAGCCGTAGCCCATCACACCGAGTGCACCTTCATTAGAGTATCGGGATCCGAATTAGTCCAAAAATTCATCGGAGAAGGAAGTCGTATGGTTCGAGAGCTATTCGTTATGGCACGTGAGCATGCTCCGTCCATCATCTTCATGGACGAAATCGATTCCATCGGTTCATCTCGTATCGAATCAGGCAGCGGCGGAGACTCTGAAGTGCAGAGGACGATGTTGGAGCTGCTTAACCAGTTAGACGGTTTCGAAGCGACGAAAAACATCAAAGTCATCATGGCGACTAACCGTATTGACATCCTTGATCCCGCGTTGCTCCGACCTGGTCGTATTGACCGTAAGATTGAGTTCCCGCCACCAAACGAAGAAGCTAGGCTCGATATTCTGAAGATTCATTCTAGGAAGATGAATTTGACTCGAGGAATTAATTTGAGGAAGATAGCGGAGTTGATGCCCGGGGCGTCGGGAGCGGAGGTCAAGGGAGTGTGCACGGAGGCGGGTATGTACGCTCTCAGGGAGCGTAGAGTGCACGTCACCCAGGAGGACTTTGAGATGGCCGTAGCTAAGGTCATGCAGAAGGATTCGGAGAAGAACATGTCTATTAAGAAGCTCTGGAAGTAATTTTTTTATGTTTAGTTGATATCCGTTTTATATATTCATTATTTTAAATACCTAGTTACTAAAACCGGTCATAAAATTGTCATTTTGTGAAAGAATTAAATTATAATTTAAAAGTGTTGATGTTTTAGTTAAAATAGTTACCTACAAAATTTTAAATTTCTCAATCTAGAATACCTAAAATTAAAAGTGCAACACCACCTTACTACAAAAACCTAAAAACTATTTTTATATGACCTTTAATAAAATGAAAATAAGTAAATATGTAGTAATTAATAGATTTTCATTTCTTTCTTTGAGTTTAAGATGAAGTAAAATTAGCTTTTAGATTTTTGTAGTAAGTTTGTGTTGTACTTTTTTGAGAAATGCTAACTTCTGTAATGAGGGCGCCACTGAACCTTGTGTGTCCGTATAGTTAGCAGCCTCACCAGCTCATTCGAAGGTTTTGAGTAAGCCACGATTTAGTGCCCAATTAGTGCAATTTGGTGCCCAAAGCACAGATTTGGTGCTCATGTAGTTTAAAAGATATTTGGGTACCTTACTGAGGCTGCTAGATAGACGTCAAGCTAGCAGTCGCATTTTGAAATACTGTTTGTATCGATGTGATTTATATGTCACGATTTAGTGCTCATTTAGTGATCCCTATATCCAAAATTTCATGAATATTGATCCAATACAAGCCGAGATATGATAGTACATTGTTGAGGCTGCTAACTAGACGTTTCTTCCAACGATGATTCCAATGAAACGGATGCACATTTGAAACAGATAAATACATAGCGATTTAGTGCTCGATTTGGTGACTCTTATGATATTTATGAAAAGTAGAATTTTCTTTCCTATTTCCCAAAAAAATTACGTAAACTTCTACATACAATGATTTTCGGTACAACCGTGCACAAAAATTATCATTTCTCGGAACTACTGCCATGAGCTAGCGCTTGCGCTCGCGCAAGTAGTTCATAGTTATACCGAGAGATGGCAGGACTGGCGGATTGTTTACGTGAGTTACGGAGATGCGAATACGTGTCTTTTTATTACATAGAATGAAGAACTAATTGCTTGATACAAATTAGTGCATTATAACTTCTTATCGTCGTCTACAGTTCCACATTATATTATTTATCCTATAAATTAACTAACTGCCTCCGTGGTCTAATGGTTAAGAACAATGGGCTCTCGACACGGAGGTCGTAGGTTCGATTCCCACAGGGGACACCTAGTGATATGTCACTTTGTGTGTTTTTCCCCAGTTGATTAGGACATTGCAGGCCGAGTCACCTGATTGTCTGAAAAGAAAAATGATTCCGTGCTTCGGATGGCGCGTTAAGCCGTTCGTCCCTGCTACTATCTCTGGTGGTAGTAGTCATTACACGTCAGGCGGTCTGAAAAAACTTTGACATCAGGGCTCTGCCCACGTGATAAGAAGAAGACTAATGGAGTGTTCAGACCCGCACGACCATAGCGACTGGGAAGCGGGAGCGTCTACCGCGCGGCGGTCGCTGCCCATGTAATCTTAGAGCGCTTACAGACGAGCGACAGTTGTCTGCGACAGCTCGCGACGGGGTCGCGTGACCCTCTGTGACCGTCGCGCGACCGTGACGTAGGTATAGTCTGAGAGCACAAGTCTTGTTCTTGAGAGATTTCAGTTTGAAGAAAACGGAGGCTAAAAAATAACATGTTTGATATTTCGGGTTTTTATACGTTTTTCGTAGATCTTGGTTTCTTTAGATAATAGATAATCCAGAATTGATTATCTTCATCATCAAGTCCATAAAATATTACAGACTGGTAAAAATAGGGCAATTATAATATACATTGGTACCGATTCGGACTGTGCCACGACTTAACTTAACTAAATTTATTCCTGTCACTTTCTAAAATAAGATTAAGAAAAGAGACAGAAAACCAACAGCTGACTTTAGTGCTGTCAAAGTGACGTTACACGCCCAAAAACGCTTTAAATAAGATGGCGTACATTATGATGGCATCTTATTTTGGGCGTTTAACGTCACTTTGACAGCACTAAATTGACAGGAAGGTGACAGGTTAGAAAGTGACAGGAATAAATTTAGTTAAGTTAAGTCGTGGCACAGTCCGAATCGAGGCCATTATATAGTTAATTAGTTATGATATAATACTTAACACAACACTAATAATCATAACACATAATATTATACACATAAATATTTATAAATACGTATACAGGATGTAACAAAACACCCTAGTAATACTTAAGGGGGTGCTTCAGACCATCAAACTGAACAACTTTCACTACGGAGCCAACATCGAAATCGCGAAAAAAAATCAGCTCTTTCATACAAAACTGCAGTACCGTCTCGACTCAAATGTATGGGACGGCATATTTTTTTTATTTTTTCTCGACATTGGCTCCATAGTTAAAGTTGTTCAGATTGATGGTCTGAAGCACCCCCTTAAGTATTACTAGGGTGTTTTGTTACATCCTGTATAGGGTCCTTCTTAATATGCTGACACTTTTTTAAGGGGATGATCAGACCGTCAAACTGAACAACATCCTCTATGGGACCAACATCGAATTCGCGAAGAAAAAATCATCACTTCCATACAAAACTGCAAACCAACTCGGAGCCAAACGTGTGGGACAATTGTTTTTTTTTTCGCGATTTCGATGTTGATTCCATAGAGAAAGTTGTTCAGTTTAATAATATAATAATAATAATTTTCCGAGTCATGGATGTTTGTATCTATATATGTATTCTATATCGTTGTCTAGTCATCATAATACAAGTCCAGGCTAGATTCTGGTACTTTAAATGTGACTAGATAATTTGTGTGACAATGTCCAAGATATTTATTTATTTATTTAATAGTCTGGTCATCGCCTTAAAAAAGTGTCAGCATATTAAGAAGGACCCTGTATACAACGTGTTAATGAATTAGCGCAAAACCTCATATACCCCAACTGATTTATAACAAAATAATTAGATTGAAACAATAATTTAATTACTTTGATAGTTAAAATTTAAAGTTATTAGCATTTTAAGTTTTGAGGCAAAAATGATTTGTTATCATTTCGGCACTGAAAGAAAGCGCTAACGTACTCATGGATACATTTTTATGATATTGTTTTGGTAGTAAGTAGGGTGAGTGTGCATGTGCGGTGGGTTGACATCGGGTTCAGAAAATTTTTAATAAACAAATTATTTAATATTTTGAAAAAAATTACCTACGTTGAAACCATGATAATTCGACTCTGCTCTCGATTCTAAACAAACTACTTTCAAGTTTTACGTTAATTCATTAACACATTGTATAGGATGTTACAAACTACCAAAAAAACTGTTTTGGATATGGAGGTCTATCTCTCAGACTATACAACACTACGTCACGGTCTTCAACTGTCGCGCGACCCTGTCGCGAGCTGTCGCAGACAACTGTCGCTGGTCTGTAAGAGCCCTTACGGCGTACCGCCAAGTCGCCCAAACCAAGGCGACCATGACGCGGGAAGGCAGCGTCAGCGGAGCGGGAAGCGTGCGTCAAGTGGTCAGACGTGTACAATGTTAAGCTCATGTAACAAAATAAAATACAAATTTTAAATTTCAGTACATTTTGGTTCTTTATGATAGATTTGGAACGTTTTTGGTAGTTCTTCCTAGATTTTTTGTAGATTTTGGTTGTTTTTGGTTCTTTTTTGTAGATTTTGGAAATTTTTGTTTCTTCTGGTTTTTTTGGTAATTTCTGGTAGATTTTGGTAGCAAAAACCATAAAACTATGTAACTATGTAACGGCTACTACCACAAGAGATAGTAGCAGGGACCAACGGCTTAACGTGCCATCCGAAGCAAGGAATCATCTTTCTTTTCAGACAATCTGGTATTTAGCCTGTAATGTCCTTACCAACTGGGGAAAAATGCACACAGTGACATATCAGGAGGTGTCCTCCGTGGGAATCGAACCCACGACCTCCGTGTCGAGAGCCCATTGCTCTTAACCATTAGACCACAGAGAGGCAGTTATTGGCAGGGCATTTCAATAAGAAAAGTCAAAAATCTGTGTGTGATTTATTCACTTATAATAAATCTGGTTCATTATTCTCCTTGTTTCATTTAGTTTTTCTTATAAACATTCAGTTTTTACCCGACTGCGCTAGAAGGAGGGTAATAGTAATCTTAAAGTAAAATAAGGACGTAGTTTGCAAAAAAATTACCTTATCTGTCGGCAATAGTAATGAGGATTTTTGCCGACAGATAAGGACATTTTTTTGCAAACTACGTCCTTATTTTACTTTAAGATTACTATTACCCTCCTTCTAGCGCAGTCGGGTAAAAACTGAATGTTTATAAGAAAAACTATATGAAACTAGGAGAATAATGAACACATTTATTATAAGTGAATAAATCACACACAGATTTTTGACTTGCTTGCTTTGCAAGCTTGACACAAATGATTTGGGACTAGTCAATTAATACAGAAAGAAACAGAAAGGTCTGGACTGCCGGTCTGGGTCGTATCTCGTCCAAAGGATTTCACTGGCTATCCAGAGAGGTAATGCAGCCAGCATCATGGGTACCTTTGGGCGGGATATGGTGCGGGGCGGTTTATTTGATTAGATTAAGTTGTTTGACGACGCATGTGCGGATTTATTTATTGTATTGACGATGCTTGTTGCAGAATGTTCCCGTATTTGTGGGTCGGACGTCGTTTTAGAAAGAATCATTAATAGAACTCAATTATTATTCTCATTAATACAGTAATAGTCAAATAGTAGAGAAGAATAATAGACTCCTGGAGTGCGATTTTTGAATCTCATTCGCTGAGTTCAGCAGTTGAAAATGTCAAAATTACTATGGAGATAAGCATCTGTCTACTGCTGATTTGACTTTCAAAAATTGCACTCCTGAAGTATGATTTTTGAAAGTCAAATCAGCAGTAGAAAGATGCATATCTCCACAGTAATTTTGACATTTTCAACTGCTAAACTCCGCGAATGAGATTAAAAAATCGCACTCCTGGACTCAGATTGAGTCACTCAATACATACATAAGAGAGTGAGTATTGTCACAGTTATAAAAATTTAATGTCATTTAACTTTTTTGCTTGGCAGTACTAACCATAAAATTAAAAACAATTTTAAACCCTATCACAGTTGAATAAAGTCTAAATTTGATCAACGTCTTCGTCAGACCTAAATTACGATTAGTATGTAGAAGTTTACGTAATTTTTTTGGGAAATAGGAAAGAAAATTCTACTTTTCATAAATATCATAAGAGTCACCAAATTGAGCACTAAATCGCTATGTATTTATCTGTTTCAAATGTGCATCCGTTTCATTGGAATCATCGTTGGAAGAAACGTCTAGTTAGCAGCCTCAACAATGTACTATCATATCTCGGCTTGTATTGGATCAATATTCATGAAATTTTGGATATAGGGATCACTAAATGAGCACTAAATCGTGACATATAAATCACATCGATACAAACAGTATTTCAAAATGCGACTGCTAGCTTGACGTCTATCTAGCAGCCTCAGTAAGGTACCCAAATATCTTTTAAACTACATGAGCACCAAATCTGTGCTTTGGGCACCAAATTGCACTAATTGGGCACTAAATCGTGGCTTAGTCAAAACCTTCGAATGAGCTGGTGAGGCTGCTAACTATACGGACACAACCTTGTTGCTTTAGCTCACCTACTAAGATGAAGAAAGTAAAACATTATTTCATAAGAATTGTTTATTCAATACATTAAAACAATTTATAGTAAATTATGCATTACATAATTATAACTACAATCAATAGAATAAGATCAGAAATTATTACAGCAAAATACATAGAATGAATCAAAATTTTAATTAATAAAATGACCAATAATACAACACCAAAAACGAAAAGGCCAACAGATTATTCCATGACAAAAGTGGATTTTTGTCAGCTTTTGCCCCATCACTTCAATTGTCAAAAAAAAAACATGACCAACTGTATTGATTTTGATATTAGGGTTGATTATATTTTGTTTGTCCTGCCCACCAAATTCATGATTTCATTTCATTTGCTTACAATTCATAATTTAATTTACTTACAATTCATAATTTCATTTACTTACAATTCATAATTTAATTTAATTAAAACTGCAAATATTGTTGGGGATTGAGGTCAGCAGCTTATAATTTTATTATTCTACAGTTTGCAACACAAAGCAACACAGCTCCGTCAGACACCACGAGGAAAAAATCGTACATAAGGTCCTTCTTAACATGCTAACTGTTTTTATTTAAGGGGATGATTAGACCATTAAATTGAAGAACTTTCTCTGAGGACCAATGCCGAAATTGCGAAAACAAAATCCGCTGTTCCATTCTAAACTGCAATCCTACTTGACACATATGGGACAGTTGGGGACAGCAGATTTTTTCGTGATTTCGATGTTGGTTCCATAGAGTTTGATGGTCTAATCACCCTCTTAAAAACCGTCAGCATATTAAGTTGGTTGGGTCTGTCATAAAACTCATAAAAGTATCAAAAGTTACTAACAAAAAGCGTAACAATAAATAATATAAATTGTCGTTATAAGACAAAACAATCCGCTTATGAGAGCAATAAGGTATTAAATTAATAAAATCATTAGGGTTGAACCTCATCTGGCAGCACCGCATCGCCTTTTTCTATCGCTCCATCCTATTATAAGATAGACGGAACGCGATCGCGTGCGGCGGTGCTGCGGCGTTTCGTCTATCTTATTTGCTCTAGCAAATGACGTTCCTGAGTGACAGAAAAGGATGGAGCGATAGAAAAAGGCGATGCGGTGCTGCCACATGAGGCAGCCCTTATTTTACATTTAAAAATATGATCACATTGTTCCATTGCATTACTAGCAGGTACCGTCAACAACAAAAGTCGAGAGTTATTGAGAAGTACCTAATTAATAGATAGTTACTAAAGGTATCTATCTACTCGGATTTTATTATGATTGAATTTAATTAACGTCCTCATTGACTTTCGATGCTGACCTTACGTTACTAGAATCATATAATTATAACCAATACCTACCTACCTGGTTTCAGAGTTCAGTTGCAATTGTATTTAATACTTAATTAATATCTTCACATAATAAAATAATTATAGCATGGATCTATATATGAGTATGAATTCTAATACAAAAACCATTTAATTAAAATCGGTTACTTGGGAGAGGCCTATTATTTCGAGAGATAAGTGTACTTTTTGCAACAATCTGCAGCAAGGCTGATTCAGTGTTTATGGGGTGTAGAGCATCTCTGTGATGTGAATGGACCAGGTCTGCCTGCATAACTCCAGTCGGTTTAGGAGTTACTGATGATTAAAGGTCTGTAAAAAATTAACGATCAGCTGTACGGCTGATCGTATGTTATTGTTGTAGTATGCACTGTAGCTATGTGAACAGTACAAAAACTGACATGGTTCATCAGTCGGTTTAGGAGATACAGCCGTTCAAAGGTCGGAACTTTGACTGGCTGTATCTCCTAAACCAACTGACACAACTTGACAGATTTGACTATTCTGTTCACATAGCTACAGTACATACTACAACAATATCATACGATCAACCTTGCAGCTGATCGTAAATTTTTTACAGAGCTTTAATCATCAGTAACTCCTAAACCGACTGGAGTTATGCAGGCAGACCTGGTCCATCCCCATCACAGAGATGCTCTACACCACATAAACATTGAATCAGCCTTGCTGCTGATGGTTGCAAAAAGTACACTTATCTCTTATATGTTCAGCAGTGGAAGATGATAGGCTGATGAACTAATATAAATTGATATATTTTATATTGATACTGTACATTAATGACTAAGATACATTGATTCTCCATACTACATTACAAACAAATTAATTGAAATCTTATAGCTAATACTCGAGGACAAAATCATATTACCTACAAGTGTGTAATCATTGAGTTAATACAGGTTCCTTCTTAATATGCTGACACTTTTTTAAGGGGATGATCAGGAGTGCGATTTTTGAATCTCATACGTTGAACTCAGCAGTTTAAAATGTATGGAGATACGCATCTTTCTACTGCTGATTTGAGTTTCAAAAATTCTACTCCAGGAGTGGGATTTTTGAAAGTCAAATCAGCAGTAGAAAGATGCATATCTCCTCAGTTATTTTGACATTTTCAAGTTCCTCAGCGAATGAGATTCAAAAATCGCACGCCAGACCGTCAAATTGAACATCTTTTACTATAGGACCAATATCGAAATCCTACTCCTACCGAGCCTACTCGAGCCAAATGTATGGGACAGCTGATTTTTTTTTCGCGATTTCGATGTTGGTCCCATAGTGAAAGTTGTTCAGTTTGACGGTCTGATCATCCCCTTAAAAAAGTGTCAGCATATTAAGAAGGACCATAATAATATAATGTAATATGCGACTAACAATCGTCATGTGCATCTAAGTGCATAAACTAGTTCCAGTGATTTTCCGCAACATGACGAGGTTTTTGTTTCTGGAGTGCGATTTTTGAATCTCATTCACTGAGTTCAACAGTTGAAAATATCAAAATTACTGTGGAGATATGCATCTTTCCACTGCTGATTTGACTTTCGAAAATCAGACTTCAGGAGTGCGATTTTTGAAAGTCAAATCAGCCGTAGAAAGATGCGTATCTCCACAGTAATTTTGACACTTTCAACTGCTGAACTCAGCGAATGAGATTCAATAATCGCAATCCTGGTCGCGCTTTACATTATCAGCTCAACGGGAACATAGAAAATATAGGAATAAAATAATCTAAACATAAGATCAGTGAACTAAAAGTTTGTTCCTGTCGCGGTCGTCTATGTCGGACTCTGTGTCGGAGACGTCCAGGTGAGGCACCTCGATCGTCAGCCCTGCAGTCCCCTGTAACATCAATACCAAATATAATATAAGCCTTCGTCAAGCAACGCATTGGTACTTTACGATAGGCTTTGACTACTTATACAGGGTGAAATTGATATCATTAGCATCCTTTTAAACTAAGAGTCTACCCATCAAACTGAACAACTTTTACTATGGGAGCAAACCGATCGGAGCAACAAAAAAATCTGCTGTTCCATACTAAACTGCAATGCCTACGCGACACAAATGTATGCAACAGCTGATTTTTTTTTGCTCCGATTGGTTTGCTCCCATAGTAAAAGTTGTTCAGTTTGATGGGTAGACTCTTAGTTTAGAAGGATGCCAATGATATCAATTTCACCCTGTATAGGGACTGAGTTACGCGTGTAATTCTACTAACTACATTTCTGCCACTTTTTGCGGGGGGCGAGGTAACATGAAATCCGCAACTTTGGATTTCATTCCCCATAACTTTAGATTCTAATTTTGAATGTTAAAAACAACGATATCAATGTACTGTACCAGTACTACTGCATGTTACTCTGCAATGCGGTGTTAAAACCGCATTGATGTTAGTTTACTCTATGCTAATGGGAATGACAAACCCACGACAAACCAATCTGAATACCAATCTGTCATTTTTTTTTCAATAATCATTTTAATTTTATATTGATGTATTTAAATTAGTTATCACTATAAAAACCGTCTGAAAGTTGTTTTACGGGATAATTTTATTCGAATATAAGGTAAGTATGTAAAATTATAAGGATATGTTATTATAAATTAAAATTTTAGAAAATAGGTAAGTCTATTAATTTCCTCAAGATTGGGTAAGTCCATTACTTTTTGTCTCGTTTCGGCACCCAAAAAGCGACATTTAAGGAAAAGAGACGGGTATTAATGATCATAGATGAATCAAGAGACTTAAATCAGAGGGCACAAAATAGGCATAATACATGCACAATATAATGAACTTAAGGCGGGTGCCAGACGAGGATTGAAATTGAAAATGACGCTAAGATCGTTCATACTTGAGATCATATTTTTATACTTGTTCATGGGAAAAAAATTAATGCGAAAACAATTATTTGATTTACCTTTTACCTCGAGATGAAAAAGATTTATTGACAGCTAAAGTCATCATCGCAACTAAGCGTTTTAAATTCTCATTGATAGCGACCGGGCACAGTGGATCCGTTCTGAAAAAAGACGGACTTAGGACCTGAAGTCGGAATTTCGTGCAGATTTTTTTTTAAAGAAGAGATAATAACTATCCTAGTAACTTTTATTCTTTCAGTAAAATCTATGGGATGCATGGTTTATGAGAAAAAAAAAAAATTTTTTTTTTTGTATGGAGCAGAACACCTTTTATTTTATTTCTTGACCTGTACCTGTGTACACGAAAATATACAAAAAGTTTGGCAAAAACGTGCACTCTTTGCAAAATATGCGAAAACAAAATGAAATTTTTGACACTTAATTTCTCGCTTCGCTGCAAGTGACGGTACTAGTTATATATTTTTTTTGGGTCCAGTATTATTTGGTCTTTCATAAAACGTAAGCCAATCCCGTCCCAAATTGAACCAAGTCAAGAAATAAAATAAAAGGTGTTCTGCTCCATACAAAAAAAAAAATTTTTTTTTTTTCTCATAAACCATGCATCCCATAGATTTTACTGAAAGAATAAAAGTTACTAGGATAGTTATTATCTCTTCTTTAAAAAAAAATCTGCACGAAATTCCGACTTCAGGTCCTAAGTCCGTCTTTTTTCAGAACGGATCCACTGTGCCCGGTCGCTATCAATGAGAATTTAAAACGCTTAGTTGCGATGATGACTTTAGCTGTCAATAAATCTTTTTCATCTCGAGGTAAAAGGTAAATCAAATAATTGTTTTCGCATTAATTTTTTTCCCATGAACAAGTATAAAAATATGATCTCAAGTATGAACGATCTTAGCGTCATTTTCAATTTCAATCCTCGTCTGGCACCCGCCTTAAGTTCATTATATTGTGCATGTATTATGCCTATTTTGTGCCCTCTGATTTAAGTCTCTTGATTCATCTATGATCATTAATACCCGTCTCTTTTCCTTAAATGTCGCTTTTTGGGTGCCGAAACGAGACAAAAAGTAATGGACTTACCCAATCTTGAGGAAATTAATAGACTTACCTATTTTCTAAAATTTTAATTTATAATAACATATCCTTATAATTTTACATACTTACCTTATATTCGAATAAAATTATCCCGTAAAACAACTTTCAGACGGTTTTTATAGTGATAACTAATTTAAATACATCAATATAAAATTAAAATGATTATTGAAAAAAAAATGACAGATTGGTATTCAGATTGGTTTGTCGTGGGTTTGTCATTCCCATTAGCATAGAGTAAACTAACATCAATGCGGTTTTAACACCGCATTGCAGAGTAACATGCAGTAGTACTGGTACAGTACATTGATATCGTTGTTTTTAACATTCAAAATTAGAATGTAAAGTTATGCTTATAATAAATATTCAAAGTACAGAGTTCATTATGTTAAGTTACTAATGTACTTACAACAGGTCTTGTAGTACGACGGAAGGACTGCTGCCAAATGTTGCGTATGAACTGGAGCGGGTTTACAAACTCGTGGGTGCTGGTTCTGAGGAACACAAATACATTCGGCATCACTACATAGTATAAAACAAAGTCGCTTCCCGCTGTCTGTCTGTATGCTTAGATCTTTAAAACTACGCAATGGATTTTGATGCGGTTTTTTTTAATAAATAATAAATAAATAACGCTCACAGGTACATATAGGGCCCTTCTTAATATGCTGACACTTTTTTAAGGGGATGATCAGACCATCAAACTGAACAACTTTCTCTATGGGACCAACATCGAAATCGCGAAAAAAATATCAGCTGTCCCATACATTTGGCTCGAGTAGATTTGCAGTTTTGTATGGAAGAGTTGATTTTTTTTTCGCGATTTCGTTGTTGTTGCCATAGAGAAAGTTGTTCAGTTTGACGGTCTGATCATCCCCTTAAAAAAGTGTCAGCATATTAAGAAGGGCCCTGTATATTGTAATGATCCCAAGAAAGCACTATTTATAGGCTGTTTATTATGGAAACCATACAACAACGGCACAAACATATAAACATCCAGGACCGAACCGGGATTCGAACCCAGGACCCTGGTTTGGCAGTCCGGCGTGGTAACCATTACACCAACCGGGTCGTCATAAGATTATATATAGATAGATTCAAGAGGAAGGTTTATATCAACATTAAACCTGTGCTGTGCGAAGCCGGGGTGGGTCGCTAGTTTATTATAATACGCCTATTGTTATGTCTTTTGGATAATAGTACATTACTGCAGCGGCCAGCAACAGAGGCATTGATGGACGAACGTGTAAATGTGGGCCGAGGCGAAGCCGAGGTACTTTTCTCAAACAATGCGCGGAAATGAAAACAGTAAATTTTCTCAAATAATTCGCGGAAATTTAAACTCTTTTCAAAATCAATGACGAACAACGAACAACAATTTGTTTTTTTTTTTCAATAAACAGCTTTCTATTTGCAAGCCAGTTCGAAATTTAAATAAAACCTTTGATGAGTTACCTCCTTGGTCGCCATGTTTCGGAGAAAAAGATCGTTCCATTTTTAAATTACACGACAGATATGAGTTTACTATGTAATTTATTTGGCCGCAAAACACGACAGATATGGATTTTCATACAAACATTGCCGGCCGCTGCGCGCATGTATTTGGCCAGTACAGCAATTTCGATTTATCTCGAAGAAGGTTGTCAAAATAATGATCACATTTCCAAGCATGTTTGAGAAAAATAAATTTATTGATTGATTGAGCTAACCCAGCAAACTTCGTACCGCCTCAGAATCAAAGAAAGTAATTAAGATCACATTTTTCGTGAATTTTTCCCATGTTTTATTACCTATTCTGCTATTCGGGCGAAGACAAATCCAACAATCAATCAATCAATCAAAGATAATATTTTATCGGCCTAACCGTTCTTGAGGTACTAACCCAACTTTGTTTTATACAGGGTTTTGACAGGGGTAAGGACAGTCTATAAACGGTGAACACAGACGATCAAACTGAACAACTTCCACAATGGAGTCTACCTCAGGAAACGCGAAAAAACATCAGTTCTCCCATACAAAACTGCTGTACCTACTCGACTAAAATGTATGGGACAGCTGATTTTTTTTCGCATTTCCTGAGGAGGTAGATAGTTAAAGTTGTTCAGTTTGATGGTCTGAGTTCACCGTTTCAGTATTTGCTAGGCTGCAGCTAGGCTGTCACTGACACCCTGTATTGTATGTTATGTGTACATAGGGTCTTTCTTAATATGCTGACGATTTTTATGGGGATTAACAGACCATCAAACTGAACAACTCTATCTATGGGACTATTGAATAATCTGTGACCAACGTCGAAATCACAAAAATAAAATCAGTTGTTCCATAAAACTACTATTATGTTTTTGTGTACAATAAAGAATCTATGAAAACTGCAATCCTACGCGAGCAAAATGTATAGGAAAGCTGATTTTGTTTTTACGATTGCGATGTTGCTCCCATAGAGGAAGTTGTTCAGTTTGATGGTGTGATCATCCCCTTAAAAAATCGGCCGCATATTATACATCTAAACTATTATAAAACTGTAACAGAAATGTGTCTGTACATTGAAGATATTTACAAAAAAATATATTACGACATGGTTTTTACCTGTCCCTGATTCCAAATCACCATTTTTTGGATTTTTTGTCTGTCTGTTTGTTTGTTTGGGTGTTTGTTTGTTCGAGTATCACGCAAAAACTACTGAACCGATTTTGATGAAACTTTTTTGTTTCATAGCTTATCATCTGACTTAAAATCTGGTATAAAATTTATGCGGACGAAGTCGCGGGTACACGCTCGTAGATAGATAAAATGCAAGATTCAAAATGTTGAGAGAAAAACGTAAATCATATCAAAGCTCCGGTATTGGAAACGCCCCCCTCCCCCACTAACCCTTCGGGGAATATACTATAAGGGGTGGAACAGAACAACTTTCCCTAAGAAACCTACAGGAAATTAGCAAGACAATTTTTGGACCACCCATACTAAATGCAATCAGCTGATAGAACGTTTGTATAAAAAGCCGTTTTTTTTCCCTAGGTACTTATAGGTTTCTTCGGGAAAGTTGTTCAGTATCATGGGTACAATCACTCCTTAAAGTAATGCAACTGTTTACCCTAACACGCCGTAGTCGTGAGCATATTATGCTTATGCTTATTTTACACAACTTACCCAGCGGGGGGCATGCTGACCGTGGGGGGTGTGATGGGGGATAAGCTCTCCGTTCCAGGTGCACCCTCGGCCATTGCGTTCTGGAAGTGGACTCTGTGGACACCAACATCAAAGATTTATCAAACTCTACTTACAACGAGCGTTTTTCTTTTCTTTTTTAATTTTAGTTTCTAAAAATCTCAATAGATGGCATGTTTATCGCTCCATAGAGACGTTCGCGAGATCCTGTCAAAATCATGTCAAGACTGTGCCTGCAATTTTTTTAAGGCCAAGGGATCTAGCCCATACAGCCATGTCAGACGTAAACCGTTTCTTTTCGATCAAAATGATTCGCAAATAATTAAATATTATTCCATCAAAAGATGAGTTGGCATCTTTTTGATCATCTTTGCCCTCTTTATTATTTTAAAGAAACCCTTTTTGAAATTTTGACCTTTATTCGCACAGACCGTAGCGCTATCTATCGATGCCCTAGAAAAACAAAAGAAAAAATTATTGTGACTCCATCTTTAGTCTTGATGATTTTGCCAATGATAACGGTGGTGACAGACATGCGGTATAATATGTTGCTGTACTCTTCTTACGCACGTAAAATTACATAAGCACGTCTCTTTCCGGCATGTGACTGAGAGGAACCGATTAGCACCTTGCATGTGGTAGAAGAATAGAGCAACATATTATAGCGACCGTTTGTGATGAGCTATACGCTTGACATTGTAGTATTGTACGGTTATATTTCATGTGTTCCATACATCTGATTTATTTGTACTCCGATCGGTTTGCTCCCATAGTAAAAGTTGTTCCGTTTGATGGGTAGACTCAAGTTTAAAAGGATGCTAATGATATGAATTTCACTCTGTATACAAAATAAAGCGTTTTTATTTAATTTTTAGGGTTCCGTACCCAAAGGGTGAAAACGGGACCCTATTCAATACGCCTACGCTATCCGTCCGTCCGTTCGACCGTCTGTCCTACCTATTTAGTAGGGCTGTAACTTTCGAACCGTAATAGGGTAATAGTTAGAATGTTGAAATTTCTTATTACTTATCATTATCTCAGAATGTGCGTTATTATGGCGGATTTAATAACAAATAATAAAAATGTCACAAAGTTAAAAATGAAACTTGTTTCTTGTAATGAGGACGGATACTCTATGGTAAACAAATAATAAAAAACTGGCCAAGTGTGAGTCGGTCTTGCGCTAAAGGTCCCGGAGAAAACAAAACTTTTTTGTAAGTTAATATGTTGTGTGGTGGTATGGAACCCTCGGTGCGCGAGTGAACCGACTCGCACTTGACCGGTTTTATTCTAAATTAAGAATAGGTAATAAAACAATAAATTGATATTTTAACTTAAATCATTTATTAAACACAATATTAAATTAAATACACCAGAGAATTAAAAAACTTACAAACAAACAACTAAATATTCAGTGTTTTATTTTGGAGCAGCCGTATATTAATTATGTCTGATAAATAAATATCATAATCATATTACTTTTTAAGATTTTCGAGATAATGTTGGATTTAGTGTAGTCACTAAAAAAAATATTTTACTTTTATTTCAGGCGCTGTCTTATTGCGATCGCTCGCGCGATCATGCGTTCGTCGGACGAAAATGATTGTGCCACTGTGCGTTTAAACATACTTATATCTGAATAAAAATAGAACAATTCGATCGCATCTCATGATAGCACGACCTTCTATAGGATATTCCGCAGATATAAGTATGTTTAAACGGTTTAAACGCACAGTGGCACAATTTCATCACACGAACGCATGAACGCGCGAGCGATGGCAATAGGACAGCGCCTCAGGGGTGCGATTTTTGAATCTCATACGTTGAACTCAGCAGTTGAAAATGTATGGAGATACACATCTTTCTACTGCTGATTTGACTATCAAAAATCGCACCCCTGAAGTATGTTTTTTGAATGTAAAATTAACAGTAGAAAGATGCGTATCTCCATAGTAATTTTGACATTTACAACTGCTGAACTCAGCAAATGAGATTCAAAAATCGCACTCCAGGTCTATTTTTTAATGCTAACTTTTGTATTCTTATTAGAAATCACACATAATTTCCATTGCTTCTTTTCTACAGGAAAGGGGTTCCCTTCTATTTTTGCGGTATGCAGGTCGATGATAAAGATAAAGAATATTTATTGTTCAAACTGTGTAAAAAAAAGATGTTACAATAAGGAAGAATCAACAGTTTGGTCCGCAGCACGGACGTACAATATAGGCTTACATTATAAACCAAAACAACTACCGATGCTAAATAATAATGGGGATGGGGATGGGGAGCATATGCTGTTAAAAACAGGTTGAATCTTAGCAGCAGTGTGCCTGCCTATTTTAATTATTTATCATTAAAGGCGTTTTTCTCTTTCACGCATTGGATTGATCCTATTGGGTAAGATTGTTTTTTGCTAACGTTACTTGGTCATATGATGGAAACACAGGATAGCCCCTTGATTTCAAATCTTCTTGCAGAAACTTGTATGTCTCCAGAGTAATTTTTTTGTCAATATAAACATCCAATACCTCATCTGGGGTGTATGGCTGAGGGTTACCTTTTCTTATTTCAGTGGCTATTTTTGTTGAGTTCTCTGGACTTTCTAGACAAGTATTAATCACATATTGCAAGTCTTTGGATGCACTAGCTTGCAATTTTTGTCCTTTTGCCTCTACTACGCTCGATATAACCTTGATAAGTTTTGACTGTGGCTCTTTTTCAAGTGTTTCCTTGACAGTTCTTCGCAGACGACGTTTTTGCCTTTCGCCTAAAGTGTCATACGCTGAACTCGGACCAGGCTCAGATGCGGATGTAAGATTCACAGGTTCAGGTATAAAATCAGATTCGGGAATAGTCTCTGGTTCAAGAGAAGACTCTGTTGTCCGAATAGGTTCAGAAATGGGGATTGTCGTATCATAATCATGAGAAATACTTTTGTCGAAAGAACATAAGGTCTGTAATTTTGTAGTACTGCAGTTAGAATCGGGAGGTAGGCTTAAAGCAGAAGCGACAGTTTCATTCGGGCTTGAATTTTTATCTTGGGAAAGTTGGGAAGTACCTGGAACAACTAATAAATCTGGAAAATCACATTGAAAGTTCTCCTTCAACCAATTCTGGTGTTTTTTGGTAAAGAATGTCATGCTATATTTACATTTTTTGTATAAATCTTCACAGCGGTTAGTCAATTTGGAAACAGCACTTTTGAGGTGTTTATTATTTTCATGAATAAGTGGCATATTCAATGCTTTTAGAACAGCTGCAGTCCTAATATTCAAATCGATATCACGTGGGCGAAACTTAGGCCCTTCTTCCTTCGCTAGTTTTGTTAGCAACTGAAATGCGTCCAACCTAGTAAGCTCTCCTTGCGGATTCGCGGTCACTTCCGGAGGAGGAAGAACATCGGCTGAGGCGCTAACCACAGCTTTATTAACTACCACTGGTGAAACATGAGTATTGGCACCCTCATGTTCTTGCACTAACTCAGCCGGTCGGAGGTCGGACAGACATCCCTCAATAGGGGTTATTTTCTGTTCAGGCGAAGAGGCGCCATAGGTTTTTGTCGGCTCCATACCACACCCGTTCTTTAAGGCAATAGATGTAGGCAGAGTATTTTAGCTGAAGCTTAGCGAGGGCGGAAAATCAACGAAGCCCAAAAAACAGCCCGTGCCTATTCAAAATTATATTCTTCTTAATAGAAGAAAAAAAACCGTTGATTCGTAAAATTAATATTTTACGAATCAACGGAAAACAACCCGAAATTAAAAAACAACTCAACAAGAACCCTCTATAACAAAAATTAAAACGACAACAAAAAATTACAAGGTAACAGAAACCTTGATACAACAAAACAACCCAACAAGAAAACAACTTTGATTTAAAAAAACAACTCGACAACAGAAAACAAGTCGATAACAGAAAACCACTTGCGATTTTACGTAACAAGCGAAAACACGGAAAAGGTTTAGGACGTCTTACTCAAACGATAGCTCAAGCTCGACTGATATTTATTAAATTTAAATAAATAGACGAACCGAGTAAATTATTATCAGTAAATAACGAACAACTTGTTTCACTAATTTTTACTCCTATTGTATTAGAATATTAACACGTGTTTGTTCAAATAATCACCACGACATCCTTTGCAGGATTTCGAAGGTAATAAAACCTATTGTTAGGGCCATGAATGGCTGTCAGGTAAATTATGGGTTCATTTTGTTTGTATTATTTGAAAATTTTCTACCGAAGCGGCTTAAAAAAAATAACTTTTTAATAGGAACTTACCTAAGTTTATTCCATTTGTTATGGACGGAGGAAAGTTTTGTGTAGAAAATACTTATATGAAAAAGCAGATTTCGAACCTAAATAAAACCAAAGACCTAATGGTATATAGCCGTGGTAGTCCAGTGACGAGTAACCTTGCCTGCCGTGCAGGAGGCGATGGTTCGATCCCCGTCCAGGCCGACTCGTACCAATGAGTTTTTCGGAATTTATGTACGATTTGTAACACCACTGGCTTTTCGGTGAAGGGAAAACATCGTGAGGAAACCTGCATGCTTCAATTTCGAGGCATGTATTGTACCTACTGTCCATTACAAGTGGCGACGGGCTCACCCCCCTTCACACTGGACAGAGTTTCGGTACTACTAGTGAAACGTGGATGTTCTGAAGTTAGAATATCGCTGAGTACCCCCTCGCGGAATATAGTCGTGAGCATATGCATGTGTCGTCACTCTTAAAACTAACTCAAATAGGTACTCACGGTGTATAATTGAGTAACTGTTCACTCCTCTTCTTCTTGTAATAGAGATGGTAGTAGAGGAAGACTGAGATGTAGAACACGAAGAGAGTCAGCACGCCGATGATGAGGGTGAACGAGACCTGGTGAGCGTTCACGAAGTCCTGGAACGACCAGCCGTTGAAGAGGGGCAGCTAGAAATTGACAGGTCAGCTTAGGTGCATGTTGCCGTCCCATACATTTGAGTCGAGTTCGAGTTTGTATGCAGGTTGTCTCACAAGATGTTTTCTTTCACCGTTTGGGGGCAATGATATTATACAGGGTGTAACAAAACACCCTAGTAATACTTAAGGGGGTGCTTAAGACCATCAAACTGAACAACTTTCACTACGGAGCCAACGTCGAGAAAAAATTAAAAAATCTGCCGTCCCATACATTTGAGTCGAGAAGTTACTGCAGTTTTGTATGAAAGAGCGATTTTTTTTTTCTCGATTTCGATGTTGGCTCCATAGTTGACGTTGTTCAGTTTGATGGTCTGCAGCACCCCCTTAAGTATTACTAGGGTGTTTTGTTACACCCTGTATAGGTCGGTATTTGTCACATTTTAGCGTTACGTTTTTTTAATTTCAATAATAGGTAAAATTTAACATTACTGTATCGACAACGATTTATTATTCCATTTCATTCGTATTTCAATTTAGCTTTTTAACAGCATAGATTATTCAAATTACAGAGGACCCTCAATTTTAGTATGGTAAAAAGGCTAACAAAAAAATGTTAGCGTATTAGTTGACGTATAGTTATGGAACTCATGTCGATTTGTTTCTCATAATCTGTAGATTATAGTAGTAACACAAGCTATACCTCATCTAAACGGAATGTCGCGTAATCGCAGTTGGCGCACGTCGTGCCTTGGTAAAATTTGTTGGGTTTTTTATTTTTATTTTCGTATGAACATCTAAGAGGGAGGTTACACGTTCAGTATTTCGTGATTCTGGTCCCTCCCATCATTCTCCCATCATTCTGACCAGACTGATGGGAGAATGATGGAGATTGACGGACTTACGGAATGATGGTAAACCATCCATCCCGACTGATGAAAATTAAAAATAATCATTTCCGTCATTCCATTGTGATTGGGAAACTGATCGTGTAACCCACTCATCATTCTGGCGTCATTCAACGATTGACCAGGCTGATGTAATACTGACCGTGTAACCTTTAAACTCTAAACGTTCCTATACACGCATTTTAACCGGAAAAAAGAATCGTAGCAAAAAAGTCAAAACGGTGCATTTTTTATATTGGTTTCATAATTCCGTTTGCATTTTTACCAAATCTATCGTCTGATTACTATTGTTACGAGCTACGGGTTCCGGGATTGGAGTGAAACGCTAAGTCCAATTTTACAGAGTTTATTTGGGATACACTTACAAACGGTCCACCTCGCAGAGGTTCCCCTAAACGGTTCACTTCACCGGGTCCTCCTCGCAGGGATTCCCCGTGCACCACTTACTGTCACTGTTCACAGTCCACTACGTCACTACTGTGACGACACGACACGCGTCACGGCTATGACGTCACGACGTACGACACTATGACGTCACGCACTACACTGACACTATGACGTCACGTACTACACCGACACTATGACGTCACGCACTACACTGACACTAGTCTACTCACTGTTCCACTCTTAGCACTTTTCTCTTCACTAGTACTTTTCCACTTTTACTTTTCTTCCTTTTGTTTCGCACTGTTCACTGTTTAACCAAGGACTGCCGCCAGTCGAAATTCGCCGCCTTTTTATATCCCGCAGAACATTCCGGAATACCCTTTTTTCGATCTTCTTTTCTTTACTCGATTGTTTTCCTCCAGATAGTTCTAACCCCGCGTTCCTTTTTCGAAACCGATCGAAGACACGCCCACTTTTCTGGTTCTTTTCAAATATTCGTAATTTCGCCTCCTTTCTCGAAGTTCCTAGACACGTTCACCTTTTTGTCCCTTTTTAAATATTCCTTCTCTCTCTTCCTTCTAGAACATTTCTAAAAACACTAAAATCTAGAAATATTTTTGACGCGGATTGGATTCGAACCGTCACCCCCCAGCATGGGAGGCGGACCCTTAGACCGTAAGACCACGGCGATTGTTAATAAACCCTCCGAATTTTTTGAATGCCTTCTTACGTCTAACGTTTGACAGCGTTCGTGACACTATAATAAATTAAACTATGAATTTAGAGTGTAATATCATCAATAAACGTTACCGTTTGGTGGGCCTACAAAATGTATGTTAAGTACCTACCTACGATGTCACACTCAGTTACAGAAACGCTCATTAGAGTTAATCCTTCATTAAATCTCTTGCTAGCTTTTACTACGTCAACAAGGCAAAAAGTGACAGCATGAGATTTTATGGAGGATTAACTGGGCGTTTTTGCAACTAAGTGTAAGTGTTATAAACATATTTTTTTTAATTACGTGTACATACGGCGACTGATCTACCTACCCATTGTTGAACTCTATATCCATGAACATAAAGTACTAATTACAAACGCAACAAAGAGGTGTTATTCGTTTTTTTAGACATCTCATTTCAAACAAAAACTTTCCATAGTTTACTAGCCAATTGTAAAAGAAACAAAGAATGTTATTGTAAATGGTCTTTTGGATTCGTCGGCATCATTGTAGGTAAGAAAGCCAGGCGGTTCACGGGCGGCAGAGGTTCTCAGAAAGCGAGATATTGCAAGATTAACCGAAAAACGAAACATGTGTTGAGCATCCTTGTTCAAAAAAATGGTTTATGACCCAAAGTTTGCGTTGGTAACTACCAGAGTAGATATGCCTAGAACAATGCCTCCAAAAACAATAGACCAGGGACATCAGGGAAGCAGGATGGGATATGGGTTTACAAAGTTTCGTGAATTGGACGAGGAGGGTCATGACGGCAGTGTTACCGTTTTAGCGACTTTATCGCTAAATCTAGCGGATTATTGACGTCTTTACTCTTTAGAGACTTTTTTTCACGACTTATTAGACCCTAATAATAAAATTAGCGACTTTTAATTATCTGTATAATTTTCTTCATAGTCAATATATATATTTTGAAGTATATTTGCATAACTAGTTAAAACAAAAATCATTGAATAACTTGCCAATGCAAGACACTCTTGAGTTGACTAGGGGAATTCCTTTTAATAATTACCGTTTGACGTGGGAGTGCATATCGACCCCGAAATCCCACGTGGCCCTGTTTTTACCGAAAATATTTAGTTTTTAATACAAGAGGAAAACTGCCGATTGTCTACGATTTATAGTTTTAAAGGAAAAAAAACTGAAAATCGCCTATTTTGTGTGCCGGTTATCATAAAATAAAATCCTGTAAAATATCTCGTCAAACAACAATTACAGATAAAGCTCAAAATAAATAATTCAAAACCCCAAATGATTGATTTTTCATTTAGTTATGTAATAAAGAAAATAAACGTTTTGTTTTACCATTATGCTTTCCTTTTTTTTAAATCTTAGAGATCTTATTAAAATTTTTGGCGACTTCTAACGTATTTTAATGTGAACCTTTTTCATAAAATCTAGCCTTTTTTTAATAAAGGTTTTTTAGGAGTTTCTTTTTCCCTAAGCGGCAACACTGCATGAAGGGTATACCACGAAGCCCAAGAAAAGAAGGAGTTCACCGAGTTCAGTCAGTTGTGTTGTGTGTGACCGCGGTGAAAGGTGGTTTGGTTTAGGTAAAAGTGCTGGTGATACGGAAGATTGTGCGACAGCTCATTTTATTTATTATTGTTTGACTGTTTTGATTTTAATATATCAGTCGAACTTTAATTTTCATTTAAAAGAGACAACCTCTATTCGTTATCTTTTCCGTGTTTCGTTTGTTGACTGGTAATCGCAAATTTTTTGGAGGGATTTCTGTTGTAGACATGTTTTCTGTTGTTCAATTGTTTCTAGTCCATCGTACTATTTTTGTCGAATTTAATAATTTTATTATTATAAAAAAGTCTGAATAAATGCTGTCGGACTTTTTTTGAAATGTTAAAAGAAAAATGGCTTAATGCGGTAGGAAATCAGTCAATATTTTTATTTGAAAGAATCGTGAATGGCAAGAGTCGCAAATTGGCTTGCCCTCTGATTTGGCCGTTTTACATGTTTGATACTTTGGTAGATTTTGTTATGGAAATTGAATCTGCAGAAGAAACTAATGTTACAGTGTTAAAATTCCTTTGATGAACTAGGAAAAAATTTGATTTGTCTCAAAAAAAAAATACCACGAACATCGTTACTGTCCTGAACCGTCTTTTTATAGACGAAACCTTCGTTCTTCGTCTAATAAAATGGGAAACAAATATTAGCAGTGCATTATTGATTTTGATTTTGTCTCTAAACAAAAAAGACCACGAATTTCGTTACATTTCAAAATGTATTTCCCCTTGTGTTTTAAAAATGCATATACGTAGGTAAAATACTTACCAAGGTATATGCATTTTTTATTTATCTCCAAACAAAAAAAAAGACCACGTGTTGTTACTTTCGGAAATTTATTCTATCAATTTATTAATTACCCGCCTATATAACTGCCTCCGTGGTCTAATGGTTAAGAGCATTGGCTCTCGATACGGAGGTCGTGGGTTCGATTCCCACGGGGGACACCTAGTGATATGTCACTTTGTGCGTTTTTCCCCAGTTGGCTAGGACATTGCAGGCTGAATCACCTGATTGTCTGAAAAGAAAAGTGATTCCGTGCTTCGGATGGCACGTTAAGCCGTTGGTCCCGGCTACTATCTCTGGTGGTAGTAGTCGTTACATAAAAACCACGTCAGAGGCCGAAAGGCGGTCTGAAAAAACTCTGACACCAGGGCTCTGCCCACACGATAAGAAGAAGAAGAAGATTAATTACCCGCTTGTGTCAAAGGGTAACAATTTTGCAAATACATAGGTATATTTTAGCAGTTCATTGTTGATTTATCTCCAAACAAAAATACCACGAATTTCGTTACAGTCGAGAATGTGTTCTAAGGCAAAGGGTAAAAGTTTTGAAAATACAAATATTAAGTAGCAGTGCATTATTAATTTGTTTCTAAACAAAAAAGACCACGAATTTGCTACAGTCGAAAATGTATTTCTTCGATTAATTAATTTCACCCTTGTGTCAAAGGGTAATACTGTTGAAAATACATAAATATTAGCAGTGCATTGTTGAATTGTCTCTAAACAAAAAAGACCACCAATTTCGTTACAGTCGAAAATGTATTCTAGCGATTCTAAATTAATTTCGCTCTAATGAAGGAAGTGTTACCTAATTGTGTTTTGGTCCGCATCATCTCTGCAGCGATAACACGTTCTGGTGAAAGATTAATAAAAATTTACTTCAATAACAGAGTATGAAATTCCGCTTTTGTATTTCGCATGATTTGTCTACACAATTCAAAAGACCATGAATTCGTTAGAGTCGAAAATGTATTTCTTCGATTAATTAATTTTACCCTTGTGCCAAAGGGTAAATCTTTTGAAAATGCATAATATTAGCAGTGCATTATTAATTTTGTCTCTAAACAAGAAAGACCACGATTTTCGTTACAGTTGAAAATTTATTCCATCGATTCTAAATTAATTTCGCCCTAATGAAGGAAGTGTTAACTGTGTTTTGGTCCGCACCATCTCTAAAGCGATAACACGTTCTGACGTGGTGAAAGATTGATAAAAAATTACTTCAAAAACAGAGTATGAAATTCCGCTTTTGTATTTTGCATTATTTGTCTACAAAACAAAAAAGAACACGAATTCGTTACAGTCGAAAATGTACTTATTTCTCCGATTATTTAATTTCACCCTTGTGTCAGAGGGTAAAACTTGAAAATGAGCGGAGCAAGAGCGGCAACTTTGAATACATTTCAACTTTTGGATTGACGCGAAAACGTTTAATCCAAAACTTCTCCAATGTCAACAAGTAGGATAGTATTTCATGGTCGAACGGTTTTCATTTCTAGAAATTCTTCATGAACTTTTTCTGGTAATTGTAAGACATCTTCAACAAATGGGTTTCTAGTACTTATATCGGTGATTCTGAATTAATGTTTTTATAGTATCGGTAAAATTCGTGTTGCAATGCTTTCAAATGAGATTTTTAATTGCTTCGTGTAGTAGAGAGAATGATAATAATACATTTTAAGCAGATACTTTTTGAGTCCATAGTTGAAGCTTTGCTATGAAACCCTGAATATGATCGAGGTTACTTATCAAAGAACCGTTTTTGCCTTGAAGCTTCAAGTTTATCTGATCCAAGGCTTCAAACATATCAGTCAAATAGGCCAACCTCTTTTGAAACTGTTCATTGTTGCACATATGCAGAAACTCTTGTTTTTTTCTTTTTCGTCCTCCACTGTATGGGAAGTCTTGGTCTAAAATATATTCTATTTGTGAAACGTTGGCCCTTGCGCTATACAAAGCTAAAAGTTGCGAATAACATTCGCAGTATTTGTACATACTTATTTTTATTTGTTCTCCTCCACAACAAAAAAAACCCACAAATTTCTTCACAAATCGACCAATGTATCTGCAGATGTCTGTGCCTGCGATGATGGACCCGATGTATTAAAATTTTAGCATTTCTGTACACTTTCGTTCGATATTAACGCAGTAAGCTAAGCATATCTTGAACCCTCTTTTTTGCAACTTTGGTGTCATTTTGGTAGGTGAATACAGACGTCTTGTATCTTGGATCCAGGAAGGTAAAAATTGAAAATTTTTTCAACTTTGAAGAATCTTGACTCCAAGCCTTTTTTCCACACCTGTCTCTGAGAAGCTTTCTTGTAAGAGATTTTGACAAGTTGTAATAAGGCATCTAGTCACGACGATAACTAAACTTCCTGTCATGTAGTTTTCTCCGCTCATGCACTTCGTTACATCTTCAAATGGTTTAAGAATTTTGGTTAGATCAGCGAACAGTTGCCACATTGGATATTACGGGTGAATCAGTTCTCAAAATAGCCATAGTTACTCTTAGGTGCTGATCTAACTCCACGCATCTTGCAAGAATATAATAACAGGAGTTCCATCTTATCGGAACATCCTGGATCAGCCGTTTGGGAACAACCTTTGGATTTTCACACGCGTCTGTTCTTTTGGACTGTCACGCGTTTGTTCTTTTGAAATTTCATTAGGGCAGTGCTGCTAGTTTTAAAGTGACGCACATTTTATTTAAATTAATTTGATTTAGGTAATTAAATTAATTCAATTTTGAATAACTTTTAATTCAACAGCATTTGTTGAGCGTAAGCAATATTTTCGTAGGATAGTGTTGAAAAATAATAACAGCGATTCCCAAATATTTATGTAGGTACAGTTATATCTGTTGATTCGTCAATGATCAAACTAAATTTGCTTTTACCGATATCAGATGCGAGAGCTGTTTTGGAATGAGGGCTCCGAGATTTTCACGCGTCTGTTCTTTTGGACTGTCACGCGTTTGTGCTTTTAAATTTATTTCGAGGGCATTGCTGCTAGTTTTAAAGTGACGCACATTTTATTTTAATTCATCAGCATTTATTGAGCGTAAGCAATATTTTCGTGGCTGGATAGTGTTGAAAAATAATAACAGCTCTCAGATCGCATTTGTGTTTCCCACAAGTGAATTTTGTTCTGGAATGCTTTCAGATGGCTTTGCAATTCGTTTGCCAATTGACCTTGCTTTTGAAGCTTCAAGTTAATGGCCTATAACATCAACCACAAATGCTAAGTCACATAACCATTTCAGATCACAGACTTCAGGCAATGGTTTTTCTTTGATTTCCATAAAATATGCTATTTCTGTATACTTTCGTTAGATATTAGCGCAGTAAGCATATCTTGAACCCTCTTTTTTGGCGTCATTTTGGTCAGTGAATACAGACATCTTGTATCTTGGATCCAAGAAGGTACATATTGAAAATATGACACTTTTTCAACTTTATTGGCTTGGCTTGACCTTCTTGGCCTTTTTCATACATTCGACGACGCGTATACTCTGAGAAGCTTTGTAAGAGATTTTGACAAGTCTTAATAAGGCATCTAGTCACGACGATAACTAAACTTCCTGTCATGTAGTTTTCTCCGATCATGCACTTCGTTACATCTTCAACTGGTTTAAGAATTTTGGTTAGATCAGCAAACAGTTAACACATTGGATATTACGGGTTCTCAAACAGGCCACGCCATTGCTCTTAGGTGCTGTTCTAACTCCACCCATCTTGCAAGCATATAATAACTGGAGTTCCATCTTGTCGGAACTCCCTTGATCAGCCGTTTGGGAATTGGGAACAACATTTGGGTTGTCACGCGTTTGTTGTTTTAAAAGTTTTTCGAGAGCAGTGCCGCTAATTTTAAAGTGACGCACATTTTTTTTTAGATATTCTATTCTATGCTTTCATCTATCATCAAGCTATCCTGCTCTATGGGATTAAGTGAATGGGCGTAGCATCCATAATGCTTCCATTTAATATTATTAAGGGTTCTCTGAAAATTTTCTTTCGTGGAAAGATCAAATACGTTCGTTATTACTAAAAAGGCTGTTTGAATGTTTTCGCCCGTGTGGGGTAAGCCCTCGAAGCACGAATTTCATCTAATATGTAATTCTTTAATTTATCAATGATGATCGCCTTAGCTAAAATGTTGTTGGTAATCTTAATATTTTTAGATTATGCACAAAAAAAGAACGAATTTCATGGTTAATTCTTTAAATGGTTTCGCGGTTTGCCGACCCCTGTTCTAAGTCACAGTTAGGACAAATTATTTCAGGTTCTTTATTTCTTAGAACGTTTAGACTTGAGTTGATTGTTCGAGGCAATTCTCCGTCTCGAGCTATGGTTATCAAATAAGATACAATGCATTCTTCTACAAAGGATTGTTCCAAATCCCCTTGTGGACTTCCTTAGTAGATAAATAATTTAAGTTGCTTAAAAAGAATATTTGACGCAAAATTTTTATAAGCGTCACGTCTCTTTTGAAATTCTAACTCATGTCTATTATGACTAGATATACTGACACTCTGGATGTTTCCCGATCACAAAGTGAGGAAATAATATTTTCTGTAGATTTGTCTGCTGAGAATTTTTTCTTTAGTGTCCTCTTTGTATCCTTTTCGTATTTTTTAACAGCTAATGATAATGAGAGTTCGAATGCTTGCTGTTCACATTTATCAAAATATCTTCTTTCTGCAGAGATTAGTATGAATTAGGCTGTCATACATTTGAATTAATGTACAAAAGTCAGAATCAAGGGATTGTAACTTTTTGTTTGTTGTGTTTAGGTGACTCAAAGTAAAACCCCAAAACACGGTCGGAAAAGCAGTTTCTAATCGTTCTAACTAAATTTTTATGCCTTTAGCTTCACACACAACAGAACGTGTTTTCTGTAAATTGTAAAAGCTTTCTAGCGACTTTAAGCGGCGCATTCACCCACTTAATTAAGGGCAGCAGAGCAAATTCTGCTAGTGAATACAATTCTTTAATTTTAGTCTGTAACCCGTTATAAAAGCTCAACATGTTTTATTTTATTTTTATTTTTTTTTATTTTCTCAGATTAGGGAAACATACAGCTATAATAATACATTCAGTGTAAAACATTTAAAAAAATACATAAGCCAAAACAGTTTCCACCTATAGATAACATACGTATGTGTTGCTCAAACGGTAGAATTTAACAAATGATCAAAACATAAAACATACAAAAAGAAAAGACAAACCTAAACAAAGAATGAATGAAAAATAACTACAGAAACAATGATATTACCACGATATTACAATAAAAAAAGCATAATATTTCTTTGAAAAAATATGAATTTACGATACAAGACATCTTTTTTTTTAAAATAAGTTACAAACATTCAATCATGGTACTTATTTACCGAAATCGACATGCAAGACTTCAGTACAATTACAAATTAACATTTAAAACATATAACGACTATCAGGTTACCTTTTTAACCTCAGAAGCAAACCTGTAAAATTTCTCGTGGAATATATCGATGTGCTGATACTTGTCATTATAATCAGAGCAGGCTCTAACCAGATATCGGTTTTTGGAATAATTTGTTCTGCAATATGGAATGGCGAACACATTATTACAGCGTGTGCGGAGACCAAAACATCGAAATTGGATCTCACTCAGTAGAGCGGGTGAATCAACCATCCCGTTAAGCATTTTGAAAAGGAAAATTTGATCTCTATGTTCTCTTCGCTGTTTAAGAGTAACAATGCCATCGACTTTAAAGTCCCTATACTTATAATTCATTCGTTTCAGGAATTTATGTTGGATTCGCTCCACAGAATCACTGTGGACTGAACAATGCGGGCTCCAAACTGTAGAGGCATATTCCAACAGTGATCTGACGAACGAATTATACAGGAGCTTCAGAGTGTCAGGGTTCTTGAAGTCTTTGCCCTGACGAAATATGAATCCTAGCATTTTATATGCTCTTGCTGATACCCTCGTCACGTGAGAGGATAACAAGAGCTCTCTGTCCAATTGAACTCCCAGATCCCTCACCTCGGCTACCCTATCTAGTTTTTTATCAAGAAGTTGGTAATCAAAAACTATACCTCTTCTAGTTTTCCGCGAAAAAGAGATAGTGCAACATTTTTCCACATTAAGATATAACTTGTTCCGAGTGCAATACGTAACGAGTCGGTCTAAACCTTCTTGCATATTAACACAATCCTGTATTGATTTTATCCTAGTGAAAATTTTTGTATCATCGGCGTACATTAGTATTTTAGAATGCTGAAAACATCCAGCGACGTCGTTAATAAAGATGTTAAACAGAAGGGGACCGAGGTGCGAGCCCTGGGGAACTCCAGAAGTTACAGGAACAAAACTTGATGTGTAACCCTTAATAGCCACAGCCTGAGTCCGGTCTCTCAAGTATGAAGAAAGCCACCTCAACAGATCACCATGTACACCAACTGCTTCCAGTTTTTTAATCAATAGTGCATGATTTATTTTGTCGAATGCTTTGGAATAATCTGTGTACACAGCATCCACCTGGCATCCCCTATCCATAGAATCCAAAACAAAATCCAGCAACTCACAAAGATTTGACTCAGTTTCTGCATTATCATATGACTGGCCTCTTCAGTCTGTTACATACATTTCAAATAATCAATTTGTTTTAGCAATAGCATTTTCTGTGACATGCGACATTTGCGATAAACTTAAGAAAACGTTCAATGGGCATCACGAACAGTAAATCGTCGATATGGGAAATATCAGGTGTCGAATTCACAATAATTTAACAATTCTGGCCTCTTACACATATTATTTTAGGTTTTTGAAAACATTTCATTCCTACAAAAATGTTCCACAGGCCGGCAAAGATTACTAGCCCATTGTCTAAAGAAACAAAAAGTTTAGCAGGTAAACGGTTTTTTGGGTAGTGTACGCCGGCATTCATAACGCTTTGTAAATGTTCTAAGAAAACGAGTAAGCTTGCAATAAAGGATTATAAAACAATAGACCAGGTAATCTGAGGATTAAGAGAGGGGGAAAGAGACGCGAGTAAGGTGAACGGTGTAGCAACTAGTAGCAAGCAAGGCAGTTGTTGTGTAGTGACCGTGGTGAAGGTTGGTCGTGGCTAAGTGGCGATTAATAAGTGATAATAAGTAGACGGAGCTGTGTGACAGCTGCTTTTTAATCGGTCTTTTTTATTTTTAATAGATCAGTTTTCGATTGAATGATACACACTCAATTTTTTCCGTGTCTTGTTTGTTGATGGGAAGTCACATGTTATTTTGGATTGATTTTCTGTTGGCGCGTTGTTTTCTGTTGTCGAATTGATTGTAGTCGTATCGCATTATTTTTTATTGACTTTAATATTTATAAAAAAGTATAAAAAATGCCGTCGAATTTTTGTGTCAAGTTAAAAGAAAATGGTTTCAGCGCTAACAGATTACGATCAGTAATTTTTTTTAAATTTAAACTAGTGAATGGCTTAGGTCTCGAATTACTTTCATATTTCACGCGTGTGATAGTTATTTTGATTTACATATGTTGTGGAAAATAGATCAGCAGAAGAAACTGTTGTTATGGTGTCAGAAACCGATCATTCATGTGATGACCTAGGAAATAATTTATAGATTTGTCTCCTAATTTATAAATTATCCTTTATTTCTTTTGCTTACCAAACCATGAATTTCATCACTACCCGTCACTAACCGTCTTTCTATCGACAAAACCTTCGTCCTTGTGCCAAAGTTAAAATGTTGTTAAAAATATGATATTAGCAGTGCATTATTGATTTGGGTCCTGAAAAAAAGACCACGAATTTCTATAATGGGTTACCGCTAACAGATCAGTCGATGTTTTCTATTAAAAGCATATGGCTAGTCTCAAATTACCTGGCCTATTGATAAATATTAGCATTAGCAGCTAAGATTAGCAGTGCATTGTTGATTTGTTTCCAAAATAAAAAAGACCACGAACTTCGAAAATGGCTTAAGGCCAGATCAGTCGATGTTTTCTATTAAAAAATATCGTTACTCAAATAACTTGGCTTATTGATTTCCTTGTTTTAATCTTTCTTTGATCATGAAATGGACACGTGTTGGAAAATGAATCAACAGAAGAAACTGTTGTTGTGTTGTTATCTAGAACCAAACGAGACGTCATGTGATATGCCTTTTGGAAAGTTTTCTTTGAATAGTCTCCAAAAAAATACCACGGACTTCGTTACTGTGGGAAATATATCTATCTAGGTTGATTTACATGTTGTGACAAATAAATCAGCATAATAAACTAATGTTGTGGCGTTTGACCTGGGAAAGAATTTATTGAATTGTCTCCAAAACAGTTCTTCTGTTACTTCATTTTGAATTTTCTTGCGCTTTACTTTTAAGGAAGTTTTTAACCGACTTCAAAAAAGGAGGTACATATGTATATATTTTTGTCTCAATGTTTTTGAAGTGAAACTTTTTATGGGAGGGCTATGTTGAAGTGAAACTTTTTATGGGAGGACTTTGAAATTCGGCCGCAACCTTTTCGTGTAACGGAAGATCGAACTTTATATTTGACAGCTGCGGAAGTTTCACTTCTATTGTCTTTATTATATTGTATATGAATGAGGAAAATAAGATCGTTCTTACCTGTTTCTTGGCGATCAACGGACACTTGCCACCCCTAGCCACGGCTCCGTCGTCACAAATGCACACAGGCCCGCCAGCATCCAGTGCACACACACCACCACACTTAACACCTTCACAGACATTAACAATATCATCTCGCTGGACGCTTTCATGTCTTATAATGAAGGTGTTAGCGTCGAAAACCCTCTGCAGGTATAATTCGCAGGTCTTTTCTCCGTATAGGAGGCAGCGGCTTAGTTTGAATGAGTTCGCCACAAGGAAGTATATGTGGTCTTCGAATATCGCCAGGTCGTGAGGCGCTTGGAGATTTGGGTCGCTTGTTATTAGTGTTTTGCTGGAAACAAATGAAAATATTTCTAGTTAATGTTGTGGATAAGGAGAAAACTGCATTTCGGGTAGTTGCAAATAAAACAAGATGTGGCAAATCAAATTCTTCTTTTAAAATTGTGTGAACGCCATTATTTAAAACTGTCATCATACTCGGTTATAATAAAGTACTCTTTGACTCGCATTATCAGTTGCGAGGCCAACGAGGTTTTTCAAATTCAAACTCATATCTTTGACTGCATATTTACTATTCCTTTTGCATTGATGATTTCTAGTTTTATCAGAGAAAAGAAAGTTGAGATTAAGATGTGTTTTTTGAGCTGTAGTATCTTACAACGATTCCCAAATATTTATATGCACAGTGATATTCTGTTGATTCTAATAATTAAACTAAAAGGCACGAAAGCTGCTTTGAAATGAGGTACATTTTTTTTTATAATTCTGGGGAACTCTTGGTACGGTGCAACTTTAGATCTAGGGTCTGAAAAAGCTTTTTTACACATATCACATTAGCGGTCTACTTAGAAATAATCAGTGTTGC
This sequence comes from Agonopterix subpropinquella, assembly GCA_922987775.1. Lineage (NCBI taxonomy): Eukaryota > Metazoa > Arthropoda > Insecta > Lepidoptera > Depressariidae > Agonopterix > Agonopterix subpropinquella. Next base: position 4,740,733 of record OV277694.1, on the reverse strand, counting down.
CATAAATAACCGTTATAAAGCAGTGACATGATAAACACTGGACAACATGAACACTTGTGTCCAATTTTTCCGCTATAATTTTTTACTAAGCGGTCGGAAATGGTTTTGATATCTGATAATGTTTTTTTCAAATTCCATTCCGTTCCGTTTACTCATTAACTCACGGAACTAATCATTTTAGTACGGTGGTGTTACCAGGTTATGCTTGATTTTGACCTTCTTGCGTGTTTTTTTCATGACTTTCTAGACAGACTGTACTTGGTGTGTAATAAACTAGAGGGGGAAGGAATAGCGACTGCTAATGTTCGTTTAATCTTCTATCCGATGGTGGCGCGCAGTACCTCTCCTGGCTGTTCGCTGGGTTGTTGTATACTGTCTTCTTCATCTTCAGTTTTAGTGTCAGTTTCTGGGACCTTTTATATTTTTTCGGCCTTTTTCTTGATAGGTCCTCTGTTGGTTGCAATCGATTTCTAGTATCTCTTATTTTTCTGAGTGTAGTTGTAAATGTCATGGTGAAGGGAGTTTTGCCAGGTGAAAATGGGACGGCGTACCGTTTTTCCTCTCTGTAATTGAGGGCTTGGTGGAGCAAGTGTGGTTTTTCGCGTCGTAAAATGTGGTCATAGAATGATATTATGCGGACTTTAACTATTTTGGAAATAGTTTTTCCGTCAAGAATTTCCTTTTTTTTTTGCTTTGTGGTGTCCTTTGCTGCCTGCAACATGTTTTTAAGTATTTTTATCTGTCGTACCGCCTCAGCCGCGATCTATTTGCTTTTGTTAGGCCGTAGCGTTAAGGCCGTAAGTCATAGTGGAGAGATACCCGGTGAGAGGGTATCTCACCCTTATTCGTGGGTTCCTATAGCCTAAAACTTTATTTCTCGTTTCTTCTGTCGAGTCTACGGCATTTACCTTACGAATAGATCTACTGTTTAATCAGAATTTGGATCTAGTGTCCAGAGGCCCCTGCGTGGCTTAAGATGTGATAGTAGTAGTATAAAACAATCAACTTACACCTTATCGCCTTCGTAGTCGATCATCAGTATATGCGCTGGCGCAGTCTCCGCGACGTATAATACCTTCTTGAAGGGGTCCACAGCGAGGCCCGTGCAATTGTGGACGTCCGCTAGGTCACGCACTGATTGACCTGTTGTTGAAAAACTTTGATTACTGGTGGAAATTTGTCTTTTTCCGTTTTTGTCAGTCGAATCGATGATATGTTCGTCATTGTCATTTCGGGCAAGTTTGTCACTCATAGAAGTTCTCGATTTTTATGACGATTTTTCTTTTAAAACCTTTAATATCCCACCTTTAAAACTCAGATAGTCGATTTTGTAGACAAAACCCAATACGGGAAAACTCCGATACTATGGGAGTTTATTGATCAATCAAAGAGTTCTTTCATAACTCCCGTAGAACGACTTTTTCTTATATGCGCCCGGGGCGGGCTAGGTTGATGCAACTTCCCTATTAATGCGATCCTACCTGTGAGCGATGCGGTCCATACGACTGACTCCTGGTCTTTTATAACACAGTAGAACATGCGGTGTGAAGACGGGTCCACTACCAGAGATGTTACCTGTAACAGAGTGCAAATACAGTGTAAACTCTATATAGTGACGCTTTAGGGACTGAGTATATTACGACGTTATTAAGAGTTGAAGTTAAATTGGAAATAAAAAAATCTACATTATTTTACACTCATATAATATTTATCACAAATAAAGTATACTTTACAAAAACATATGATGCCCTATTTCACATAAAAACATAATTGCGTAAAGTCTGTTATCTTCGTCTGACGTTTTTTGCTGCTCCATGTATTTTCTTATGTATTTTGCTCATATCTTGGGATACACTGAGATCTTGGTTGAACAACAAGTATTTTTCTAATAATTTCGCTGCATCAAGTGCAATGCTTCTGGATCATCCGACTCATGTTCTTTGTTGGCCCTCCTCAGTTTTCCTTACTGAATCAAGAATTTCTTCATCTGTAAGTGAAGCTGTTATGGCCAGGCCGTCGTCAACTTCTATGTAGGTTTGTAGATTTTCGGTGGAATTTTGTGGCATGTTGAACTGTCTAACCTTTAATGGAAGGTCATCTTCACTTTCAAACTTTGGTCCCGTTTCTACTTCATCACTCGCAAAACTGTCACAAAGTCCATCATGTCGAAAGGAATGTTGTATAGTTGTTGCTGTCACTTCTTCCCAGGCTTTGGATAAAAAATTAGCTGCATGCGGCATATTAATATAAGTTTTACCCTCAGATTCGACCAACTCCATCAATAGTTTTTATCTGCAATGACTCTTGAGACTTTTAATCACACTTTGATCCATTGGTTGTAAGACACTAGTCGTGTTTGGTGGAGTTGAGTGTTTCGAAGTTTTTGGGAATTTGACGTTTAATGGGGTGGTGTTACATGGAGTTCACACTGTATAATAATATTATAGTTAGGGCTGCCTTAAGTCGACCGGGTCATTTGTTAACGTTTTTAAAACGTTCACGTTAACAATTACAATAAAAAAACATATCGTAGCTCGACATAATATCCTCACCTCGGCTCCTAACGGCAGTTTCTGTAGCCTTGCGCAGCGCTTGTGCCTGACATTGCAGACTCTGATGCAGCCGGACGCAGGGCTTCTGTCCGCGAAGTACACGTTACCTGTTATCCATTCCACTGCTACCTGCAAACAAATGAAGGTATTTGGATTAGTTCGACCAAACTAGCGAAGTTTATAAATCCGTACAGTCGCCTCTTCCAAGTTATATCAATATTTCTAAACTTATTATGCTGGACTAAACAAAATAAAATAGTCACCTACTCCTCAACATACACACATAATCTCACGACCGTAATCCCTTTCGGGGTAGTCAGAAACATCTCCTCCTCAACGATTCTCCCAAAGTATTGGAAAGTGCCAAAACAATTAAAACAAAAGTAGGTGGATTCATAGGGTAGAGGCCCGGCAAAGTCAATACCAACTGTTAAAAATGTTATCATTTCGTGTCCGTGTGTCCACAGTCGTAGACGCGAGTTGGATGAAAGCTTTTCTTGTTTTCTCAGTAACCGAGCTTCTATTCTACGTATCAGTTGGTTTCTGTTACCAGTTTGTCAATAAAATCGGTTCGTCCGATATTGGTGATGACGATGTTGTTACGTGTATGTTTTTGAATGTGGTTTTTTGTCACTATATTCTATTTTGCAATAGCTACACATTGCTTTGGTATGATTGCTCAGTACATTCTTTTCCCCATTTTTTGCGGTAGTTTTGATAGTGATTTTGTTTCTTACTAAAAAGGAAGATTTATCGTCAGTTTTTTAGTTTAAAATCCTATTCAAGTCCATACTAACATTAGTTAGCGATTTTATTTCGTGTACTATTGACCTCGATCAGTTTGCCTGCCGCTTCCGATGTTACGAACAATTTTCTTTTGTTACACTCTGTAGAATAGTCTTTATTTGCTGTATTTTTGGGAGTAGCATACCTTGGTGGGTCGTCCGATATTGGTGATAGCGATTTTGTTGCGTGTACTATTCACCTCGATCAGTTTGCCTGCCGCTTCCGATGTTACGTATAACTTTCTTTTTCTGCAAACACAATTTGTTATTTTTTTACTACTTTTCTTATAATAAGACCCAAAGACACAAAACGAGTACACATTTATACACCTGCGTGCCTGTTGTTTCTAAAAAGTGGTCGCTTTTCTAATAGAGTGGTCGCTTTTCTAATAAAGTGTTCGATAGGTGGTCCCATTTCTAATAAAGTGGTTTCTTTTCTAGTACAATGCGGTTGCTATTCTAATAAAGTTGTCGCTTTTCTTATAAAGTGGTCACTTTTCTAATAAAGAGGTCGCTTTTCTAATAAACTTGTTACTTTTCTAAGAAAGTGCTATCTTTTCTAAAAAAGTGGTCGCTGTAGTAGATATCTGCTATGACAACTCATTAAGTTTCAAAGCTCACCTGACGTCGTAATCCATGTCGGTGATACTAGCAACATTGGGGTCGTTGAATTCAACAGCGATAAGCCCGTCGGCCGTGATCGAACGAACAGAGTTGCCTGTCACGTACAGCACTGACATGTTGCCCTTAGTCGCTTTACATGAGCGACGGTCCGACCTGCAAATTGGTTCGTAATTATGTATTCATGCGTTTTCTGCAATTCTCATAAATTTCTGAAAAATATTTATACCAAAATTCTCCAGTAGATGCAGTTTTGCGCAAGGAAATATCACAGAAAATATAAATCTGTGGGAAATATCTTCTTGCAAGGCAATTATCTCCATTTAAAGTAAAGGCTTTGAAAGACAGAAAAACTTCGCAGCCATTTTAGTTCATTCTGCCGCTGCAGCAATTTCATAAGGTGATTTTAAGAATTGATACAACTTCATTATCATTGTAGTCTTAGAATCTTGCTGCAGATTCCTTCCTAAGATCTGACATAAAACTTAAGAATACTGCAATGTCTATTTCACAATCTTCTTTCAAGAAACATTGATGATTGATTGACATCAAACGTCTCTAAGATTATTATTGAATAAGTTAAACTGGCGGTTCAGACTTCGACCTTTTCGAGGTCCGCGAGTAGTCGAATGCCGGCCTGGAGAATGCATCTGTTTTTACTTGTGCATGCTGCAGATTAAAATATCCTGCGAACCTACTTTAACAACATTATTTATCAGCATTCACCGGTTATTCAATTGGAATGAACGCACTATACCTGAGAGCATATCCATGATGACACGAGCACAAGAACGATCCAGGCAAATTGTAGCACCGCTGCGAGCAGACGTTCTGCTCGCACTCGTCCACATCCACGCAGGAGTGAAGGTCACCTCCGAGTCTGAAGCCGGAAGGGCAGAGGCATTGAGGCCCGCGCGGGGTCGGCTGGCATTGGTAGGGGCACATGTTGTTCTCGCACGCCGTCGCTAAGGAAATATTATGTTATTAAAATGATAATAATTGTTTTAATTAATTGATGCCCCCAAAGTTATTTTTAGCATCAAAACTGAGTGATGGATGAATAATTGATTTCCTTTAGTGCAGTTGTCTTTTATTTAGATTTGATCCTCCGTTGATTCAGATATATATATATATATATATATATATATATATATATATATATATATACCTAAACAATTAAATTCTATTTCGGAAGACAATTTTTCGCAGCATTCTATTTCGAAAATCTGCTGAAACCGCAAAACTATTCTACAGACAACAAAATTAAAATGTAGTTTTTAGTATTGCTTGTCACCTTTAATTTTCGCAAAAGTATCAATGAATACAGTTAAATCTAAGCTTGATGAGGCCTTGTTTTCGACTGCTATTTAGTCTTATATTACTTATTTTAAATTTGCTAAATAGTCTTTCAGCGGTTGCAGAAGTGACAGGAATTGTAAAAAATAATAATATTGCTGCAAATACTTACATCGAAAGGTCGCATTCTAGAGTCCGTATTTAATAGTCATTCTTTCCTGACATGTCCATGACTGGGTCGATTGCCGTACGAAGAAGTAGGTGGCAAATATTAAGAAATTGAAGGGGAAAAATTAAGGCATATTTTATCAGAATAGCTATTTACTTTGGAATAAAGAATTCTGAAAAATTCTGAAGTATCTTTCCTGTCTTAAGTTCTCTCAATGTCCTCTGAAAGCCAAAGAACTCTCTGTTAATGTAAGTACGATATCAAAATAACCTTTGAAGAACCATTTTTTTTTATAAATGTCGCTTTCAAGTTCCCTGTCGGTAGTATCGCTTTTTTACCAAAGTTCATACACAGCACATACTTCTGTTTCTGTATAGCCATTGGCCACTCGAAAAACTGTTTTGTTTAGTTCTTTCTGATAAATGTATCCAGTCCCGATTATACTCCGTACATCAATTATTCCTTGGCGAAGCTAATAACCGATAGGGTTGACAAAAAATATGTCGTATTTTGGAATAACACAGCCAAGAACGATGAACTGGTCAATATTTAGAAATTGTAACATAGTAGGTACGATTTTGAAAAACACCATTGTTTTCGTGGGAATATGGAGGAAAAGATACTGACGAATCCCATACCAAGAATTATATATTTTCCTTGTAACTTAATATCTTGTTGGTGAAATTAGTCAAAAGAAATTTTAAAAATATTTTCGAAAATGTAGAGGACTAGAGGTCAATGGTTCGTGCGCTGTTACGTGTGCCACGCAGACGTCATCGTCGGCGGTAGCTTTTACTGCAATTATTGTAAAATCTTCTTCAGTAAGCTTCTCATCCAACACTTCAATGGCCAGATTATATGATTTAATATCAACAGAAATATTTGAGCCGGAAGTACTTGTATAAGATTGACTAAAAAACTTGCAAATTTTGGGCAGTTATTCTCGATCTCTTTCCTGGCGTTTTTTCGCATAGGCACAGATAATATAATACTATACTGAAATGGCCTGCTGCGTGCTATATGCTATATATGTATACATAGCACACGTATGTACATACACGCCAGTGTGTGTAGTTCGACCCTCTCCTACTATTAAAGTGACCTTTTTGATTCTGATTCGCGCTCCCACTATGGCTATGCCCTAGACTAGAGCGTCACCCTGCTTCCTAAGTACTACGTTATGTTCAAAATTTTTGAGAAACTTTGATGCCGTAAGAATCGTCGCGTCGCGTCGCGTCCTGCCCTAGTAAACCACAGCTGCTGCACATCCGTTGGGTGGGATATGTCTACTAGGTCGCTTTCACTTAACGGTATCGTTAACGAATTTACTGAATCTACTTGGTCCACAAAGTGTTCGCTCATAGATAAATTCCTATGTATATCAAATGTTGCGTTCATAAGTCTATATTTGGCAGCTTCTTGGTGCTGATTGGCCCAGTAGTTCCGGCGAAAATCTGTTTCAAAATCGTCTAACGTCAACCAGTTCTTGCTATTTAACTCTAGCAACTTAAGGGCTGGTCCTGAAAGGCATTCCGTAGCGATATCGATCGCCCTATCTTGTGCATTCAAGGAATTTATATATTACCTCAACTTCTTAAGGAAACGCATGGGATAATACCATTAAACATAGGTTTCTCAACGCCGCAGGCCGCTTTATAAATAGGTACATTATTGATTCTCTTCTCGCTATTGTCAGAACCTGAGGGAGTTGAACCTTGGTCAGAGATACCATAGAGTAAATAAATTATACACAAGGGATACTGATAGCGCGTTCACCTGTCTGTGGCGCGGAAGCAGTGGAGTTATTTCCCTTCGTAGTCGCCGTACGTGTTTCTAATAAATCAAGTCTTTTAATTTTACCTTCAGCCTTTTGACTTAATTTGTTTTCTTTGGGAGCTGCACCAAAACTTATTTGTTGATTCTTCGAAATGGATTAATTTTTTTGTTTATGTTTTTTTGTTACTGCGTGCTTCCTTAAATCGGTCATTTTAGCAAAAAAGCTTTTGTTGTATCACTCACTACAGGTTTCAGCCAGTTTTTGATCTCTTCTTGATGTTCCCACTCTCTTCTGTACCTACTTATGACTGAACGCCTTCTTCTTTAATGGTACATCCATCACAAAAACTTGTACATTTGATGAAAACACATAGACTAAGAAAAATACTTTTTCAAACGAATATGGCATACCCATAAACTATTATTCAGAAACCGGGACTAATTACTTACTGACAGGGACACAGGGACATGACGCTTCAAACCGGGACATGTCCCGGCTGCAGGTTAGATTAGGGGAAATAGGTGGTAAATATTATGAAATTGAAGGGAGAAATTGGGACCTGTTATATTAGAATATTTACTTTGGAATGGTCCCGGCTGCAGGTTAGATTAGGGGAAATAGGTGGTAAATATTATGAAATTGAAGGGATAAATTGGGACCTGTTATATTAGAATATTTACTTTGGAATTAATCCTTCCTGTCTTATGTTCTCTCAATATCATCTGCAAGACAAAGAACTCTTTGTTTGTACGATATCAGATAACCTTTGAAGAACCATTTTCCAAAAGATCGCTTCCTTGCGCATTTCGTTTTCAAGTTCCCTGTCGGTAGTAGGTATCAATTTTTACCAAAAGTTCGTTCGTACACAGCACATGCTTCTCTTAAGGCCACTCGAGAAACTCGTGGTGTTGTTTAATTCTTTCAGATAAATATCTCCAGTCCCGATACCCCGTACACCAATTATTCCTTTGCGAAGCAAGTAACCAACAAGGTAATAGGCAGCATCTAGTATTTTGGAATAACACAGCCTTGATTTTCTTTTGATTTAATTGTTCATGTAAAATTAAAATCCTTCTATTGGTTTTGATTTTCTTTTTATTTTAATTCTAAAGAATTAAAATAAAAAGAATTAATAGAAAGAATTTTACATAAATGTAAAATTAAAATAAAAAAATTCGGTGTCCATTTCAAATTATTCGTACATTTAAGACTCACTAAAAACGATCGTAGCTTTTAATTAGTTGCAAAAAATATTCTTGGAGTCTTTGTGAGTTAGACGACTCTTCCAATTTATTAATATACAGGGTTACAGGGAAAGTCGTGCTAGACCCGTTAAGAGCGTGTAGTACCCATCATTTCTGACCTATTTCACTATGAAACACCCTACCCCAAACTTAACCGTTTCCGAGGTTATCGAAATTGAATATTTTTTTTTAAATTGCCGATTTTTTTGCTATAATTTTTTTTTTTTAATTTTGTGTGTCTTACTACTATTATTATTTTATTCTTAGATGTAGAATAAGATGCTTTATGACGTCAATCATTAAAATAGAGCATAAGCTAATTGAATAGGCCGTAGCAGGCAAGGGAAAGTTAAGAAATTAAGTTATATATTATGACAGTTGTTCGGCAGATGTGTTTTAAAATATCTACGTTTCATCAGCTATCTAACGAGGTATAACAATCTAGGATTTTATTTAAAGGCATTGAAAAAAAGTTAGTTTCATAGGCGAGTGGAGAAGAAAATTAATACTTAGCCCTAAAAAGTAAAATAAAACAATAGTTAAGCATGATATGTCATTTATTAAATCAGGTTTTCACACAACTTTTTCTTATTGTACATGTTCAACATGGCCGCCTCTGTTTCTAATACACTGTCGCATCCTTCTACGGAGACCAGTCTTCACTACTCCAGTGGTCAACGTTGTCCTCATTTGATTTGCTGCATCCACAATCCTTGCTCTTAATTCTTCCACAGATGAAACTGGATTTGGCTCGCTGTAGACAAGACTTTTCATGCGCCCCCATACATGAAAATCCATGGGGGTTAGGTCCGGACATCTTGCTGGCCATGGCAACGGCCCACCTCGTCCTATCCATTTATTTGGATAATTTGTATCCAGCCAGTCTCTGACACTTCTCCTGAAATGGGCAGGGCAGCCATCATGTTGGAACCACATGTCCCTGATCAAGTTGAGTGGCAGATCATCCAGCAAATCACTCAAGTCTCCTCTCAAGAAGTTTTCGTAAATTTCTCCATTTAGATTGTCCGGGAGAAAGTAAGGTCCAATCAAATGATTGGAGATAATGCCCATCATTTACGCTGAATCTTCGTTGGGACCCCTTCACTCTTTTCTTATTGGGATTCCCTAGTTCTTTTGAGGCCCAGTAATGGGCGTTGTGATAGTTAGTGATCCCATCTTTATCAAATTTGGATTCCACAAGATATTTCTTAGAAAATCTGGGTCTTCTACGTCAGCATTGAGCATAAATCTGCAGAAGTCCAACCTTCTCGCAGGGTCTCCTTCTTCAATAACGTGTACCGGCGTGTAATGGTACGGGTATAGGCTAGCAGTATGCACTGCAAACCACACTCTCCATTACGAAAGTCCCAGATCACGGGCAACAATATTAGTGGAAGTAGTCGGATCCGCTCGAAAGCGTTGCACTATTTCATTGTCCTGTTCTTCGTCGTCATCAATTCGTGGTCTTCCCATGTCTGTATTTCGTCTCAATACAGAGCCAGTTTCGCGAAGTCTTCGATAAACTCTGTCAAAAACGGCCACATCCGGCACTCTACAATAGGCGCGGGACCGTTAGAACTGCTACCTGGAGCGTCCCAACTACTTTTTTTCCACGAAATGTAATACAAATCCTAGATTGTTATACCTCGTTAGATAGCTGATGAAACGTAGATATTTTAAAACTCATCTGCCGAACAACTGTCATAATATTTTTTTTACATATCCCTTAGAGAAAAATAAACTTTCAAATATATTTTTTAATTTCTTAACTTTCCCTTGCCTACTACGGCCTATTCAATTAGCTTATGCTCTATTTTAATGATTGACGTCATAAAGCATTTTATTCTACATCTAAAAATAAAATAATAATAGTAGTAAGACACACAAAATTAAAAAAAAATGTATAGCAAAAAAATCGGCAGTTAAAAAAAAAAAATCAATTTCGAATATCTCGGAAACGGTTAAGTTTGGGGTAGGGTGTTTAATAGTGAAATAGGTCAGAAATGATGGGTACTACACGCCCTTAACGGATCTAGCACGACTTTCCCTGTAACCCTGTATATATATATATATTTTTTTTTTTTTTTCTTTTTTCATATTACTTCCAAATTATTTTAGAAATAACACCTTGACCTTACAATGATTTTCAATGGAGTTCATTGATTTCCTTCAAAAAGTCCAGTTTTTCCTTCTTATGCTGTGCAGCCGAGATCTTACAGTTTTGCACCTCCTGCATTCTTTGTTGTGTGGTGTGGGTTCGGGTTTCAATAATATCTCGCAGAGTATAAAGGTCTACAGTGTAAAAGGCTTTTTAATGCCAAGTGCCGCCGCAATAAAGGCCGCGATTTTCGTCGTTGTTCTCTCTTTCAACATCTTCAAAAAGTTGGTTGAGTTGAAGAGGAGTCATCACAGTCGAAAATGTCCATGGTGATGGCTTGTTTATGATAATAATGATAACATACAATATATTAGAACAACTGAACAAATACTTCAGTCACAATTTCTTATCACTTGAATCATTATATTTTATTATTTCAGTCACTATTTTGTTATCACTTCAGTCACTATTTGTTATCACTTCAATCGCTATTTCTTATCGGTCTCTATAAAATAATTCGAACTATCTTGCTTGGATGCTAATAGCTTGGTGATATTAAAGAATACATCGCGAGCACTTTGTAGATGTTTATCCTCTTCGCAATCTGCATAGTACTTTACTCGAACAGCAACAAGTTTCCATTGCTCCGATGGCGCAACGTTTTTTATTTTATTTAAATCGTATACTTCAATTTTAATGAAATGAGATGCATCTGCTCCTTCGTCATTGTTGGATGTGATAGTTGCCACTCCTACGAAAGAACTTTGAGCCTTTCTTTTTTAGTTTCAATTTCTTTTTCTACTTTTCAAAAAATCCGTCTATGTCGTTGGCAGATCTCTTCTTAGCAATTGCTTGCTTTACTTTGAAACCAAGCGTTCCCTCTTCATCACTAGCCTCATCGGGGGCTGGGGTAATAATACTGTTTGAAATAATTTTTCGAAAACTGAAACAAAACATTAAATTACATATTCTTCTTCAAGACATTTCCCTAAGCATTACCTGCCCGCCTGCCCGCCAATTAACATCTAGCACTTTGCGGAGGGTAAAAATGTGATCGTCTGTAAATGTGTTGTTTAAAAATGCTGCTTGATATAATTGCCGAGCGGCTCTATTGTGGAATACAATTTTTCTAGTAAGAAATTAGCGTAGATTCTGTAGCCTACGTTGAATTATGGAGATCTTCCTAAAGTAGCTTTATGGCTTTAGGTGAAATCTTTTTGGGGATTGGCACGTGTTTGGTCAGTCGCCATTCATCGGTAATTATGTTGTGTATCCATGCTTCTGTTATTGTCTCTGTTAATTGTTCGACAAATTCAACTGGGGCTGCCTTGTAGAGCTCGGGAACAATTTGGTCTGTGCCGGGTACAATACCGTTTTTCGAATCATACGAAATAAAAAATGTAAATGTGTCCGGGGCTATATCTTCCGCGGGCCGGGTACCGACTCTTGAGTTTCCTTTAGTTTTTCATGTGCGGACGTTCGCTATTTTTTTTTAAATCTGCAATCCAATTCGACATTAGGATAAGATATTTGCTTTACTGTCTCAAAAGTATTCGTCTTGTTTCCGAATAAATTTGTAGGTGATTTTAGCCCTGTGCATTCGACTCAGTCCTTTATAAAGAAGCGTTTGCATTCTTAAGATTCTTCGTGTTCTTGAATTGTCCGTATGTTGGTACGAGCTTCTTTTACACGAGATTCTGTCGGAATATCCTTTTTGTAGCCGCGCTAGAGCGAGTCTGTCTTGGCTTTGATAGTAGTTGTTGAGTGGATTCTTTCAAGATATCGTTTAGTTTGCTCCAGGTTAGATTTAAGGAAATAGGTGGTAGATATTAAGAAATTGAAGGGAGAAGTTGGGACCTATTATATCAGAATATATACTTTGGAATTAACACACAAAAAACAACAACACACACTTTCGTATACTCATAAAAAATTTCCGTGCTATCCTTCCTGTCTTAAGTTCTCTCAATATCCACTGAAAGCCAAAGAACTCTTTGTTTGTACGATATTTTCCAAACTATCACTTCCTTGCGCATTTCGTTTCCAAGTTCCCTGTCAGTAGTAGGTATCACTTTTTACCTAAGTTCGTTCGTACACAGCACAATCAGCACATGCTTCTCTTATGGCCACTCGAGAAACTCGTGTTGTTTTTTAATTCTCTCTGATAAATATCTTCAGTCCCGATACTCTGTACCCCAATTATTCCTTTGCGAAGCAAATGGTGTTGTTAGGGTTGAGATTCTGTTGGGATATCCTTTTTTTAGCCGCGCTAGAGCGAAGAGCGAGCCTAGTGTAGGGCTACCATAAATGTCGGACGACCGGGACATTTGGAATAAAGGATAAGCAGGGAGGTGTGTATACCATGATGGGTACCTATGTAATTCAATAGAAATTATAATCAAAAAATTAAAACAGACTCTTTTTGGGTCTTACTTTATACTATGGAGATCTATGCTTATATTAATAAATGAGTAAAAATAAATAAAATAATATTAATAACATTGGCTTTAAATTTTATTTTTGGTAGTTGTTTGTTAAACGCACGGCCCCTTCTCACTTCTCTAGTAGTTGTTTCTAGATTCATCTCCTGCTTCATAGTTTCAAATGCTGAAATAATTCTTTCTATCAATTCTTCTTTTGTGTTTATTTCAATATTCGTATACACCAGTTCCTTGGCCCGACCCCACACGAAAAAGTCCACCGGGGTCAGATCTGGCGAGCGAGCGAGCCAAGGGATGGATCCATCTCTGCCGATCCAGCTCTCAGGAAAGCTGTTATTTAAATGTTCTCTTACAATTAATGTCCAATGCGCTGGACAGCCGTCTTGCTGAAAGATGACTTCTTGGTCTGTTTGAAATATCGGGGCACCGGACTCCTCTACAAGCGCTGGAAAATCGTTTTGTAGAAATTGCAAATAATTTTCGCCATTCAAAGAGTCCGGTAAGAAGTGGGGACCAATCATCGTGCTGCCAATTACTCCAGCCCACACATTTACTGAGAATTTTCTTTGAAAGGACACCTGCTTTTTCCAGTGTGGATTGTTTTCTTTGTCGGCCCATTCAAGGAGTGAAAGTTTGTAATGCCCTCCCTAGAAAATACTAATAAAAAAATTCCTTGCTATCCTTCCTGTCTTATGTTCTCTCAATATCCTCTGAAAGACAAAGAACTCATTGTTTGTACGATATCAGATAACCTTTGAAGAACCATTTTCTAAAATATCGCTTCCTTGCGCATTTTATCACTTTTGGTATCACTTTTTGCCAAAGTTCGTACACAGCACAATCAGCACATGCTTCTCTAGTCGAGAAACTCGTGGTGTTGTTTAATTATTTCTGATAAATATCTTCAGTCCCGATACCCCGTACACCAATTTATTCCTTTGCGCATCTAGTATTTTGGAATAACACAGCCTTGATTTTCTTTTGATTTAATTGTTCATGTAAAATAATTGGTTTTGATTTTCTTTTTATTTAATTCTTCATGAAAAATAAAAATCAAAAATTCGGTGTCCATTTCAAATTATTCATATACGATTCACTAAAAACGACCGTAGCTTGTGATTAGTTGCAAAAAATATTCTTGGAGTCTTTGTGAGTTAGACGACTCTTCTAATTTATCAATATAATATTACTTCCAAATTATTTTAGAAAGTGCACCTTACAATGATTTTCAATCGGAGTTCATTGATGTCCTTCATCAAGTCCAGTTTTTTCTTCTCATGCTGTGCAGCCGAGATCTTAGTTTTGCACCTCCTGCACTCTTTGTTGTGTGGTGTCGGTTCGGGATTCAATAATATCTCGCAGAGCATAAAGGTCTACAATGTTAAAGGCTTTTTCAATGTCAAGCGCCGATCGCAATAAAGGCTGCGATTTTCATCGTTGTTCTCTCTTTCAACAACTTCACAAAGCTGGTTGAGTTGAAGATCCTAGTCATCACAGTTCAAAATGTCCATGGTAATGGCTTGTTTATGATAATAATGATAACATACAATAATTATAAGAACTTAAATATTAGAATAACTAAACAAATACTTCAGTCACACTTCCTTATCACTTCAATCACAATTTTTTACTATTTCAGTCACCATTTCTTATCACTTCAGTCACTATTTCTTATCACTTCAGTCGCTATATCTTATCGGTCTCTATAAAATAATTCGAACTATCCTGCTTGGATGCTAATAACTTGGTGATATTAAATATTACATCGCGAGCACTTTGTAGACGTTTATCCTCTTGTCGAACGTACTAGGTCGGCCGCCAATCTTGGCCCACCAGAAGCCAATACCTACTACTACTAGCAAAAAGTATAGGACGAGGATGGGACAGGCGCATCCCGACGCTGAACAAAGCGAGAATAGTGACTTTCAGATGATGATAGAGAAGTTCGGTGAAGTAATTAAAAGCCTTGATTTATTTGAGACGTACGGCGACTACGAAGGGAAATAACTCCACTGGTCCCGCGCCACAGACAGGTGAACGCGCTATCAGTACCTGACCAAGGTTCAACTCCTTCAGGTTCTGACAATAGCGAGAAGAGAATCAATAATGTATTTATAATGCGGCCTTCGGTTGAGAAACCTATGTTTAATGGTAGGGTGGACATTAATCCCACGCGTTTCCTTAATAAGATGAGGAAATATATAAATTCCTTGAATGCACAAGATAGGGCGATCAATATCGTTACGGAATGCCTTTCAGGACCAGCCCTTAAGTTGCTAGAGTTATATAGCAAGAACTGGTTGACGTTAGACGATTTTGAAACAGATTTTCGCCGGAATTACTGGGCCAATCAGCACCAAGAAGCTGCGAAATATAGACTTATGAACGCAACATTTGATATAAGTACATAGGAATTTATCTATAAGCGAACACTTTGCTTTGCGGACCAAGTAGATTCAGTAAATTCGTTAACGATACCGTTAAGTGAAAGCGACATAGTTAATTGCGTAATGAGACATATTCCAACGGATGTGCAGCAGCTGTGGTTTACTGGGGCATACAGAAGAGAGTGGGAACATCAAGAAGAGTTCAGCAACTGGCTGAAACCTGTAGTGAGTGATACAATAAAAGCTTTTTTGCTAAATTGACCGATTTAAGGAAGCACGCAGTAATAAAAAAACATAAACAAAAAAATGAATCCATTTCGATGAATCAACAAATAAGTTTTGGTGCAGCTCCCGATGAAAACAAATTAAGTCAAAAGGCTGAAGGTAAAATTAAAAGACTTGATTTATTAGAAACACGTACGGCGACTACGAAGGGAAATAACTCCACTGGTTCCGCGCCACGACAGGTGAACGCGCTATCAGTATCCCTTGTGTATAATTTATTTACTCTATGGTATCCCTGACCAAGGTTCAACTCCCTCAGGTTCTGGCAATAGCGAGAAGAGAATCAATAATGTACCTATTTATAATGCGGCCTTCGGTTGAGAAACCTATGTTTAATGGTAGGGGTCATTAATCCCACGCGTTTCCTTAAGAAGTTGAGGTAATATATAAATTCCTTGAATGCACAAGATAGGGCGATCGATATCGCTACGGAATGCCTTTCAGGACCAGCCCTTAAGTTGCTAGAGTTAAATAGCAAGAACTGGTTGACGTTAGACGATTTTGAAACAGATTTTCGCCGGAACTACTGGGCCAATCAGCACCAAGAAGCTGCGAAATATAGACTAATGAACGCAACGTGTAAAATTAATGTGGATGAGGTATCGCGAGAATGAAAATGTATGTAAAGTACTTCAAACCGAAAATCAAATCAAAGACATCAGTAGAATTAAAAAAGAGAGTCAAGTCTGACCAAAAAAAAAAGTTTGATTTTGCTCAAAATGATCTAAAAGCCAGCGAAAGGCACGATTTTTCTAAAGTTGTTTTTCGGCTTTGAAATCTAGTATTCAGGTCTTGTATTTGTGAACAAATTCAATCTGATTGACGTTTTTAATTCATTTTAATAATCGTACGATTCTTACTACGGTGCATTGCATCGTTATTAACCGTGATTATTACGATTACAGATGCAAAACGATGCACCGCTTCGTAATCGTTGCATCCCTAGAATTTATCTATGAGCGAACACTTTGCGGACCAAGTAGATTCAGTAAATTCGTTAACGATACCGTTAAGTGAAAGCGACCTAGTTAATTGCGTAATGAGACATACCTATCCCAACGGATTTGCTGCAGCTGAGGTTTACTAGGGCAGGGGACGCGACGATTCTTACGGCATCAGTTTCTCCAAAATTTAGAACATAACGTAGTAATTAGGAAGCAGGGCGACGCACTAGCATACTGGCAACGCGAACCAGAATCAACTAGGACACTTCAATAGTAGGAGGGTCGAAGTACACACATTGGCGTGTATGTACATACGTGTGTTATGGACACATATATGACATATATAGCATATAGCACGCAGCAGGCCATTACAGTATAGTACTATATTATCTGTGCCCAACTTGAAAACAACGCCAGGAAAGAGATCCAGAAGAACTGCTCAAAATTTGCAAGTTTTTTAGTCAATCTTTTACAAGTACTTCCGGCTATTTTTGTTGATATTTAATCATATAATCTGGCCATTGAAGTGTTGGATGAGAAGCTTACTGAAGAAGATTTGACAATAATTGCAGTGAAAGCTACCGCCGACGACGAGATCTGCGTGGCACACGTAATAGCGCACGAACCATTGACCTCTAGTTTAAAATTTCTTATGACTTGGGCAATTTCACGAACAAGATTGCATTGGATGATGCTTTCTACTGTGCTCACACTAAGCGACCTTCGTTCTTTCGTCCACTGAGATGAGATCAACGAAAATACCGTTCCACATTTGCATTGCAAAAAGATATTGACACACTTTGACAAGATTTGCTTTCTCTCTCGTTCTTCTTTCAAAAAGAATATCAATTTTTCTTGCATGTCTTTAGCTTTCCAGTCATCTGACATTTCACATTCAATAAATGATTTCAAGTACATAAACTCCTCATACATTGAATCGTCTACTACTATACCTTTTTCATTTAAATAACGATTTAGTTCGTATCTGTAGTTGGCTCCAGGCCAATCCTATGGCTTCAAAGTGAATCCAAATAAGACGCAAATCATTATCATTGGTAGTCCGTGGTTTGTATCGAGGGCTTTAAAAGGTTTTCTCGGAAATGTGGTGCCAAAACCTGGTTAATAGCCTGTGTGCATTTTGTTCTATGCATTTCTAGGTCGGCCGATTTAGAATCAGCAAACACATCATTCTGACAAATGATCTATTTGAGATATTGCACCGTGTTCCGCAATGAATAAAGCTAGTTTACCTTCAGCCTTTTGACTAAATTTTTTTTCTTGTTTTAATGTTGTAGTTTCCTCTATTTGTTACCACTTTGGAATATCAATGCCAATTGGATTGTTCAAAGACTCACCCTTTATTACCGATTTACATTAGTAAACAACTTCGCCGTTTTTATCAAATACGACAGTCATTCCCGCTTGTTGCATTTTCTTTACCGACAGTAAGTTGGTACGCCTTGTTCGCCCATCTTACTGGTGACCGGGAGATTTATTTTCTACGTCACTTGAATAAACATCCAATTTTTGCAATTGAAATGTTTATGGGTTAATCTAACTCAGT
Organism: Agonopterix subpropinquella; assembly: GCA_922987775.1. NCBI lineage: Eukaryota > Metazoa > Arthropoda > Insecta > Lepidoptera > Depressariidae > Agonopterix > Agonopterix subpropinquella. Next base: position 4,722,570 of record OV277694.1, on the reverse strand, counting down.
GAAGTTCCGCACCTAATTTTCTCGATTTATCAAATGATCTGAAGCACCACAATCCAAAACAAAAGTGATGTTTTTTTGTCCATCATTTATGTCATTTGTATCACTGCTCGTCATAAATTCAAATCCAGATGTATTTGAATTGTGTGGTTCAGAACTCACTACCTGAACTGTTTTAAGGTTTGTTATTTTGTTTTCAATATGTTACCCGTTTTGCCACAGTAAAAACATTTCTTATGTTTAAAGCTGTTCTTGAATGGTTTTATCGACTTTACTTTTTGTTGATAATGATTTATTGGAACCCTTGGTGTATATAATAAGGTGTATTTTGTGGTCTCCCTGTTTTAGCCTGAAGTACTTTTAGGCTAATACCATGCCGTTCGTTTGTTAGCTTGACTTCATAATCTAATAATTTTGTTTTCACGAAGAGGAAAAGATCGAAATAATAAGTCATTTTTAATACCATCGTGTAATTAACTATTAAAATACATAAAATAAAAAACTGAATTATAAAGCGAATTAATTCTATAATGACCCCATGCTAAAGTATTTGTTGAGTTCGGAATTAAATTAAAAATCTTTTTGTATCATCAAACGACAAAGCATTTTTCTTTAGTCTTTGGCTGTAAACTTTGATTAAGTAAACTGATTTTATACTCAGACATAGTGAGTTTGCGAGTAATACATTTATTCACCTGGTGAAGGCGGCGGGAAAACGTTGGATGAGGGCAGCGCAGGACCGGTCGTTATGCCGATCCTTGGGGGAGGCCTATGTCCAGCAGTGGACGTCCATCGGCTGAGATGATGATGATGATGATGACATTTATTCACACCTTTTGCTTTTGTTATCAAATTATCACTATGAACGTCTAATGCATACATTTTCGATCTCAACCCTACAAATTTATTAACTACTGATCCATTAAATTCATTCTTAAAGAAACCAATTTCTTTTTTAACCGACTTCAAAAAAGGAGGAGGTTCTCAATTCGACCGTCGTCTGAATCATAGCCCGATGTTACGGGTAGTATAAATTTTTTGCCCATGTCACAGATTATTTAATAGTTCGATGTGTCAAAATGTGAAGGAAGATTGTTTTTTATGTCTGCGTAGAAGTTTTGAGTAAACATTTTATAAATGAAGGAATCTGTATCCATATCATTCTAGAACGATTTCCTAGATATCATTACATTAACTTTAAATTCTCATCATACTTCTTTTTCATAAAATCATAATGAAAATTATACATTCATGTTTTGGATGGGTCCAAAATGCAGAATCCTAAATAAATAGGTTTATTGTACATTATTTTGATCTTATTTAGTTGAATTGCAACAAAATTTTCCGAAAACACTGATCTACTATGAAATTTGGGTTTACGTATCACATCGTAGCACCCATCTTTTTTCCAATATTTTCCCAATGAGTGAAAAGCTCACGCGTTTTTTCAACATTTTCAATGGTCTTACCATAAACCGAATTATTCATTACCTAATTTATAAAAATCTTTGACGAATGATGATTCAGACTTCGCTCTCGTAAAGTAGTGTTTAAATCGATGTAATCCTTTACCCATGGTTTTTAATTGAATTGAAGCATACGGTGCACTTTTGTTAGTATAAGTCCATTCTCTAAAACATTGAAAATATTAAATAATATATTTTTCTTGAATAGGTATATTTTGAATTTAAAGTAACAATTAACCTGTTTCCTTTACAATTAACGGTTTTAGTCAGTTCAGGACAAAAGGGTAAATCAGAGTGGTCATCATGAAGATCAGTGGGATATGTGAGATCAACTTCGAGTATGTACCCAACGTCTGATGTTTCTGGTACATTAAAATTAGTTTGAATATCAACCCATTTAAGGCACCATATGGTAAATGTTTAGACATAGCCCACCCATACAGGGTGTACAATAAAATAGGACAGCTACTTAAAGAGGTGCTTCAGACCATCAAACTGAACAACTTTCTCTGTGGGACCGATATCGAAATCGCGAAAAAAAAAATGCTGTCCCATACATTTCAGTCGAGTTATGTTTGCAGTTTTGTATGGGCGAGCGGTTTTTTTTTCGCGATTTCGATATTGGTCCCATAGAGAAAGTTGTTCAGTTTGATGGTCTGAAGCACCCCTTTAAGTAGCTGTCCCATTTTATTGTACACCCTGTATAAGTTATTAGCATCTATATGGCTATTATTATTATCTGTGGTTTTGGGCCTTGACAGGCTTGCTAAGCCTGTGCCACGTAGACCATCGCTGGTCCTTTGTGATCGCCCTTTTTATAGTTCCTTACCAATCCCCACTGCGGCCAGAAATCGCAGTAGATTCTTGATCGGGATAGTTTGTATCTCATCTGGTGTCAGCACCTGCCTACCCAGATGAGTGCTGCGTTTGTACATCAGGGGACCACAATCACATAGGAGGTGCAGAGGAGTTTCCATCTCCTCCTTGCAAAATCTGCAGCCGGTCGTGTCACTTAAATTCAGTGTGTGCATGTGCTTATTTAATTTGCAGTGGCCTGTGAGTGACCTTGCTATTGTACAAATTTGGTCCTTGCTGAGGGCAAGGCATCTATATGGCTATATAGGACTCCTTTTTATCGGAATCAAACGTTGGTAAATAGTTATTATTAGCCTTCGCATATCGACTGCAGCATTGCGACATGCCACCTCTGATACCCTTTTTAATGAAAGATAATGTAAAATCTGTTAATAACTCCAATTATATTTTAGTTAATTTTAACATAGCATCCCAACTCAATCCTGGCAAAGCGAAGTAGTGAGCTGGATCTAGGTTATAGACGTATTCATACAAAGAGAACTAAAATTTTCAAAAACGTCAGTCAAAAGTAGTACACCTGTTTTCAATATAAATCAGAGTACCTACTGCAACAAATTTTTGCATTTAAAATGCAAACTTTTAATGCATGATTGTAATCATCATCAGAGATAGTTGAGTCATTCAACATTCAAATGACTAAAAAAATGTTCTTGAGCTGATAAAGTTGTAATATATTTCAAATCTTCGTAAGACTTAATCATCTCATAGGGGAATACTCCCTTACGTTATAAGAGATCAAAATAATTCTCATTTGGAAGCAATCTTCGAAGTTCAATAATTTCTCACGTTTTAATTTTTTGGACAAACTGTGGATGAACTCATGAATTTACACGAATTTAAAAATAGCAAATTAACAACTTTATCATCGATTCTAATTTTTTTTTATTGAAGGAAATGTATTTTTCTTTATTTCAAGGAATTACTTCTAGTTCGTGAACAATGAAAGGAGCATCATAGTTGGTTAAGTTATGGAGAAAAATGGGAATGTGTTGTGGGACAATATAATTCAAATTAAAATTACTATGCGCTGCCCCTCTGTATTTTCCAGTAAGATGATCATGATCCCGAACTGAATCACCATTCTACGGACTATTACAAATATGACAAATAATAGCACTTGTAAAACTACGTTGCTCATCAGTCACATCCATCATCGGTATATTATTCTGTTGTGCACTGCATATTTCTTTTACATCAGAACTTAAACAGTTTTTAAACACTTTAGCACAGTCTTTTCCATTTATAAGTTCTATACTGAGAAAGTTCATCATCATATGAGCATTTAATGTTATACCCGAAACTATATTAATTATGTTTTTGAATGTTTTTGGTGAATGACTTATCTTGATTCTGATTCAAATAATTATCATTATTAACAGGTGACAAAAGCGCTTCGAAATCAGCTTATATTACAAAAGGTACTTTTAACTGCCTGTTTAAAGTTTTATTTGGTTGAACTTCTCTACCAAATCTGTCTTTTTTCAAAGCTGAATTTGGCATGTCTGCTTATGATCGTGAAGTTTCTCAGCAGAGGCAAAATATCCACCACAAATATATTTTTTATGTTCTCTTAAATTTAATTGACTACTTATTAATCGACTAAAATTTTTAATAAAACAGTAATGTCCATTATCACCATTAGAAAGGAACAGTTAATTGATATGTTTTTCTTTCCTTTCTTTTGTGTGATGTATTGGACCTACAACGATATTATTTTTTAAATCACTATCATATTCTAATTTAAAAAAGGTTGATGCTGATATTATTCAACATTTCTACGTCTGTTAAGCTCGCAGGGTACTGAATATCCTGCATTTTTATTTTTTGAAAATGTTGTTCATAAGAATAAAGCACATGCTATCCACATTCTTTACATTTACTACAATGTGCTTTATATCCGTTGGAAGTTCAAAATAGGATGAGCCGGATACAGGATTGTACTTATTTATATTCAAATCTAAATGTAATACCTTTTCCAAAGACTTTTTGTTCAAAATCTTCTATTTTGATTGAAATCATATTACAAATAGATGTGAAAAACGCTTTCAGATTTTCACTCGAACAAATCACACTGTTTGCTGATTGAAAGTCAACATTATTTATCGTGTCTATTGTTGGTTGAACAAAGGAACCAGATAAAATAAAATAATCTTTTATTGATTAAGCGTTTCAATTTCAACCATGTCAGTCACAAGCTGTAAGAGAGTACCTTTGATGTTATCAAAGAACTCCGGATAGTGTCAACAGTTTTAGCTGAGTTTGGTGAAATCCGAAAGGTAACAATCCTATTTTTAAAGGCTGACTCTATAATGCTTACATTCTGTAAAAAGCTTACAGAAGCAACATTCTTATGTTTACTAGGCATTAAATGACTAGTGAAGAACCTTGTTTTCAACCATATTTTACATATATCACAGTAAACAGAATCTACTAAATTAGACTGACCTCCTGGTTCGTAGAACCTTCTTTTCAACCATATTTTACATATATCACAGTAAACAGAAACTACTCAATTAGACTGACCTCCTGGTTCGGTTCTGAAGTCTGTTGACTGTTGCTCGTCAGGTCTCGGATCCCCTGAAGTAGACGGTTCGTTTTTGAAATCTGTTGAATGCTTCTCCTCAGGTCTCGGACCTCCTGAAGTAGACGGTTCGTTTCTTAAGTCTGTCGAATGTTGCTGGTCCGGTCTCGGACCTCCTGAAGTAGACGGTTCGTTTCTAAGTCTGAATGTTGCTCGTTAGGTCTCGGACCTGATGAAGTAGACGGTTCGTTTCTGAAGTCTGTTGAATGTTGCTCGTCAGGTCTCGGACCTCCTGAAGTAGACGGTTCATTTCTGAAGTCTGTTGAATGTTGTTCGTTAGGTCTCGACTCGAAGTTGAAGGTACACTATCCACATGAACACTAGCACTGGCACCTTTTCGACATAACTCATTTTCCACATCCTCACAAAGCAAAATCATATCACCACAGAATCGGTATTAAAACCGGTTAGATTTTGGGGAACAAGATTTTCAACTTGATTACAAACATCGTACATTTGTTCATCCCATGACTGTGTTAACAATTCTATGCATGTATACTTACCTACACTATGCGCACCATTTTGCTCATAAACACTCACAGTGTAATATTGTTTTAGCACTTGTTGACGTATCCGTGAGTGATGTTAACAATTTTGGTACTTTAGTTTTGTCACCAATATAGATGTTGGCAATACGCTTGTTTCCACAATGTTCTTGTATTGAACTCAAAGAAAATTCATTTTCGAACTGCTCACTACCTAGCAAAATATCGCAGACCCCAGACATTTCAACGTCCCAAGACTGCGTGAAAAGTTCTGTAGATTAAACTGAGCTTCCCCCTTCCTTCGACACTGTGTGGTTGTCCTATCGGCCATAATAGTTAGTTGACTTTACGTTTATGGAGTATTTATATTCTTTCGTTATCCCTTTCTCCTCAAACACTCTGGGTGATCTATGGAAATGGTACATTTAGATTAAATTACTTTCTTATCTTCGCTTCGGATTTAGAACAACGATTTCACCCGAAAATCGTATTGTCATTCGGGTTATTAAAAGTTAATATGTTAAAGATTTTGAACAAAAAGACTTTGGAAAATGTTTTCATATAGATTTTAACATTAATAAGTACAATCCTTTATCCGGCTTATCCTATCTTGAACTTCAATGGATTTAAAGCACAAAAAAGCTGTAGTTAATGTATAAAATGGTGATGACATGTGCTTTAAATGGGCGATTTTGTCTTCTTTATATTCTACTACTGACAGTCATGTTCATCAGTTCTTATGACCAACATTTCCATGAAATAAACATGTAGGGTATTCAGTACCCTGTGACCTTAACAGACATAGGTAAGATAGAAAAGCTGACTAATATTAGCAACATTTTTAAATTAGAATATTCTTGTAGGTTCAATTCATCACACAAAAGATAGGAAAGAAAAACATATCAATATACTTTTCCTTTCTATTGGCTATATATAACACTAGCGGCCCGTCCCGGCTTCGCACGGGTGGACGTCTAATCTTTTCTAGCAATAAATATAGCCTATGTTACTCAGGGTGAATGTAGCTTTCTAATGGTGAAAGAATTTTTGAAATTGGCCCAGTAGTTTTTGAGTTTATTCATTACAAACATACAAACATACAAAAATAGGTACAAATCTTTCCTCTTTATAATATTAGTGTAGATTACTGTTTTATTAAAAAATTAAGTCTATTAATAAGTAGTCAATTAATGGACTTATACTGACAAAAGTGCATAAAGTTTATGTACATTATATGGATACAGATTCCGTCATTTATCTCATTTTTACTCATGACTTCTATGCAGATATAAAAAACGATCTTCATTCACATTTTGACACATCGGGCTATGATTCCGACAATCAGTTTTGTTTTCCTTTGATAAAAAGAAATTAATGGATCGGTAGTTAATTTTGTGGGGTTGAGATCGAAAATCTATGCACTAGACGTTCATAATGATAATTTGATAACAAAAGCAAAAGGTGTGAATAAATGTATTACTCGCGAACTCACTGTCTGAGTATAAAGACAGTTTACTCAATCAAAAGAGAATTTATAAAAAAATGTTTAGATTTAAATAATAATAATAATAATTTAATAATTTATAATATTTATAATAATTTATTTATTTGCATTTCATTTAGCCTACTTACATTACATTACACAAATTGTTTATTTAATACAAGTAATATGTAGTACAAGCGGCAGATACACTTTTTTGTTTAAAACTCTGACCCCTAAACCAAAAATGGATGTACTATAGGGGTCAGCGCTCTTCACAGTTTTGAGGTCGAATCGAAGTGTTTAAAATTCGGTAAGTAAGACACAAATTGTTTTGGTCTAAACTGGTATTTCAAGGGTAGTTTACAAGTTAATTTGATGACAGGGTAGTTTAGTTACAATAATGAAGCCAAAGTAGATAATTACCTATGCAATACCAGTATTATAGCAATAAATCATTGACATTCAAAAGAAAGAAATATTAATTATTCAAAATGTTAAGTGTTGTAGGAACCTTAAATAGGTATGATACGTTGGCGTGTGGTGTGATAGTGTGGTGTGATTTGACGTCGTGTCGTGTGGTGATGTGTGGTGTGTGGTTATATGTAGTGTGTGTTTTGTGGTATGGGTGAGTATGGTATGTTCAACTGTAATTTAAATTATTTTAAATCTAATGTTGTGATGTTACGGAAACACTGTGATTAGGTTTTCGGTATCTGTATATGTCAGAGTCATAAGCCAGTCTTTTATCTTGGTTTTGCATTCATGTTTATTTAGTGGATAAATTCGTATTATTTTATTAATTTTATTGTATAGTTGTGAACTGATAACAAAGTAATGTTGTTGGGCGCGTGATGTCCTATGTTTTTCTACCCTACAAACTATGTCGTTTCTCCTTTTTTTTAACTGATTTCGATCAAAGGGTAGTGAGGCGTGCTTCCGCAGGATAACTTGGAGTATAAAAAGCTGTCTCACCGTCAAGACCTTATTTTCCGCGTACAAGGATGTGGTGGGGTACTTTATGGGTTTATAATTCATCACTTTCAGGACAGCTCTTTGCGCCCGCTCTAGTGATATTATGTTACTTTTGGAAGCAGAGCCCCAAACTGAAATGCAGTACGTTAATATGGACTGGCATAGAGCATAGTATACAGCAGTCAGAGTCTCCCTGTCAGCTACATACCTGAGAGATTTGAAGACGTGAATCAATTTTCTGACACGGCCTGTTTGGTTGTAAATGTGTGTTTTCCAGGTTAGAGTGTCGTCGATATTAACCCCCAGATATTTTACCGTATTTGTTCTCCCTATCGACAGGCATGAACAGCTTGAGACATCGAGTAAGTCACAGGTATGGGCTTTAATACGAAATGAAGCCGATGGCTGAGATGAGGCCTTTAAAGCTAGTGTGATGAAGTTAGTTTTTGCTATATTTAGTGTCAACAGATTCGAGGTTAGATGCTTAGCAACCACTGTCAAAGCCTCCTCCGCCAGCCTCCTAGCATGTTCCCAGTTATCTCCGTGAACGACAAGTGCAGTATCATCTGCGTACGTGATTATTTTACAGTTTGTTAGTGATAACTTACATAGGTCGTTCACATAGATCTGGAAGAGCGTTGGACCCAATATGCTGCCCTGCGGGACTCCATAGCATAAAGTGTCGTCTTCACTAACATGATTTTCTATTTTGACGCATTGATTTCGATTTGTAAGATAGTCTTTGAAAATATCTAATGCTACACCTCTTACGCCAATACTTTCCATCTTCTCCAGTAGAGTAGGGACAGAGACAGTATCAAATGCTTTTGAGAGATCCAAAAATATACACAGGCATTTAGATTTCCTATCAAGGTTTCTGATCACTGTATCGGTCAAACACAATACGGCGTCTTCAGTCGATTTTCCAGATCTGAAACCGAATTGGTTATCCGCAATCAAGCTATACTTTTCAAGGAAACCCGTTAGTCTTTTATTGAGGACTTTTTCTATAATCTTGGAAAACGCAGATAACACTGAGATCGGTCTATAGTTGTTGACACTGTCTCTGTCACCACCCTTGTGAATAGGATGAACAACTGCCTTCTTGAAACAGTCTGGGAACCTTCCTGTTCGTAGTGAAAGATTGCAGATGTGAGTAATAAGGGGTGTAAGTGTGGATTTGCAAGTCTTCAGAATAGAGGACGGGATACCATCCCACCCGGTGGCACAATCATTTCGAAGATTTTTAATTATTTGTTCTATTTCAGCTTCATCAACGTCGAGGAGGACGAGCGAGTTATTACAATTGCCTAGGTGTGTAACAGGCTGCGATATAGGCTGCTGTGATAAGATTTTTGTAGCTAGATTCTTACCTACATTAACGAAAAAACTATTAATGTGATTTAGAGAGGCAGTAACACAAGGAGACAATTGCAAAAGTTCAGACGGGGGTTTTGAGGTCTTATTCAAGTTAGTAATTTTTTTAATTGTATCCCATGTGGCTTTAGGGTTATTTTTGGCCTTGAGGAGCTCATTTTTTTCATACGCTCGCTTCACTCTTTTTAATAGGTTGTTGCAAAAGTTTCTATATCTAGTGTATGTTGTTTTGAGGACAACATTTTCTGGACTTTTTCTTAGCTTCATATGCATCCTGTCGCGATTTCTTATGCACTTCAAAAGTCCTGGGGTTATCCAGGGCTTAAGAATTCTTTTTCTTCTAGGAACCAACACCTGAGAGGTATGGGAGTCCAGAATAGAGGAAACTGTCTTTACCAGCAATTCAGCAGCCTCATTTGCCTCTCTAGACCGCAAGATAGCCGAAAAATCTGTTTGCTCAATGTCTTTTATGGCAGCTGGAAAATTTACATGATTGTGGCAGCCACGCCTAATCTGTGTTTTAGATTTTTTATCAACGCTTAGTAAAACTGGATTATGATCTGTGACATAAGAATCTAAAATTAAGACTGTCGCAATTGTAGTTGCTCTGAGCAGAACATGATCTAGGCATGTTTTAGAGTGGGTAGGAAGGGAATGTGCCGGAAATAGTCCAAGTGAAGCTGTCATGTTAAGGTAGTCGTCCGGGTTATCTCTACTGGTAGGCAGGATATCAATATTAATGTCTCCCATGACAGCGACAGTTGGGTTGACCGCCATGGTTGACCAAATTTCCTGAAAGCTGTCTATAAACTTGTCGGTATTCTTAAAGCAGTAAGGTCGATAGATGGCGACTATTGTTAGATCCTTGGACAAATTACACACCAGACAGTTCGCCTCCATGAGCGGTGGCTCTTTTATAGAATAATCAATAGTAGTTCGCACGTATAGCACAACCCCATCGTTTTGATTATATGTTCTAGAAGTTTGATGCGATTGATACCCCGGCAAGCAAGGAAGCGTATCTGTTTTGCTGAGCCAACACTCTGATAGAACAACCACATCACATTGTAGGTTGATTCTTGCGAGTAGTACTCTCAGACCATCGATATTACAATTAATACTACGAATATTTAGGTGCAAGATTTTAAATGTATCCGAGCTACTTACGTAATAATTAGTTTGTTCAGGAGAACAGACAAGGGCTCTTGAAGACATTAATGATTCTATATCAGTAATAATTTTGTTCGTACTATCCATTGTTAGTATTTAAAGAAAGATTGTCTCGACGCATGAATAATTTTTTTTTTTTAATTTTTGATAAATGACAAGTATTATTTTGACTTTGACGCTAGATGAAGAAATTGAATTTTTATTTTTGGGATGAAAACCTACAGAAGTACCTTCGTTACAGCTGGTTTTGTGAGGGATTTGTGATGAGTTTGAGATGTTGTTTATGTAATATTGATTGTAGTAAAGGTTAACAATATATGATTTAATTGTAAGTGATTTTAGAAGTGTTTTGTTTTGTGTACTGTGTGAAATGATACAATTTAGACATAGAAGTACATAGTAAACCAAAAGTAGTCACAGTAGTTTCTTCAGGTCCGTGAGGCATTTTTCGCTTTTGACCATCTTCTGGTTTGCCGTTTCATCTTTGCGGAGAAAAATTCTGCCATTGGAGGTCCAACAAAACTTAAAATCGTGAAGCTTTGCAAAGTCACGCGCTTGATGGAATAATTTTCTATTGTTGGAGGTGAGGTGCTCGGATATAAATACTGGTGTACGGTTACCGGCTATACCTAAGTGACCAGTATTCAGTTTTTCTTCTATGGACCGTTTTAAGTTGAAAGATCTTGCGGCCTGTAGATACTTATGTTTGGTTGATACCGTAGTAAACTCAGCCAAAATTGTGCGAGTCGATCCCGGTTTTCCGGGTAAACGTAGGACATCGCGGATCTCCGATGGTTGGATCTCTAGTTCCAAGACCTTTCCTGTGTTGACTACAATGGAGTTAAGATCATTCACGTTTTCCCTTTCCTTTCCCGGGATGTTGCGGAGCTCGATTACAGATTTCAATGAAGAACGCTCCAGGAAATCAATCTTGTCTTGTAGTGTTTGAATATACATTCGATTGTTACAGCATTCTTGTTCTAGAGAGTCTACTTTGGTAATGACGTCATCAAACTGCTTCGACAAGAAATCGATGGATTTTTCAATATCAGTGTTTGTACGTTGTACATCTTGTATTTTCGTTTTTATATCTGATATGTCTTTCTGGAGACAGTTTCTCTCTTTTTCACTAGCGGACATAAATGAGGATATCAATTCTTTAATATCCTTCTTGAAATCTATGAGTTCATTTTTGAGTTCATCAGAGCGTCGGCGCTTACGTTGTGGGCCATAATTTGGTGGTTTTTTATGTCCTGTTTCAGATTCCGATCCAGACATGTCTTTCAGGGAGTGTTCAATTTGATAACAAAAATATCAGTGCACGAGACAACGAGAAACGCAGTGCAACGAGAAGTGGTGTACGGTCACGGCCACACAAGTAAAAGCCCTTATAGACTTATGCTTCACTATTCCGCCAGGCTCGAGAACGTTTATTTTATTATAGCACACTAATAAATGCCCCCGCCGATGCACTCTATCGATGCCGCGAGAAAAAGGTCGCAAGCGCCGGGAAATCGAGGGCGCTTACGCGTTTCAACACAGCTCGTCTAGCGAGGATGTAATGTCGGTATTTTATTCGATTTTATTATCGTCTTTTGTGTTAAATCGTAGATAATCAAAGTACTCACGTTGTGATCACTTCACTGGCACTTAGTTAAGAATGTAGGCTTTAACTGTGTACGTTTTTTATGCCAAAACTTCAACTTTAGACATAAGAATTTAAATAAACTGTGAAGAGCAATGTCACAAACATGTTACTCGAGTAAATATCAGAGGGCTATTAAATCATAATATTTTAAGTATTTTAATAGTTACTTAATAAGACGATGGTATTAAAAATGACGTAGGTATTATTTTGAACGTCTCTTTTTAAATATTTATAATTTCACGCCGATTTTTAATCTTAGTTTTTAATTAAATAAAATATTTATATAAAAAAATATTGTGATGTGTTAAATTGTTGTAACTATTATTTTTGGTGCAAAAAAGTTTCTTGTTTTTAAATAAACTAAATAACAAAAAAAAAACAGAAATAAAAATAAACTGCAGAAATGTTAATACATTTCTATACAAATAAAATCATGACGTTGAACGTTATTAAACATCGATTTAAGAATTCTCATTTTTTTCTATTTATGAACATGAATCGAATTCATCTTAGAGCAGAAAGGAAGAAAAAACAAACAATTAGAAACAATTATATTTAAATCAAAAAATCCAAAACATAGGTACAATGTAGATACAATAGCATAATTTATTTCATGAAGGAAAAAGATAAAAAAATATTAAAAGTTTTGGAGAATATGCAGAAGACGATAATTCCACAACAGACATTGTGTTGGTTGCAAAAATATCTGCAATCTCCTTATCTTCCTCCTCACTCCAATCTATGGATAAAGGGTTGACCGGGTGTTTATGTGAACACGGTGATATTGGTATCGAATAGCCCGGTGCACTCCATCCATCCAAATCCATATTATCAATTCAGCATTTTTTCTTTTTTTCCTCGTCGCATAATGAACTATCATTGGCATTGGTCCATCGATTTCGTCCTCTGAATGTTCGTTTGTGATCGATGACCATTGTAGGGGGTAAATTAGGTACGGGATAATGTCGTTGTCTTCCACAAGTGTTTGTGGCAATTCACGTATACATATACCCAATGTAGGGAAACTGCGGGTAATAAAGTACAAGTAAGATAATTACGTAGATTTTTTAGTTCGCTGACGTTTGTTGTTGTTCGAGCAATATTAGGATCTACATTTTACGAGAGACGTAGCAAAATCACAAAACAATCATTGTAATTAAGTTAATTCGATAAGATTTAAATGAAATGAAATAAGACCATGACCATGAGGGGTGCACACCGAATTCATTAATTAAAAAGGCCAATATCAGTGGTACTCAAATCAGTGAGTGCACAGGAAAAAAAGGAAATCGTTGGTTGAAGAGAAGGAGGCCCGACCAGCAAAGTTTGAGTGACCAGCTCGTTCAAGAAAAAGATAATTAAGTTGTTAAACTTTGATAGAACACTCACGAGAGGAATCTAAAAGAATGATTTTAATTTTAGAGGAGCAATTAAATCATCAGAAAATCCAAACCAAAAGGAGGACTTTAATTTTAGATGAACTATTAAATCAAAATAAAATCTAAAAGAAGGATTTTAATTTTAGGTGAACAATAAACAACAGAAAATCAAAACCAAAAGAAGGATTTTAATTTTACATGAACAATTATTAAATCACAATGATGTGTTATTCCAAAATACTAGATGCTGCCTATTGTCAACCCTGATGGTTATTTGCTTCGCAAAGGAATACTTGATGTACGGGGTATCGGGACTGGAGATGTTTATCTGAAAGAATTAAACAAAATCACGAGTTTCTCGAGTGGCCATAAGAGAAGCATGTGCTGATTGTGCTGTGTACGAACGAACTTTGGTAAAAAGTGATACCTACTACCGACAGGGAACTTGAAAACGAAATGCGCAAGGAAGCCATATTTTAGAAAATGGTTCTTCAAAGTTTATCTGATATCGTACAAACAAAGAGTTCTTTGTCTTTCAGAGGATATTGAGAGATAGGAAGGATAGCAAGGAATCTTTTTATTAGTATTTCTTAATTCCAAATTAAGTAGGTAAATATTCTGATATAATAGGTCCCAATTTTCCCCTTCAATTTCTAATCTAACCTGGAGCAAACTAAACGATATCTTAAAAGAATCCACTCGACAACTATTATCAAAGCCAAGACAGAACCCATTCAAGTGACACTAGGCTCGCTCTTATGGGGCGGCTACAAAAAGGATACAAACCATGAATGGATATATATGTATATGGATTCCAACAGATTCATTCGTAAACGTGTAAAAGAAGCCCGTACCAACCTACGCACAATACAAGAACACGAAAAATCTGAAGAATGCACAGAAATACTAATAGAAACACTTCTTTGTAAAGGACTCAGTCGAATACACAGGGCTACAAGAACGAAAATCACCTACAAATTTATTAGGAAACAAGACGAAAACTTATGAGAAAGCAAAGCAAATATTTTATCCTAATGTCGAATTGGATTGCAGATTCAAAAAATAACGAAGAGCCGTACCAGAAAAAACTAAAGGAAACTCAAGAGTCGGTACCCGCAAAAGATACGACCCCGGACACATTTACAATACTTCGTATTATTCGAAAAACGGTACGGTACCCGGCACAGACCAAATTGTTCCCGAGCTCTACAAGGCTGCCCCAGTTGAATTTGTTGAACAATTAACAGAGATAATAACAGAAGCATGGGTACACAACATAATTTCCGATGAATGGCGAATGATCAAACAAATGCCAATCCCAAAAAGATTTCACCTAAAGATAAGCGACTTTATGAAGATCTCAATATGCAATGTAGTCTACAGAATCTACGCTAATTTCTTACTAGAAAAATAGGATGCCGCAATACGAGCAGCATTTTTAAACAAAACGTTGACAGCGATCACATTTTTACCCTGCGAAAATATACACAAGTAAGTAGATAAACTAAAAATATACTGTACCTACACCTTAAAATAACAATGGATAGCTATTATAACATTCTAAAGACATACCTACATCGAATGGTAAATAACATACATTTCTAAAAGGGTACAGAAACTAATAATAGGATTGCTTTTTCTGTGTGTTTCTTATGTATTGGCGTTGCTCTTCTCAATCGATTGCTCCCGCGTAGGTGACGTGTTTACTATCCTATAATGACATAAGTATAAGGCAAGAGTATTTAAGTAGAATTGTCTAATAAATATCGTTTTGTGGGAGTGATATTGTAGTAGTTTTTTGAATAAATATTATGCGTTTTAAAAAAACGACAAAAACGAAACGTAACATTTCACAGCGTTGAATATTCTTTTCAAATAAACACTTTTTATAATCATCCAGACAAAACTTTGTAGTAACACATTTACTAACGCCTTTTGCTTTAGCAATGATATTGTTAAGTATCTTGAACATCTATTGCGTACATTTTTGATCGAAGACCTACAATGCCTACGATGCCAGCGGCGGATGCGACTGACGCTCGCGGCTCGCGGCTGACCGACAACCGTTGCGGCAATACTAGTTAGGTACTATGAAAACATATGGTATGGCACCGCTTCCGAAGCCAGCGACAGACGCGTGCGACAGCCGCGCGCGGCCATGCTCTGACATCAAACAGAAGTGCGATTTTTGAAAATCATACGAGTGACTTGGCAGTAGAAAATGTCATAATTACTATAGAGATTATGCATCTTTCTACTGCCAAGTCACTCGTATGATTTTCAAAAATCGCACTTCTGAGCGATAATGTTTGCCAGACATTTTACCGAGTTTTCGTCGCAAGACGACGAAAATTTGAGTAAAACATCCACTCTCGAGTTATGGGCGATATGGGGAGTTGGGGTGGAGTGAATATTTTTATAACGAGTTTAAAGTGGAGTTTGAAACTATCTTATGTTAATTTTAATTTTAAGAAGTGAAGGTGGTCAATTTTATCATTTATTTATAAATACATAGATTAACATTTTTTCCATAATTTTTTTTCATTGTTTTCATTTTTTTTTCATTTTTTGTATTTTGTCTCTGTGGTGTGCATGAAGGGGATATTTTTAGTAGATAAATGTTTATTTGATGTAACGTACGGGGTGGATACACATAAAAAATGTTTAGCATTATAATAGGCAATATTTAGATACTAAGGTTAATTTAAGGCGATGTTTGTGGTAGCACCCTTGTAAATTTCTTAGAGAATTTAGAGAGAATTTAAAATATTTGCTAAGATAGCGGGGGTTGCACAATATAAATGTTACAAAATTTATATTGTGCAACCCCCGCCATCTTAGCAAATATTTTAAATCCTTTGGAAATATTAGCATTAACAGCCATCTTCGTCAATTCTACTCGATGGAAAGAATTGAGGATGAAGGCAAATTTTATCTCTTTAGTAAGGCGCACACCCGACAGATCAAAAACTAGTTTTCATCCTGAATTTATTTCATTGGGTGGAATAAAGCAAATATTTTCAATTTTTTTAATTTATGAAATAAGATAGCTTTAGTTTAGGAGGTTTATTTTGTTAATGTAGCTATCGATGATTTAAGTTCAATAACTAGTCCGAAATATAACAACACAGTTTATTGTCCACTGTTACAGCACTTAACTTAAACAAGAACTATTAAATATGAAACCGAAAACAGGTAGGTACTTATTTAATTAGCGCGTACATAGATCGCCGCCGGTGGGCATGGACTGTCGCATCGATGATCGGGCGACCGCGCGGTTAGCAACAACAAAGGCGATGCAGCGTACACCCGGCATGACAAGTTTGACTTTATAATATTTAACCGACTATGAAATGTGTAAAGTGTTATGAGTTAATGATGTTAAGTTTTATGATTTTATTACTATTACAATTTGCTTATTAATTCATCGATGCCACAATACTCCCCTACCGAGACCGTTTCACGGTCGATAGTGATTCGGAAAACGTACTGTTCGTCCGCTTTTGGTTTTTCTTTCAGGTGTGGCGTCTACCTCTGGTTGTGCAGTATTATCAGCTGTGTCATCACTCTTGACCTCATATGCCGGCTTGATTCTGTCAATTGTAACTGTGACTTCTTTGCCATTGACATCCAGCTTGAAAGTTTTTGGACTCCTTTGCAACACTTTAAATGGACCTTTGTAAGGTGACTCAAGCGACCTTCGTGCTTCTTGTCGGAGATAAACATATTCAGATGTAAAGATGTCTTTTGGTATATAGAATGATCTGTTCCTGGCATGGTTGGAAGTCGGTTGTGGTGACAGCTTGGCCATGTGGTTTCGGAGGCGGCTGGTGAAATCCGTGATGTCTAGTGTTACATCTCTTACCGGACTGAAAAATTCTCCTGGAAGTCGGAGTGGTTCTCCATATACCAACTCAGCTGCTGATGTTTTGATGTCAGTTTTCCATGCGCTCCTTATTCCTAGGAGTACTAAAGGAAGAACCTCGGTCCAGTTGACGTTGTTGTGACACATGATCGCGGCTTTTAGCTGGCGATGCATCCTTTCCACCAACCCGTTGCACGCAGGGTGGTACGCTGTAGTTGGATAGTGCTTTGCCCCGAGGAAACCGGCGATTGACCGAAAAAGTTGCGATTCGAATTGCCGGCCTCTATCGGTGGTGATTTTGTGTGGGCAACCGAAGCGGGCAACCCAGCCTGAGATGAGGGTGTGTGCGCATGTCTCAGCAGTGATGTCGGCAACGGGGAACGCCTCAGGCCATCGAGTGAATCGGTCAATGGCTGTGAGGCAGTACCTGAAACCATGTGAAAATGGCAATGGGCCGATTAAATCAAGGTGGATGTGGGAAAATCGTTCGGAGGGAACTGGGAATGTGGAGGGAGGTGAGAGGGTATGTCTGTTTATTTTATTTAGTTGGCATTCTTTGCATTCTTTAGCCCAACTCTTGCAGTCTTGGCGTATGCCAGGCCAAACGAATCGTTGCGAGACTATTTTGGTAGATGCAGATGTACCTGGGTGGCTTAAATTATGTAGGCTCTCAAAAATTATTTTTCTAAAAGCTGGCGTGACGAATGGTCTAGGAGTTTCTGTAGAAAAGTCGCAGTACAAGGTCGCATCTGGCGATGTTATTTTCTTTAGCTTCAACGTTGTGCCATTCAATAGCAGGTCTTGCAGCTCAGGATCTTTATCCTGATCGCTAGCGAGCGCCTGATAATCCAGTATATCTGCAATTACCTCCACGCGTGATAGACTATCTGCCACAACATTGTGTTTCCCTGGTACATGGCGGACATCGGTGGTAAATTGAGCGATGAAGTGCAAGTATCGAAGCTGTCTTGGTGAACATTTGTCTCGTTTGGTGTTGAAAGCATAAGTGATGGGTTTATGATCTGTATATACTGAAAAATTGCGGGCTTCTACCATATACCTAAAATATTTTATGCTCTCGTATATGGCGAGAAGTTCCCTATCATATGGGCTGTAGTTCTTTTGTGCGTCACTTAGTTTTCTCGAGAAATAAGCTAAAGGTTCCCAGTTATCTTTCCTTTTTTGTTGCAGTACAGCGCCAATTGCTACATCTGATGCGTCCGTAAAAACTGATAACTCCGCCTGACAGTCGACGTGGGCCAAGAGTGCAGCGTTGGCCAAACTAGACTTACAATCTTCAAAGGCGTGTAGGTTTTCAGGAGTCAAATGAATGGGAGTAGAACCTTTTGTGTTTGGACCTGTGAGGAGCGCGTTCAACGGTTGTTGTATTTTAGCAGCAAGTGGTATGAATCGTCTATAGTAGTTGGTCATCCCTAAAAATCTGCGCAGCTCTTTCGCCGTTTTAGGTACAGGGTATTGTTGTATGGCTTGTACTTTCTCATCTAGAGGGCGTAGGCCTTGCTCCGACACGTGGTATCCCAGAAACGTAATTTCTTTAGTACCCAGCTCACATTTTGATGTGTTGATGAGTACTCCATAATTCTTGAGGCGAGTGAAAACGGTCTCCAAGTGTTTCAAGTGTTCCTGTTCAGAATGAGAGAACACCAAAATGTCGTCTAGGTAGCCAAAAGTGTAGTCTAAGCCTTGTAAAACTTCGTCGATGAACCGCTGGAACGTTTGGGCAGCATTCCGTAACCCGAAGGTCATATACGGGAATTCGAATAGCCCAAACGGCGTGGTGATGGCGGTCTTCGGTATGTCTTCCTTTTCCACTGGTATTTGATTATATGCTTTTATTAAGTCGATCTTTGAAAATATCTGGGTCCCTGATAATTGATATGCGAAGTCATGAATATGCCTGATAGGGTAATTGTCTGGAACAGTTCTGGCGTTCAGGGCGCGATAATCACCGCATGGACGCCACCCGTCATCTTTTTTTCTAGCTAGGTGTAGAGGTGAGGACCAGCAGCTTTCGGATCTCCGTGCAGTACCGGCAAGTATCATACCTTCAAATTCCTTTTTAGCTATCTGCAACCTATTTGGATCGAGGCGTCGTGGGCGTGCAGTTACAGGTGGACCTGGGACTGTGCGTATGTGGTGTTTCGTGCTATGCTTTGGCTCTAATGATGCACCTGCTGGCCTTATAATTTCGGGGAATCGCTTCAATAATTGGTGAAAAGGTGAATCCCCTGATACGGCTTTAATTCCGATCGACTCCTGTGAAGAATGGCAGTGTGGTACCTGGATGGACAGTGTGGTGAGTCCGTCGATGAGGCGATGACTGCGGCAGTCTACCAGTAGGTTGTAGTGGCTAAGGAAATCCACTCCTATTATAGGTTTTGACACGTCGGCTACAATAAATTTCCAATTGTAGTCGCGACGTAGCCCGAGATTGAGGGATAATTGTATATAGCCATACGTAGATATGAGAGTATTATTAGCGGCAGTAAGCTCGTATTTGGTTTTTGTTCGGTGGCCTCTGGTCGCTGATTTTGGGTACACACATAAGTCAGAGCCCGTATCTACTAGAAACTGTACTTTTGTATTTTTATCAGAGACGAAGAGGCGGCCATTGCATGATAGGCAGTCGTTGGCCGCTATTAACGGCTGCCGTTTTAGTTTCCCGATGATAGCGGCGGTTTGAAGGTGCATGGAATGGTACAACGAGTTGCCTTATCACCAAATCTGTTGTGGTACCAACAGTAACCTTTGTTGCGTGACTCGGAGCGAGAGCGGTCGTGTGGTCTTCCACGGGATGACGAGCGATCGCGAGAACGTGAAAATCGTGAAAGCTGGGACTGCAGAGAAGCAACTTGTTGAGTAAGTTCTGATATTTGTTTAGTCATTAAATCATTCCCCGCAACATTGGAATGCGAACCAGCACTCGCAACTTGTGGGGTCGGGGGTGCAATATCAAATACGCTATCCGCTAAATCTGCTACGACTTCGAGGGCCGTCGTTTTAGGCTGAGTAGCGATGACAGTTTGCATATTGTGTGGTAGTCTACTTGACCATAGGGTGCGTATGAAATCATCAGGTACCTTGGGTCCAGCGAGGGTGCGGAGGTGTCGTAAAAATTGCGATGGTTTTCTACCGGCGAGCTCTTCGTGGTCGAGCAATTGTTTCACACGTTTTTCTTGTGATGACGATAGACGCTTTATCAATTCCTTCTTGAGCTTTTCATACTTGCCAGTAGATGGAGGTGCGATGATGATGTCCTTGACTTCTACTGCGTATTGATGTTCGAGCTGGGATGTGATGTAGTAAAATTTGGTTGTATCGCTAGTTATGTTTGAAATCGCGAACTGTCCTTCTACCTGGCTAAACCAAACTTCTGGTTCTTCGGGCCAGAAAGGAGGTAGCTTGACTCCCACCTTACAGACCTCCGCCGCGGGAGGTGCCGCAGCGTCTTCAAATCTGGGTGCATCCGAATCCGACATCGTGTTCGTTGTCGTGGTCACCAATGTAGCTATCGATGATTTAAGTTCAATAACTAGTCCGAAATATAACAACACAGTTTATTGTCCACTGTTACAGCACTTAACTTAAACAAGAACTATTAAATATGAAACCGAAAACAGGTAGGTACTTATTTAATTAGCGCGTACATAGATCGCCGCCGGTGGGCATGGACTGTCGCATCGATGATCGGGCGACCGCGCGGTTAGCAACAACAAAGGCGATGCAGCGTACACCCGGCATGACAAGTTTGACTTTATAATATTTAACCGACTATGAAATGTGTAAAGTGTTATGAGTTAATGATGTTAAGTTTTATGATTTTATTACTATTACAATTTGCTTATTAATTCATCGATGCCACATTAATTCTTAAGTTTTTTTTAAATTGAGGGAGGGTGTTTGTAGGTTTAACTAATGAAATAAATTTGAAATTATGGGTAGGTAATAGTTACAATGTAAAGATAGATAAGATTTTAAAAGTATTAATTTTATTTTATGGTGTAATTACCCCACGTTTATGTATCTATACTCATTGTCCATAGAAATAAACCATTTATCATCATTACCACAGATTACTTTCTTCCTTTTAATTTATGTATAAACATTGTGTCTGTGTCTATCGCTAGTGAATGTATACATATCATCATAGTTTACTTAACTTAAATCTAGAGTTGTTTTTTATTTTTTAATATTTAACTTTCTTACATTAGCGCGCTAAATCACCTTGTAAATCATAACTGTACATTTTAGATCGTAAGCCAATAAACTCTTTAATAATTCGAACATTACTTTCATCTTTCATTAAACCAACAACCTTTTTATTCAATAATAGTAGATGTGTTTAGTATGTAATCAATGGTGTGTTGAGTATGTAATCAATGCTGTGTTTAGTATGTAATCAATGCAGTGTTTAGTATGTAACCAATGCTGTGTTTGGTATGTAATCAATGCTGTGTTTAGTATGTAATCAATGCTGTGTTTAGTATGTAATCAATGCTGTGTTTAGTATGTAATCAATGCTGTGTTTAGTATGTAACCAATGCTGTGTTTAGTATGTAATCAATGCCGTGTTTAGTATGTAATCAATGCTGTGTTTAGTATGTAATCAATGCTGTGTTTAGTATGTAACCAATGCTGTGTTTAGTATGTAATCAATGCCGTGTTTAGTATGTAATCAATGCTGTGTTTAGTATGTAATCAATGCTGTGTTTAGTATGTAATCAATGCTGTGTTTAGTATGTAACCAATGCTGTGTTTAGTATGTAATCAATGCCGTGTTTAGTATGTAATCAATGCTGTGTTTAGTATGTAATCAATGCCGTGTTTAGTATGTAATCAATGCTGTGTTTAGTATGTAATCAATGCTGTGTTTAGTATGTAACCAATGCTGTGTTTAGTATGTAATCAATGCCGTGTTTAGTATGTAATCAATGCTGTGTTTAGTATGTAATCAATGCCGTGTTTAGTATGTAATCAATGCTGTGTTTAGTATGTAATCAATGCTGTGTTTAGTATGTAACCAATGCTGTATTTAGTTTGTAATCAATGCTGTGTTTAGTATGTACTCAATGCTGTGTTTAGTATGTAATCAATGCTGTGTTTAGTATGTAATCAATGCCGTGTTTAGTATGTACTCAATGCTGTGTTTAGTATGTACTCAATGCTGTGTTTAGTATGTAATCAATGCTGTGTTTAGTATGTAATCAATGCCGTGTTTAGTATGTAATCAATGCTGTGTTTAGTATGTAATCAATGCCGTGTTTAGTATGTAATCAATGCTGTGTTTAGTATGTAATCAATGCTGTGTTTAGTATGTAACCAATGCTGTATTTAGTTTGTAATCAATGCTGTGTTTAGTATGTACTCAATGCTGTGTTTAGTATGTAATCAATGCTGTCAATCTTCCAAAGAATATTAAAATTAAAAAAATGGTAAACGTTATCTATTGGAAAATCAGAAGTGTCAAATTTGTTTTGTAAATCAGGTCTAATATCTTCATAAAAGTTATCAGTTTTAATTTCATAAATAAATGAATCTATCTCTGTATTCAATTGTATTTTATTGTTATATTTAGGCTTCATGGATGAATAATGAAAGTCATACATGACATATTTCGAGAGTTCTAGTTAGGTGAAGGCGACATAAATTAGTTTATAATACAAAAATGTTGTTTTATTTAACTGCACTGCGGTAAAGTCTTAGGAAAATAACCTTCGACCGGCACAAAAGGGGTACCTAATTACTGTGTAAATCGTGTAGTGACGGTGGGTATTCTAGGTGAACGTCTAAAAAGTAACCGATTTGAACAAGATCTTTGATTGGCTGTTTTAATTTATTCCAATCAAAATGAAAGTTGTTTAATTCAGCACGTAGGTCGTGAACTGTAACATGTTTATCAGAAAGTGCTTTGTTAGTTTTGTTAGTTCTTCCAGCACAGGTGATTCCGAGTTTTTTTTTATGATTTTGAAACTGTGAAAAGTTTATGGGGTCAAGTAAGGATACATCTGCATAAAAAACATTCATTTTACTAACCCTTTTGCTTATACTTTGTTTCACAGTATCCAATATACCTAATATTGTGCACATTTATTTCATATGCTTTAAAACTGTTTTCCGATATTACGACGTCTCGTGATTCTTCACCTGGCATTAGTCTTTTTTCGTCGGATTCGTTTGCTTGGTAGGCAATTTTGCACTTCCAAATTGTCGTATTCCAGTTTATCAAATTTTTCATTCATGGCCTGTACGAATTTAACCGTGGTTTCTTGAATAGTAGGTACTTTAATTCTGCTATATTCTTGAACTTTCATTTGCGTCCCTTGAAACATTTGATAAGCCTTTAAATAGTCCAATCTGGATGTTGGTAGGTAAATTGACAAAGGTGGTTATTTCAAATATTCTCAGATATACGTGTGCCGTTAGTATTGTCTCATATTTTAAAAGCAATTCGAAGAATCCTTTTGATTTCACGCGTGCTTCCGAAGTTAAGTTTTACTTTTGAAGGATTGCTTCCGAAATCTGCAGGTAGTAATATTAAGTTTGTTTTTTTTAAAGCGAATTTTGACCATAATCTTTTATAGTGTTCCCTATAAAGCCAAGTTTTTTCTGATGTGTCTTTTTAATTCGTCCCAAATATCCATTCGCTGCACTTCGCGGATCAAATATACAGTAAATTCATCAAATTTTTCGGTTATCGAAGCGTTTAACGTTTAGTCGATTTACTTTTTAGTAAAGTTATTCGATATTTTTTATGAAACTCGCACTGCAAGTCTGCGAAAAAACACAACTTTTTTTTACCACTATTTACCACGAATATTTATAAAGATTTTCCAGCGTGAAAATAAAATTAATCACGTGCCAGATACTACGCACGCGATTGTAGAATACTGCTCGCTCTTTCGCGCACGCCCGTCTAAACCCGCGTGCAATTCCGCGCGATTGAATGTTCGTCTAAACTCTAAAGGCACCTATTAAGTAAGACCCTGTATTAAGCAGGACACTTACGACAGAGTCCCCCCTCGTCGGTCGCGTCGCTGCAGCTGTCGGTCTGGTCGCACACGTCGCGCCACTCCACGCACTGCCCCGAGTCGCACAAGTAACCGGAGCGGCATTCCTCCTTGGGGAACACTAGGGCCGGGTAGATCTGGGATGTTCTGTTCACTGTAATGATTACCATTATTATATTGACTTCACTTGCTGTCACTACTGCTGCTACTGCTGGATTTTTTTGGCCTGAGTATGTGCTTTCCTCGCGCAGCGCAGCAGCGCTTTTGCCTACAAATGTAATTTTTGTCAAGGTCTTGCTCATTGCCGGCCATTATACCTTGATGTCTTCGATCTTGATGTATATCAATTTATTAATATCTACAACAAAATTAGAAATTGTTTCGCATCAGAAACTCAAGACACTAGCAGAAGAGAGACTGTAGGGCTCCCACATATCTGCGAGCACTACCATTGAAAATCATACATAAGTCATCGTAATTAGAATCGAGCGCTCGCAAATATTTGCGATGCGATGCGACTTCGCAGTTATGTGTGGGAGCGCGTATTGCCGAATACTCCACCGACAAGAACGCAGACCTTAAATAAGGTGATGATGATGTGGTTTTGTCTTAGAATGTAGGTATGTATAACTCACCAAAGCGGCAGGCGTCAGCTGTCTCGTCGCTGCCGTCGGTGCAGTGCTTGACTCCGTCGCATACCTTCACCATGGATACGCAGTTGCCTTCCGTCTTGCAGTTGAAGTATCCGAACCTAACGCACTGGTAGTCGCACCCATCCTCATCCGTGCTGCCCGGGCAATCCACGCGCCTGTTGCAGCTGTGGGGGTAGCAGAGACTTAGACCACAGTATAAGAAACATACACATACAGCCCCCATACACTCCCTCTCCAAAACAAATTGTTTACCTCGCCCCCTCTTAGAGCTCTTACAGACGAGCGAAACTTTGCGGTCGCCGTGGGTCGCAGAGAGTCTTGCTCATAGAATTTACGGTCGCCGTGGGTCGCGCGTAAAGTGTCGCTCGTCTGTAAGAGCCCTTAGGGTTGGCGCATACACCTAGCGAAGCGCAGCATATAGCATTTTTCAATTAACACAACTGCTGAGACCGAGAGCATCGAAGAGACTTGATAATTAAGGGGCTATGTAAAAAAATAGGATTCTTCAAAGCTCCATATATCATGAAGTACTAACAGTAGGAGTATGATTTGCGGATATGTGTAAATTGAACATATAATTGAAGTTTTGATTAGAGCCAAAACACGATTAAAACAAATTTTCTCGATAGAAAAACAAGCCAACGTAGCCTCCGTTTTAGTCTATAAACGCTTGTAAGTGCTAAACGGTGAATAATAGAAACATGAGACTTGATTTGAAAAAAAGAGATTGCTATTATCTAAGTTTTGATTAGAGCAGAATTGAACTTACATAAATAGTACAATCACAATTAAATAAAGTTTGTTTTTTCGCTTGATTCGATCCAGGCGCGCGCGCCGCCCCATCTCTTTCTCTCGCATCTGGCAGTAATATAAGCTATCACACGCCTGTTTCGCTAAAATTATTTTTCGACATAGGCTCTTAATTGATTTTCGATGTTATTTCGATGCAAATATAGTCGATAATGGTTTGAAGTGAAAAATGTTCTGCGCTGCGCTTGGCCAGGTATGTGCCGGCTCTTAGGAGAAGACACTAGGCGTAAGAGCAGGGTTTCCCAACCTTTTTTGCGTCGCGCCTCTCTTGGATAAAATAAGTAATATTGTCCCCCCCTATTTTGTTTTTTACATGATAAAACCTTTTTAACAAGCGTAGGATACAAGGATATTAAATACATTATGTATTTTACGGTCGCGAGGAAAATGATAAGCATGGACAACACAATAACGCTCACAAAATACGGAAAGACCTCTCCCAACATAAACATTTCTACTCAGTGAATGTGAAACAGAGAGTCGTAGGAGCTTTAACTACAATTTACAAAAGATTTGATCTCCATATTGTCCTGGCGCTCGCCGCATATTAGATACGTGGCAAGATCCCAAGAAACATACACATAAAAACAGACGCATATTAATTAGAAATACCACCTTAGTACCACCTATTATATTGTATGCTGCCACCTTAACAATACGTGTTAATAAGATGTTGAACGTGAAAACAGCAGCAAAAATTGGAGAGCGTTGGCTTCAAAATCAGTAGAACCAAAACGGAATGTTTGTCGAAAGCCCTTATATACCAGACACAATACATAAACAATTGTTACCGCGACACACGTTCCATCAGTTGCCCGACAGGTTTAATAAAGATAAAAGACGGACAAACAGACAGACACCATCACCGAGACAGTATAAATCTAACCGAGCAGTAAGCGGTATGCAAATGCTTCTGTTCAGCGCACAAGCAAACTCCCACTCGTTACAGTTCTCCGCTTCTTCCTGTGGGAGCAACAAAGCGTGGTGAATGAACGAGGACTGCGCAAGCGTTGATAACATGAGAGGACATAGTGTTTTAGCCACTAGTGTTGCCGATGGATAGACGGTTTATGACGTCTCCCGTAAAAGAATCACCCATGCTATTCACAAGTTTTCAATGTACACTGAGGATGCATAGCTCATATAGTCGATCTTCAATCATTGTTGATCTCAGTCAGGTTTTTACGCGACCGAGTGCACTAAATTACCTTTCAATTATAGCTGTAGAATAAGTTTTGACGTTTGGATAAAATGGACCTGCTTCTTTAATCGCTTTTGTTATCTCCAAAGATTCGAAATTCCCCTCTTTATTGGTCCAAAAAATCCGCCACAGCTCGGCTTCTGATGCAATCCCCTCTAATTCATAAAATGTGGGGAGTTCAGGTTGTCATGATGCACAAAAAACTCGGTCCCTTTTATACAAGTAACTACGCCCGCATCCCAAAACAGAAAGCGTCCCCGACGCGGCCTTGTTCTACGTCTTAAGCCTAATCTAAAACAGATTGTATCAATAAAAATAAAATCAACGCATTCGTTGCTGCCGCACTGGATCTTGCCTCGTGTGGTTACGCTAAAAGAAATCCTACCGTGGCAACATCAAGGTCGTTCATATCGCAGTCAATCTCGTCGCTGCTGTCGGCGCATTCGTACTATTGGTCGCAGCGCTTCTTTAGATCGACGTATTCGTTGCTGCCGCACTTGATCTTGCCTTGTGATGTCACGCTAAAAGAAGCCCTACCGTGGCAACATCAAGGTCGTCCATATCGTAGTCGATCTCGTCGCTGCTGTCGGCGCAGTCGTACTGTTGGTCGCAGCGCTTCCTCAGATCGACGCATTCTTTGCTACCCCACTGGATCTTGCCTCGTGTGGTTACGCTAAAAGAAACCCTACCGTGGCAACATCAAGGTCGTTCATATCGCAGTCAATCTCGTCGCTGCTGTCGGCGCAGTCGTACTGTTGGTCGCAGCGCTTCTTTAGATCGACACATTCGTTACTCCCGCACAGGAACTTGCCTTGTGGGCAGGTGACGTTAGCTGAAAGAAACAAAGTGAAATGTGTTTCGGGGTACCACAATGCACTGTGTAAAGTCACAGTATAAGAAAGAGTATAGTACTCCCTGCCCCCCCCCCCCCCCCCCCCACCAATTTATTTACCTCACATCCTCGCGAAAAAAGGGGTAAGACGACAATAGGTATCTTTAGATGCATAATTATTCAATCGCGCGGGATTAGACGGCGTACGTGAATGCGTGCGCGGAAGAGCACGCAGAATTCTGCAAACGCGCGTGATTATGTGATTTTCGCGCTGGAATTAAAATTTATAAATAATAATATAAAAGGTCGCGGTAAATAAGGTCGCGATTTCGCGCTGGATTGCAGTTGTTAAGCGTTTGTGATTACACGCGCTCTTTACCGCGCGCAATTGCGCGCATTCTCGCGTGATTGAATGTATGTCTAAAGGCACGTGATAGGCGTTATTTTCTTTGACAGTATACCCCTCGCACTCACTCAGTATCGTACCTACTTACCAGAAGAGATAAATCAGTTTTTCTCCCCTCCGGACGGAAAGCGTCAATTGTCGTCCCGCTGCGCTAAACGAAGTTGTCGCTTTCCACCTCCGTCGAGGAGAAAAATAGTATACTAACCTCGGACAGTGAAGAATTACATGAGATCTGAGACCTTTCTTACTTTCCTGTCCTCGGTGTGCGATCTACTATTTCTTATTTGTATGAAATGACAGCAAAGTGTCCGCCCTCCTTGAGGGTAGGCTAGCGCCCTGCAGAGGGACGCATAAATGCTGATGACGGTGACGGAAGATCTAGAATGAATAAAAGGCGTCTTACTGCAGCTAAGTTCGTCGGTACCATCGGCGCAGTCGGGTTCACCGTCACATCTGAAGTCCGCCAGGATGCAGGACCCCGACACGCACCTGTACACAAAAATATCGATCATCAATATGGAACTTGCATTTATAATCCATCTACAGGGTGAAATTGATATCATTAGCATCTTTTCAAACCCATCAAACTGAACAACTTTAACGGAGCAAACCGATCGGAGCAACAAAATAATCTGCTGTTCCATACTAAACTGCAATGCCTACGCGACATAAATGTTTGCAATAGCAGATTTTTTTTTGCTCCGATTGGTTTGCTCCCATAGTAATAGTTGTTCAGTTTGATGGGTAGATTCTTAGTTTAAAAGGATGCTAATGATATCAATTTCACCCTGTCTAACTCGAATATTTTATTTTAATGGAATTGAAATTCAATTTTTTTTTATTTGTAATTTTTCTTCTTTTACTTAGGGTCCGAAAATATGTCTTCATGATAGATTTTATGCAGGTATTTTTTAAATATTTTACGAATTTTTTCGCCTGTTATTCAGCGAGTATAATTATAATTATTCGTTACATTAGGTACTAAATAATTAACCCGTTTATCTTGTCAGGAAAACTTTCTTTCTACTTCCAACCACAGTTCCTCGCCTTCGTCACGTGGCGAACCTCCATCTTGCGCGCACCGTCGCAGCACTTCTCTGCCATAAATAACATCGCCGTGGCTCGGAACAGCCTGTCCTATCGGGAGGATCTTTTCATTCCCCTCCTGTTTGTTAGTTAGTCACCCCCGTGAGCCACAGGTCTTCTGTCCGGCGGAGGAAGGCCGTTCCGAGGAACCACCGGTAGTTTTTAATTGGCGTGAGGCGATCAAGTGCCATTGGTCTGCTCCCAGCAATAGGCGTGGCCGAGCGTCGTCGTATCACACGTCCGAGGCCTCTATGTGCCCCAGGTGCCTCGCTGCTAATGCTTGCGCTGGTATGGTCTGCCTATGTAGGATCAGATTCTTCAACTCCCTTGCCTCTATCTTGAAGGCTTGTCGCCGTTTCCCTTGATGTGGAACGTGACCTGCTTACTCTGCTCCTCCTCTCGGCTAGAGTTAACTGTATTTATAGCCAAGGGTTTCGTCAGGCCGTCGGCACCAATCTCTACCGCTAGCTCTTGGTCGATTAAAGTTATCGTAGACCCTTCGAGGAGCGCATAAGTGGCCACGTATCCTTTGGGACCCGACACGCTTAGTCGGTTACTGGGCATATCTTTAGCAGTACCGTGCGGTTGCCGTTTAACGCTGGTATTCGACGCGGTCGCTTCTGGTTTCGGTCTCTCTTCGGGGGGGGGGGGGGGCACTTCCCTTTTCGCGTGGCGCATTTATCTATGTGGCAATACTTTATCCTGCACTTGTATATTGGCACTGTTGCCACATAAAAGTTACAATAAATTCTCAGATATGAAGTAAGAGCGCCGATAGCTCGAAGGTGACAGCAAGCCTACGAAGAATGCAGCAAGCATGTGACATGTGCACATCCCCTCACCATCTTGCCGCCCGCACCCCTCTATCACGTTTACACACTTCCCATGCACTTCGCATGTATCTAGGGAGTACCGTGCACTAACTTAATAACCTATAGTATAAAAATTAGTTTTATATAGGTACAAACATTATAATATAATTCAAAACTATATTTTTATGTAAATTAACTTGAAACATTAAAAAATAAATACACTAGATTTACTATTTGTAGTAAATATAGTTGGAATTTTAACGTTTATTAAAAATTATAAGTTTACATAGTTTACAGGTATACATCAAGGTGATCCAAAATTTGAAGGTACAAACGCTCAATGTGTAACAATGTCAGCATGCGCTTCCGTCTATTCGATTTTAACAAAACGAAAAGTTTTCACTACGGATGATATTGATAATATAATTTTGCCGAGTGGAGATGCTCTATACAACGTGTTAATGAATTAACGCAAAACTAGAAAGTAGTTTGTTTAGAATCGAGAGCAGAGTCGAATTATCATGGTTTCAACATAGGTAATTTTTTTCAAAATATAAAATAATTTGTTAGCAAAATTTTAAATTTTCTGAACCCGATGTCAACCCACCGCACGGGCACACTCACCCTACTTACTACCAAAACAAGATTATAAAAATGTATCCATGAGTACGTTAGCGCTTTCTTTCAGTGCTGAAATGATAACAAATCATTTTTGCCTCAAAACTTAAAATGCGAATAACTTTAAATTTTAATTATCAAAATAATTAAATTATTGCTTCAATCTCATTATTTTGTTATAAATCAGTTGGGGTGTATGAGGTTTTGCGCTAATTCATTAACACGTTGTATATGAGCTTGAAACGTAACCTTCCACAAGGAGTACGATATTAAATTATTCAGTAGAACCCTAACTGCATCTCGAATGGACTTTTTCCACTTAAACTTGAACACAAAGAAGATAGGGTTCGTGAGTTAACTGACATTATGAAAAATTATATATTTACTTAACAAGAATTATGAAGACGAAAAAGACAGTATAATTTTTACCGGACTACCTTATACAGTTTCATTTTGGCGGCACAATAAATTATACTACTTATTCAACAGTCACGCAGTTGATAAAAATAATTGCAATTTTAATAACGATGAATGTAGCACGTCTATTTAAATACACCAGCTGTAAAGCCTTAGCAGAATCACTTTTTACGCGAGTTTCATTTCCCACCAATGAAACCACTGAGCACGAATACACGTTGCACAAACTTCGTGTTACGAGCCCACAAATACAACCGAAGCTCGATCAACCGTATTGATCCGAAATGACATGTCATTTGAAAACCAGATGAAATCAGCAACACCACCAATTATTGCCGATATTCAATTATTAGACCACCTGAATCTCAATCTCCAACCATTCCAAAAAATTGACTACTATCACAAAATTCAAACCAGTCACAATCACAATCTGTTCTTGCCAATATCTCATTAACACAATCTTCTGACATTCAAACAGTTTCAAAAAATGATACCCAGTTTACCTCCAAATCACCTAACATTAATACGACTAAATCCAATTTGAAACGTGTTATGAATACCAACAATTCAATTTTAAATCCGGTAGTGGTCATTGACAAAATTTTCGATTTTAAGTTATCCATTTTAAATCCTGTAGTAAAAATTGATAAAATTTCCGATTTTAAGTTATCGGTATTTAAAATCTGTTGTAGTTCTACATAATTCATTTTCAATATTATCAATTGACGACGGTGATACTGAAGAACCATTGCCGAAAAAAAAACAAAGGCGAATGTTGAGTGGGTGAATGCGCTGCCGAAAGCGGCTGAAAGCTTTTACAGCATTTTACACAAACACAGTTTTTTTTGTGCTGTCTAAAGGTCTAAAGGCATAAGAATTAAGTTAGAACGATTAGAAACTGCTTTTATGACCGTGTTTTAGGGGTTTATTTTGAGTCACATAATTACAACCAACAAAAAGTTACAATCCGTTGATACTGACTTTTGTACATTAATTCAAATGTATGAAAGCCTAATTCACCTAATCTCTGCAGAAAGAATTGATAAATATGAACAGCAAGCATTCGAACTCTCATTATCATTAGTTAAAGAATACGAAAAGGATACAAAGAGGACACTAAAGAGAAAATACAGCAGACATCTGCAGAAGATATTATTTCCTCACTGTGAGGTCGGGAAACATCCAGTGTCAGTTTATCTAGTCATAAAAGACATGTGTTAGAATTTGAAAAGAGCCGTGATTTTTACGAGATTCATTGCAGAAATCCTTTCCAAGAAAATTGTTGACGTTATGAACTTCGTTATTAAGATTACCAACAACATTTTAGCTAAGGCACTGCATAATCTATAAATATAAGAATTATTAGATAAAATTCGTGCTTCGAGGGCTCCCACCACACGGGCGAAAACATTCAAACAGCCTTATTAGCAATAAAATAACGAATGAATTTGATCTTTCCACGAAAGAAAAATTTCAGAGGGCCCATAGTAATATTAAATGGACGCATTATGGATGCTACGCCCATTCACTTAATCTCATTGTGCAGGATAGCTTGATGATAGATGAAACCATTAATAGTGTTAACTAAAAATATTGTGCGTCAAACTAGCAGCACCGCTCTCGCAAAACTTTAAAAACAACAAACGCGCAGTGCCGGATTAACCATATAGGCAAAGTAGGCACGTGCCTACGGGCCCACCACCGCCAAGGGGCCCCGCGGCTCGTGAGAAAAAAAAATCGTTTTTGTATTTGAATTGAATAAAAAATTAAGAAAAGATGAAAAAAAAAATTTTTTTCATTTTCATAACGTTTCCTTTAATGATGTTTCCACATGATAATTTTAGAATAAAAAACTTTTGACTCCTAAGCTCAATTATAATAATACATCTTTTTTTAACTGCACTCTTCTAATTGGGCCCTTAAATGATATAAAAAACGAAGTTTCAGCTTCTTATAATATAAGAATTTTGTATATTATATAAAAATCTCTTTATCTCCTAGATAAACGAGTTTACGAGTGCTACAGACAGATGGACGGACATACATCGAGGTGACTCAATAAGTGTTCCGTTTTCCCAATTTTGTTATGGAACACTACACAGACTACACTATAGGTTTTGGATTGTGTTGCAACATCCGTCAATTTAGTAGATATGTGCTGTTTTATTGCGACCACCTAATCTAGACCACACTGGAAAAGAATCATTGTTACGCCCATGGGCAGGGGGGGCCCGAGACTTGCATTGCCTAGGGGCCTCTGCATGGCTTAATCCGGCCCTGCAAACGCGTGACAATCCAAATGTTGTTCCCAAACGGCTAATGGGAGTTGCGACAAGATGGAACTCCAGTTATTATATGCTTGCATGATGTGTGGAGTTAGAACAGCACCTAAGAGCAACTATGGCTTGGCTATTTTGAGAACTGATTTACCCGTTATATCCAATGTGGCAACTGTTCTCTGATCTAACCAACATTCTTAAACCAGTTGAAGGTGTAACGAAGTGCATGAGCGGAGAAAACTACATGACACGAAGTTTAGTTATCGTCGTGACTAGATGCCTTATTACCACTGGTCAAAATCTCAAACAAGACAGATTCTCGGAGTATACGCGTCATCGAAAGTTTGAAAAAGGCTTTGGGTCAAGATTCTTCAAAGTTGAAAAAAGTGCCACATTTTCAATATGTACCTTCCTGGATCCAAGATACAAGATGTCTATATTCACTGACATAAATGACGCCAAAGTTGCAAAAATGAGGGTTCACGATATGCTTACTGCGTTAATATCTAACGAAAGTATACAGAATTTGCAGATTTTATGGAAATTAAAGAAAAACCATAGCCAGTCATTGCCTGAAATCTGTGATCCGAAATGGTTATGTGACTTAGCATATCTGGTTGATATTACGGGCCATTAACTTGAAGCTCGAAAAGCAAGGTCAATTAGCAAACGAATTGTAAAGCCAAGCCAAGCGAATGAAAGCGTTCCAGAAAAAAATTCGCTTGCGGGAAACACTAAATGCGATCTGAGAGCTGTCATTTGTATTTTTCAACATTATCCAGCCACAAAAATATTTCTTACGCTCAATAAATGCTGATGAATTAAAATAAAATGTGCATCACTTTAAAACTAGCAGCACTGCCCTCGAAAATATTTTAATAGTACAAACGCGTGACAGTCCAAAAGAACAGACACGTGAAAATCCAAATGTTGTTCCCAAACGGCTGATCCAGGATGTTCCAATAAGATGGAACTCCAGTTATTATACGTACCAATGCTTGCACGATGCGTGGAGTTAGAACAGCACCTAAGAGCAACTATGGCTATTTTGAAAACTGAGTTACCCGTAATATCCAATGTGGCAACCGTTCGCTGATCTAACCAAAATTCTTAAACCAGTTGAAGATGTAACGAAGTGCATGAGCGGAGAAAACTACATGACAGGAAGTTTAGTTATCGTCGTGACTAGATGCCTTATTACGACTTGTCAAAATCACACAAGAAAGCTTCTCAGAGACAGCGACAGCTATACGCGACGTCGAAATGTAAAAAAAAGGCTTGGAGTCAAGATTCTTTTCAGATTGATTGAGATTCTTTTCAAGTTGAAAAAAGTGGTTCAAGATACAAGATGTCTCTAAGTAGCAAAAAAGAAGGTTAAAGATATGGTTACTGCGTTAATATCGAACGAAAGTGTACATAAATGTCAAAATCTAAATACACCGGGCCCATCATCACAGGCACAGACACAGACACAGACACAGACATCTGTAGAAAATTTTTGACCTTGGTCGATTTTGAAAGACATCGTTTAAATTTAAACCAAAATTCCTAAAACCAGTTGTAGATGTAATGAAGTGCATGAGCGGAGAAAACTACATTACAGGAAGTTTAGTTATCGTCATGACTAGATGCCTTATTACGACTTGTCAAAATCTCTTACAAGAAAGCTTCTCAGAGTTTGAAAAAAGGCTTGGGGTCAAGATTCATCAAAAAGTGCCACATTTTCAATATGTAGGTACCTTCCTGGATCCAAGATACAAGATGTCTGTATTCACTGACCAAAATGACGCCAAAGTTGCAAAAAAGAGTGTTCACGAGATGCTTACTGTGTTAATATCTAACGAAAGTATACAGAATTAGCAGATTTTATGGAAATCAAAGAAAAACCACTGTCTGAAGTCTGTGATCCGAAATGGTTATGTGATTTAGCATTTGTGGTCGATATTACAAGCCATTAACTTGAAGCTTCAAAAGCAAGGTCAATTAGCAAACGAATTATAAAGCCATCTGAAAGCATCCCAGAACAAAATTCGCTTGCGGGTAACACAAATGCGATCTAAGAGCTGATATTTTTTTTCGACACTATCCAGTAACGAAAATATTGCTTACGCTCAATAAATACTGATGAATTAAAATCACTGTCGGAGCGATTTTCTACTAGATTTTCCGACTTCGAGAAGATAGCTTTCACCTTTTTGCTACTCCGATGAAAATTGAAATATAGAAGGCTCCGACACACCTACAAGTGGAGTTGATCGAGTTTCAAAAAGACATCAACATTTGAAGACGTGGAGATTCGTTTCATGTTTGCGCGTCATAAATGCTTATATCAAACCAAAGTGTTCTCGTAAGAGACAATGACAATTACTTTTTATCATCTTTTAGCTGCACAACATAATACATTACAGAAACTTCTAGATCCACTACATGTGAGTACATGTATTGTATACTAAGTGCATACTAGAAATAGCACTGCACGTCGCAACAGTATCTCATTCTTGATGGCGATATCGCCACACTTTCTTAGGAAACCGCTATCGCTATCTCTTTCACCTGTCTGCACTCGTCGTACTGGGTTATGGTCAGAAGGTCTTATTAGCGTAACGCCCCTTTCGCAAAAAGTTCTACTCGCAGAACGACCTGCTCGCATAGAGCATAATATTATTATAAACTTTACATAAATTCGAAAATTAAAAAAAAAGCATGTATTTGTAAAATTTGTAACGATGTAATTAAATTTTGTTAGTAATAAGACGACAAGATATACCTACATATATTGCCATGCCCTTGCAGGGCTCATGTACCCACTTTGGCAACTATTTTATAATACCTATGCTGATGTACATGAATGCGAATAAATAAATGAAATGAAATGAAATGAAATAATGACCCCATTCTCAAAACGACCTTTTGGCGGACGACGTTTCTTCGTCGTGTTAGTTCCAGCATTATTATTATTATATCAGCCGTCGCTGTCCCATTGTTGGGCAAAGGCATCCCTCCGTTCTCTCCATGCGTCCCGGTTTTGCGCTTCGTTAGGCCAGTTCTTCAAGAAGCCATCGATTTCGACCCGCCACCTTCTTCTAGGTCTGCCTCGACGCCGATTTTGTTTTACTGGGGACCAGTTGGTAGTGGTTTTGGCCCATAGGTGGGCATCCAGCAGACATGTCCAGCCGAATCCCACTTTAGATTGGCAGCGGTGGTGGCGACGTCTGTCACTTTGGTTCTGGCTGTGTGGGTTCTGTGGTACATAATATTTTAATGGGTAGACAATACCATGCAAACGCAGACAAAACAGTCATAGTACCATTTACGAACAAACGGGACCTCAAAAAGTTAAAAGTTCCCCGTCTCAATGGCAAAACTATACCCTACTCCAAAACAGTTAAGTACTTAGGCGTAACTTTTGACCAACGCCTCAACTGGAACACGCATATTGAAACCGTCATTCAGAGGGCCAAGACCTCGCTCGGCATCAGCTATCGTGTGGCAGGGACTAGGTGGGGAATAACCCCTAAAATAGCCCTCTGGCTTTTTACCGCCATAGTTAGGCCAATCGTATGCTACGCTGCAGCTATCTGGTACAAAAAGACCCTCCAAAAAACCACAATAGACAAACTCAATAGCCTTCAAAGGACTGCGTGCCTAATCATAACAGGCGCTATGTCCACCAGCCCCGGGCTAGCTCTGAATGCATTACTCAACCTCCAACCGCTGCACATTTTTGCGCAAAGGGAAGCGAAGGCTTGCATACTCAGAGTTAACCCAAACAAGAACCGTAACTGGCAGTCGAGGTGTTTGATTAGCCTGCAGGAGGATGCCACGTGCCTCCCAGTGCTAAAGATGACCACAGACACCATGACGCCAGTATACAACTTCACCAAGAACTATACTGTTACATTTCCTTCGAGGGATGACTGGCTTGAGGGCCAAACATCCATCAAAGACAACTGCCTAACCTGGTTCACAGACGGATCCAAGAAAGGCAATGACGTTGGCAGCGGAATATACGGCGAAAACCCAAGACTACAACAGACCCAAAATCTTGGAAATTACGCCTCCATATTCCAGGCGGAGGTCTACGCCATCACAGCCTGCGCTGAAATTAACTTAAGCAAGCGCTACGTCAACCAATATATCACAATCAACTCTGATAGCCAAGCAGCCTTGCTAGCCATAGACTCTCCGATCATAAGGTCTAAGCTAGTACAGGACTGCGTATCACAACTGAATGCCTTAGGCAATAACAATCAACTTGTGCTACAATGGGTGCCAGGACACTCAGACATCGAAGGGAACGAGAGGGCGGACGAGTTGGCTAGAAGAGGCACTGAAAACCACTTCATAGGCCCCGAACCCTTTCTCGGAATCCCCAATAGTCTAACGCGAGATTCTTTGAATAAGGCCAGCTTTGGTGAGGCAATAAAGCTTTGGTGTAACACCCCAGGCATGGGCCACTCAAAAGCACTTATCAAAGGCTACAATCGCAAACTTGCGAACGGTCTCCTTGCCCTCAGCAAGGACCAAATTTGTACAATAGCAAGGTCACTCACAGGCCACTGCAAATTAAATAAGCACATGCACACACTGAATTTAAGTGACACGACCGGCTGCAGATTTTGCAAGGAGGAGATGGAAACTCCTCTGCACCTCCTATGTGATTGTGGTCCCCTGATGTACAAACGCAGCACTCATCTGGGTAGGCAGGTGCTGACACCAGATGAGATACAAACTATCCCGATCAAGAATCTACTGCGATTTCTGGCCGCAGTGGGGATTGGTAAGGAACTATAAAAAGGGCGATCACAAAGGACCAGCGATGGTCTACGTGGCACAGGCTTAGCAAGCCTGTCAAGGCCCAAAACCACAGATAATAATAATAATAATACCATGCAAGCTTCTTGGCGTCATACTTACATGAACTCGGAATGTAAACAGTTGAACGTGTGGCAGAAGCCGGGCTCCTCGTCAGACGCGTCAGAGCAGTCAGCGATTTCGTTACAAAGTTGCGACCTCTCTATGCACAGCGTATCCGTGACGCACTCGAACTCTGTTTCACTGCATGTCACGTTCGTTACTATGGACATAATTGTACACAGTTTACATACAATAGTAACAGTAGATTATGATGCGAGTGACTTAAGCAGTCCATTATTGTATGGTGTGAAGTTAGAGCCTGAGCAAATAATAGACTACTTAGGTAACGGAAAAGCGTGACATAAATAATCCCACCTATCTAGGAACTGAAAGCCCACTTATTAAATGTCAAATCTTTTTTTGAAGCTACCACCTACGTCGAAAAGCGTTGTCGCTGTAGAGAAGATGCGGCCAGATATTCGTACAAGCGTGGTTCTTATCGACACAGGATCCGTTACAAGGCAGTTGTTCAGTCGAGCATATGGTTGTGTTATTATGTTACTTATTTACTTACCGTGCGTCGTGTTGGTGTTCGTACAAACGTGGTTCTTATCCACACAGAATCCGTTACAAGGTAGTTGTTCAGACGAGCATATGGTTATGTTATTTCACTTACCGTACGTCGTGTTGATGTTCGTACAAACGTGGTTCTTATCGACACAGGTACCGTTACAGGGTAGTTGTTCGGACGAGCATATGGTTGTGTTATTATGTTACTTATTTACTTACCGTACGTCGTGTTGATGTTCGTACAAACGTGTTTCTTATCGACGCAGGATCCGTTACAGGATAGTAGTTCAAACGAGCATATGGTTGTGTTATTATGTTACTTATTTACTTACCGTACGTCGTGTTTGTGTTCAAACAAACGTGGTTCTGTTCGATACAGAATCCGTTACAGGGTAGTTATTCAGACGAGCATATGGTTGTGTTATTATGTTACTCATTTCACTTACCGTTCGTCGTGTTGGTGTTCATACAAACGTGATCCTTATCAACACAGAATCCGTTACAAGGCAGTTGTTCGGACGAGCATGTGGTTGTGTTTTGCTGTGGTAGATCTGAAAATGTAATTATTATTCTTTTTCAATACTTTGTTTGGGGGAGAGGGGCATATGATGCTGCTTTGGATCGTTTCTGATTCAGCGTATATCTTTCGGGCCTGATTCGACCTGGGGCGGATTATTCGATAATATTTTTTGGATATTTGAGTTCAGGAGCGCAAACTGGTGTTTTTATATCGGTGGGTTCACATACATATTTTTAGCAGGCGACTATATTTTCAGATTAACGAAACCAAAACAACTCAAAATAATGTATTCAATATTGAAGCCCACTTATTAACCGTCAAATATTTTTTTTTGAAACTAACAACCGTTTCGAAACGTGTCGTCACTGAAGAGAAGATGCGGCCAGAAATATACGGTATGTATAGCATAGCACATTGATGGATATACATTAAGTAGCCGTGTTTACGAAGTAACTAAAATCTATGGCCGTGTGCTTAACGTGTAATAATTAGAGATCGGATATTCGGATGCATATTTACCTAAACTTCATTTTTCACAAGAATGTGGACGCGTCTCAATTCATTTATTTTATGAAACAATCCCAGGATCGTTCTTAAGTAAAATATCGTAGAGCCTGGACATTTGAACAGCATTAACAACTCGGACAAAATGAACAACTCTGACAATTTGGTCAACTTATACAATGTTGTCTGAGTTGGCAGAAATGTCCGAGTTGACCAAGTTGTTCATGTTGGCCAAGATGTTTTATTGTCGAAAGTACTTAATTGGACAACATGAACAAGCCAAATTAGTTGACCAAGTTGTCAAAGTTTACGTTTTAAGAGTTGTTCATGATGCCCGAGTTGACCTAGTTGTTTATTTTGTCCGAGTTGTCCAAGTCGACCGAGTTGTTCATGTTGTCCAAGTTGTTCTACCTACTGTTGACTACCTACATGGATCAGTATGATAAAACAGTAGTAGGAGAGTGAGAGTTCGAGCTCCCTTGTTGGGCCCCTAAAAATGGTCAATGCTGGGGTCGCGCCAAAAAGCTCACCACGAATAAAACCGCGAATATACTTTATCCGCGAATATACTTATTATATATATTTAAAAAGCGTGTTCAACCCTCGCACAACGCATGCATACTCTTTGCACCAGTCACCGACAGAGTGCTTACAAGCTATTATTATGGCTTGTTTTGATCTCTACAACCTACTATTTGATCGCCAGCTGTATCAACAGTGTCTCGAGGTGAAACAGCAAGATACCGATCGACATCCCTATGAGCCGAGCTTTGTGAAGTCGGAGGGAAGAGGAAAGCAACATCAACTCATGAAGGTGTTTCGAATCGTTCCCGACCACAAGCTGATGCGGTGCCTTCAACATCAAGAGCAGAAGTTTCAACTGTTCTTGAGACTGTTATTTGTCCTGTACGTAAGGTGTCCGTAACCAAAAAATATTAAAAATCAGCAATGTTTCAAATGGGCCGTACTTTCTGCATTCTATCGGGTAACCAAAAACGCAGATAGATTGACTTCATATCTTTTAAATCAAAGCAAATTTAAATTTGACGGCATCCCCTTCCCGTTGAAACTTTTCAAATAATATCAGCATCAACGTTTTTGGTTTAGAGTACCTACTATGTTGTAGGCAAAACAAATAAAATCATAGGACTGCACTTTACAAAATGTAGAAAACAATCTCATGTAAATTTATTAGGTACTTATTCATTACGAATGATAGCGTCGCGTCGGTGTCGGTCATTTATTAGTTAGTCAACAAATCAACAAGAGAAATGGTGCCATTCATATTTGTGACGGTTGTTTAATGTACTTTTCAACACATGATTTGTTAAACAATCAACTACAATTTGATTGCAAACACGTCAGGACTGATTTACCAAATGATAAAACAAGAAAAAATCATTGGTTTGGAGAACCTAAGTCTAGCAATAAATTAAAATTTGATAAATGTGATCCAAAATATAAAATTCCGTTTGTAGTATATGCAGATTTGGAATCATTTTTGAATCCGATTCAAACGTGTGATGACGATTCAAATAAATCATCTAAAAACAATATCGAAAAACACGACGTCTATAGCTTCGGATATTATATAAAATTGTCATATGATGATAAATTTTCTGTTTATAAAAGACATACCGGTGAGAATTATGCAAAGATTTTATGCAATCTCTTAAAGATGATTTAAAAAAAAAATAAAAAATCGTTTCAAACAATCCCATGAAAATAAGCAGCAAGTTTTACATAGTAGGATATACCATATTTGCGAAAAAGACTTAAATAATGATACTACAATTAATTATGATTGGCACACTGGTTTGTACAGAGGAGTAGCTCACACAATTTGCGCTTCTAATTATAGAACCCCACGATTCGTACCAGTCTTTTTACACAACTTAAGTAA
The DNA here is from genome assembly GCA_922987775.1 of Agonopterix subpropinquella. Taxonomy (NCBI): domain Eukaryota; kingdom Metazoa; phylum Arthropoda; class Insecta; order Lepidoptera; family Depressariidae; genus Agonopterix; species Agonopterix subpropinquella. The sequence continues at coordinate 4,680,775 of OV277694.1, read as the reverse complement.
TTATGAAGCACATTTCATAGTACATGCTCATGCTTTGAATTGTGATGAAGGAGATATTGAGATAATTCCTCAAAACAAAAAAAAATATATATCGTTTTCTAAACACTGTGCACCTAAGGTTTCTAGATCATTTAAATGTACCTATGTCAATGTAGTTTAGAAAAATTCGCGCAAAATCTTAAAAGAACACAGATGAATGAGCTTCGCAAAAACAGACGTTCTTCTTCTAACGGATATATTTGAGCACATACTTTAGATGTTTATGTATAGAAACATATGGTTTAGATATTGCACATTATTACACTGCGCCGGGGCTTAGTTGGGATGCTATGTTAAAGTGCCCAAAAGAAAACATTGAGCTTCTAACCGATTTTGATAAAATTGCATACATAAAAAAGGGGATTAGGGGTGGCATATCCCAATGCAGCAGTAGACATGCGAAAGCCAATAACATGTTCATGGATGATTACAATTACAACTGTAAATTAATTTCATCATATTTGATTTACTTGGATGCTAATAATCTGTATGGTTGGGCTATGTCACAATACCTCCCCACTGATGAATTTGAATGGGTGGGTGTAAATTTTGATTTCAATATTCCGAATAAAATTGCGGAAATGGTCTAATACTTGAGGTTGATTTGGAATACCCAGATGCATTGCATGACTCCCATTCAGATTTTCCTTTTTGTCCAGACAATATCTATGTAGGAAAAAGTAAAGAGAAAAGATTGGTTCTTAATTTAGAAACTCAAAAGAATTGTATTATTCAGTATAGGAATTTAAAACAAAGTACCTATAGCGCAGGGTTTGCAATTAGTGAAATTACACAGGGTTCTTAAATTTAAGCAAGGTGATTGGGCTCAAAAATACATAGATTTAAATACCAATATGCGAACTTTAGCTACCTCGGACTTTGAAAAAGATTTTTAGAAATTATTAAATAAGTAATTCTGTTTTTTGGAAAAACAATGGAAAACATTAAAAAACCGGTTAATGTAAAACTGTGTACACATTGGCAGAACCGCAGTCTCATTCAGGGTGCTCAGTCCTTAATAGCGAAGCGTAAATTCCACAGTCTTTCTATTTTCTCAGAATCATTGGTAGCCATAGAGTTAAAAAAGACCAAACTTATGTTATACTATAAGCCGATATATTTAGGCTTTTGCATTTTAGACATTTCCAAAACATGATGTACGATTTCCATTACAATTACATGAAAACTAAATTCCAAAATAATTTAAAATTATTTTATACTGATACTGACAGTTTGGTGTATCAGATGTTTACCGAAAACATCTACGCTGACATAAAGCCTTATATCGACTTATTTTGACACTTCTGATTATTCAATTGATAATGTATATGGTCTTCCACAAGTTAATAAGAAGAAACTAGGTCTATTCCGAGATGAAAATAATGGTAAAATATTTAAGGAGTTTGTAGGATTGCGATCGAAAATGTATGCGAATGACGTAGATGGAAAATTTACTGCAAAAGCAAAAGGTGTTAATGTAGCAAAGAACTTTAACATGAATCATTATAAGTTGTTTATTTGAAGATTCACATTTCTGAGATGCTCTGATATATGTCGATTAAACACGTTACTTATACACAAAAAATTTATAAAGTCTCTTTGTCACATAATGACTTCAACTTGCAAATAGCACTGACACTTTAGCGTGGGGGCATTATAAATTAAGGAAAACGTAGGTTATAAGTTATTAGTGTTTAAGCAGTTATTACATTACCTTGCACGCAGGGCCCGATTTGGCATGCATTGCTTGCTTTGATAGCTACACTTTAAAATAGAGAGACCAAATCAGGCAATGTATGCCAAATCGGGCCCTGCGTGCAGGGTAATGTAATAACTGCTTTAAGCAATTGTGTGTATTTTTCTATTTAAATTTAAACTTAGTGTAAGCTGATTTTGTAAATAATCTAAAATAAGAGTTATTTTGGTTGTAATAATTATAAGATAGATGTAAGGAAAACGTAGGTTATCAGTTATTATTATTACTATTTAAGCGTGAGTGTATTTTGCTATTTAAATTTCAAATTTGTGTAAGCTTATTTTGTAAATAATCTAGTGTAGACTTTCTGCCCGCATCTTCTCTACAACGGATCACCGTTCGACGCGGTGGTAGATTCAAAAACTGATATCAGAAAGCTATCCATGTTATATCATTTTTATTTGATTCTAGAATAAGTATATCAATATAATTTTGATTTTAATATAAAAGTGATTTCTTTTTTCAATTCACATTTCCCCCCTTATTTGATGAAGTTACACGTTACTATTGTACACGTAGCAAAAAATGTTTCATTTAATTCATTCATTCACAGCTTTACGAGACCGAAGCAATAAAAACGAGACAATGCACACATCGAATCAAAGCGCGAAAAAGTTAGTCAAACATCGCAAACCGAGAATCAAATTGAAATCAAAACGCGCACCGCGAAGCGCGAATGAAATCGCTAATAAAACGTAAACCGCGAATCGAATAAAGTTTATTCGCGGATAAAGTAGGTATATTCGCGGCGAGCTTTTTGGCGCGACACCAGCATCAACCTTTTTAGGGGCCCAGCAAGTGAGGGCGGCAAAACGGTGCGGGTGGGCCGTTTTTTTTAACTTACTACTTTATTTAGAACGGCATATCTATATTACGCTTTCTTGGGGAAAAAAGTGAAGTTAAATATGCATCTGATTATCCGATCTCTAGTAATAAGGCATAATATTGCCACAATACCGCTGTCATACACCGGCGTACAGTTCTGTTGTCGAGGCTGCCGAAGCGTGCTGCTCTCGTATAGAGCTATACAGCCATGAGAAAAAGTCTTTCTCTTATCATCATCATTTCAGCCGATGGAAGTCCACTGCTGGCATAGGCTTCCCCCAAGGATCGCTACAACGACCGGTCCTGCGCTGCCCTCATCCAACGGGTTCCCGCCGCCTTCACCAGGTCGTCAGTCCACCTGGTGGTTGGTCTACCCTCGCTGCGCTTTTCGGTACGCGGTCGCCACTCGAGAACTCTTCGGACCAATTGGCCATCGGTTCTGCGAGCAATGTACCCTGCCCACAGATTACTTCCAATAGATACCGCAAGATGAAAATTTTGTACACGCCCGAAGACACCATTTTTGCCGGTAGGTGCGGGTAGCGGGGCACGAAACGATGCAACGTGATTGGCCATTTCAAGGTCGCACTTCTTCGAGCTCGCTCACTCGCGTTGCTTATATCGGTGCAAAATCATAGATGTGTGGCGCGCGTCGGCGGCCTTGTATGCGGTATCTATTGGGGGTAATCTGTGGCCCTGCCCATTGCCACTTTAGTTTAGCAATTTTTTGGGCTATGTCAGCTACCCTAGTTCTTCTGCGAATCACTTCTGATTTGATCTCACAGTTTCTCCTATAACAATAATCTGAAACAGATGTTAAGGTGATGATGATGATAAAATTATGAATTTAACACTTACAAGTGCAATCTTCCTCATCTTCTCCGTGAGCGCAATCTTTAACGCCATCACATTTCTTCTTCTTATCAAAACAGACGTTACTGCCATGGCAGTAGAGTTGATTTTCGTCGCAAATCTTCAGCTCCATGCAGCTGCCATCGACGTTGAGCAGACCAGGGGCGCAGAGGCACTTGTAGTTGGTGTGGCGAGGTCTGTGCGGGGACTGGACGCAGACGTGGGCGCAGGGGCCGAGCTGGCAGAGGTGGTTGAGGGGGCGAGGGGGGAGGGGCGTCGTCGCTTGTGTGTGGAGCGTGTGGTTCGTGAATATTGCTGCAAAGGTTTACATGGGCTATTGAGTAAACAAATTAAGAAGACTTTATTTCAGACTAAAACGATTTTCTATATTTTTAGTAGCACGCATACTTTGGTATGTTTCATAAACCGTTTTCAGCTGTTACAATATGGCAGACACAGAGTTTTTAAATATTTATTTTTTACGACAAAATTGTTTGTGCTAAAAGCTTTGTGAACCAAACCTTGAATATGCTAAAAGTAAGTCACAACTGCATGCAAGACATTTGACAGTAATCTCCCAGCCCATCCCGAGACGAATTACGTTTACGTGAGTTTATGTAAATCACAGTAAAAAAGCAGTGGCACCCCATTCCAAAACTTTATCATTATTTCTTTTCAATCAAAATTAAATGGTAAATTTTCTTCAAAAATAAAAAAACATTACTGTCCTTTTGGGGCAGGAGCATAAAGAGCACTAAACAGTCTTTTTTTTTTGTTTATTTACGGTTGATAAAATTGATTTTGGCATGGATTAAAATCTTTTGTTTCTCAATTTTCTGGCCAGAAGTTAAACAGAATATAAACTAGACTCACAGAGGTCGATGCGTCGTATCTTGTTGGTGGCGTCGTGTATGGGTGCCCAGTAGAGCCTGGTGGTGCGTCGGTCCGTCCAGAACACGTACGTGTCTGTGGCCGCCAGGCTGGTCACCGTGGTCGACAGCGACCGGAACTTCTCACGGCCTTTACCTGAGGAGGACATGCTACATTAGGCACAAGAATACGAGTAGAATAGAATAAAGTTTATTGCCACTAACTACAGGGTGAAATTGATATCATTAGCATCCTTTTAAACTAAGAGTTTACCCATCAAACTGAACAACTTTTACAATGGGAGAAAACCGAACGGAGCAAAAAAAATCAGCAGTTCCATACTAAACTGCAATGCCTACTCGACTCAATTGTATGCAACAGCTTAAATTGTCTAAGGCAACAGCAGATTTTTTTTGCACCGATCGGTTTGCGCCCATACTAAAAGTTGTTCAGTTTGATGGGTAGACTCTTTGTTTAAGGGTTGAGACATATCTACCGACGGCGACCGACGGTCGGCCCATACAAAAATGACATCCTTCTATGACCACATTTTACGACGCGATAAACCACTTGCTCCACGCAGCCCTCAATCACAGAGAGAAAAAACTAAAAGTAGGCCGTCCCATTTTCACCTGGGAAAACTCCCTTCACCATGACATTTACAACTACAGTTACAAAAACAAGAGATGCTGGAAATCGATTGCAACCAAAAGATAACTTATCAAGAAAAAGGCAGAAAACATGTACAAGACCCTGGAAACTGAAACTGAAGATGAAGAAGACAGTATACAACAACCCAGCGAACAGCCAGGAGAGGTACTGCGCGCCACCATCGGATAGAAGATTAAACGAACATTATAGTATAAGAGATAAGTGTACTTTTTGCAACCATCAGCAGCAAGGCTGATTCAGTGTTTATGGGGTGTAGACCATCTCTGTGATGTGAATGGACCAGGTCTGCCAGCATAACTCCAGTCGGTTTAGGAGTTACTGATGTTTAAAGATCAGTATAAAATTAAAGATCAGCTGCAAGGCTGATCGTATGATATTGTTGTAGTATGCACTGTATTGTATTGTATTGTATTGTATTGTATATTTATTGTATGAGTCACAGGTTTACATGTGCAGAATTTATATACACAATTAACAATTAGAGCCAATGCAACCCTACCTTTCCAGGCATTTACAATTGTCTAGTGGAAGTTATATAAAAAAATATATATCTACTTGTTGCCATTTAAACATTTACCATCAAATAAATAATAATTAATTGAACCTATGTCAATTAACCTACAACAATGGTGGCATAAAAAAAATAACAAATAATAATAAGCTACATTCTTAATCGATTAATTGTACTAAAATACAATGTCAAGGAAAAAACATTAATAAGTACCCATAATAAAAGCTATGTAACAAATTATATTGTCAAGAATGTCAATTTTCAAATAATAAAAAAAATATATATATTGCAATTACATTTAAAAAGTCAATAATAAAAGTCAGTTAAAATTAAAATATTCTGGAACACTGTAAAAACATTGTAGCTTTTAGTTAGCGTTTAATTTCAGTAACTCCTAAACCGACTGGACTTATGCAGGCAGACCTGGTCCATTCACATCACAGAGATGCTCTACACGAGTTATATTCCTTGCTCTACACCCCATAAACACTGAATTAGCCTTGCTGATGGTTGCAAAAAGTACACTTATCTCTCGGAATATTAGCAGTCACTATCCTTCCCACTCTAGTTTATTTTATTACACACCAAGAAGGTGGTAGAGTCAAAAAATTACGTCAAGCTATCTATGTAATATTATTTTTTTGAATAAAGAATATTAAATGAATAAAAAATGTTGATTGATTTGAGTATATTTATGTATCTTCCACATACTGGCTTTACGACGACCTGTTTCGGGCGGGTTGCAACCTCCTTTCTCTCCTCATTGTGACTGCGAAAACCCTACACTCCTGTTCTATCTACGTGGCTCACTAGTGTCTCGGGCAGACGATAGATGTGTATATCGAGGACGCAAGTGCAGCATCAGCTCGTAGGGGCAGCTCGTGTGAACATAGTATTGTCATGTAAGGCGAATAGAGGTAATGTTCCAAGCCTAACTATAAGTTTTGTGGCATGCATTGCAATACTCTGAGCTCGCGAGCACCTCTACCATAGATAAATTAAAGTAGGCAAGATTGCTCACGTCAAACAAAGAACAAAGCTCTCGTAAAACTTATTATTGTCGCCGGTACCTCGTAGTTCGACTTATTATATTAGATGGCGTTACTATACTAGCTGAAGTCGCGCCTATAAGTGGAATACCTAGTACCATCTATCGAAAAATTTGATGAAACTCAACTTCGATGCAGGTGTGCGTAGACCTAAGATGACATAGGAGTGTGTGTGTCTTTTAGCTTCTCGAGTTGAAAGAAAGATTACATTCGCAATTTTATAAAGTAGGTAGGTAAGGTAGGTAAAAGGTACCTTATGAGTACACCTTGGCTTAGTGGTTAAAGCAGGCGGAGGACATTTGCCTTTTGGTGGTCTTTCCGATTCAGTTTGCATAGAATGTGCTGCCATCTGTTAAATATATCTTTTACTATGAAAAAAAAGATTATATTGTCTATGTCAATGTCAAATTGACAAATTTACAAAATGGCGACCTACCTTGTGTAATGTGCATGTTGTTTGTAGTTTTTGTTCAATTTTGTGCCGATTTAGTGATGTTCTGGAGTTTCAGTTGTTCTCTTACCAATGTACAGATTACAGGAATAGTAAGGATACTGGAATTTCACTCGATCGGTGCGGGATTGAACGAAAACTAGCATTCAAACAACGGTATGAGTATATAAGTATATATATAAGTAGGTATGTATAGTATAGGAAGAATTATTTTCAGAGAATCACAGATGGCGCTAGCTAGCCTTCAATTTGACATAAGGTGGATGCATAATGTTGCCACGAGTGGGTTCTCTTTTCTAATATACTTATATTACTCTTTGGGTTAAAGTGTCTGCTTGATAATTCTTAATACAGCAGGGGTTTGTTTTTATGAATCACCACGACTTACCATGTTTTATCTACATACAAAAATTTACTCTGCTGCTGTTTACCGTTGAGGGTACTCCTCAACGGTAAACAGCATTGGCTTGATATTTTTCTGTTCACATTCAGTTTTGATAGCAAAACAAATATTTAATCAGGATCTGGTGCAGAAGCAAGGAATGACTCCGTACGAGGGTACTCCTCAACGGTAAACAGCATTGACTCGCAATTTTCTTGTACACGTTCAATTTTGATAGGAAAACACACATTGAACCAGGATCTGATGCTGAGGCCAGTAATGTCTCCGTACGAGGGTACTCCTCAACGGTAAACAGCATTGGCTTGATTTTTTTTTGTTCGCGTTCAGTTTTGATAGCAAAACACATATACAACCAGGATCTGGTACTGAAGCCAGGGATGTCTTCGTACGAGGGTACTCCTCAACGGTAAACAGCATTGGTTTGATTTTTATCTCTTCCTGTTTAGTTTTGAAAGCAAAACACATATTGAACCAGGATCTGGTACTGAAGCCAGGGATGTCTTCGTACGAGGGTACTCCTCAACGGTAAACAGCATTGGCTTGATTTTTATCTCTTCCTGTTTAGTTTTGAAAGCAAAACACATATTGAACCAGGATCTGGTGCTGAAGCCAGGAATGTCTCCGTACGAGGGTACTCCTCAACGGTGAACAGGATTGTCTTGAAATTTTTTTGTTCACGTTCAGTTTTGATAACAAAACACATATTGCACCAGGATCTGGTGCTGAAGCCAGGTATGTCTCCGTACGAGGGTACTCCTCAACGGTAAACAGCATTGGCTTGCACTTTTTTTGTTCACGTCCAGTTTTGATAGCAAAACACATATTGAACCAGGATCTGGTGCTGAAGCCAGGGATGTCTTCGTACGAGGGTACTCCTCAACGGTAAACAGCATTGGCTTGATTTTTATGTCTTCCTGTTTAGTTTTGAAAGCAAAACACATATTTAACCAGGATCTGGTGCTGAAGCCAGGAATGTCTCCGTACGAGGGTACTCCTCAACGGTAAACAGCATTGGCTTGCACTTTTTTTGTTCACGTTCAGTTTTGATAGCAAAACACATATTGAACCAGGATCTGGTGCTGAAGCCAGGGATGTCTTCGTACGAGGGTACTCCTCAACGGTAAACAGCATTGGCTTGATTTTTTTTTGTTCGCGTTCAGTTTTTATAGCAAAACACATATTCAACCAGGATCTGGTACTGAAGCCAGGGATGTCTTCGTACGAGGGTACTCCTCAACGGTAAACAGCATTGGCTTGATTTTTATTTCTTCCTGTTTAGTTTTGAAAGCAAAACACATATTTAACCAGGATCTGGTGCTGAAGTCAGGAATGTCTCCGTACGAGGGTACTCCTCAACGGTAAACAGCATTGGCTTGATTTTTTTTTGTTCGCATTTAGTTTTGATAGCAAAACACATATTCAACCAGGATCTGGTGCTGAAGCCAGGGATGTCTTCGTACGAGGGTACTCCTCAACGGTGAACAGGATTGCCTTGATTTTTATCTCTTCCTGTTTAGTTTTGAAAGCAAAACACATATTTAACCAGGATCTGGTGCTGAAGCCAGGAATGTCTCCGTACGAGGGTACTCCTCAACGGTAAACAGCATTCGCTTGCACTTTTTTTGTTCACGTTCAGTTTTGATAGCAAAACACATATTGAACCAGGATCTGGTGCTGAAGCCAGGGATGTCTTCGTACGAGGGTACTCCTCAACGGTAAACAGCATAGGCTTGATTTTTTTTTGTTCGCGTTCAGTTTTTATAGCAAAACACATATTCAACCAGGATCTGGTACTGAAGCCAGGGATGTCTTCGTACGAGGGTACTCCTCAACGGTAAACAGCATTGGCTTGATTTTTATTTCTTCCTGTTTAGTTTTGAAAGCAAAACACATATTTAACCAGGATCTGGTGCTGAAGTCAGGAATGTCTCCGTACGAGGGTACTCCTCAACGGTAAACAGCATTGGCTTGATTTTTTTTTGTTCGCATTTAGTTTTGATAGCAAAACACATATTCAACCAGGATCTGGTGCTGAAGCCAGGGATGTCTTCGTACGAGGGTACTCCTCAACGGTGAACAGGATTGCCTTGAAATTTTTTGTTCACGTTCAGTTTTGATAGCAAAACAGATATTTAACCAGGATCTGATGCTGAAGCCAGAGATGTCTTCATACGAGGGTACTCCTCAACGGTAAACAGCGTTGGCTTGATTTGTACTTATCTTCTTCCTGTTTAGTTTTGAAAGCAAAGCATATATTTAACCAGGATCTGGTACTGAAGCCAGGTATGTCTCCGTACGAGGGTACTCCTCAACGGTAAACAGCATTGGCTTGAAATGTTTTTGTTCACGTTCAGTTTTGATAGCAAAACACATATTGAGCCAGGATCTGGTGCTAAAGCCAGGGATGTCTTCGTACGGGGGTACTCCTTAGTACGAGGGTAAACAGCATTGGCTTGATTTTTATCTCTTCCTGTTTAGTTTTGAAAGCAAAACACACATTTAACCAGGATCTGGTGCTGAAACCAGGAATGGTCCGTACGGAGGCACTCCTCAACTGTAAACGGTATATGCAAGTCAATACTGTTTACCGTTGAGGAGTGCCCTTGTACGAAGACATTCCTGGCTTCGGCATCAGATCCTGGTTAAATTTGTATTTTGCTATCAAAACTGAACGCGAATAAACAAAATTCAAGCCAACGCTGTTTACCGTTGAGGAGTACCCTCGTACGGAGACATCTCTGGCTTCAGCATCAGATCCTGGTTAAATTTGTGCTTTGCTATCAAAACTGAACGCGAACAAACAAAATTCAAGCCAACGCTGTTTACCGTTGAGGAGTACCCTCGTACGAAGACATCTGTGGCTTCAGCATCAGATCCTGGTTATATGTGTTTTGCTATCAAAACTGAACGCGAACAAACAAAATTCAAGCCAACGCTGTTTACCGTTGAGGAGTACCCTCGTACGAAGACATCTCTGGCTTCGGCATCAGATCCTGGTTAAATATGTGTTTTGCTATCAAAACTGAACGCGAACAAACAAAATTCAAGCCAACGCTGTTTACCGTTGAGGAGTACCCTCGTACGAAGACATCTCTGGCTTCGGCATCAGATCCTGGTTAAATATGTGTTTTGCTATCAAAACTGAACGCGAACAAACAAAATTCAAGCCAACGCTGTTTACCTTTGAGGAGTACCCTCGTACGGAGACATCTCTGGCTTCAGCATCAGATCCTGGTTAAATATGTGCTTTGCTATCAAAACTGAACGCGAACAAACAAAATTCAAGCCAACGCTGTTTACCGTTGAGGAGTACCCTCGTACGAAGACATCTCTGGCTTCGGCATCAGATCCTGGTTAAATATGTGTTTTGCTATCAAAACTGAACGCGAACAAACAAAATTCAAGCCAATGCTATTTACCGTTGAGGAGTACCCTCGTACGAAGACATCTCTGGCTTCGGGATCAGATCCTGGTTAAATATGTGTTTTGCTATTAAAACTGAACGCGAACAAACAAAATTCAAGCCAATGCTATTTACCGTTGAGGAGTACCCTCGTACGAAGACATCTCTGGCTTCGGCATCAGATCCTGGTTCAATATGTGTTTTGCTATTAAAACTGAACGCGAACAAACAAAATTCAAGCCAATGCAATTTACCGTTGAGGAGTACCCTCGTACGGAGACATTCTTGGCTTCAGCACCAGTTCCCGATTAAATAATGTATTTTTCTTTCAAAACTGAACAAGAATAAAAAAAAATCAAGCCCACGCTTTTTACCGTTGAGGAGTACCATCGTACGGAGACATTCCTGTCTTCAGCACCAGATCCTGGTTAAATATGTTTTGCTATCAAAACTGAACGTGTAGGGAACAGGGCGGGTGGGGCGTTAGTCCACCACGCGTTAAAATATTTTATTCATTGATATTTTTTAAATGTGCGAGTATATACGCAAGCTTAACAATTTCAAATTTAGTTTTTTTTTCAATAGCCTGGAGTATGATGTTTGAATCTCATTCGGTGAGTTCAGCAGTTGAAAATGTCAAAATTACTATGGAGATAGTAGGTATAAGAAGTATCTTTCTACTGCTGATTTGACTTTCAAAAATCGCACTCCTGGAGTATGATTTTTTAATGTCAAATCAGCAGTAGAAAGATGCACGTCTCCATAGTAATTTTGACATTTTCAACTGCTGAACTCAGCAAATGAGATTCAAAAATCGCACTCCTAGCAATCTTGTTTAGTATGAATTTTGAAATGTGCGCCATCTACCGGAATTCTCTATAACTGCATGCTACTCCCGCTTAGTATTATATCGTATTGTAGATCAATGAAAAAAATGTAAAAAAAACCTGCTTATGAAATTGCTATTTTCAATGTGATGTTATGAAAATAATATATTTTGTTGCTCAAAATAAATAAATATGATGAACCAGAACAGTAAAATGCGATATTTCGTCGATTTCAGACAAATTTTACTTCTAGCGGACCAAGTAATGCCATCTAGTGACATTTTAAAAATTATTGTGAGTTATACAAGGAAATAGCATTCTATGCTTTTCCATCTTCTTTGCCTCTACAGAGCTGTTGCTGGCGTCCTTGCAACAGTACCTACTGCTGGCTGGTGAGTCAACGGAACGGAACGGGCCGGCCGTTGGTCGCCTTCGCGTCGGTAGATGTGTTTCAACGCTAAAAGGATGCTAATGACATCAATTTCACCCTGTATAACCAGAAAGAGAGAAGATACCACAAATATAGTCACAGAATGAATACTAGAAGCATATCAATAGATATTAACCAGAAGACAAGTTTCTTAAAGCGCACGCAACGTCATTAGTTCCGCGAAAATATCTTAATCCATTGCTATATGGATCAAAATGGCGTATATACGGGTTTAACGGCGTGCGAGATTTACTCCGGCGCGGCGTCCCGGTTGTATGAAGCTTGTTTTCTGTTCCAGCCTCACTGAGATGAGATATCTATTCATGTGCTAGAAGCTACATACTACGAAGATTTCAAGTATTTACCTTCAGGATGCATGTATTCGATGACATTATTGCCTTCATCAGATAAGTAGACGTTGTCCAAGTTCATCTCGTATTTCAAACGGATATTTGGTCCTGAAATATTGTTTTTATAATTAATTATTATTTGTAAAAGGGCCAGCATATGCTGGACTTCCCGTTCTTTCTTTAAAAGTGTTTTTGGTAATTTTTGACACAATTCCATACATTGCATAGTAGTTCTACGGATTACCTACTAAAAACTAACTAGAAAGAATAGAAGAGATAATAGAAATAGAATATAAGAAGAAGAATATTTATGATGCCCTATGTTGTGTTATTCTTATAACTCTTCAGATTTTTCTTTTTACGAGTATTGCTCATTAAAATCATGAGCTTTATTTTGAGGTAGAAAATGAAGTAGATGTAGAAATAACAAATTTTTTGAAGCATTGTTTAGGTACTTTCTTCATTTTAAGTTTTTTAACGACCTTGTTTGATTCTAATCTCAGTTTAGTTCGCTGTCTGGTTTCCATAATGAAAGCCTTGGAGCTCCAGTTGTGTAATTAAGTAACGTAATTTTTTTTTATACCTGTAGATGCCATACAATTCGTAAGGATGATTTTACCTCGCAGATCATTGCTGATGATATGTTTTCGGTCAGTGCCGTCCAGGGCGAAACTGTCTATGTGTATGTCGTCGCTTTGCTCGCCCTCTCGCACTGCTATTAACATCCTCCTGTTAAACCAATTACATCATTAATTGCATGGAACGTAGTTAAATTCTGTTAACTAATAACTCCAGGCAGCTCCTGGAAGGCACTCCCTTAAAAATGTATGTATTAATTATAGTACTCTGTTAAATTAAAATGTATTTTTTTTTTGTTTTGCATAATTAAAATATTTATATTTTGGACAAATCCTCCATCTATTCCTTCATAGGTGAAACTAAATTTACGCCCTCTATTGCCGAGTAGCAGTACTAAATTTGAGAAATAACTTAGTTTCGTCACTAGATGGCAGCGTTTTTACGGCCTCGGGTTCTTGCCTTAATATCTGCAGAGATTGCAATCTTTTCCATAGAGAAAAAATAGACTATTGAGTGAATGATGAGATCATAGACTATCTACTGTAGCGTCAGTCCAGCCCGGAAGTTGGCAAAGGTATTGTGTCGGATGGACGCTTAGAGAATGTCGGGCGACGATGAAAGTCGCGGTGCATTGGCTCCGCTTATAAATGTTTCATTTAGATACCTACTAGTCATTTGCTTCGAGTTGGCCGCTCCCTCCCTTCCCGCTTCACCGTACCGCACCCCTAAGAGACCCTATTAAACGCAATTTTATAACCTTTAGCAACGCAAGCACGTACGTCCCGTCTGTCCCGATCACTAATATCGCTTTTAATTTTAAATTTTTATTTGCTTGTTATATTATTTTTTGTCGACGGGACCATTTAATGTGCCTGTGACGAAATTTTGTAACGGTCATCGACGGCCAACTCCAAACAAACGGGTAGTACTGCAAACAAACGATCTATTCTACAGTAAAATAATTAAATTTAAAACGAAAACATAGGTCAACTGCAGTGAAGTTTAAGCTCTATTCACATTACGACGTGCGGGCACGGACGGAGGGTGCAATGTAAAATAATATCTATTTCAATACCAATAGAGTGCACAGAGAAAGCTCCGTGTGGCTCCGTCCTCCGCCCGTGGAGCCAGTATGGGCGTTCTCTCTGTCGAAACGCAAGGAATATAATACTCTATGTCGACTCTATTCGTATTGAAATAGGTATTATTTTACATTGCACCCTCCGCGCCCGCACGTCGTAATGTGAATAGAGTTTTAACTATTTTTGAACGAAAACTTAACGTCAATTGTCAAATGAAATAAATCAATAAAATAGCCGGCTTTGAGAAGTTAAGCAGACTACAGTTTAATATACAAGTTAAGATTTTGTTAAGATTCTTCGTTGTGGTCCTGTGATCAGACCTTACTTAAACTTCACCTCAGGATTGACTCCGAAGTGCTTGCCGCCTGCAAAAACGTCTCTGGGACACTAACTTCAACAAGTGCAATTGGATCCCATCAACAAAGACTTTTCATGCCCCTGCTGCACCATGTGAAATCTAAGGCTTGGATATTCCTGGTACGCATCCAGGATTTGATGACATTTGTGAACTCTGAGAGACTTGATGTCAATGGTGATGGTGAATTCTCGTAAAAGTTGTCTATAACATTTTACCTATCATAAAGAATTATAATAAAGGTCCAATTAAAATAAAAAATTGGAATTAGTGTCCAGTGTCTTCAAATATAGTAACGTTAGAGATTTAGCTGTTTTACTCTATTTACAATCAGTTTACCTTGCACGGATATATTACGTGTTATAAGTTTAAAAACATAGTATTGGTCGGAGCTTGGGTATGCATTCAGTCATGATTTGAAGACCTTCGTGAACTCGGAGACTTGACATGTCAATAGTGATGTGTGGTATGAACTGTGTTGATGAATAAGGATCACTAGCAGGCGAGGTTCAATTAGTTTAGTATACTACATCCCTTTATTTGTGCACCTGGTGTTGATGATGTTACATCGGCGAAAAAAACTATGATGTTACATCGGCGAAAAAACTATGATGTTACATCGCCAAAAAAAACTATGATGTTACATCGGCGAAAAAAACTATGATGTTACATCGGCGAAAAAAACTATAATGTTACATCGGCGAAAAAAACTGCAATAGTATACTGCTAATGTCAGGATAAAAAGAAAACACCTATTTCTAAGGTTCTTGCACGACAAGAATTTTGTCTTAATGTCAGAGAAAAGAGATCTTTTTTATATGTCATGTATGGTGGTGTTAAAGAAGCAGCACGTGCTTTGGGTGCATGGCTGTTAAAAGGTTAACTTATTTTTCAGTCTGTTATCATCGACGAATCAGACGTATAGAGCTATTTTATTGACCACTAATTAAAGAAATTATTTTAAAAAGGTTAGCGGGTGACCTATAACACTTTTCATCAGAGACCAAGCTAGCATGGCAATGCGATATAGCGCTTATGTTATCACTCTTTCACTTGGTGCGTAACAGAGCGAGAAAAAATCACGTAACATTGCGAGCATTTACGCTAAGCCCTTTGAAACATTGATTAAAAGAAAACGACTGCACCCTTGTTCTTGGTCTAGAATTTAGAGAATTTCTGGGAATGGTCTGAGTTTGACTAGCTTCAATTCTTTATAGATTTATTATTTAATTGAACTATGTATAACTAATTGTATACATAACATTAGCTTAAGAATCTATACTTTATTTAGTTTAAGAGAAGTGCTATTTAAACATGTATTATCCTAATATGTTTTATAGTAGTTAGTAGTCTTTTATCAATAATTTAGCTGTCTGTTTTATGATCACATTTAAATAAGTTTAGTAGGTATTTTTAGCATCTTAATGTATTGGATTCTGACTTCTGTAAATATACTTGTAAGAAAATTTAATTTAAAAAATGTTTTAGAGTTTCTGGCTGTGACAAAACGTTCCGATGTGGTAGCTAAAATAAAGATTTGACGTTTAATAAGTGTTTCCAGTTCGAATATAAAATAAATGATTTTGAATTTTTATAAAATTTTGTAATTTTAAGACTGTAATCTAGCTTAAGATTCTTGGCGGATGATCTCCAACCCACTAACAAATTACCTACCTATTCTCCCATAACTCACTTAATAATTATCTTAATTCTCTTCTTCGCTTCTTGGTCCTCAGAGTGACCACCTCAATGAAACAACCAGCGCCCTAGGTGGTGGTGGTACGTGGTAATACTGTACCTACTTACCCATAGTGGGGCATGACACATGCTAATAGGGACCTCGTCGTCAAACCGGAGCACTATGGCGCGGTTCGTGGTCCTGACTGTGACCTCCTCAACAAACCGACGACCAGTGCCCAAGGGCGACGCCAGCTTGTTGGTTGTACGTGGTAATTCTGATTCAGCTCGCTTACGGCCCTCGCCTGCAGCTCAAGCTGCAATTCAGCATCAAATAGATACTTACCCGTAGTCTGGCATGACACACATGCTAATGGGGACCTCGTCGTCGAACCTGTACACTGTTACCATCTCGACCAGCGTCCAAGAGCGATGCCAGCTTGGTGGTGCGTTTCTGATTCGCCTCGTTTACAGCCCTTGCCTGCAGCTCGAGCTGCAATCCAGCCTCAAATGATGTAGATACTTACCCATAGTCAGGCATCACACATGCTGATAGGGACCTCGTAGAACCGGTGTACTTTGGCGCGGTTCTTGGTCGTTAGGTTGAGCATCTCAACAAAACGACCAACGGCCAAGGGCGACGCCAGCTTGATGGTGGTGCGTGGTAATTCTGATTCACCTTGCTTACAGCCCTCGCTGCTATCCAGCCTCAAATGATGAAAGTAATTACCAATAGTCGGGAATCACACACAGGCTGATATACCTCATAGAACCGGTGCACTATGGCGCGGTTCTTGGTCGTTAGGTTGACCATCTCAACGAAACGACCAGCGCCCAAGGGTGACGCCAGCTTGTTGGTGGTGCGTGTTAATTCTGATTCGCTTCGTTTACAGCCCTTACCTGCGGCTCGAGGTGCAATCCAGCCCGAAATGATGCAGGTACTTACCCATAGTCTGGCATCACACACATGCTGATAGGGACCTCGTCGTCGAACCGGTGCACTATGGCACGCTTCTTGGTCCTGAGTGAGACCACTTCCACGAAGCGACGCCCAGCGTCCAGGACGTAGAGGTTATCCGCCACGTAGTCTGTAATGTTTTGGTTAATCAGTTTATTACAATAATCATAATCATAAATTCTTTATTGTGATACACAGGTTGATAGGTTGTTACATTATATTATTATTATGTTCACTGTGATCCGCCAGAAGGCATACAATAGGTATTAGGTACATATAAATTGAATTTATACACTTATATTTAGAAAATAATCATTACATTAATAATTAATTCAATACTATAGACTTTATCTGAAGTAATCATAGGCATAATGTCAATCGATACAATCAATAAATTTAAATAGTATTATCATAATCAAAATAATAGTTGGGTCATAAATAAATCAATTATACATCATTCAAAAATTCATTAATAGTGTAAAAATATGTCTGTTTTCTCCTAAATGTCATTATATCTTCACACTTCCTTATTTGAAGTGGTAATTTATTGTATACTTTCGGGGCCATTGCAAAGACACTATGCATGTACAGGGATGTTTTGTGGATTTCTGTATGTCATTGATATAGATTAAAAACAATAATGGACCAATTACACTTCCTTGTGGTACTCCTTGCGTGACTATTCTTGGAGTAGATGTATATACCTTTTCAAGTCTAGATTTTTGGCATATTCTGGTTATATGAGTGATTTGTTCTCTGTTACTGAGATAAGTTTTGAGTAGCCTTAGAATAATTCTTCTAATCCCACACGTCTCTAATTTCTGTAACAGCAAGTCATGATTTACATAATCAAATGCCCTGGTCATGTCCATGTACACACGGCGACACATCAAGCTACCCAAAACCAAAATAAGCTGGCCGCGCGACGGCATAGCAAAGTATAACGTCGCGCGGCCAGCTTATTTTGGTTTTGGGTAACTTGATGTGTCGCCGTGTGTACATGGCCAGTACTGGCTGTCTTTTATCAATATTTGTGTACACCGTATCTATAAAAGCGTAAATAGCACTGTCAATTGACCTGTTTTTACAAAAACCTTTCTGTTCCTCTATCAAAATATTGTTAGTTTCAAAATAATTGTACATATTCTTAAAAATAACTTTCTCGAAAATTTTGGAAAATAACGGTATCAGGAGTGCGATTTTTGAAACTCATTCGCTGAGTTCAGCCGTTGAAAATGTCTAAATTACTATTGAGATATGCATCTTTCTACTACTGATTTAACTTTCAAAAATCATACTCCAGGAGTGCGATTTTTGAAAGTCAAATCAGCAGTAGAAAGATGCGTATCTCCACAGTAATTTTGACATTTTCAACTGCTGAACTCAGCGAATGAGATTCAAAAATCGCACTCCTGGTCTATAATTTTTTAATTCACTTTTGTCGTCTTTTTTATGCATTGGTTTTATTATTGTCGTTTTTAACTTCGTCGGAAACATAGACATTAGTCGGAAAAATACCCTGTTCCATGAGATAATGTATTGTATTGTATATATATGTATTGTATATTTAATGACTTTACTAGATATATCATCATAACCTGTACTATTAGTGTTTTTAATTTTTTTTATACTTAATCATACAAATGTCTTCGGGGGTAGTCGGGTTCATGAAAAGAGATTTATGATAGTTATACGTACAAGTGTGCGATTTCTTTAAGTATCACTTGGAGGCTGAACTAGATCAATATAATAATCATTAAAATGTTGCGCAATCACAGTAGGGTCCGTAATATTGAACCCGTTTACAATTAATTTAGAGATACTCTCTTTACTCAAGTAGCCTTATTCTTATCATTTTATTTTTATCACAGGGAAACAGAGATCATAGAATAATTTATATAGATCGAAGAAACTGTTGCTCGAGACTTCGCCTAAAAATTCTTCAAGAAAGGAATTTTCATGTATAATTTTCAAATTATGCATTTTCATTATTATCTACAGGGTGAAATTGATATCATTGGCATCCTTTTAAACTAAGAGTTCCATCAAACTGAACAACTTTTTTGGGAGCAAACCGATCGTAGCAAAAAGAATCAGCTGTTGCATACATTTGAGTCGAGTAGGCATTGCAGTTTAGTATGCAACACCAGATTTTTCTTTTGCTCTAATTGGTTTACTTCCATAGTAAAAGTTGTTCAGTTTGATGGGTACTCTTAGGACTCGTTCAAGGAGACGCGAGGCGGGCTGCGGCGCTTCAAGCGTATAAAAACAAAAACGCTTCTCCTTGAACGCTCTCATACATCTTCATATGTTTGTTTTTCCGGCAGCCCGCCCCGCGTCTCCTTGAACGAGGCCTCAGTTTAAAAGGATGCTAATGATATCAATTTCACCCTGTATAATAATACATTTTAATTGTTAGGATTTAAGAAAGGGGGTTATTAATGTTATACAACTTAAGGGACGCCCATGAAATGCAGTAACTCACCATAATCCATATCGACGACATTATCGAGCCCCTGGTAGATCAACAGATGTGTCATGCCAAGCGTGAACTCGCTCATACTGATGTAGTTGATCGACTTGCGGTGTCCATCGTATACGTATAACGTGTCTGAAATTAAAAGTAGAAGACTACTGGATAATTAATCGATATAGGAAAGGATACAATCATAGGAACATCATGGCAATGCTTCGTTACCGCGTTTAACATTTGCAATAAGTACCCTACGTTCGGCGTGGCGTATCGCATGAGATACAGGCTGTCGTGCATTGACATTAGGCGCGTTTTATTTCGTCGTTCGTTGGGTTTGGTTGTAAAATCATTATACAGGATAGTCCAAACGAAAACGTCCAAAAAAAATTTTTAGCTTCCTCACAATTAGGTATATAAGTTGAATGATCACTAAAGTTTTTGTTGAATCAAATAAAAATCATTCCACACCCGAACGGACTGAGCAAGTTTTTATTCAAAGCACATTCAGTGGGTCGGGAAATTCAAATGGACTAACGTTAGGGATATTTGGGCGCGATCATCCCTGATGACTTAACTTTGATACAGAGCAACACTATTGCTATCATAATCTACCGAGTACAGTCTTTAGCTTCTACAGGGTGAAATTGATATTATTAGCATCCTTCTAAACTAAGAGTCTTCCCATCAAACTGAACAACTTTTACTATGGGAGCAAACCGATCGGAGCAAAACAAAAATCTGCTGTTCCATACTAAACTGCAATGCCTACTCGACTCAAATGTATGCAACAGCTGATTTTTTTTTTGCTACGATCGGTTTGCTCCCATAGTAAAAGTGGTTCAGTTTGATGGGTAGACTCTTAGTTTAAAAGGATGCTAATGATATCAATTTCACCCTGTATAATGTAGGTAGTACATTTGCATAAAAGTCTAGATTCAAGCTATTTGTATGTTATGTCTAAGTACCTAAATATTTGTCTGATTGTTTTCTGTTTAGTGTGCCAAATAAATTAAGTAGGTAAGTGATTTTTAGTCTCTCTCATCTATCTATAAATATTATATATATCATTAGAAGAATTAAAATAAATAAATGTGTCATTATAATCAAAATTTTGAACTAAAATAAAATTAGAAATAGGTAGGTAGTCTTCTATTTAATCAAATGAACTAACGTTAGGGATTCATCAGGGTTACTTTTTGGGCGCGAACGTTATGACTTAGGGCTATCCCACACATAACTGCGAATTCGCATCGCATCGCAAATATCTGCGAGCACTACGATTGAAAATCATACATAAGTCATCGTAATAAGAATCGAGCGCTCGCAGATATTTGCGATCTTTTTGCATCTCTCTTTTATTCAAATGGACTAACGTGAGGGATTCAACAGGGATACTTTTTGGGCGTGATCATCCCTGACGACTTAACTTTGATATATAGGGAGTTAGGGTAAACAGTTGCATTACTTTTAGGGGTGATTGTAGGTACCCATAATACGAAACAACTTTCCCTAAGAACCGTATAGCAAATCCGCATTCAAATAATTTTACTTTTCATGCAAACGTTCGATCAGCTGATTGCATTTAGTATGGAAACTCAATTTTTTTAAATACTTTTTTTGGGAAAGTTGTTCAGTCTCATGGGTACAATCAGCCCTTAAAGTACTTCAACTGTTTACTCTAACACCCTGTAGAGCAACACTATTGCTATCATAATCTACCGAATGCAGTCTTTTGCTTCTGTAATGCAGTTGATTCCTGTAGATTTAGATTTCTAATATTATGTAGTGTATAAGTCTAGATTTAGCTATTTGCATGTTATGTCTAAGTACCTAAATATTTATCTGATTGTTTTCTGTTTAGTTTGTCAAATAAATTGAGTGATTAATTAAGAATTATAATAAATAAATGTCTCATTATAATCAAAATTTTGAACTAAAATAAAATTAGAAATAGGTAGGTAGCCATTTGTTCAAATGTACTAACGTTAGGGATTCAAAAGGGTTACTTTTGGACGCGATCGCAGTGACGCGCTCAAACTGTACAATAGGGTTCAAATAAAAATTAAATTTTATAGAAATAGTCCTAAAATCTATTGTCTCCGTCAACCATTCCTGACGACTTAAATTTGATATAGAGCAACACTATTGCTATCACAATCTATCTAACTCAGTCAGTATTTTCTCTAATGTAGTTAGTTTCCATTAGATTTCTAATAAGTCGGTATTTATGGTAGTTCTAAGTCATGATTTTGGTCAATTCTAATTATAGCACTCTGTAGAATCGGAGCTTGTGTTTCATTCCCCTCCCCATCTATGAACTTTACACATATGTGTAAATAGGTAGGTGGGAATAGTCCCACTGACATTCGAGTCTCACCAATACCTTTTGTACTGTAAATTACACAACAGCCAATAGACAATAGAGTCAGTACCTTATGTACCGTACACTAAGTCAGCAACCTTTAAACAACCACCAATAGACAATAGAGTCAGTACCTCATGTACCGTCCATTCAGTCACCAACCTTTACACAACAGCCAATAGAGTCAGTACCTTATGTACCGTACACTCAGACAGCAATCTTTACAATTTACATTACAACCAATAGACAATAGAGTCAGTACCTTATGTACCGTACACTCAGACAGCAACCTGTACACAACAGCCAATAGAGTCAGTACCTTATGTACCGTACACTCAGACAGCAACCTTTACAATTTACATTACAACCAATAGACAATAGAGTCAGTACCTTATGTACCGTATACCTAGTCAGCAACCTTTACACAACAGCCAATAGACAAAAGAGTCAGTACCTCATGTACCGTCCATTCAGTCACCAACCTTTTCACAACAGCCAATAGAGTCAGTATCTTATGTACGGTACACTCAGCAGCCTTTACACAATAGACAATACAATAGAGTCAGTAACTTAAGTACTGTCCACTCAGTCACCAATCTTTACACAACAGCCAGTAGACAATAGAGTCAGTAAAGTGATAATACCTCGGACGTTATCGTAGGCCATGGCCTGCACCCTGCCGATATCGAAGTGTGTGGCGTGGGTCTCTGGGTTGCCGAGTGCGTTGTACTGGATGCGAGTGAAGCTGGCACCTCCGCCGACAACTATGTATGCCGGGTGATAACCTTCCTCGTCTGCAATAATACAGGGTTATGATTATTGATATATTGGCTTAGCAATTTCTATAAAGATCATGATTAAAAAATTTCATTTGACACTTTGAAATTCACAGCAGATAAATGTTAAAAAAAAAGGGGTAGGTTATCATTTCGCCTAAAACAGTTTCACGCTGTAGAAAAAGAAATAGACGACACGCTAGCCTAATTTTTTGTTCGTGGATTACAATATTTTTTCAGTAATAATACTGTGACTCTATCGAGTGCTTAACCTGCGGCGTATATTATGATTGTGATGTATTGACGATACACTTAAAATCATACTGTCTTTAGGCGTTTAGCACCCTCGCTACGCTCGTGCGCTTACTTCGCACCTTGCAAAATATTATGTACTATCATAACATTACTATTATCAAACCAAAAAAAATCTTTGACTATTATGTTTGAGTACTGTTTCTTCGTAGGTACTTACATTGACAGACTCCCTTGCCAAGCTTCATACCGTCGGGACACCCGCACACGTGCGTGGCATTCGACGTGACGAAACAGAAGTGTGTGCAGTTGCTGTTGTCGCACGGGTTGTTGGTTTTGTTCATAAGCACCGGGTGGTATATGTGCATACCTGGAATATATTGTTTTTTGTTAGAATACCAAATAGGTACCTCCAATCAAAATACAAAGAGAGATTACAAGGGCGTTCCGCAGAAAGTGTTGTTGCCCTACAGGGGGATTCCGCTGAGTTTCTCAACAGCTTGTATAGTGTTCTGGATAGAACTACCTACGGCAATAAACTTTGAGAACAACTCACCAAAGATGGGTGAATCGAATGTGAAAGTGTTGTTGCCCTCCTGGGGCATGCCGCTGAGTTTCTCTACGGCCTGTATAGTGTTGGAGGTCCAGTCGCTCCAGTACGCCGTGTTCTCGAACACGGCCACTGAGTACGGGTGGTGGATCGGGTGCTTGTCGAATAGCGGCTGTAAAAGATACGGCCAAAGAACATTTATTTCTCAAAAGAATAAAATTTACAATTACATTCACATGGCAGCGTTCGGGAAGCTACGTAATATCTTCACGTCCCAAATGTCCTCCTCTATTTGCTAAACTTAAGTGGCAGTGGGCGGAGCACTTTGCTCGCAGAACCGATGGGGCCGAAAAGTTCTCGAGTGGCGACCGCGTACCGGAAAGCCGCAGCGTGGGTAGGCCCCTCACACGGTGGACCGACGACCTGGTGAAGGCGGTGGGAACTCGTTGGATGAGGGCAGCACAGGACCGGTCGTTATGGCGATCCTTGGGGGAGGCTTATGTCCAGCAGTGGACGTCCATCGGCTGAGAGGATGATGATGATGACATTCACATTCACAAATCAATCAATCAAATATACTTTATTTTACACCAAAACATAAACAGTAAAATACAGAGAAAAAAATACAAGAGGCACAAAATAAGGCGGTCTTATCGCTAAGAAGCGATTTCTTCCAGACAACCTTAGGGTAGAGGAAAAGGTGAACGAAGAAAGGTGCGGTGTTTCCAGATAAATACAAGTTCGTCATCATCATCATTTCAGCCTTTTTTCTACGTCCACTGCTGGACATAGGCTTCTCCCAAAAGGGAGGTTTGCGGGCGGGTTCGCAATCGCAGGTGGATGTTAATATACTCGGAGAACGCTGCTGCCCATCCTCCGGTTAATCCCTTTAGTCGCCTTTTACGACACCCACGGAATGGGCACGGGTGGTGCAATATTCTTGGCCGGCACCACACGGCATTAATGTGTATGTGCATACACATTACAGACAATCATGGGGGGTCCGGGTTCGAATCCGCACGGACGACATGCCATGTATTTTCTAACTTATGTACGTAATACAAGACTGCTCTCAAACGGTGAACCAATGCATAAATTTGTGAGGAAACCTGCATACGCTGAAGAAGAAATTCTGATGCTTATGTCGTCATCATCATACTATAAACGTCCCACTGCAGGGCACAGGCCTCTAGGAGGTATGGGCGTTAGTCCATCACGCGTGCCCGATGCGGATTGGTAGACTTCCTCGAGATGCAGGTTTCCTCAAGATGTTTTCCTTCGATGTTTGAGAGCAGTCGGTATTACGTACATAAGTTAGAAAAACTCATTGGTACCTATATGCATTTATAATATATAGTCAGTGTCTGGTCATACACCTCTCTTACTTCCTCTAGGTCCATACATCTTGTAATACATTCCCGTCGATTTCGGTTACTTTTAATCTGGTATTTTTTTAAAGACGTCCTTGATCTGTTCTAGGTAAAACCAATTAAATGAAGAAATCTTACAAAGATCCTGCGGCTGACGATGTTGACGCCCATGACCGTCTTGTCTACGTAGAACAGCCGCTTGCTGGGCACGTCGACGGCCAGGCCCGTCGCGAAGCTCTGCAGCGAGTCCACCAGCACGTCGGCGAGCGTGCCGTCCATGCGCGCCCTCATTATCACCGGCCGCTCGTGCCAGTCCGCCCAGTACATTACACTTAAATTAAATAGAACGTTAGATGACCGTTAGAAGTGGTCTCGTCACCAATCACCAGAAAGTCATATCTCGCAAGAGGGTTAATTCTGGCCGCAATTGTTGATGTCGGCCATTGACATACAATATTATAATGGACACCTGGTTTAGTACAAAATTCTCGAAAAAAGTGTCCGAGACTAACCTACACAAACCTAATTACTATCAGTTTAAAATAACAATGTGCATGACCTCGCCTGCAAATGTGACGTCACTCAATCGCACGAACTTCACTCGAGTCATTCAAATGATTATTTCCTTTACATAGAGTCTATATTCCTTTACAACCGAGTGAAGTTATCGAACGGCCCTTCAAGGTCATGCACATTGTTATTTTAAACCGATAGTACGTGTATAAGTGTATAAACATGCTGAAATTCTTTTTTATTTTGCTTGCGTAGTTTTTACCGAAGCTATCGCGTAATTGGTTCTCTTTTTATGTTTCTCTAGTAAATTAAATTCCTGAGCGACAGAAAAGGATAGAGCGTAAAAAAATTCGATCCCGTGCTGCCCAGATGAGGCTCAACCCTTAGTCTGTGCTCCTTACAAACAATATGAAGTTAATTTTATGTCAAAGTGTAAATTTTTTGCTCTAAGGAGCAGATAAGAGTTAATTTTTTAGGCCCGCCAAACATTAACGTTTATTGGTGGTATTACACTCTAAAAACATATTTTAATTATTATAGTAATCGGACGATTGATTAGGTAAAAATGCAACCGGAATTATGAAATCAATATAAAAAATGCACCATTTCGACTCAATTGCTAAGTTACTTTTTTCCTGTTAAAAACGACACATACAACGTGTTAATGAATTAACGCAAAACTAGAAAGTAGTTTGTTTAGAATCGAGAGGAGAATCGAATTATCATGGTTTCAACATAGGTAATTTTTTTCAAAATTTTAAATATTTTTTTCGTAAAATTTAAAATTTACTGAACCCGATGACAACCCACCCCACGGGCACACTCACCCTACTTACTACCAAAACAAGATTTTTAAAATGTATCCATGAGTACATTAGCGCTTTCATTCGTTGCTGAAATGATAACAAATCATTTTTGCCTCAGAACTTAAAATGTGAATAACTTTAAATTTTAACTATCAAAATAATGAAATTATTGTTTCAATCCAATTCTTTTGTTATAAATCAGTTGGGGTGTATGAGGTTTTGCGCTAATTTATTAACACGTTGTATAAAGCAATGCGTGTAGAACGTCTTAGATGTTAAGATATGATAATATTACCACTATTATCTGGAGATTATGGGAAACCTTATTTCCCATAGACAATTTGGGAAACAAATCGATATGAGTTCCATAACTATACGCCAACTATAGATACGGTAACATTTTTTTGGTAGCCTATATGGGAAATATATTTCCCATACTAAGACACAGATAATATAATACTATAGGTACTATGTTTTATGTTATTTAAAGAAAATAAATTTTTCAAGCAAATCCTCTAAATTTTTCCTTACCCGTTGTTAGGGTCCAAGGTGACGAACTTAGGCAGGCGCGCATCTGTGTTGATCGTGGTGCACATGGAGCCGTCGGTGCGGCACGCCGAAATGACCCCTCTCTCCGCGTCGCTAAAGTATATATTGCCTCCCATGAAGTCAACCGCCACATCCCCCGCATCCTCTAGGCCGACGCTTACTAGGATCTGTAGCCAAGTATATTTGTTTTCTCTCATAAACAACTACACAATTATAAAATTCTCGTACTAAAGTTAATTTTTATTGAGTACCCATGGACTACCCACACAACACATAATATCTACTAGATTTAGCTAGCTTACTTACGGTAGTAACTATTAAATAATCTGTGGCTTAGCCTTTTGCTGGCAATAAAAGCCAGATCAGAAAAATAAATAAAAAGATTTAGGACTTATTTCCGAATACTTACAACCCGAATTCTTTTAAAGTACGAGTGAATAGGCATCTTTTGGGTAAGCTCGCTACATCTACGACCCCATCTTCGTCCTGAGGACTGGATTGAGGTCAAGAGCAAACCCACAGTTAATAAAAAATAAAAAAAATAATGGTCTAGGTATTTGCTTCCACTTAGGAAACTGGAATTTTCTAACTTCGAACTTGAAAATTCGAATTCTTGTTTTTTCTCGGCTTCTATTTTTTATTTGGCTTCATAGTGAAAGCTGTTCTGCTTGATAGGTTACTGTTCATTATGGTTAACCATGGTTAACCGAAAAAATTCTTCGTCTATATGGTTAACTGTTTATGTATTCGATTGCAGCGGCCCCATAGTTGTTATGTTTCTGGTACCTATAGCTCCTAAGAATAAGAACCTTAGATTATTAAATATCTTTGTATAGCCCATTATTTTCAGTTTAAAAACTCACCTCCTTAGTTTCATCAACATTCTCAAGGTGTGCGCGTACAATCGCCTGGTGCCCTTTTGCTGTCTCCACCCAGTACAGGTACTTCCCGTCGTACGAAACACCGTGCGCCTAAAATTAGAAGTCATTTATTTATTTTATTTTTATTCACAATAAACACTGTGAATCCCGCAAAACCTTACTGCTTACTGCAGAGTTGATTCTTCTATTTCGTCTACTAACTACAACTAGAAAATAGCTAAGCAGTCCTTCATCTCAATTCAGTAAGACCCTGTGGGCGCAGTATAAGAAAGATTATGGCACATACAATACGAACACTCCCTGCTCCCAAATAATTTTTATCTCATCCCCGCTTGGTAGGAAATAGTACGCAATGGTGTATTCCTCTCTCACTTGCCCTCAGTATGGCACATGCTTACGTCTTGTCAGTTTTAGTCATTTGTATAAAGTGTTTAAGGTGTGTTATAGACATACTTTCAGTCTAATCCCCGCACTTAGAAGTGGCATAGGAAATATGGGTACAATACCTGTTTGATGCCGGTAGCCACGATTATGTTTTGCTTGGACATGACCTTCAGGTATCTAATATCGTTGCGAGTGCTGA
This sequence comes from Agonopterix subpropinquella, assembly GCA_922987775.1. Classification (NCBI taxonomy): domain Eukaryota; kingdom Metazoa; phylum Arthropoda; class Insecta; order Lepidoptera; family Depressariidae; genus Agonopterix; species Agonopterix subpropinquella. The sequence goes on along the minus strand of OV277694.1, from coordinate 4,652,571 downwards.
GAAACAACATCGGTTCAGGACCTGTAACATAACGAAAAATTCAAATAGTGAAATTACACCGGTGTTTCGTGAAAAAGTTCCACAGATTTTTCTATACTGGGTGTAACCTGTAAAACTTAAATGCGGGAGTGCTTTATGCTTCAATCCAAATATATGGAACGGCTGATTTTTATTCGCAATTTTAATGATGGTACAGTCAGCAGCGATAAGTTTACACTTTAGTACTACGACGTAGAACAATTGTATGTGTATACAACTAATTGCTGCTGAGTGTACCTAACGTGGTGAAAGATTTTAAAATTATGAGCACTTACCTTCCGCATAACAAGCATATGCTATTTGCAACTTATCCGGTATGTAGCCATCATCACAGAAACATGTTATCGAGGCGTTCACTTGCTTACATCTCTGCAAACAAAATATTGTAAATAACTACAAAGGAAGCTCGTTTGATGACTTGTGAGCACACAGGTCACAGGCTTGCCTACAGACAAAAGGTCTCATACTAAAACGTGATACGACACGACCAGTGAGCAGGCAAAGAACGATGCTTTTGCAGGTTTTGCACTAAGTAATTATATATTACAGTTTCTAATCGGCTGACCTGTGAGCAGACAGGCCTGGCCTGCAGACAGAGGTCGACGCTCTCGCAGTAATTGTGCGTGTAATTGTACTGCAGATAGCCGTCACAGTGGCAGCTGGCTCCTTGTCTACTCGGACGACATTTAGCTTGGTTACAGGTGAAGTTGTTACACTGGGCGTTCCCTGCAAAAGAAATTTGTTTTTAAGCATTGAGTCATTATGTAAGTACTAGCGTTTTCCCGCGACTTCGGCCGTTTCGAAGTCATGTCGTTGTACAAACAGTATGGCGACTGGAGGCACTAGAGAGCCTATCCCTTAGCAGTATGGGCACGTAGTAATACTTACAGTTTTTACAAAAGAGTCCCTCATCGCTGCCGTCCCGGCAGTCGACCATGCCGTCGCACATCATGTCGTTGTACAAGCAGTAGGGTGACTGGAGGCACTGGTAGCCCATGCCCAGGAACTCCGAACAGTATGGCCATGTAGTCAGAAGTTGCTCTTGTTTTGTGTGCTCTGTGAAGTTAGTTAGGACAATTTTTATAATAAATAGACTATAATTTTATTATTCTCCGATGGGGTCGTCAGAGATGTCATAAAATCATATTTAAAATATCCACAATGCGCAGCAGTACACAGTGTTTAAAATCTGTTACATTTTCAGAGGGCCTAGCAAGATGCAGGCAATGTTAACTCGCACCTTTTCTCTCGCTCTGTTACGCACCATCCCCCACCTCGACCATTAAACTAAATAACATTGACAATGAAGCCAACACTGAAATCTGAAAAAAAAACTGCATTCCATATATTTGGTATGATTATCCCCTTTAGTATTTTTCTCTAAAGGAAACCATGGAACATATCCTGTGTGACTGCGATGTCTTGGTGGCTAAACGTATGTACCTCCTGGGAGATGGTTATCCAAAACCAGGAGAGACAGACCCTCTAGCATGATTTCTCTACTTGCGTGCGACTCGGCTTTTTCCCATACTACAAGTCGCGGCAAGCGCGGCTTTCGCTCTCCGAAAAGCGCGGGAACAGGCTATTTTCTATGTAGCGAAGGCGCGTCGTACGCGTGTAGAGAAATCATACTAGACCTACAGGTTTCTTCCCCTGAACGGAATTGTCTCCCATCATTTACCACGTTTTTGAAGGGTGAAGAAATAAATATGTATGGGTCAAAACAATAGAATCCATTGTTGGGTCGAAGAGTTGCTGGCTTGCCAGATAGATTCCTCAAGATAGGTAGGTAGGTAACTCAAAACTCACTGCAAGTGACAGGATCCTCGTCGCTTCTATCGGCGCAGTCGTAGTTGCCGTCACACACCCATAGGTTCGATATACACTTGCCGTCGCCGCATAGGAATCCTTTACAAGTCGTCTGCAAATAATACAAAGAAAGTAGAAATACACAATAAATCACACAGAAAGAGAACTCTTTCCGCGCTTTTCGAGAAGCGAAAGATTCGCTTGCAGCGACATGTATAGAAAGAAGATAAGTTGCGCGCGAGTAGAGATACGATACTACAGCACGGCTAGCATGCCAGCCACGACAAAGCGTTTAAACGAGTTAAACGTCATGCGCGCGCTTTCTGGCATACGTAAAATAATAAAGATGGAGGCACATCTCGATTTTTATCGTTTTCTCGGGGGTGGCATGCATTTAAATACCTAAGAATGCAAGTGAGAGTTGGAGAACAGGAGTGCGGTTTTTGAATCTCATACGTTGAACTCAGCAGTTGAAAATGTATGGAGAACGCATCTTTCTACTGCTGATTTGACTTTCAAAAATAGCACTCGTGGAGTATGATTTTGGAGAAAATTTGGATTTTGGAATTGGATTTTGGTCAAATCAGCAGTAGAAAGATGCATATCTCCATAGTAATTTTGACATTTTCAACTGCTGAGTTCAACGAATGAGTTTCAAAAATCGCGGGTGGTTCAGACCATCAAAATGAACAACTTTTTCTATGGGACCAAAACAGAAATGGCAAAAAATAAATCTGCTGATTCATACTAAACTGCAATGCCTACTCGACTCAAATGCAATTTCAGGTTTGCTCCCATAGTAAAAGTTGTTCAGTTCGATTGTCTGAGTCTGAACCACCCCAAAAAAATTTCAACTCATTTCAATAGAGGTTCAGGAGTGCGATTTTTGAATCTCATACGTTGAACTCAGCAGTTGAAAATGTATGGATATACACATCTTTCTACTGCTGATTTGACTTTCAAAAATCGCACTCTTGTAGTATGATTTTTTAATGTCAAATCAATAGTAGAAAGATGTATGTCTCCGCAGTAATATTGACATTTTTAACTGCTGAGATCTAAGAATGAGTTTCAAAAATCGCACTCCTGTTCTCCAAATCTCACTTGGATTCTTAGGTATTAAGATATTATTAAAATTAAAATCATACATAACCACATTTCATTTCACAGCAGAAGAAATAAAAAATAAACATGAAAGAAGATAGTTACGTTCTGTGCATCGGGCAGCGCAGTGCAGTTAGCCTCATCGCTGCCATCCTCGCAGTCTGTCTCGTTGTTGCACATCCAGGTGCTTGGGATGCAACGCTTGCGGTCCTCACACATGAACTGGTGGGTCTCATTGCAGAATACCGCATCCGGCTCGTGGTCCGCTGTAGACAACATTATATTTTACTTAGCAAAGCTGAGAACAGACATATTAACAGAGTATTGGGGTAAACCATAAAGGTATTATACTACGTAAGAGAGACAGTGACAACTGAGAGAGCGAGATGTACCTAGTGGCATGCCTGTATAATAGAAAGAGATACGTGACGCGAGGCAATAGAACCATTTTTGGGGATTTGGAGTCCTGGTAAAAATTCGGTTTCTGTGAATAATCGTGAACCTAAAGTGAAATCGTAGATAATTTTGTGAAATATACTAACACTGTTTCATTAAATTTTTCACGATTTCACGTTAGATTGAGAATTATACACAGAAATCGAATTTTTACCTTGCCGAGGACTCCAATAAACGTCCAAAAACGGTTTCATTTGACAACTCATGTCAATTACTCTACCACAGTTGCATTACCTACTTTAAGGGGTAATTCTAAACCCATGATAATGATCAACTTTCCCAAAACAACGAATAGAAAATACACAAAAAAAAATTTGGACTTTTCATACTAACATCTGCAATCAGCCGATCAAATATTTGTATGAGAAGTCAATTTTTTTTTTGTGAATTTCCTTTTGAAACCTTTGTTGAGTATCATGGGTACAATCGTCTCTTCAAGTAATGTGCAACTGTTTACGAGTCGGCCTGGACGGGGATCGAACCATCGCCTCCTGCACGGCAGGCAAGGTTACTCGCCACTGGACCACCACGGCTCAACTGTCAGCATATTAGGAAGAAACCTATACTTACGGCATAAGTTCTCATCGGAGCCATCAGCGCAGTTGACGGTGCCGTCACAGAACTGATGCTGCCAGATGCAGCCTCCGTCGACGCAGTGCATCTTGTCCTCGCCCAGGCATTGCTCCTCGTAGACCTGCAGCTCGTCCGAGAACTCCGCCGAGCACCCGAGCAGGCACGCCGCCAGCAGCACGAGGTATAAGGTCATGGGGGCGATCGAACTGGTAAATTATTATAGTGGAATTACAATTTAAAGTTTCGAAGCTATTTTTGTAGAAAATTTAAATAGATTGACTAAAAAAATCAATTTTTAACTGTGCACGTGCTTCTAAAGTTGCAGATAAAAGAAAAGGGAAGGGAAGTTTACTCTTTGGAAGGAAGTTAACTTTTCAATAAAAAGAAATATGAGACTACCCTCGAATCTCCAAACGAAAAGCAGGATTGGCGTTTTATTATTGCGCTGCATCACGTCATGCAATGCATTGCAGTTTGCCAATTTATTTGTAAGTAAAATAGCAATAACAAAACGCGAAATTTTTTTGTCTCAATTTTTGCATCAAATGACAGAAAGTTTACAAAAAGAACTACATTATTTTTAAACACAGACACGTTGATACAATTAATAAGGGAAACTTATACAAACAGCGATCATCTCTGGAGAGATTTTTGTCAGCAGTTTTTCTCGAATTTATGAGTTGAGCAAAGAAAGCTACTTCTTTTTTTCGTGCCTACTATCTCGCTTGACGTGCAAAAAAAGCGCGTCACACGAAAGTGGCTGTCTAGATTGACAGGTCAGAGTCCAACTTTCTTCGAGTTTTAGAACTTTAAAATCATAATTATTGTATTTTTCAGTTTGATTGTATTGTTGCGGTAGTCCCCACATATCCCAGCAGTAACTGGCGGAAGTGCTCAAGCAATTATGGCATCTCACGTAGCAAAAACCATATTGAAATCCCGTGCCAGCTCCACGGTCAAGTTTGGTAAATTATCTTTATTTCTATATTTATTTACTAACTTTTCACTATAATCTACAGTTTTTCAATAACAGCACGTATTGTGTAACATGCCGGAAGTAAATTTTTGTTCTAAAGGAGGTTATTTATACAGGAATTTGTATAATAATTTCGATGTAAACTTTGGACCTAATAAGGTTGGCACAAGAACAAATTAATTATGAATGTAAATTCCTTAACTAGTACTGGATCTGCTCCAACATTTTATATGACAAAGTTACATAAAATCTAAAATTAAAGGGGTTAACAATATATTTAGGTTATTTTCCAGATGATTTTGAGAATGAATGAAAGAAGACTTATGAATGAAATTATCAAGGAAAGTTGAGTGGAAGTATTGGGAGAGGCCGTCCGAGGAAAACATACCACGACCATAGTGTAAATAAAATACGTGATGAAGCTCACTGTTGTGAGTCTCTTGGGTCTATGCCCGCGCGGCGTGTGGGGTACGGTGGGGGATGGGCGTACCCTAACTCAATTTGCGGTTAGGGTTCGTGCACGGGCAGCATAGGCTGGGACGCACTTCTCCTGGCCCCTGCACGCTCCGCACGATTGGCCTGCCACCGCTTAGCTTCACCACTATTAGTTTTTTACACTATGTCACGATCAAATCAATCATCTTTTCCCAAGTGCATACCCTTAATCGACGGAAGTACATGAAAAGATGTATGAATGTGAATGAGGCTAAAGAGGTATGTCAGAGTCGTAGCGTGTGATGATCCGTGGCCTACCCCCATACCATGCTCGCCGCAGCATGACACCTCACATTTCTGATCGTGTGAATTATTCAATGGTTTTTAACAAATATATCATCGTTGCATGATCAAAAATCAGAATCGAATCAGCTACTTATGTCAAAAATTTTAATTTTGTAGAAACCATCTAGAAGCCAAATAATTACAGTTATCGTTAGACCCAGATATATCACAGGTTTTTAGAAGATGACATTTTAGTGTTTTAGATCTTTGAAACAGAAAATTTTGTCAAGAGATGCATAGCAGTATTTTTCACCACTTGGCATTATAAAATAAATATAAAGTCTTTCATCGAAAATGACAGATTTTGATAGTGCACAGACAAAATGTTTTAAGAGGGCTATCACAGTCCAGTGGCGCCCTCATCACATTAAAAAAGATTTCTCAATAAAGAAAGCCTAAATTTAAAAAGTGCTCAACATCAAAACTACAAAAGCCTTCAAGCTATTTTCATAGAATACTTTTATGGGGTGGAGTGTTCAGTACCTCTGGGGTGTTCAGAAACCCTGCATAAACTAAAGTGCATTTAACACTTTCACTGCTAAGCTCAAAACAATGACACTCGCGCAGTGCTAACACTGTGGAATGCTATACAATTCTGACTCAAGGTTTGAGTCGTGCGCACCGCGGCCCATATGTCGTTGTAGGTTGTGAGCAGTTAAAGTGTTAAATATAGTAATATCAACTTCGCAGACACAGCTCGACGAGCCCTGAGCGTGGGAGCGGCGTTACATCAGAAGAAGACCCTCAAGGACCGCACGGGGCACAATGTGGTGCTCGTGGACGGAGTCAGGACTCCGTTCCTCGTCTCCTTTACCGACTACGCCAAGATGATGCCGCACGAACTTGCGAGGCACTCACTGCTGTACGTATTAGCTTTATTATACAATAATGTTTACCCGCGACTTTGTCTGCATCGGCACTGGTCCTTACAGTGAGATAAAATATATGTGTACCAGTTTTTAAGTCATATACATCTTAATATGCTGACACTTTTTTAAGGAGATGATCAGACTGTCAAACTGAACAACTTTTTCTGTGGCACCAACATCGAAATAGCGAAAAAAAAAATCTGCTCTTCCATACAAAACTGCCAACCTACTCGAGCCAAATGTCCATGGGACAGCTGATATTTTTTTCGCGTTTTCGATTTTGGTCCCATACATAGTCTAAAAAACAAGGTCTTCTATTCCCAGAGTGACACAAGCCTACGTCACAAAAAAATGGCCGCTAAACATGGTAAAAGGGTATGATGACGTAGGCTTGTGTCAGTCACATGGTCAGTCACATGATCGGAAGAGAATACCAGGCGCAGTATATTATTGTACCATGGTCCCATAGAAAAAGTTGTTCAGTTTGATCGTCTGATCATCCCCTTAAAAAGTGTCAGCATATTAAGAAGGATCCTGTGTACAGGGTCTAACTTAATTTGCTGATGGTTTTTAAAAGGGATGATCAGACCATCAAACTGAACCACTTTTTCTATGGGACCAACATTGAAGTCATTAAGAAAAATCATTCATTTGGGTTGAGTAAGGGACTTTAGCAGAAAAATGATCGAGCAATTTTCATCTGTGAATTGATAATGAACTCAATGGTCATTGAAATAGAGTTCAAAATAGCTTGCAAGAGTAATGTGAACACAAATCACAGGGGTATATCTCTTGCATGCTATTTTTAATTCAATTTCAATGAATATTGAGTTCATTATCAATTTATCCATGGAAACAGTTTGAGCATTTTTCTGCTAGATGTGCGCTGACCCTAAGGCGCTGTCCTATTGCCATCGCACGCGCGACTTATATCTGAATAAAAATAGAACAATTCGATCGCATCTCATGATAGCACGACCTTCTATATGATATTCCGCAGATATAAGTATGTTTATACGCACAGTGGCACAATTATTTTCGTCGGACGAACACATGATCGCGCGAGCGATGACAATAGGACAGTGCTTTCGATTTTAAGAAGCTATGGTAAAAATTTTAATTTCAGGGGAAACCACTTTTTTGGTGAATAAATACAATACAATAACAACATAATTATAATCTTTGTTGTAAAAAATAATTTATTGATTTTTTTTCCAGAGGCCTCCTCCAAAAAACGGGTATATCGAAAGACCTGATAGACTACATAGTGTACGGGACGGTCATCCAGGAGGTGAAGACGTCCAACATCGGGCGCGAGGCCGCCCTGGCCGCCGGGTTCAGTGACCACACGCCCGCGCACACAGTCACCATGGCTTGCATCTCCTCCAACCAGGCTATCACCACTGGTAAGCTGATAAAGTACTTTGTTCTTTTTTTTAAATTAAGTATGGGTTTGCTCTTGACCTCAATCCAGTCCTCGGGACGAAGATGGGGTCGAAGATGTAGCGAGCTTACCCAGAAGCAGCTTATTCACTCGTACTTTAAAGGAATTCGGGTACTACTATTCTCTACCAATGGCTTAGTTATGGCCACGATTTTCGGCTTAGCTTTTTGCGGCGCGTCAAAACCGGGCTGAATGGTGACCATGCCATGTACTGCCCGGGAGCGAAGGCGGCAGCGACCGAAGTGGAGGCATGTTAAATCTCTTCTCACAACATTGAATTCTTTTTTTTATAGTTATGCTGTGGATCCATCTACAAAGGTGGTCTCTTTAAAATTTCACTTATAAATGTCTCTGTATTCATATTCATGTGTGTTAACTTCTGAATCGGTACTAAATCGTCAAAATAATTTTGTTCGATAAGCTACCGCTCGATCCGTCCCTTTGCCGCCTCTGTCTAAACCGCTCTGCGCCGTGCCTTGGCATCTCTTACTCGCCCGTACATTTCGCTGCTTGCCGCAACCGCAATTCGCGATTATTGAAGCTACTTCCATTCTCCTTCGATTGCTCCAACCCCAAAATTACCGAATTGAATACGAACCTAAAAAACCCCACCCTTCTCGAATTGGTGTTATATTGGCGTCACTTTTAATTAAAACAGACCAAGTTCAAGAATGTTCATAGTATCTGTATGACATGTATTTGCTTTCTTCCAGGTATCGGCATGATAGCAGCAGGTGCCTACGACATTATCGTAGCGGGCGGCGTAGAGTTCATGTCAGATGTCCCGATCCGCCACTCTCGCAAGATGCGCTCTCTATTGCTGAAGCTCAACCGCGCAAAGACTCCCGCCCAGAGGCTGTCGCTGATCGCCACCTTCAGACCTGACTTCTTGGCTCCCGAGGTTAGTATAACGCTTCTGAGGTGCAGAAAAACATGTCTATGTATCTATCCGCCACTCTCGCAAGATGCGCTCTCTATTGCTGAAGCTCAACCGCGCAAAGACTCCCGCCCAGAGGCTGTCGCTGATCGCCACCTTCAGACCTGACTTCTTGGCTCCTGAGGTTAGTATAACGCTTCTGAGGTGCAGAGAAACATGTCTATGTATCTATCCGCCACTCTCGCAAGATGCGCTCTCTATTGCTGAAGCTCAACCGCGCCAAGACTCCCACCCAGAGGCTGTCGCTGATCGCCACCTTCAGACCTGACTTCTTGTCTCCTGAGGTTAGTATAACGCTTCTGAGGTGCAGAGAAACATGTCTATGTATCTATCCGCCACTCTCGCAAGATGCGCTCTCTATTGCTGAAGCTCAACCGCGCAAAGACTCCCGCCCAGAGGCTGTCGCTGATCGCCACCTTCAGACCTGACTTCTTGGCTCCTGAGGTTAGTATAACGCTTCTGAGGTGCAGAGAGACATGTCTATGTATCTATCCGCCACACTCGCAAGATGCGCTCTCTATTGCTGAAGCTCAACCGCGCCAAGATTCCCGCCCAGAGGCTGTCGCTCATCGCTACCTTCAGACCTGACTTCTTGGCTCCAGAGGTTAGTATAAAGCTTCTGAGGTGTAGAGAGACGTGTCTATCATCTATGTCCCGATCCGCCACTCTCTCAAGATGTACTCATTGTTGCTGAAGCTCAAACGTGCCAACTGATGTTAGTCACCTAGAGAACGTCGTTCAGTTTGATGTTCTGATCATCCCTTAAAAAACCGTTAGCATATTGGCTATGTGCGAAGTGGGTAATGGAAACTGTCAATGCCAGTTTTTAAGACTAATAATATGCTTTTAAATACAAAAAGTTTTATCAAAATCAGTCCAATAGTTTTGGTAGAATCCTCAAACAAACACATACTCTTACAGTACCTACTATAATAGTGTAGATAATTCACGGCTGTCCGAGAAAGTTCTGTCAGTACGCCGCGCTAGTGTCGCGCACATTGCACATAGCCAATAGGTCCACACCAAGTGAGCGCACCTTATTAAAAAGGACCCTATATTTAGGAGTTTTTGGCGGGCATTCGATAGCTTCTTTTGGAGTCCACATATTTTATCAAATTTTTATTGTTTATAGTGAATTTTGGTTCGTAAGATTGGTGTTGTTTTGCGTAACAAAGTGTCGTGCAAGTGAACAATATACAGTTCCGTGAAATATGATGGTGTACGGGTCGTAAACAGGAAAAGTGTTCCGTCATTTTTAGCGCGGCAAAGCGGTCGGTTCACCTCTTTCCTGTGGACTTCTATGTTTCCTGCTACTTTCGCTTGTCTCCAAAAACTCCAAAAGAAGCGTCAAAACGTCGAACACCAACGTTTCGAGGCTTAAAATTCATCGTCATCTATCATCCACCATCAAAATTAAGAATATGAAAAAAATTACGTAGATATAGCTTTAAAGGACCAGAGCCATTATCCAGAGCCATTAAACACATTAATAAAAATAAAAAATAAATCCTATATAATAGGTAGATGACACGATTGTATCAAGACCTCCGCCTCTAAATACCTAGTAGACAAAGTTGTATTACGTGATGAAATACAACCTGCCTACCAAATAATTTCTACTCTACACATGTTTCGCTCCACCAAGGAGCATCCTCAGGAGTTATTTAGAGGCGGAGGTCTTGATACAATCGTGTCATCTACCTATTAGTCATGGATTTCCGCAAAGTAACGCCTGATTCAATTAATTAAATCCTATATTTAGTTTTTGCTGTCGCCGTTTTCTGCCCGTCTGTCCAAGCTAGTACCTAACAGTCTAAAACGTGACCTCATAAGTGAAGTTCTGGTCATAACTGTCCAGTTGCCGGCTGTGGCGGAGTTCTCGTCGGGCGAGACGATGGGGCACAGCGCGGACCGGCTCGCGGCCGCGTTCGGAGCCTCGCGCCAGGAGCAGGACGACTACGCGCTGCGCAGCCACAAGAACGCGCACCAGGCCCAGGAGAAGGGCTACTTCACAGACCTCATCCCCGTTAAAGGTCAGTTTGAAAGTTACTGAATCCCCGACACCTCCAGCGCGCTCTAGGCGAATAATCAGCGAGCTTCTTACTGCTAGACGAGACTCTAACTTTGATCGGAAATTGAAAACATTTCATTTTAATAAAGGTACCAAAATTAGAAAACCATTTAACCAAGGAGATTATGTGATTCAAAGCTTATATCAAAATTATCAGATTTTTCTATCCATTATTTCTCTAGTTATTTGAAAAATACTAAAAAATAAAATATTGGTTGCTTGCAAAGTTGCTTGGCTTTTCTATTGTATTTGACAGTTTTTATTTTTAATTTTATTGAGGCCAAGGTATTATAGCCATTCATCCAACGATTTTCATAAAATTCAAAAGTAAATTAAAAATTGAAATATCGGTAAAAAATTTAATCGGAAAAATACGTATCTCTTATTTTTTTACCTATTTTTATATTTTTCAATAAAAACAGGTGGTTAAAAAAATGAAATGTTGTCAATTAGCAAGCCTCCTTGGTCTAATGGTTAACAGCATTGGGCTCTCGACACGGAGGTCGTGGGTTCGATTCCCATGGGGGACACTCAGCGCGGCACAAATGACTGTAATAGAAGTTAATTTAAGTGTTGCCAGGCACGTGGAACGGACATGGTTTTTTCTTTTTTTTAGAGCTTTGAAATTTGTGATGGCGCGGATACAATATCCTGTTACATATGTCACTTTGTGCGTTTTTCCCCAGTTGGTTACGACAGTGCAGGCTGAATGACCTGATTGTCTGAAACTCACAATTGAAGAAACATGATTCCATGCTTCGGGACGGCACGTTAAGCCATTGGTCCCGGCTACTATCTCTGGTGGTAGTAGTCATTACATAAAAACCACGTTAGAGGCCGTAGGCGGTCTGAAAAACTCTGACACCAGGGCTTGCTGCCCACAAGAAAAAAGAAATGAGCAATTAGTGAGCCTCAAACTCTGATTGGTAAATCTCTTCACCATGATGGCAAAACAAACTCAATGACATGGCATCGACTCGACAGAAGAAGATGGAGGGAAAGGATGGTAGAGGGTCCTGGACGCTTCTACAATCAAATACTATCTGTCACAATCCCTGGCTATCTCCGAATGGTAGTGTTAGAATGCAAAGTTTTCTCTAATCTATAGTTCCTATGTAGTTAGAGGTATACAAAATATAGCATATTCAGAAGGTCATGGTTTGGGCACTGTTTTTTAAATGAGGATATTGTACAGACAAACCAAACACAGCACCGCTGTGGCAGGTAGTGAGACAGATCCTACTTGAGAAATGGACAGTGAATAGAACATAAAAACACATTCACATATCTAAATTCAAGCATGTGGGTTTCTTTTTTGTTGATCCTGGTTTACAGGAGTTACAGCGGTGGGATAGGATGTGTGGTGGGCCTATGCCCGATTTAATGCGGGTTTCTTCCAAGGCGCGCCAAAAAAATATAGAATCGTTGCCCTTCCTCATCCAGTTGTTACTAAACAATGATCTCTACATTGCTACCAACTAACCATCTCCTGTACCAGCGAGCCAGGTGTCCCACTGTTCTAACATTTATTGATCAATGAATTTCTCTGACTTGACAGTGGAGGGTCAGGACAAGGTGGTCGACAAGGACAACGGTATCCGCGTGTCGACGCCCGAGCAGCTCGCCAAGTTGAAGCCAGCCTTCATCAAGCCGCACGGCACTGTCACCGCAGCCAACGCATCCTTCTTAGTAAGTGTTTAGTGTCACGCCCGAGCAGCTCGCCAAGTTGAAGCCAGCCTTCATCAAGCCGCACGGCACTGTCACCGCAGCCAACGCATCCTTCTTAGTAAGTGTTTAGTGTCACGCCCGAGCAGCTCGCCAAGTTGAAGCCAGCCTTCATCAAGCCGCACGGCACTGTCACCGCAGCCAACGCATCCTTCTTAGTAAGTGTTTAGTGTCACGCCCGAGCAGCTCGCCAAGTTGAAGCCAGCCTTCATCAAGCCGCACGGCACTGTCACCGCAGCCAACGCATCCTTCTTAGTAAGTGTTTAGTGTCACGCCCGAGCAGCTCGCCAAGTTGAAGCCAGCCTTCATCAAGCCGCACGGCACTGTCACCGCAGCCAACGCATCCTTCTTAGTAAGTGTTTAGTGTCACGCCCGAGCAGCTCGCCAAGTTGAAGCCAGCCTTCATCAAGCCGCACGGCACTGTCACCGCAGCCAACGCATCCTTCTTAGTAAGTGTTTAGTGTCACGCCCGAGCAGCTCGCCAAGTTGAAGCCAGCCTTCATCAAGCCGCACGGCACTGTCACCGCAGCCAACGCATCCTTCTTAGTAAGTGTTTAGTGTCACGCCCGAGCAGCTCGCCAAGTTGAAGCCAGCCTTCATCAAGCCGCACGGCACTGTCACCGCAGCCAACGCATCCTTCTTAGTAAGTGTTTAGTGTCACGCCCGAGCAGCTCGCCAAGTTGAAGCCAGCCTTCATCAAGCCGCACGGCACTGTCACCGCAGCCAACGCATCCTTCTTAGTAAGTGTTTAGTGTCACGCCCGAGCAGCTCGCCAAGTTGAAGCCAGCCTTCATCAAGCCGCACGGCACTGTCACCGCAGCCAACGCATCCTTCTTAGTAAGTGTTTAGTGTCACGCCCGAGCAGCTCGCCAAGTTGAAGCCAGCCTTCATCAAGCCGCACGGCACTGTCACCGCAGCCAACGCATCCTTCTTAGTAAGTGTTTAGTGTCACGCCCGAGCAGCTCGCCAAGTTGAAGCCAGCCTTCATCAAGCCGCACGGCACTGTCACCGCAGCCAACGCATCCTTCTTAGTAAGTGTTTAGTGTCACGCCCGAGCAGCTCGCCAAGCTGAAGCCAGCCTTCATCAAGCCGCATCATAAAGAATAAGATTAACTGACATAGCCCAAAGAATTGCTAAACTAAAGTGGCAATGAGCGGGGCACATTGCTCGCAGAAACGATGACCGATGGGGTCGAAGAGTTCTCGAGTGGCGACCGCGTACCGCAAAGCGCAGCGCGGGTAGGCCAACCACAATGTGGACCGACGACCTGGTGTAGGCGGCGGGAACCCGTTGGATGAGGGCAGCGCAGGACCGGTCGTTGTGACGATCCTTGGGGGAGGCCTATGTCCAGCAGTGGACGTCCATCGGTTGAGATGATGATGAATTTGAATAATAAACATAATGAGAGAAAAAAGGGGAAGGTCTATTCCCGACAGACTAACTTGGCTACACTGGTTAGATAAAACTGTAAATTAATTCACCTGCTTCAAACCAGCGATAATATTGTATTAATGTTTAGTATTGTGTCAACAGACAGACGGCGCGTCGGCCTGCCTGGTGATGTCGGAGAAGAGGGCCAAGGAGCTCGGCTTCAAGCCCAAGGCTTACCTGCGCGATTTCACTTACGTTGCACAGGTACTGCAAACACGCTTGTAACGACCCCATGGAAAGACGTGGTGGAATACTCCTCCATTGACAAGGGTAGATCTTTCGCCAGGCTAGATCCCAACTAGAATGGGGATGCCTATCGGCTGTAGTCCGTTTGTAATGAAGGGAAATTGCATATTTATTATCTTTGATATTAGTTGCAAGACATACAACGTGTTAATGAATTAACGCAAAACTAGAAAGTAGTTTGTTCAGAATCGAGAGCAGAATCGAATTATCATAGTTTCAACATAGGTAATTTTTTTCAAAATATTGTCACGAACGCTGTCAAACGTTAGACGTAAGAAGGCATTCAAAAATTCGGAGGGTGTATTAACAATCGCCTTGGTCTTACGGTCTAAGGGTCCGCCTCCCATGCTGGGGGGTGACGGTTCGAATCCGATCCGCGCCAAAAATATTTCTAGATTTTAGTGTTTTTAGAAATGTTCTAGAAGGAAGAGAGAGAAGGAATATTTAAAAAGGGACAAAAAGGTGAACGTGTCTAGGAACTTCGAGAAAGGAGGCGAAATTACGAATATTTGAAAAGAACCAGAAAAGTGGGCGTGTCTTCGATCGGTTTCGAAAAAGGAACGCGGGGTTAGAACTATCTGGAGGAAAACAATCGAGTAAAGAAAAGAAGATCGAAAAAAGGGTATTCCGGAATGTTCTGCGGGATATAAAAAGGCGGCGAATTTCGACTGGCGGCAGTCCTTGGTTAAACAGCGAACAGTGCGAAACTAAAGGAAGAAAAGTAAAAGTGGAAAGGTACTAGTGAAGAGAAAAGTGCTAAGAGTGGAACAGTGAGTAGACTAGTGTCAGTGTAGTGCGTGACGTCATAGTGTCGGTGTAGTACGTGACGTCATAGTGTCAGTGTAGTGTGTGACGTCATAGTGTCGTACGTCTTGACGTCATAGTGTCGTACGTCGTGACGTCATAGCCGTGACGCGTGTCGTGTCGTCACAGTAGTGACGTAGTGGACTGTGAACAGTGACAGTAAGTGGTGCACGGGAAATCCCTGCGAGGAGGACCCGGTGAAGTGAAACGTTTAGGGGAACCTCTGCGAGGTGGACCGTTTGTAAGTGTATCCCAAATAAACTCTGTAAAATTGGACTTAGCGTTTCACTCCAATCCCGGAACCCGTCGCTCGTAACATTTGGTGTCAGAAGTGGGATTGGAGTAAGATGCCGCTGGTGCCAAAAGAGTTAAAGGGAGTCACCACCCGGGCTATGTTGGAAGCGCGGCAGGAAGGTGCGGCCCCTGTAACTGAGGTGCAGCGAACCCCAGAGAGAAGACCTGAGGGGGGTGAAGTGCAGCGCACTCCGGAGCAGAACCCAGGAAATTTCCTCTGTCAAATTCAGCGTATGATGGAGGAACAGCTGCGCGCACTGAAAGAGGAGCAGGCTCGCCGGCAGGAGGAACAGGTTCACGAACTGCGCGCAATGAAAGAAGAGCAAGCTCGCCGCCAGGAGGAACAGGCTCGCATGATGAAGGAACAGGTTCTACGCCAGGAAGAACAGGCACGCCGGCAGGAAGACCAAATGCGCACAATGCAGGAAGCGCTTCATAAAGATATTACGAAAGGCTTGCAACAGGCAGTAGAGAGAGTCGAAGCCGTAGAAGGGAGGTTGGATCGTGTGAAGGGAGAGCTCGAAGGGAGGTTGGATCTTGTGAAGGGTGAGTTCGGAGGGAGGCTGGATCGTGTAGAGGGTGAGTTCGCCAAGATCCGGCGAGAGGTTGAGCAGAGCAGATCTCATAGTCGTGTCGCTGCTGTTTTTGACTCACCCATTCAACCGAAAGGTGTCAAGACTCCGGTTTACGATGGACTGACGTCATGGCCCGCCTTCAAGCTACAATTTGAGACAGCGATGAAAGTTAACGGCTGGGGCAAAGAAGAGGCGCAGTCTGCGTTGACATTAGCACTCCAGGGACAGGCTCTCACTGTGCTGGAAGCTGTTGGTGCTGGTGAAAATTTGACGTTCGACAAGCTTTTCGGAGCTCTGGAGGCTAGATTCGGCGACGGGCATCTCGAACACATGTATCGGGCGCGATTGAAGGAACGTAACCAACATGCTAACGAGAGTCTGCAACAATGGTCTGTGGAAGTGGAGAAGCTCGTACGAAAGGCTTTTCAGTCATCACCAGCAGCCATCGATGACATGCTCCTGCAGGCCTTTACGGATGGGATACGGGACCCGGAGGTGCGAGCGGCCGTGCGACTTGGGCACATAGCACTCTCAGGGACGCTGTTGCCCATGCATTGGAGGTGGAGGCCGTACGACAAGATTCTCGTTCCGCTCGCCTCAGGGAGATTTTTGTGACTAGAGCCTCACCGCCAAGGAATCGAAGCGTCGGTTTTGTGTGCTACGAGTGTGGTGAACGAGGGCATATTCGCAGCTCCTGCCCGAAGCGCACAGGTCGTCGGGATATAGGAGTCTCGACTGATGAGCAGCAGGAAAACTAAAACCAGCCAGGGCTGCGGGGTGGGCGCTGGCCGGTTATGTTGCAACCCCAACCATAAGAGTCAAACAGACATCAGACGGAAATAGTCTGTTAGTCGAAGGAGAGGTCAATGGTAGAATCTGTCAACTAACTTTGGATACCGGAGCTTCGAGAACAGTGATCAATACTCGACTGATAAACGAAATGGAAAGTTATCAGAAACGACTTCTGCAACAAACCAACCTGCAGTTAACAACAGCTACCGGCCAGCGCATACCTGTTAAGGGAGAGTTGGGAGTTTCGATTAAGATCGGGGAAACTCCTTTTAAACATGAGGTGATTGTAGCTGAGATAGTGGACGATTGCATCATTGGCTTGGATTTCTTACAAAATCATCAGTGCGACATAGACATGAAGAACGGAGTGCTGCGATGTAACACAGAGGAGGTTCCGATGAAAGGTGGATCGTCGGGAAAGGTCTACTGTGTGAGAAGAACAGTCCTCAAACCTAGATCACAGACCTTGGTACCTGTCGTTTTGCCCAAGAGTAACGATGGGAGATTACCACGGAGATGTGCTGTGATAGAGAAAGTTAAAACTGAAACTTCTTGGATTCCGGCAAGGACAGTTGTTGGATCAGTTTCATCTACCTCAATCCCGATACTTAACGTTGGAGATGTGGACCTGACGATTGAGAAGGGGGAGGTTGTTGGTCACTGTGAGGAAGTTTTATGGTTGCGACAATGTGTGGAAAATCCTCCTAGGAAACATAAGGCTGAGGAGGATGTAGTATCCAAAGTTATGGAAGACTCCAGCAAGGACCTGACTAAGCTACAGGCTGTGAAAGCGAAGAACTTGCTGCGGCGTTTTTCAGACCTGTTCTCCCAGAACGACGCAGATATTGGTAGAACGGACTTGGTGCGGCACACGATTAATACGGGAGATGTAGCGCCAATCAAACAACGACCTAGGCGCATTCCGTTTGCTCGTGAGAAGGAAGTGGAGGGAATGATAGAGGACATGAGAAGGAATAACATCATCGAACCTTCATCAAGTCCCTGGTGTTCACCTGTAGTTCTCGTCAAGAAAAAGGATGGCTCAACGAGATTTTGTGTGGATTATCGGCAGCTGAATGAAGTAACGAAGAAAGACAGCTACCCCTTGCCAAGGATCGACGACACCTTAGACACTTTGAATGGAATGAAATGGTTTTCAACGCTCGATCTGAAAAGTGGGTACTGGCAAGTGGACGTAGACCCTAAAGACAAGGAGAAAACCGCGTTTTCCACCGGGAAAGGACTGTGGCAGTTCAAGGTAATGCCATTTGGATTGAGTAACGCCCCTGCGACTTTCGAGAGATTGATGGAACATGTCCTAGCTGGAATTCTGGGTGACACGTGTCTTGTCTACCTGGACGACATCATCATTGTTGGGCGAGACTTTGATGACCACCTGAAAAAGTTGGAGAAAGTCTTCGAGAGACTACGTGGAGCCAATCTTAAATTGAGTCCAAAAAAATGTTCTTTCTTCAAACGACAGGTCAATTACCTTGGACATGTAATCTCTGAGAGAGGAGTCGAGACCGATCCTGCCAAAACTGCTGCTGTGAGGGAGTGGCCAACACCGAAAGATAAGACACAAGTTAGAGCTTTTCTTGGACTCTGCTCTTACTATCGTCGTTTCGTGAAAGGGTTTTCGGACATCGCAAAGCCGCTACATCGACTTACGGAAGAAAGGAGGACGTTCACATGGGATTCGGAATGTGAGGAGGCTTTTATGGAGTTAAAGGAACGTCTGAGTAAGGCACCAATTCTTGGATATCCCGATGTCCAGGGTGAATTTGTTGTAGACGCAGACGCCAGTAACATCGGGATTGGAGGTGTGCTCTCGCAGCGACATGGTGAAAAGGAAACTGTAATAGCCTACTTCAGTAAGTCATTATCTAGACCTGAGAGGAACTACTGTGTTACCAGACGAGAATTATTGGCCGTGGTGAAGACTGTACAACACTTCAAGAAGTATCTGCTGGGACGTAAATTTTTAGTGAGGACAGACCACGCTGCGCTGAAATGGTTACTCCAATTTAAGAACCCGGAAGGTCAAGTTGCAAGATGGTTGGAGCAACTACAGGAATTCAACTTTGAAGTAGAGCATCGAAGTGGAAGAGTTCACTCCAATGCAGACGCACTGTCAAGAAGACCATGTCCAGAAGATTGTAAGCATTGCAGCAAGCAAGAAGGGAAGGAAACAGTTTCACTCAAGGTTATTAGAACTGATGCCATCAACGATGAGTGGGGAAACGAGGCAATGCGTCGCGAACAGGAAAAGGACTCAGGAGTCGGGCCAATCCTGAACTGGTTAAAGAGTGATGGTTCTAAGCCTCAGTGGAGCGAAGTGGCAAAGTACGGGGCAGTCACGAAGGGACTTTGGGCTCAGTGGAAGAGCCTCATCATGCATAACGGATTACTCTGTAGAAAATGGGAGACATCGGATGGAAAAGACTCGTATCTGCAGTTGGTGGTCCCGCAAGCTAAGGTGAAAGAAATTCTGAGAGTTTTTCATGATGGAACTTCCGGAGGGCATTTGGGTGTAAAGAAAACCTTGGAGAAAGTAAAGGAAAGATTTTACTGGTTGCATTGCAGAGACGATGTGGAAGATTGGTGCCGCAAGTGTACAGTCTGCGCAGCTGTAAAGGGACCTCATACGAGGAGCAGGGCAGCAATGAAAATTTATAATGTTGGGGCGCCTTGGGAGTAGAGCATGGACACCGGTTTTCGATATTACCGAAAAACCGGGATACCGGACCAAATATGCGGTATTGAAAAATTCGGTATTGGAGCGACGAATACCGGTTTTTCGATATTCAATAAATTAAATTAAAATGTAAAATATTATTGATTTTAAACATGTTACAGCCATGTTGAGCTATTTCAAATCAAATTAAAGACAAAAAAAATTATGTCTCGGGCGGGACTTCGAAAATTTCGTTCTCTGGGTAGTGGGTGAGGTGGGTTTAGTGGGTTCGGTGGCGCAATTGGATATCGCAATTCCCCGGTTTGGAAAGGTGCGGGTTCAAGTTGCGCCCGAGACTTTATTTTTCAATCTATAATTTGAAATTAAAATGTAGGCATACATGCATGCATATGCTCACGACTATATTCCCCGAGGGGGTAGTCAGAGATATTCTGAAACCTCAGAATATCTACGTTTCACTAGTAGTACCGCAACTCTGTCCAGTGTGACGGGGAGTGAACCCGTCGCCACTTGTGATGGAAAGAGGGTACAATAAAAAAAAAAGATACTTTATAAAATAACTCCGATTCATATTTTAGTAACAATTAGGTAGTTGCGGCTAAAACTCGCTACTAGTATTAGTATTTATTCTGTGTTAATGGCGAATCCCGCCAAGCGTAGCGACACCAAGCGTAGCGACACCACATGTAAGAGCTGCTTGCCTTCGTGTAAAACAAGTTGAATGTGATGGACGAGCTTAGTCTGGAGCAGATCGGCACGTCGAGCTGCACGGAGGACGAAATCCACGCCGCCTGACGCCGCCAAGGTGATGCTGCACGAGACCGCCGCGACCGGACCCGTGCGCCTAGTCACGAGGATGAAGGACGGGCGCGGCAAACAGGACCTGCGGGACATCTTCAGCAAGCTCAACAAGCTCAACAACAAGCTCTGGGCGCGCAGCCAACGGCGCCCGCTTTAGAACCGCCTAAAGTGGGCACCGACGATGACAGTTTCACCCTTGTGAAGAGGAAAACCCGTATCCGTCGTAGCCCCAAGCATACGCGGTACCGCATCGGCTGCCGCTTCCTGTGTACATCTCCCACCTGGACAGAGAGATGACTTTGGACGACATTCTGCGTCACCTCTGCACCAGTGCCTCTACCCGCACATTCGAACTCCGCAATTGCGTAAATGTTTTCGTTCCAATGTCAACTCTATTACAATGAAGTGCGGACTGAAACGATGGCGATATATCGAACATCGAAAGTCCGTTCCATGTTCGGAGCGACGGGCCTCTGCCGGTACCTTCTTGCGGGAGCTGAAAAGATTTGGACCGGAAAGATTATCGAATTTCAAGGCCTTCAAGCTCCGAGTTCCCGCCGCTCACCTGAAGAGTTTCCTGGCTCCCGACGTATGGCCCACTGGAGTCGTGTTTAGACGATTTAGGGAAGCGAGGACTAAAAACCCTAGGGAGTGTGTGATAGATAAAGCTTGTATAGATAGAAAAAACATTGAGCTGACAACACGGAGGTCGCTCGCTCATGTTCCGGGGCGGCGACTCAATAGATTGCAAAACCGAACTCGTGTGCGTATCCCTCGGTACATTGCCGAGGTCTTGGATGAAAATTGTCGTCCTATATGCAAGTTTTGTGAGGCAGGGGTTCACATTTATGTAAGAAAACGCTAGCTCCCACGAAGCATCGTGTATTCACAAATGGTTTGGACCCTGATAAGCGGTTGCTGGCGAGAAGTCCAGACCTGAATCCGATTGAACACCTTCGGGACGATTTAAAACCATGGTTTCTAACTCGCGCCCAAACTCATGAGTTTGGGCCCGTGATCACGCGCATGCCACCCTCCAAGACCTCCAGGATGCCATCGATGCTGAATGGGACATGTCGCAACAAGGTAACATAACATTTTGTAAGGTTTTGACGTTTTCACTGTGTTAATAAACGTGCAAGTAAACAAGAGTGACAAAAGACTAAATTTTTCTCCTTTTACGATTAATTTTGTTTTTTCTTACACCATGGTTATACAACCCAAATGAATAATTTTTTTCCTGAAAGTAAATTAAGTTGGCTTTCAAAAGATTATAGTCATTAATCAATTGACGACCCGGTTGGTGATTACATCAACCGGGTAATCCAAGTCAATAAATGGACCCAGGACCCTGGTTTGGCAGTCCGGCGTGGTAACCATTAGGTTACCACGCCGGACTGCCAAATCAGGGTCCTGGATTCGAATCCCGGTTCGGTCATGGATGTTTACATGTTTGTGCCGTTGTTGTATGGTTTCCATAATAAACAGCCTATTAATAGTGCTTTCTTGGGATCATTACAATGTATGTGCCTGTGAGCGTTATTTATTTATTTATTTTTATCAAATAGTCATACCCAGACTTCCAAGTAGGTTTAAAAGTAGTTCAAAGTAGAATTTTCAAAAGGTGCGATTTTTTTGACGCCGAGTGTGTTAAAATGTACTTTTATTTCTAAAATATCCATCTTTCTCAAAATGATTACAAGAATATCGAAAAAATATCGAAAAACCGGAAAACCGGTATTTAGAAATACCGATATCGAAATAATACCGGTATTGTGAAAACCGCCGATAGTCCATGCTCTACTCCAATGCAGACGCACTGTCAAGAAGACCATGTCCAGAAGATTGTAAGCATTGCAGCAAGCAAGAAGGGAAGGAAACAGTTTCACTCAAGGTTATTAGAACTGATGCCATCAACGATGAGTGGGGAAACGAGGCAATGCGTCGCGAACAGGAAAAGGACTCAGGAGTCGGGCCAATCCTGAACTGGTTAAAGAGTGATGGTTCTAAGCCTCAGTGGAGCGAAGTGGCAAAGTACGGGGCAGTCACGAAGGGACTTTGGGCTCAGTGGAAGAGCCTCATCATGCATAACGGATTACTCTGTAGAAAATGGGAGACATCGGATGGAAAAGACTCGTATCTGCAGTTGGTGGTCCCGCAAGCTAAGGTGAAAGAAATTCTGAGAGTTTTTCATGATGGAACTTCCGGAGGGCATTTGGGTGTAAAGAAAACCTTGGAGAAAGTAAAGGAAAGATTTTACTGGTTGCATTGCAGAGACGATGTGGAAGATTGGTGCCGCAAGTGTACAGTCTGCGCAGCTGTAAAGGGACCTCATACGAGGAGCAGGGCAGCAATGAAAATTTATAATGTTGGGGCGCCTTGGGACTCTTGGGAGCGAATCGCTTTGGATGTCGCGGGACCATTTCCAGTCACTAAATCGGGGAACCGGTATATACTTGTGGTAATGGATTATTTCACAAAGTGGCCAGAAGTATTTGCCATTCCAAATCAGGAAGCGGTCACTGTGGCTACCAAGTTGGTGAATGAAGTTTTCTGCCGGTTTGGGGTTCCGCTGGAAATCCACAGTGATCAAGGCAGGAACTTTGAGTCACAGTTGTTCCAGGAAGTTTGCAAAATTTTCGGAATCCATAAGACCCGGACTACTCCTTATCACCCGCAGTCTGACGGCATGGTGGAGCGATTCAATCAAACTTTGGAACGGCATCTTGCGAAGGTCGTCGATAATCATCAAGATAACTGGGACGAGTACATACCTCTTTTCCTGTTGGCCTATCGAACCGCTGTTCATGAGAGTACTTCGGCAACTCCAGCAATAGCAAACTTCGGGAGAGAGTTGAAACTTCCAGCAGATTTGCTATCAGGATGCGCACCAGGCACTCCTAAGAGTATCAGTGACTATGTGAGCGAACTGCGGGAGAAAATGGTCGACATTTATGAACAACTTCGAGAAGCAGGTCAAAACTCAAGTGACCGTTCAAAGACACGATATGACCGAAAAGCGAACTATGCTGGGTTTGAGGAAGGAACATCAGTTTGGCTGCATAATCCAGTTCGAAGGAAAGGGAAGAGTCCGAAGTTGCAGGCAAGTTGGGAAGGACCGTATGAGGTATTGACCAGGATAAATGACGTCACCTATCGAATTCGACGATCGCCAAGGAGCCCGTTGAAGATAGTGCACGTGGATCGATTAGCTCGATATTTCGGCACTAATGATGCTCGGGACGAGCAGAACTAAGGGAGGGGCAGTGTCACGAACGCTGTCAAACGTTAGACGTAAGAAGGCATTCAAAAATTCGGAGGGTGTATTAACAATCGCCGTGGTCTTACGGTCTAAGGGTCCGCCTCCCATGCTGGGGGGTGACGGTTCGAATCCGATCCGCGCCAAAAATATTTCTAGATTTTAGTGTTTTTAGAAATGTTCTAGAAGGAAGAGAGAGAAGGAATATTTAAAAAGGGACAAAAAGGTGAACGTGTCTAGGAACTTCGAGAAAGGAGGCGAAATTACGAATATTTGAAAAGAACCAGAAAAGTGGGCGTGTCTTCGATCGGTTTCGAAAAAGGAACGCGGGGTTAGAACTATCTGGAGGAAAACAATCGAGTAAAGAAAAGAAGATCGAAAAAAGGGTATTCCGGAATGTTCTGCGGGATATAAAAAGGCGGCGAATTTCGACTGGCGGCAGTCCTTGGTTAAACAGCGAACAGTGCGAAACTAAAGGAAGAAAAGTAAAAGTGGAAAAGTACTAGTGAAGAGAAAAGTGCTAAGAGTGGAACAGTGAGTAGACTAGTGTCAGTGTAGTGCGTGACGTCATAGTGTCGGTGTAGTACGTGACGTCATAGTGTCAGTGTAGTGTGTGACGTCATAGTGTCGTACGTCTTGACGTCATAGTGTCGTACGTCGTGACGTCATAGCCGTGACGCGTGTCGTGTCGTCACAGTAGTGACGTAGTGGACTGTGAACAGTGACAGTAAGTGGTGCACGGGAAATCCCTGCGAGGTGGACCGTTTGTAAGTGAATCCCAAATAAACTCTGTAAAATTGGACTTAGCGTTTCACTCCAATCCCGGAACCCGTAGCTCGTAACTTTTTAAATATTTTTTTTGCAAAATTTTAAATTTTCTGAACCCAATGTCAATCCACCGCACGGGCACACTCACCCTACTTACTACCAAAACAAGATTATAAAAATGTATCCACGAGTACGTTAGCGCTTTCTTTCAGTGCTGAAATGATAACAAACCATTTTTGCCTCAAAACTTAAAAAGCGAATAACTTTAAATTTTAACTATCAAAATAATGAAATTATTGTCTCAATCTAATTATTTTGATATAAATCAGTTGGGGTGTATGAGGTTTTGCGCTAATTCATTAACACGTTGTATATCATCCGGTCTTGCTGGACTTAATTGTCTAGACTCGAGTTATAACATCACCGTCTTGGAATTGTGGTAAAAATATAAATATGCCCCAGAAAACAATACCGGCCGTAGTCTTACGGTTTTAATAGGATCACAAACATTTTGTGAAAACTTAAATAGCACAAAACTATACAGGGTACTATTCTACCCATCAAACTGAACAACTTTTAATATGGAAGCAAACGTGTCAGAACAAAAAAAAAACAACTGTTTCATACATTTGAGTCGTGTAGGCATTGCAGTTTAGTATGGAACAGCAGATACTTTTTGCGCTGACGCGTTGGCTCCCATGATAAAAGTTGTTCAGTTTGATGGGTAGAGTTTGTGGTTTAAAGGCTAATTATACTTTTCCTTACACCCTGTATACATACCTGTGGGTCCTTCTCAACTTTCGCTATGGGACCAGAAAAATATTCAGCTGCCCCATACATTTTTATATGGTACAGCTGGTTTTTTATTCTCGATTTCGACCTTGGTCCCATAGAAAAAGATGTTCAATTTGATGGTCTAATGATATACAATTATTGACCGTATGTCAAGGTCGTTAAATTGCGCCCGCGCTTCGACGCTGCCTCGATTCTTCTGTATTTGATACGCTTTATGCACGCTTATGAAATTGTCCAGGATCCCGTGGACCAGCTGCTGCTCGGGCCCGCGTACGGCATCCCCAAGATCCTCGACAAAGCCGGACTCAAGATGAGCGACGTCGACACGTGGGAGATTCACGAGGCTTTCGCTGTATGTATTATACTTTATTTGTATTTGTTATGTCAACGGTGTCAACCCTAATTACAATAATAATCATCAGCCCATATTCAGTAGTACCAGTCTACATGGTGAAATTGATATCATTAGCATCCTTTTAAACTAAGAGTCTACCCATCAAACTGAACAACTTTCACTATGGGAGCAAACCGATCGGAGCAAAAAATAATCAGCTGTTCCATACTAAACTGCAATGCCTACTCGACACAAATGTATGCAACAGCTGATTATTTTTTGCTCCGATCGGTTTGCTCCCATAGTGAAAGTTGTTCAGTTTGATGGGTAGACTCTTAGTTTAAAAGGATGCTAATGATATCAATTTCACCCTGTATAAGCGCACCCTATTAAAATTATGCGACAAATTATATTGACCAATCAGGAAGTGCCACCTTCAATCCCTTGCCACGATTGGCTACTTGTTTTTGTGCCTTTTTCGTTGCCATCCAACTTTGCACCCTTTGGTTACTAAACTACTCCGGGTTTTGTCGCGGGAGTCTGCGCAAACGAAGAATGACGAGGGGAATTTATTCCTGGTCGTACTGTACGTCCCACTGCATGGCACAGGCCTACCCTCAAGGAGATGTATGGTATGGGGATCAGTCCACCACGAGTGGACATCCAATGCGGATTGGAAGACTTAACATACGCATCAGAATTTCTCTGTCAACATATGCAGGTTTCCTCAGAACATTTTCCTTCATCGTTTGAGAGCAGTCGGTATTAGAAGAACTCTTTGGTACATGGTATGTCGTTTTGGCCGAATCAAACCTGGGCTCTCATGATTAAGTGACTACACCTCTCCGAAATGCGCCATCGACGCTCTCTAATTACAATAATACAAAAATAAATTACATGTGTAGCCACTGAGTTTTCGGGGAAACTTGAAGACTCGGTTAAGGTGGCGATGGTATCACTAAACCAATTATTAACTATTACACGAGTAAATTTTCACTGCTAATCTGCTGCTGCTGTCTGTTTTTGCTGCTGAAATTACTGCTAATGAAATGTGGATTTTCTAATAATGGTATTTATGAACAGCGTCGGTCTGGGACTCAAAAAACTACCGGGAAAATTCAAACAAGCGGCCCACTGACTTTTTCCCCGACTATGGCAAAGTCAAAAGAAAGGGCATGGATGGGCGTAGCAGTTATTTTATCCCAGGGCGTAGAGAGGCTAGGTATAGATCAAGGTCAGGTTGCAAAACAATCTAGGAGCCAGGAGAGCCGGAGCGAGCGAAGCGAGCTCGAGTTTTTCACGGTGTAAAATATCCGAGCTACCGAAGTGTGCTTGAGATTTTACTACAATACGACTAGGGCATTACAATCACAGACTATTATATGGTTACAATAAAAAACGCGTGTGACAGAAAAAACATTGTTCCTTAAGCGACTAAAAACCAAGAGCGAGTGAAGCGAGCTCGATATTTTACTATGATATTTAGGCCATTCCAAATCTGCAATAAAAAGTCTATGTAAATCCTGGAGCTTGAGATTTTACTCCAATAAGGCTAGGTCGTAAATCAAGAGCGACGAAGCAAGTAATGACCACACAAGCCAGGAGCGAGCGAAGCAACCTCGTAGATTTACTGCAATGCCAATACGACTAGGTTGGGAATTAGGTGCGAGCGAAGCAAGCTCGAGATTTTACTGCAATGTGACTTGGGACTAGGACGCTGAAATACCACCAAGAACAAGGAGCGAGCGAAGCGAGCTCGAGAATTTGCTACATTTTGTTTTTTTAAGGGGACGATCCTGTGATAATTAGACCATTTTGATCATCAGATTTCGATATTGGTCCCATGGAAACAGTTACTTACTCAGTTTGATGGTCTGATCATCTCCTTAAACCACCGTATGATGAAGGACCCTATGATTTGCTGGATTTAAAACTAGGAGCTTTCAGCTCATGCCGAAATCGAGTGAAACGTGAACGTTTCGCGAAACAAATGATTGAGCGAGCGGAGCGAGCTCGAAAATTCGCAAAACAAATGACTACGCCGGGGGCCTCCGACTCAGTTACTTACTGAACATATTTTGGCCTTGTTTTGAATTTGATCAAAACGGTTCTCCAGGTTTGGAGGCCCCTTCAACCAAACTTATGATTAGAGAGCAAAACAAAACTGAACGAGCGAAGAGAGCTCACAATTTTGCAATAAGCACGTTTTTCTGAATTTCCCTGACTTTTTAAGAAAGTGAAAAAAAAGTTACTTAGTTGTCGATTATTTTATTGTAGATTTCTAAAATTCTTTTTTAAGTTACTCTTTTTAATCCTGGGGTGGGCCAGAAAGATTCTGGAGTGGGCTGAGCTGTGCTATTTATGGGATGAAAATGAATAGGGAAGAAGAGCTGGGCCGGACCGGCCCACGGGGGTACCGGCCCACCGGGAAAAGTCCCGGTGTTCCCTGGGGCCAGACCGACGCTGTTTATGAAAGAAAATTCAAAACAACAACTCTACTCTAGTGTGACAGAATATTTTTTTTTTTGTTCTTAATTTTAATTATTTATTATTAAAATTAAGTACAGCCCGACCAGAAAGAGTAGAAATTAAATGAGGGCGCCACTGTCGCTTTACACGGCAACACTACACTACGACCTAAACTATTTTGATACTTGCTGTATTTACTCCAAAAGTTTATGCAAAACGTTATCTATGTTTAGCTAAATTTGGCTCTGACAGCAGCTACATTTTACACCCCATATACATTTTAAATTTCGGCAACTACATGGCTAGCATGGCAGCGTGATATAGCGCTATCACACCTTCGCTCTCTTTATATTTGCGCGCGAACGAACGAAATAAAAGGCATGATATAGCCATATCACGTGTAACATGCTACGTACGCCTCCTGTATTCTAGTTCTAGAAGAAAATAATGAAAACGCATATTACTTTATATTTTACTTTCAAATTATTTGTTTTTGAATACGATGTTTACTATTTTCGTATTTTCGTAGATCTGATATTTACATTCCTTCTATTTAAGATTTCTATTTCTAGGCATGGCAGTTTTTTTATCGATGCATTGAGAAAAATTTTGCGATATAAATGTTTTCCTGAAAACAAAAAAAAAAAGTAGGTAATCGATAAAATATTAACTAGTCGCAGTGAAGATAAACTAAACATGTAGGAATGACATGCAAGTGTTGGATTATAACAAAAATAAATCTATCTTACTTCAACACTGTAGTCCTTCTCTATCTAACTCGTAAATATTGTTTTTATGGAACAGAGCCCTATGCAACCACTTAACTAAAATCCCTGCATTCCCACAGTCTGCGTATTCACTTAGTCCGGCGTGGTACCGCACGTCTCACATAATATTAGCTAAACACACCTTCCAAGATATATAAGTAAAAGGATAATAAACGATTATTATTGATATCCTTAACTTGGTCTTTCCTTTGATGTCCATTTAACCCCAACAGCAAGGATCAAAATTATGCGGTCCACGCATACAATAACGTCAGTTTTATCAACAAACGATCCTAACCCCAAACGAACCAAACTCGAAAGAAAATGCCCTAAATGATTATTTTTCAGATGATAACTGGCGATAATTGATAAAATTACGCTGAAAACTATTGTTAAAAAGCAACATGAGAGTAAATAAATACCTACCATACAAAGACATATATATTACTAGAGTAATATATAAATCTATGCTACCATATCAGCAAATCGCTTGTAAACAACATCCAATCTATTCCAATTTTCCCCGCTTGATATACCTCCAAACATAACAGAAAATAACGTAGTAAATTACTAAACTTGCACCACTTTTTGTTACTTTATCCATTAGTAATAATAATTAGGACAAATCTGTAAAATTAGTAGCTTATCTATGGGACAAATTCAAATATTTTACGGTAAATTTTTATTTGAAATGCATAAAACTGCATTTGAAATTTTGGTGATTGACAGTTTGACGTTTTCCATAATGTTGTCATGATAATGAAAAAGTTTAGTTCCGATTTATTTAATTTCTAGACTTTACGGTCGTACTGTACTTCTTTGGTTGCTGCGTCTGACTACCACTAAAAAGGTTTCATCTGAAAACCAACACCCTGCTCTCGGGCAAGGTCTATGTTGAGCTGGGACCTATTTGCTGCTGTAGCATACAATAAATTACGTTGTTCTATTCTATGTCTCGTTGTATTCTTGTTTGTAAAATTGTTGTGAACTGTAATATTATGTGTGTGTTACTTTTGCAAATAAATTGTTTATCTATATATCTATCTATCTAATTTACTTTGCAGGGTCAAATCCTGGCTAACCTGAAAGCTCTGGACTCTGACTGGTTCGGTCAGACGTACCTCAAACGTCAGGGAAAGGTAAGGCCTTTTATTTATTTTATAATATTTTAAACATTCTATTATACTGTATTGCATACCAAAACATTAAAGACTGTTTAGCTTTTAATTTTGTTATTTCTCTCCTGACAGCAGTTTCATACATTAATTAGAACTTACCAAATTATTTCTGAAGGAAAGATTGTATTAGATTTAAATATAATTTGCTCTCCAAAATGACTAGTCAGTTATTAGTTTTTAGATTTGTGTACATTATTTTAAGTAAAGTGTAATTAATATCTTTATTCATTTCGCGACACATCAAGCTATCAAGCGACACAAAACCAACATAAACTGGCTGCGTGTAGGTTAATAACGTATAATTTTGATTATGATGATTATGTTATGATTATTTAATCAATAAAAAATATTATAACAACAATCATAAATCTAAACTATTATAAAACTGTAACAGAAGTGTGTCTGTACATTGAGGATATTTACAAAAAAAAAAAGATTACGATATGGTTTTTAGATCCATTTCGTTTTTAGTCCCTGATTCCAAATCACAAATTTTTGGATTTTTTGTCTGCCTGATTGTTTGTTTGTTTATTCGAGCATCACGCAAAAAATACTAAACCGATTTTGATGAAACTTTGTTGGATAGCTTATGATCTGACTTAAAATCTGGTATAAAATTTATGTGGACGAAGTCGCGGCTAAATGCTCGTTAATAAATAAAAAAGAAAAACATATTTATTTATAGATTTGTTGTAATAACCTGTTCGTTCGTCTGCAGGTGGGCTCTCCCGACATGGCCAAGTGGAACGCTTGGGGCGGCTCTCTCTCTATCGGACACCCCTTTGCTGCCACCGGGGTGAGTTCGTCTTAATGTAAATTAGCGCTTTTGCTTCGGAGACGGCTGTCGCCACTTGTCTTTCCGCTCACGCTGCTACAATCACTTATGCCCTCTCGCTCGCACCACGCCGCGTGCCTTATGGTATTATGCAAATCATTGCATAATACCATAACCTGTGGCGACACGTTCCACGCCTACTTTGCACTGTTAAACTCTCTTATAATGTTCCGTGGTTTTATCGATATTGGTTCCATAGTGAAAGTTGTTCAGTTTGATGATCTAAACCATCATCTTAAATATTACTAGGGTGTTTTGTTACACCATGTATGTATAATTGTGTTATGTGGTATCTGCAGGTGCGCCTGTGCATGCACACGGCGAACCGTCTGGTGCGCGAGGACGGTCAGCTCGGCGTGATCAGCGCCTGCGCGGCCGGCGGCCAGGGCGTCGCCATGATCCTCGAGAGGCACCCCGACGCCGACGCCTTGTAATACACTTGTACCCCACTTCACTGTCTTGTGGTCGAGCCTTGTGGTCGGCCGGTGTCGCTGCTGTATCTGTTTAACCCTCAATTATTGTACTTGCGTCAAAAACCGACGAGCCCCAGAGGCACTCTCCTTCCAAAACTACCTTCGATGTCGGTATGCCTTTAACAGATTCTCAGGGTTCGAAAGGATAATTATTATGATAAATACAGGGTGTTACAAAAATACAAATAAACATTTAAGGGGGTGGTTGAGTTAAGACCATCCAACTGAACAACTTTCACTATGGGACCAATATCAAAATCGCGAAAAAAAAATCATCATCATACCAGCCGATAGACGTCAACTGCTGGACATTGGCCTCCCCCAAAAAGAGGAGATTTGCCATAATCGCCATGATACGATGCGTTTGCGATGTTCCATACTAAACGACAAATCTACTCTAGCCAAATGTATGGTACAGCAGATTTTTTTTTTCGTGTTTTCTATGTTGATCCCATAGTGAAAGTTGTTCAGTTTGATGGCCTAAACAACCCTCTTAAAAGTTTTTAAAGTTTATTTTTTTACTGTTGTAACGTCCTGTATAATTTGTTAATAATTGTGATACGAAAGGAAAATACAGAAGACTAGACGGTGTTTGGTTTGGATATGACTGATTTAAAGCTAAAACAGCCATTATATAACTTTTAGTCAAAAAATTTACTCAAAATTAAGAATCAGCTTGGATAATTATCAAACAAAATAATTATTTCGATAATTTCGAACCCTGCAAATTCTAAAAGTCTACCCTATGTGAAATGGATTATAGCAAAAATGTTCCCTTCCCTTTCCCTACACATCATTACAAAAATAAAATCAATTTTCATTAGCGACATCTATCGACTGAAGAAAGTTACTCAAAGAATCTAAAATTGAGTCAAGGATCTCCAAAATAAATTAACAGTTTTTGGACATCTTTAGAAACATAATTATTGAAAAATATTGTATGAACTCTACTATCTTGCATTCGAAACAGAGTCGAAAAGAATTCCTTATAATGTGACGGATTATCTCACCTTGTTTTAGCAATTCAAACCGATATAATCAAACTGATAAATAAAAATGTACTAAACCGGCACGGATGCTATTTTTCCATAGGAAAAGCATGCCACGCACGACAAAACGAGAAAACCATCATGCGCGCTCGCTTTCGCATACGCAAAGTAACAAGGACAGAGGCATGTCTCGATTTCTCGGGGGTGGCATGCTAAATGTAGGAAATATCTTGCGTGCTGTCTAAGTTAACCACTAGTTATAAAACTGTTGCGAATAGACTGAGTCTGTTCTTACCCGACTGCGGAGCCCTGGTGGGTAATGTTATTAATTGGGTATCTTTAGATCTTTATTACCTATAATAATTATCATTCAGTATGTACGTCTATTTATTATGATGCACATTTAGTTTAAGAATCATTTAAAATTAAAGCATTATAATTTTGAACCTAGTTGTCAGTGAAATTAAATCGAAACATAGATTAAGAAAAATGAAACCTATAAAATGTATGTTCGTTAGCTGTAAGCGTATTGAGTATTGTAACGTTTATTTATATGAGAAATTTTAATAAAAATATTGTATTTATAAAAATGTTTGTATTCTTTCTTGGTTAAATCTGTTTGGTCAGTTTTCTTCAAACACAAACACCAACGACAAACGGTAAAGCGACCCTTAAAAAATTCAGAACGAGCAACCCAAGGATATTACGGTTGAACCTCATCTGGCAGCACCGCATCACCTTTTTCTGTCGCTCCATCCTTTTCTGCCGCAGCACCGCCGCGCGCGATCGCGTTCCGTCTATCTTATTTGCTCTAGGAAATGAGGTTCCTGAGTGACAGAAAAGGATGGAGCGACAGAAAAAGGCGATGCGGTGCTGCCAGATGAGGTTCAACCCTTATTCCCATTAGTTCCTCTGCCAAATCCCTAAGGAACTACTGGGACTTAATTTTGTCCCTTTAACCCAATATACGCGACTCTACGGCAAGTGCTCAAACACTTGGCGATTTTGATAATAAACATCTTCATTGATATTTTGAAATATGAATGACAAAATAATAATTTCGGCAAATAGGCTTCCGATTCGCCGCTACACATAGTCCGACGAGTGCTTGATATACTTAAGGGTCAGCGCACACCCAGCGTAAATCTGCTCGCGCATGCTCGAGCATGTTCTTTGCAGTCGCGCACACCTAGCGGCAAAATCCGCCGGCGGCAGCGGCGGATGCTCGAGCATGCGCGAGCATGCTCGCGCGTGTTCGAACAGTCTCGCGGATGCTCCCGTGTTGCTACAGTTGACAGTGAATTTTGCAGTTGTGTTTACAATATTTTAAAGTAAAGACGTGCGACGAGTAATTTTAAAGAATGGTGGACTGGGATTTGGTAATTATTGGGTTACTAGCAGAGGAAGAGGAGCAAGAAGAGCACATCAATAAAATGAAAAGAGGACGACACAAAATTGAAAGAAGAATATGGGCTGAAGCAACCTGGCAAGAAAGATGTACATTTGGGGAATACCACACCCTGTGCTACGGTTTAAAGTTCAAGGGACAGTTATTTTATGACTACTATAAAATGGAATATGAACAATTTGAAAACCTACTAAATC
Source organism: Agonopterix subpropinquella (assembly GCA_922987775.1). Classification (NCBI taxonomy): domain Eukaryota; kingdom Metazoa; phylum Arthropoda; class Insecta; order Lepidoptera; family Depressariidae; genus Agonopterix; species Agonopterix subpropinquella. Next base: position 4,618,674 of record OV277694.1, on the reverse strand, counting down.
TGCTTCGACCTTTGAGATTTTCATTGTATTTTCAAAAAGAGTTAGATTATTATATATTTTCTGTACTAAATTGCCCTTTTCGTGCTAAAGTAGTTAAAAAATATGCTAGATTTAGTCCGAAACCGGCAGAGGTGGCAACACTTACGACGGATCGCAAGCATCGACACGGGCGTATGCTCGAACATGCTCGAGCATGCGCGAGCATGCGCGAGCATGCTCGCGACTGCTCGCGTCGCCGCGAGGAGCATACGCGAGCATACTCGAACAGACGCTGAAGGGATTTAATCACTTGCAAGCTATTTTCGACTTTATTTCAATGGGAATAGAGTTCATTATCAATTGAATCAATGAAATCTGCTCGCGCATGCTCGAACAGTTTTACGCTAGGTGTGCGCTGACCCTAATTCGTTGCATATGCATTCATACAATTTTTGAAAAACTGCGTATTGGGCGCCTGTTATAACAACTAGGCCCTAAATTCAAATTTTAGTAGTCTGTCACTGCTTTCAGCTCTCACAGACGAGCGACACTTTGCGGTCGCCGGGTGTCGCGGAAGGTCGCGCGACCGTAAAGTCTATTAGCGCGACGCTCTGCGACCCACCGCGACAGCAAAGTGTCGCTCGTCTGTAAGAGCCCTTAGTCTTTTCTAGTTAATTTAAAAAGTTTCTGTATGTGTAGAGAAATGAAACAAAACAATTTAGGGCAACCATTTATTAACAAGTCGCCACCTTACTAGCGAAGTTGTCTTTAAACTATGATAATTATTAACCTAATTACAAAGACCGTCTTCAGGCGTGTCGTGTCTTATTGTTCCCAGAACATTCACATTGTTATGATTAATTACAATCGGGAATATTACCAATAATTATATATACCAATATTACCAATAAATATTACAAGCAATAACATCGTCAATGAAATTAATGAAATATACCATCGGTGATGACTGATGAATTACAATAATTATTTATAACCATTGGTGACGAATTACAATATGTATTTATTACCATTGGTGATGAATTACAATAATTATGTATTTATTGCCGTTGGTAATTTATTTCGATGAACATTACCATTGGTTATGTATTATAAGAAATATTATTACAATTGGTAATAATCATTATATTATCAGCAATATTACAGGTTGTAATTAATTACAGTTTTACGAGGAATATTCCGTTTGATAATTACATACCTCTGCAAAATAAGACACGTTAATTATTAACAATTTTTACATAAAAACGCCGACATTCAGAGCGATCCCACCAAAATTAAACTACCAATAATTATGATAAAAAGAGATTATAAACACAAATAGACTATTACAGCCTAAATTACATAAAAAGCTATGCTTTGATTGCAAACAAGTCATGGGTCAAAATGTTATTGATAAAAAATGCCATCTGTTTGCTGCATTTGATATTTGATAAAACGTAATTATCCATAAAGGTAAGAGCATATTAGGGCGGGCAGCATCGGGGCGGAGCGCGACGCATCGCAGCGGATTATGCGTACCACGCACACTAGAGCGGGTCGGGTCGCAACGCATTGACGGATTTTTCATCTGACGTAATACTGGCAGGTTATAAAAAGTTCCGCTTGGTATAGCACACTACGACGGGCCGTATCGCACGGAAGGAAATCCGCCGCGCAAAAATACGACCCCACCGCCCCGGCGTTAGTTCGTATAAAGATTACAGAAGTTATTTGGGCGGAGTTTTGAGCTGCGGCTCGCCCCGTCGTAATATGCGTCTTTCCTTAAAGGAATCTTATGAAGATGTCGCTTCGGCACTTTTGGTATTCTGCCCCTAGAATAACGAGCAACGCCGCCAGGAGATTTTGGGAATTTTACATAAATATATCCACGATTTAATTTGGAAGCAAAAATACGATTATGATATCTAATTACAAAAGCCTGGAGGTTTTAGATTGTCTTCCAAAGGCTGTCTCAGTCACAATAAAAGAGTGAGACAGCAAGTGGAATAGCAATCAATGCATCAAAGCTACAATATTTTTGAGATCGCAAATTATTTTGGTTTCTCTCTTCAAATGTAGTACTTTAATTCAAACTAATAGAGTTTAAAACTCCTTGTTAACTAAGTATTAAATCGAATATCCTTTACTAAAAATATCTTGTCACTATCACACATATTTAAAACACAGGTGACAGAATGAGACAAAACATCAATCTAGTAAGGTTTTAGATTTAAACTGCCTCTCACATAGGCATAAAAATAAAACTTGTACTTCGCATACATACATAATTATATAAATCTAAAAAATAATTATATATGTTTAATCCACATAATTTCTATTAATTATTTATAAATGAAGTCGTCAGTCCCTATATTTAAAAAGGTATAGTTTGAAAAAAAAAAAATACACACAACATAAGTCTATCCATACAATACGCAAAATAGTTGTCACATTTTAAGTTTTATCAAATTTACAAAAACATCTTACATTACAAACTTAAATGGAAGAACAAAAGATCTCTAGAGGAATTTCTTATGTTTATTGAAAGTAAATGCAAAAGAAACTACCACGAAGACCAATGCATCTGATTTTCGTAACGCTTACCGCCACCTACATCTTTCGGAGACGACATAACTTCCGAAGCATCCGAGATGAAATACCTCTGCATCGGTCACCCACCCAAAGACTCACAGTAGTTACTTAACTTTTGTCATCTTTAAGCCTGGTTCGGACTAGTGTTTGTTAATCAAGTGCGAGTGAATTAGTAGCAAAATTAAAGCACTCGCTAACCACGACTATTCGAATTTCATACACGTTTAGCTGCTAGTACTTGTCTAGTCCGAACCAGGCGTTTAGACTGGCTTTCCAGTAGAGTAGTGGGAGGTCGCGAGGCCAGTAATAGCTCGATAGATTTTCCTGGCTACCTAGATAGCTCTGAGGTCGGCGCAATCCTGGCGAAGCGCTGTGCAGAGCATTTTTCACTGCCAAACCATTATTAACTTTGCTTATGTTCAAATAACATTGAAAATCAATTAGCACAACTTTCGCCTCAAGTCGCTTCAATGCTCTCGGGGTCTAGTAGTTGTGTTAATTGATTTTCAACGTTATTTCAACGCAAGCTAAGTCGATAATGGTTTGGCGGTGATAAATGCTCTGCGCTGCGTATCGCCAGGTTTGCGCCTACTCAAATCAGTCACATCTCGCAGCGATCTTTGTTTTTCTATTTACTAAGCACGTAAAAATATTTTTGCTATTACATTGTCAAATTTTTTACATGAAAATGCGTCAACATTCACAAGCATATCCAATAATAATAAAATATGATATTTTTTTCACATATTGTATGCCATACCATCACGCCCAAACCAAAACATAGATGTAGGCACTGATTACTAATCTATAGTTTAAATATTTACAAATCCTTAATTAAAATCAACATTAAAACTAATACATTTATGGTTAGATGATAATATGATAAATAAGATTTCATAAAACATCTTCAGTAAAGATTTTATCGTTTTTATGATAATTTGTGAAGAGAAAAAAATACCAACAAAGATACCGTATTTTTTAAACTGAACTTTAACAGTCCGAATTACTGTTTCAATTTAAATAATAACCTACTTCTTTAAAAACTTATCAATGATGCTGTAAGACTGAAAGAATTATCAAATCAGAATTGTCAACCGACCCAGTGAGCTTTTGCAACCCAAGGGGTACTGTACGGACCTTAGCATTGGGCTTTGCTGCGACTACGCGGCGGAATGGGTAGCGGGGATCGGTTAGGATCTTTGACATCAATACGTTTTGAAATGCAGAAAAGAAAGGAGAAATTATTCTCTAAAATACATAATAAACAGAAAACGTTTCCTAAGCCAAGAAATTATCATAAAAACATAATTTTTACCAATATTCTTCTATATATTTCATGATTTTCTAAAACTCTTTTATACCTTGAAAGTTTCACGGATGTGAACTATTTCTATTGGCGTTCATCCTTTTATAAGGCAAACGGTAGAAGATAGTAAAGTAATCGTCATAAGAATGTACAATAGCGGATTTTTAGTTTGTTTCAAGTATTACCAATAAAATGCGTTTAGTTTTATAAACAAAGTAATAATTAGTGCATCCCATAGTTTAGATAAATAGCTGCAGAAGGTCAGATAGACGCTTACGTAAGGCGTTCTCTGATCAAGTAGGTTGAATCGTTCTAACAATTTGATCCGATCGCCGCCGTACATTACGTGTCTGTGTGACTGCGCCTGTTTGAAGCTCGTTGTATTAAGCCGGCCTTCAGTTCCAACCAGGAAGCTGACAGGTATTGTCTATGCCTTGGAGTAAAGACTGTCTAACAAGCGGTGAAACATGATAATACTCCTTGGTGGTCGGTAATGATCGTTCTTTTTTCGTAAATTCCCGTCTATGTTTTCGACTTTACTTTGTCCATTTCTAAACCAATGACAAAAATTAAAAAAAAAGTTTTAATTTAATTTTTGTTCTGATAGAAAGGGATACAAAAACGTTGGAAATATCTACTACGGAGACGTACGAAAGAAGGTCGAACATTACCGACCGCCATGGCCAACTTTCCATGCTTATAAGGAGGAATGGCATCCTTTGATTCTAAAACCCTTGTACTTCTAAACTTCCCCAGTCTAGTGTCTATGGATGTTTCAAGCGACTCGACTTTGGACAGCTAAGTTAAAACCAGAAATTGATGTAGATTTCAGTAATCGTATTATTTAATGTAAATAATAATCTTAACACATTTTATTAGTAACCTTAACCAAATGTGTATTGTAAGTAAAATCAACTAACATAATTTATTGAAAATAAAATAAAAGCCAGCTCAATATCAGAGATATAATAATTATAATGTTATTATTATATCTAGAACAACGTTTGCTGGCAGTTCAATCGATTTTTAAAAAGCCTATATACTATAGCAGCTACATAATTTGTGTCTATAATTTGTTTTAAAAGCTAAAAAACACGGTCAATCTTTGGATTAAAATCATCTGTTTTGTGCCGAATTTAAATTATATTTGCAATTCTTCAGTAAACAATTATTAAATACATAGTTTAATTAAAGAGAACCATAAGGGGAAATAAAAACAATTATTTCAAAAATCTAAAACTGACGGATTTTAATCACACTGACGTCTACCCGTCCCACTTCCACCCAAGTTTGGACATTTTACGTCTATCCAAATGTATAAGTCCAAATTAAAAATTACTGGTTGTTGGTGAAATCGCTCCGTTTAATAAACTTCCGAGATTACACGACAGAACGAAAACTTTTTAGAAATGGTACCGCTATGCTACCGCCGCGAATATGAAAACCAGTAATGCAATTCTCTAAGCGCAAACATCGTCACAACCTAAAATTCGTCGTTGAAACATCGGCGAGCTATCAATTCGGTATTCGCTAAGGTTATGTTATGTGTTAAACTCATATAAAAACTTCGACCATCTAAAGGATGGAGCACTTTTGTGAGCTCGTCGATGTTTTTGACAGCGATGTGACGCTTAGAGAATTGCACTCCAGTACCGTGTTATCATTCAACTACATTCAAATCTCGCGGCCTGCGGGGCGCCGACTGCTCTGTTGGAGTAGAGCTTGCCCCGGATAGGCAGGTCGTGTGTTCGAATCCCGCTCGCCGCCCGACTTTTTCAATCTTTTATTTGATTAAGCTAACACGGCATAAATGTAAAATCTATAAATTGAAAATGAAATTAATCTTTAACAAGACAATTAATTTACTACCGTAATTTCTGTTACTTACGGTCGATTTTTTCAATAATTTATATGCGTTTGTACTAATCTGCGGCGAGCGATATCCGTCCACAATGCATTTCTATCTTTTATTTCCCTATTCTGTGGACGCGCGTTAATGCTAATGAAGTGAGTCTTGCTACAACTGCGAGCTTAAAAAATAGTTGACGGTTGCAACAAAGTTTCTCACACATTGTGGACCTATATCATTAGAGCCGGCGCAAGCCTGGCGAAACGCAGCACAGAGCAGAGCATTTTTCACTGCCAAACCATTATCGACTTTGCTTGCGATGAAATAACGTCGAAATCTTTCGCCTCAAGTCGCTTCGATGCTCTCGGGGACTTCGATGCACATGGCACAAAAAAAAAGTAAAAAATATGAGATTTTCATATGATATGTCAAACTGTCATCTGTCTAGTCAAAGTAGTAATTGCTCTCATATAACAGTAAGACATCAATGAGTAGGCCCTTTACAAACTGACTTTTTACAGCGGTACACACGCGCGAGTGCATTACAACAAAGGCTGTCGACGAATAACTATGGAATGACTGATCAAATATTACGAACGTTTTGCATCGTGGCTGTATCGCGTTTGCATCGACGCTGTTTCGCGACTGAATCGATGCAGAAGCGCTGCAAAAAGTAGCAGCATGTAAAGGGCCCTAATCCAATTACCCCAGTGTTGTTTATGATTTCGTTATTTGCCATCACATTCTGGTAGTTGTTGTCCTTTAGTAGTTGTGTTATTTGTTTTTCGATCTTATTTGAATGCAAGCAAAGTCTATAATGGTTTGGTGGTGAAAAATGCTCTGCGCTGCGCTTCGCCAGGTTTGTGCCGACCCTTTGGATTGACGTTAGGGATAGACAGTGCAGTGGAAATCAACGTTTATTGCGAAGTAGTACAGTTGTTATTCCGCCTTATGGTAGCCTATTGGTAGGTGGTCCCACGCCGAAGATCTTTATCAATCTTTTACTATGAAGTATATATTCAGGTAAGTGTACAATAAAATCTTAGACCATTTATATAGGGACCTGCCTTACGTTAGCATTCCCCCCTGCCCAGGTACAAGATCAAATGATCAAGAGCACGCAATTTTATACCATATCGCTAAATGAGACAGCCTATAATTGCGGAACAACTAGCCTTGTTTGGGGTTCACACGAGACTATTTGTCATGATTTTTAAATTCAAAATTCTAAAATAACGGAATAAAATCAAAAGTTGCGTATTTTATGCTACCTCGTCCCCCGCGAAAAGTGACAGAAAAGTTTGTTATCAGAATTACACGCGTAACTCGTCCATATTTAAATGGTATAAGAATAAAATTGTTGATAGAAACATCCTAATGTTCTTTATGTTTACGTCGAATTTGTCAAAATGATAACTAGCTCAAAGTGCAAAAAACTTAAGAGTAATAAATAACAGAATACTAGACCATAGTATTTTGTACACGGATTTTCAGAGCAGTTCAATGTTGATAGGATAATTTAGTAGGGTTATTGTGTATCTTGTCGATCATCGATCTATACAGGGCGAAATTGATATCATTAGCATCCTTTTAAACTACGAGTCTACCTATCAAACTGAACAACTTTCACTATGGGAGCAAACCTATCACAAAAAACTAACAAAAAAATTAGCTGACACAAAATTTGTGTGGCGTTCGCAGTTCGCAGAAATCGCAGTTTAGTATTAGTACATTTAATGTATGCAAATTCAACAGCTGTTTTTTTTTTGCTCCGTTTGTTTTGCTCCCATAGTAAAAGTTGTTCAGTTTGATGGGTAGACTCTTAGTTTAAAAGGATGCTAATGATATCAATTTCACCATGTATATGTCTTGTGTTTATTAACTATTCTGGACGATTCTTAATGAACGTTTTTCTTTCTTTTTAAGGCTCCGTAGTCAAACAAGGAACCCTAATTTATTTTTATTTTATAATGTTCGGGATGCTAACAGACTCCTTATTCCTTGAACTCGCGTATGCTGGGAATTACAGACACAATAGAAATCAATTGTTTTCGTCGCGCGGATCCGCGTTCCGGCATACCAAAGGGTAAGCTATTTGCCATTTAAAAGCTTACACATTTCTTATACCTTCGTCTATTCGCTCTGTCTTTATTCCCTCGTTATTTTAATGCCAAGTTATTGTAAATAAATAACGCTCACAGGCACATACATTGTAATGATCCCAAGTTAAGCACTACAGGCTTTTTAATATGGAAACCATACAACAACGGCACGAACATATAACATCCATGACCGAACCGGGATTCGAACCCAGGACCCTGGTTTGGCAGTCCGGCGTGGTAACCATTACACCAACCGGGTCGTCAAAGTATTGTGTATCGAGACATTAATAGAGCAATTCGAAAAATTTAAAGTTTTTCAGTTTGATGGTTTGATTATCCTGTATATAGGTAGATTATGTTATGTGTGGATCGATTATCGACATTTTACACAATAACATCCCAGATGGTCCGACATAGTGCTGTCGCGTCTTACATATTATGTTAGCGAGATGAATAGCGCGACAATACTCGCGCATCATGAGGAAAAACGATCTGTCAAATGCTTTGCTTTTGAAAACTTATTCCACAATGGCCTCGATTCGGAGTGTACCACGACTAAACTAAATGTATTCCTGTCACTTTCTAAAATAAGATTAAGAAAAGAGACAGAAAACCAACAGCTGACTTTAGTGCTGTCAAAGTGACGTTAAACGCCCAAAAACGACTTAAATAAGATGGCGTACATTATGATGGCATCTTATTTTGCGCATTTAACGTCACTTTGACAGCACTAAAGTACGTCAGCTGTTGGTTTTCTGTCTCTTTTCTTAATCTTATTTTAGAAAGTGACAGGAATACATTTAGTTTAGTTTAGTCGTGGTACACTCCGAATCGAGGCCATTGTCCATCTTAATTATAAAGTCGGAATAGGTAGTTGTAATGTTTCTGATCACCCTGAAATAAGGCCGTGTTGTTTATGTAAAGTTCTTAAAAATTGCCCATTCCGATCTCTGTTATAGTCTGAAGGCGATGGCCGTGCCGCGCCTTGCGTGCAGATCTTTGGATGTTTTATCTCGTGTGCTTATGACGTACGAATAGCACGTGTTATCGCCGCGAAAGTCGGCGACAGAATGGCAGGGCGGGACGGCTCTGCCAATAATCAGTAAACCGACTTAGTGGTTGAGTGATCGTTTTTCTACTAATTGGAGGGCTATTTTTGAATCTCACACTTTCATAACCATGTCCACTTTTTACCTGTCAAATAATTTGACAACTATTAACGTGTATAACTTTTTTCCTCATTGTCAAATTAAAATAAATTATTACCGATGTAAATGGAATCAACCTATAGTTTTCCTATATCAATATTAACTGTATACTTCAACATTTGAGTATTATACGACTTCAAAGAAATAAATAAAAATTTGACAGGTTTTCGAATGTATTAGAAGTGGTCGTTCTTCTTTAAGACACTTATTAGGATGTCAGAGATTCAATGATCTCGCTTTAAAGAAATTGTATTCTTTTGAATCACTAGGAAAAACCACCAGCCACTAAAAGCAATATTTCTCCGTTAAAAGGGGGGTCGAAACCACTAGTTTTAGTGGAAAAGCCGACTTAGGCTGCCTGTCCATTGACGCGAGCTGTGTAGCTGTGTAAATATTAACCAATCAGTAACTCGGCCGATCTCGGTCGGATCTCTGATTGGTAAATATTTACACAGCTACACAGCTCGCACAGCCAGCTCGCGTCAATAGACAGGCAGCCTTAGTGGGTCAACACTGGTCGCACTCTAGTTTAGGTCCGCTCGGCCGCCGTCCCCCACCAAGAGGAGAATGGCATATATACATTAAATGGCTCGGTTCATTTTGTTTGCACGTTATTACCGCGCAGAGTACCTATTCTGTGGCAAGGCGCGGCACAGCCCTCGCGGTCAGACTATAGTAACGTCTATAAATACAAGTATAAAGAGGATGTGTGTGTGGCGAGGTACCGCTACTGAAAGTCAGCGAGCGACTGCCGCCAGGTGGCGTGGAAGGGGATGCGCAGGATCTTCAGCTTGGTGTTGGGCAGCTGGGCCGTGAGCAGGCGCTGTAGCGTAGGCAGCGGGAGGATCTCCACCTGACGAATACAACATTATTATTAACAAGGAGGTTACTCAGAGATAGAGCCCCATTACTTATTTTTTTCCGTTAGCGGTGGAAACTTGCTTGCTTGGGGATGTTAGTGTGATAAGAGATAGGCAGCTTACTAGGATAACAAGATAATGTTAAGTAGAGATAAGCATGTACTATAATAGTAATTAGTTTAGTATATAAGATGTAGATTATGGTAGAGATATGTAGAAGGAGGTAGAAGGTCTGACAGTGATTAAACTATGGACACAACTTAACAGTGTTTCGATTACGTCCCCTCCCAGTTCAAGGCTTTTTGTAAGAGAGCTGGGCAGGAGGCTTGTTGAGAGCGGGAACGATCCCCGCTCGGCTTCGTATCAGCCCGCGTAACATGACAGAGGTGAGAGCGACACAGGTCACTTCTAAATGTCAAATTGGCGGTTATCTGTTATCTCCATAGTATCTCATTCAAATTTGATGTTTAGAAGTGACCTGTGTCGCTCTCACCTTTGTCATGTTACGCAAGCTGGTCCAAAAGATTTTTCGAGCCATTCAGCGCGGGAATGCTGCTAGTGTGATGGGTTCCTTTGAGCCAGGTGCACAGAATATTATAAGAGGGGTTAGAAATGCAAACTAGCGCTTTTGCTTCGGAGACAACTGTCGCTACCATAGATATAGTATAGGGGTAGATAAATACTATAAAGCAAGACATAAAAATGCTACTTGACATCCATTCACACTTATGACAACTGCCCATTAGAATAAGCGAGATGTCAATAGTACAACAGACACCGTCTTGAAACATTTTGTCACTAGGACTCCAGCTGGAGGACTACGCTATTTCCTTACGTTAAGAACGACTTGCTTGAATTTGCTTAAAAAGTGGTGCCATTTGTGTAACTGATATTGCCGGTCTTTAGTTTATACGTTAATGGTCGCTACTTGTCTTCCCGCTCGCAACTACTTAAGCTCTCTCGTACGCACCACGTCGCGCGCCTTATGGTGTTATGCAAATCATCGCGTTTCACGGCTACTTTTTAAATTCTAACCCCTCTTATAATGTTGTATGGATATAGATACCTGCGGCGGGGTGGCCACGTGGTGGTGCTCCTCGGGCAGCCTGCAGCCGGGCACGGGTTTGAGCACGGGGATGCACTCGCCGATGTCTCGCGGCGCCTTGTCGCTGCCCTGCTCGCACTGGTCTATGAACAGCTCGGTGACGCGCAGCAGCTCGATGGTGACGCCCCACATCAGGTGCGTCAGCGTCTCGCGCAGTCGCAGCACTCCGCTTAGCACCTGCCTCACAAGAGTGTTCACGTTAAATAAAACTGATACACTGAAGTATACTGGGTGAAATTGATATCATTGGCATCCTTTTAAACTTAGAGTCTACCCATCAAACTGAACAACTTTTACTCTGGGAGCAAACCGATCAAAGCAAAAAAAAATCAGCTGTTGCATACATTTGAGTCGAGTAGGCGTTGCAGTTTAGTATGGGACAGCTGATTTTTTTGTTGCTCCGATCTGTTTGCTCCCATAGTAAAAGTTGTTCAGGTTGATGGGTAGACTCTTAGTTGAAAAGGATGCTAATGATATCAATTTCACCCTATATGTACAGGTACTGTACTCGGACTTTCGATGTTCGACCACTGTTTCGGCACAGCCCGGACACTGCATACAAAAATTTGAAATTGACAAGATGACGTCAGCACATGCGAAACCAAAGAAATTGAACCTAAGTCTTCTTCATAGAACCAGAGGGCGATAGAGGGGGTGAGGTAAAAAGTTGGTGGGAGGAAGGGAGTGTCCGTACTGTATCTACTAATACATTCTCTTTCTTATACTGTGGTTTCGGTCCGCACTTCATGGTAATAGAGTTGACATTGGAACGAAAATGTTCACGCAATTGCAAAGTTCGAATGTGCGGGTAGAGGTCCTGTAAACCTATGTACTTTCGGAATTTCAGAATCTAAGTTGGCCTTTGGCAGCCATCCAAAGATTATAGTGAAATCATGAACCTATCAGAAAGATCAGACCGAGAACTCGTGTTTCGAACGCTTTTGTAGCGAATTATATCTCTTTCTATTTAGGCTGCTGGTAACACTGTGTGAACGGGACAAGATTCTCTAGTGTGTTCACTAGTTTTTTAGGTACTTATGTTCCGACACCGAACTTGAGATCTTTTGGTGAAGAAATACGGTATATTTTCCATTCACAATATTCGTCGTATTTCGTCTTTACTTCCTCCGGTTTTTCTTATAATTTTATAAATCATAAATGAAATAGAGGTGCTTGGTAATTTTTTTGTTTACCTGTTGGCAACACTGCTATACTAATTGATGAAAAACAAATGAAAGTAACCTGTTTGTTGGTGGTGGCGGACTGTGACACGTAGGTCGGTATGATGAGGAGCCTCTGTATGTTCTTGCACTCGGCGAGCGCATCGTCGAAACCCACCTGCACAAGTTACAGAGCTTTAGTAAATAAAGAACTGATATCAAAGGTAATCCACGTTAAAACAATTAATTATTTCTCATTTAGAATGAGAAGTCATGGGAGTAATGCTCATTATAATCTGTCCAACATAGGATGGTATTACGCGCGACGCGCCTTCGCTGCATACAAAATAACCTGTTCCCACCTGTTAACATATGAGTCTAACTAAATTGAACATCTAGAGTACTTTGTTATTCTTTGGTAGTTTTTATTACTTTTTGGAAGTTTCTAGAACCTATCTAGTTCTTTTGTTTATGTTAGTTTTTTTAGTTTTTGGCAATTTTTAAATTTTTGTTATTTTTGCTACCAAAATCTACCAGAAATTACCAAATACTAACAAAATAATAAAAAATGTCCAAAATCTACTAAGAACCGAAAACAATCAAAGTCTACCAAAATCTAGGAAAACTACCAAAAACGATCCAAATCTATCAAAAAGAACCAAAAACTACCAACAAGAACCAAAATGTAAAGACATTTAAAATTTGTATTTTATTTTGTTTCGAGAGCGTAACATTGTACACGTCTGACCACTTGACGCGCGCGCCCCGCTCCGCTGACTTCCCGCGTCGTGGTCTGGGCGACATGGCGGGACGCACTAAGGTTACATGGGCAGCGAGCGCCGCGCGGCAGACGCTCCCGCTTCGCAGTCACTTTGGTCGTGCGGATCTGAGCACTTCTCAGGGTCTCCTTTATGTGAGGTGAAGTGACGCTGACCTTTATATCGATGTTGACGAGCTCGAGGCTCCTGAGCGCGGGCAGGAGCGCGAGCGCGCGCAGTATGGCGCACTGCGCGGTGCCGCGCTCGAGCCGCAGCTTGTGAGCACTGACCTTTATATCGATGTTGACGAGCTCGAGGCTCCTGAGCGCGGGCAGGAGCGCGAGCGCGCGCAGTATGGCGCACTGCGCGGTGCCGCGCTCGAGCCGCAGCTTGTGAGCACTGACCTTTATATCGATGTTGACGAGCTCGAGGCTCCTGAGCGCGGGCAGGAGCGCGAGCGCGCGCAGTATGGCGCACTGCGCGGTGCCGCGCTCGAGCCGCAGCTTGTGAGCACTGACCTTTATATCGATGTTGACGAGCTCGAGGCTCCTGAGCGCGGGCAGGAGCGCGAGCGCGCGCAGTATGGCGCACTGCGCGGTGCCGCGCTCGAGCCGCAGCTTGTGAGCACTGACCTTTATATCGATGTTGACGAGCTCGAGGCTCCTGAGCGCGGGCAGGAGCGCGAGCGCGCGCAGTATGGCGCACTGCGCGGTGCCGCGCTCGAGCCGCAGCTTGTGAGCACTGACCTTTATATCGATGTTGACGAGCTCGAGGCTCCTGAGCGCGGGCAGGAGCGCGAGCGCGCGCAGTATGGCGCACTGCGCGGTGCCGCGCTCGAGCCGCAGCTTGTGAGCACTGACCTTTATATCGATGTTGACGAGCTCGAGGCTCCTGAGCGCGGGCAGGAGCGCGAGCGCGCGCAGTATGGCGCACTGCGCGGTGCCGCGCTCGAGCCGCAGCTTGTGAGCACTGACCTTTATATCGATGTTGACGAGCTCGAGGCTCCTGAGCGCGGGCAGGAGCGCGAGCGCGCGCAGTATGGCGCACTGCGCGGTGCCGCGCTCGAGCCGCAGCTTGTGAGCACTGACCTTTATATCGATGTTGACGAGCTCGAGGCTCCTGAGCGCGGGCAGGAGCGCGAGCGCGCGCAGTATGGCGCACTGCGCGGTGCCGCGCTCGAGCCGCAGCTTGTGAGCACTGACCTTTATATCGATGTTGACGAGCTCGAGGCTCCTGAGCGCGGGCAGGAGCGCGAGCGCGCGCAGTATGGCGCACTGCGCGGTGCCGCGCTCGAGCCGCAGCTTGTGAGCACTGACCTTTATATCGATGTTGACGAGCTCGAGGCTCCTGAGCGCGGGCAGGAGCGCGAGCGCGCGCAGTATGGCGCACTGCGCGGTGCCGCGCTCGAGCCGCAGCTTGTGAGCACTGACCTTTATATCGATGTTGACGAGCTCGAGGCTCCTGAGCGCGGGCAGGAGCGCGAGCGCGCGCAGTATGGCGCACTGCGCGGTGCCGCGCTCGAGCCGCAGCTTGTGAGCACTGACCTTTATATCGATGTTGACGAGCTCGAGGCTCCTGAGCGCGGGCAGGAGCGCGAGCGCGCGCAGTATGGCGCACTGCGCGGTGCCGCGCTCGAGCCGCAGCTTGTGAGCACTGACCTTTATATCGATGTTGACGAGCTCGAGGCTCCTGAGCGCGGGCAGGAGCGCGAGCGCGCGCAGTATGGCGCACTGCGCGGTGCCGCGCTCGAGCCGCAGCTTGTGAGCACTGACCTTTATATCGATGTTGACGAGCTCGAGGCTCCTGAGCGCGGGCAGGAGCGCGAGCGCGCGCAGTATGGCGCACTGCGCGGTGCCGCGCTCGAGCCGCAGCTTGTGAGCACTGACCTTTATATCGATGTTGACGAGCTCGAGGCTCCTGAGCGCGGGCAGGAGCGCGAGCGCGCGCAGTATGGCGCACTGCGCGGTGCCGCGCTCGAGCCGCAGCTTGTGAGCACTGACCTTTATATCGATGTTGACGAGCTCGAGGCTCCTGAGCGCGGGCAGGAGCGCGAGCGCGCGCAGTATGGCGCACTGCGCGGTGCCGCGCTCGAGCCGCAGCTTGTGAGCACTGACCTTTATATCGATGTTGACGAGCTCGAGGCTCCTGAGCGCGGGCAGGAGCGCGAGCGCGCGCAGTATGGCGCACTGCGCGGTGCCGCGCTCGAGCCGCAGCTTGTGAGCACTGACCTTTATATCGATGTTGACGAGCTCGAGGCTCCTGAGCGCGGGCAGGAGCGCGAGCGCGCGCAGTATGGCGCACTGCGCGGTGCCGCGCTCGAGCCGCAGCTTGTGAGCACTGACCTTTATATCGATGTTGACGAGCTCGAGGCTCCTGAGCGCGGGCAGGAGCGCGAGCGCGCGCAGTATGGCGCACTGCGCGGTGCCGCGCTCGAGCCGCAGCTTGTGAGCACTGACCTTTATATCGATGTTGACGAGCTCGAGGCTCCTGAGCGCGGGCAGGAGCGCGAGCGCGCGCAGTATGGCGCACTGCGCGGTGCCGCGCTCGAGCCGCAGCTTGTGAGCACTGACCTTTATATCGATGTTGACGAGCTCGAGGCTCCTGAGCGCGGGCAGGAGCGCGAGCGCGCGCAGTATGGCGCACTGCGCGGTGCCGCGCTCGAGCCGCAGCTTGTGAGCACTGACCTTTATATCGATGTTGACGAGCTCGAGGCTCCTGAGCGCGGGCAGGAGCGCGAGCGCGCGCAGTATGGCGCACTGCGCGGTGCCGCGCTCGAGCCGCAGCTTGTGAGCACTGACCTTTATATCGATGTTGACGAGCTCGAGGCTCCTGAGCGCGGGCAGGAGCGCGAGCGCGCGCAGTATGGCGCACTGCGCGGTGCCGCGCTCGAGCCGCAGCTTGTGAGCACTGACCTTTATATCGATGTTGACGAGCTCGAGGCTCCTGAGCGCGGGCAGGAGCGCGAGCGCGCGCAGTATGGCGCACTGCGCGGTGCCGCGCTCGAGCCGCAGCTTGTGAGCACTGACCTTTATATCGATGTTGACGAGCTCGAGGCTCCTGAGCGCGGGCAGGAGCGCGAGCGCGCGCAGTATGGCGCACTGCGCGGTGCCGCGCTCGAGCCGCAGCTTGTGAGCACTGACCTTTATATCGATGTTGACGAGCTCGAGGCTCCTGAGCGCGGGCAGGAGCGCGAGCGCGCGCAGTATGGCGCACTGCGCGGTGCCGCGCTCGAGCCGCAGCTTGTGAGCACTGACCTTTATATCGATGTTGACGAGCTCGAGGCTCCTGAGCGCGGGCAGGAGCGCGAGCGCGCGCAGTATGGCGCACTGCGCGGTGCCGCGCTCGAGCCGCAGCTTGTGAGCACTGACCTTTATATCGATGTTGACGAGCTCGAGGCTCCTGAGCGCGGGCAGGAGCGCGAGCGCGCGCAGTATGGCGCACTGCGCGGTGCCGCGCTCGAGCCGCAGCTTGTGAGCACTGACCTTTATATCGATGTTGACGAGCTCGAGGCTCCTGAGCGCGGGCAGGAGCGCGAGCGCGCGCAGTATGGCGGGCGCGGCGCACTGCGCGGTGCCGCGCTCGAGCCTCAGACGGCGCAGTTTGTGGAGCTGGCTCAGCGCGGTCGCGAACTCTGCGCGGAACGTGCACTCGCCCAGCTCCAGCGTCTCCAGCTGCGTGAGCTGGCCCACCACGTCGCTCGCACACCACCCTAGCTCCTGCAACATTATGTTATCACATTTAGGGCATGTTTCACCACCTTTGGAATAAGTCCTTGATTAGCTTATTTGACATGTTTTTCATACAAAATATGTCAAAGATAAGCTAGCAAGAACTTATCCAAAAGTTGTGAAACAGGCCCTTAATATTAAAAGAAAATAAATAATGATGTGATTGGAAGCATGAAGGAAAAAAATGCTTTTATTAACACGAAGCGTGATCGTTTCGCTTATTCCTGCAGCCGCAGCGCGATATAGCGCTATCGAGTCTTAGCTCCCTTTCTATTTTCGCGACATAGCATTCAGCATCATCCGCTAAACTGTCCACTATATTACTAAGGCATCGGCATCGCAATTCTTCTTACCTAATTATAATTCCTCTGTATTTCATACACGTTTATAGCCTTAGATACGTTTTATGCTAGGAGATAGATCGGAATAGAGTGTACCTTTAATTAATTAGTTAACGATTTTAAAGTTTTACTTATCGATAAATCGATATCAACACTAAATATCGATACGCGTGCGCATCGACTGTCCTCCCGCCCCTAGCGCTCTCACGCCTCAGGCATCAGAACAATGGGGCGAGACCATTCGCTATCCTCACATCGAATCGAACAAGCACCGCGAAAGGTTGCGTGCACTATCCAACGCTCGACCTCTCCGGCACTAAGTTTGTTCTTTTATATAATTAATTGCAGTAATCCTGCTTATCTATCCTATCCAATGTTCAATCCCCGCCATTGGGTAAGTGTGAACAAATACTTATGTGTTTAGCTTCTGCATAGTTTTAATACCTACAGATAGATATCTTCTTTTCTTTTTATCTATCAGCTGGCTTAACGGTAATGAATCCGTTTGATTATAATATATTGTGTTCTAATGTTATTGCATTTCCCTACGAAATGCTTCCTCAAAGCATTTTAACGGTCACGGATTTCTAATTCTCAAGGCCGTGACCAAAATGCTCACAAGATGGCCGCTTGCCAAAAATGTATGGAAAACTCAATATCTAAATCTTATTTAGCTTCGTATTTCCTTTAATGGTGCGCTTTCACTACATGCCCACTTTGTTGAGTGTGATCCTTTAGACTGCGTGCCTTTTACTAGATACCTATTTGAGAAGGGGGATTATGTTTCTATTAACGAGGAAATTTCAAAAATAGATTGGTTGAATGAGCTAACATCTAGGGCCTTTGAGAGTGCAGTCGACTATTTCTATGAAATGTTCTCCATTTTAAGGGATAAGTATATACCGTCTAAGTTAATAAAAAACGATCACTACCCTAAATGGTACACTCGGGCTTTAAACAAAGTTATTAAAGAAAAGTTTAAATATCTACGGAAATATAAAAAATATGGTAACTTATCCGATGAACAGTCATACAAAATATTGCGTGATCGAGCTAAAGCTCTGGAAGTTTCTTGTTACAATAACTACATAGCCTTGGTTGAAAACTCAATTGAAAGGAACCCTAAATATTTTTGGTCATATTACAAATCTAAATCTAAATCTAATGTAATACCCAGTAGCTTACAGTATAACAATTCTATCGCAAATGACGGCGAAGCAATATGTAATGCATTCTCGACTTATTTTTGTTCCACCTTCTCTAATGCTTCAAACTCTCATCACAATTCCAACGTTGACTCTCTTAGTCAGTCGCATAGCGTCTCTGATATTTCTTTTGTTTCGATTAATATTGATACAATAGCAAATCTACTTCAGAAACTTGATCCATCCAAATCCGCTGGCCCCGATCACGTGCCCGCTCGTTTCCTTATAAACTGTGCCAAAACTATTTCGTTACCCATATCTATTCTATTTAAAAGATCAATTGCTGAGGGGTATGTTCCCAGCATCTGGAAACGTGCCTTCATAACACCTGTACACAAAAAAGGTGCCAAAGCGGATATTACAAATTACCGTCCCATTTCCAAATTATGTATTGTGTCCAAAGTCTTTGAGAAGGTGGTTTTCAACCAACTATATCCAGCTTTAAAACAATCATTCAGCCCATTCCAACATGGCTTCTTAAAGGGTCGCTCTACTCTTTCTAATCTCATATTACTAAACTCTTACTTAACCGAAGCCATGGACAATGGCCATCAAGTGGATGTTGTCTATACGGAATATAGTAAAGCTTTTGACCGTATTCCGCACAAACTACTTTTATTTAAGCTTCACAAGGTTGGCATTTGTGGTGACCTCTTTAGATGGTTCTCGTCATACATTGATAACCGCACGCAAGCGGTAGTAGTTAATAATTATATGTCTAGTTGGGTTCCGATACCTAGCGGGGTGCCACAGGGTTCTTTGCTCGGGCCTTTGCTATTTACACGTTTTGTAAACGACATTGACTCTTGTTTCCAGACATCTCATTTATTGTGTTTTGCTGACGATATGAAAATATACACTTCGATTTCATCTGTCTCAGATGCTGAGAGGCTTCAAGCTGATCTTGTACGACTTGAGATTTATTGTGCTATAAACCAGTTAGATCTTAATCCTTTGAAATGTAGCACTGTAACTTTCACACGTAAATATAATGTGGTTCTTTTCGATTACACTCTCAAAGGTCAGATTCTACCCAGGAATACGACGATGCGTGATCTTGGGGTGGTGCATGATTCTAAGCTGCTTTTTGACGACCATATCAACACAATAGTATCGAAGGCCTATAAAGCCTTAGGGTTTGTAAAACGTTGCTCAAAAGAATTTACTAAAGTGAAGACGTTGAAAATTCTTTATTGTACATATGTGCGTAGTAACCTGGAATACGCGTCACAAATATGGAACCCTATGTATGCGACCTATGTTAACCGTATAGAAAGTATTCAGAGAAAGTTTATTCGCTATTTGTGCTTTCGTATTGGAGCCCATTATGACTCGACTGACTATCTAAACCAATGTAACAGACATCATTTACTTCCTCTTGAAAACCGTCGTGTAATAGCAGATCTGGTATTTCTCTTGAAAATAGTCTTTTTTCCCAACTGCACTCAGAGGCGGCTCGTCCTAAGGAGCGCTGGAGCGGTGAACTCCCACTCCCAAATGAATTATTAAATAAGTTTAAGTATTACATTATCAGCAGTCTTTTTTCATTTAATGAACGACAAACATAACATAAATTCCTTGTACACTCTTTAAAATAGCCGGTATTTCATTAATAAGTTTCCACTACCACTCCAATCCATTTTTTTTCTCAGGGAGAGCGCTCCGCGTAGCGCTCCTATGGACGGACTTTGTTTACAAAGTTCAATACAAAATTCAATGCGAGTGAAGGAGACAATCCACTACTGCCCGACACGTGAAACGAAAGATTTGTATGACAAAATCTGCAAATAAGGAGCGGCGCTCCGCGCGATGTTGTCAAACTGTGCAGGCGCTGTTGCCGGTTTTGTCAAATTTATAAACAAAGGCGGTTTTTTTCTCTCTGCGCCGAAATAGTTGTGTTGCATTGCGTTTATTTAATTCATTTCAAAATTCCTCTATTTCTGTTGAGACGTGTAGACAAGTTTACTTAGTGCAGTGTAAAAAATGGAACGATACAATGTGGGTTTCATCAGTGTTTGATGAAAGCATAAAATTACCCATTGAAATTGTATGTGCAATTCCTATAACCTCAGTGGAAAGTATTAATATAAGTGAACTCCCACTGAAAAAATTCACGAGCCGCCTCTGACTGCACTACAGAGTGCCCACGAAGGTATTAAGGTCCAACGCTCTTATCTACCTTCCATCTGCATCCACTAATTACAGGATGAATACGTTTGTCTGGCGTGCGAGCAATAGTTTCAATAATCTGAGTAAGGAATACGATTTAGACCTGTTCAACACTAGCATTATGTCAGCGAGGCGTCAACTAGCGCAGTTTTTTCATAGCAGGATAGAACAAATAGTTTTAAAATAGGTAGGTATACCTAATCGTTATTTTCTTTTTGTTTTATATACCTATATTATGTGTTTTTTACTAGTGATCTAATTGTAATCAGCTTAGCTATCTGTACTATTGATGTACCCAAACAATTTTCTCTGTTTAACCTATGTATGTGGTTATTGATTAACTATCTATGTTATTTATAACAACCGATACGCATGTTTGGTGCTGTACTAGATCGTTCTTTCTTTTTAGTTTGATGTATATTAGCGAGGACCTTTAATTGGCCTTCTGTTACTTATATAATACTGTTTTAATGTGTTGCATTGTGCTGTTGGTCTTCCAAAAACAATAAAATAAATAAAATAAAAATAAAAATTAAAATTAACTTGCTTTCAATATAGCTTATGCTGATTGTATGTAATTGTTTTATAAAGTAACTTCCTTTCTTAACCTCCCGATTCTTAGTATTTCTGTAACTCCGCTTCTGGTCTTTGCGTACCGCCACAATCAAGCACTGGTCAAGATTCTCCCGATGCTTGGCGGTGGCGTGACGCAGGATCATGTCAGGATCCCTCCTAATTATAGGTATTGCGTATTGCAGGGAACCACGTCCGGATTACAAGAAATTGAGAACGATTCGCGTTCAGTATAACGGACGCGACGTCTGGTTTGCAAACCACGGCCAGTTTAACCTGGTCCGTCAGCGCACCGTACTTCTGAAGCACCAGCGACGTGATCGGTCGTCTCAACGCGTCGTCCTGGAATTTCCTACTCATCTCTTCGATGCTGAACCTGCGACGACGGTCAACCCTAGCACGCCCCTACTCAGCGCGCTCGTCCACCCCCCCCCCAGGGGAGTACCTTACCAACAAGTACCTAAATCTAGATACGGCATCATTAACTGGAACCGATTAATTAGGCTCGAATCCGCGAGGTCCTACCGATCGCCATAAATTCAGTGTCCTATCTTACCTTCTTAAATAAATTATTTTTTCTCTAGCGACCCTAAACGAATCCGCGAGGTCCTACCGACGCGGCCATAAATTCAGTGTCCTATCTTACCTTCTTAAATAAACTCTTTTTTACGAACCTAAATTCAGTGTCCTATCTTACTTACTTAAATAAAGTTTGTTTTGTATTAAATTAATATCGTGTTTTATTTGCCGAGGCCTTGGAAGTTAATCCAATATATATTAAGACACGACAAGAGTTAAACAAAATTGAGGGAACCACTTTTCTTTAACAACGTCAAAATCACTCATAACCTGGCTAATATATTTTGTAAAGGTAATAATTTATTAAGCACAAAAACACATTAAAAATACAGATCACCAGTGAATAAAAATAAAAAGCACACTAAACTAAAACACAAATTACCTACAAATAAAAGATGTCCTCCAAAGCGCCCACACGAGGCAGAGTTCCAAGGAGGCTGGCCGCATTGCCTCTCTGAATGGCCAAACTAATCCTTTGGACAAAATAGCTGCCAGCCCTCCTGTCCCCCGTGGCCTCAAACAGGCGCTTCGAGAGGCACTTCAAAAAAAGTTTCGCAGCGGGACCCCAACAGCCTAAAGTCTCCACAGCGAAAGGCAGAAAATCATAGCCCTCCCTCAAACCATGATATAGCCTTCTCTTTTCCGACTCCGCTAGCACAGCCGCCGCCCCCGCATGACTACAAGACCCCCGGACGTGAGACGACGCCAAAGTGTCACACAAGTGGCGTCCCAAACCAGACACTTGCACGACTCCACGGTATGAGGGACAGGATATATTATGTTCACTAGCATGTGGTGCAATTAGTTCCTGTCACCGTTTTCTACTCATTATGGCCAAGCTGTACCTTTATGGATGTTAGAGAAAGGTGGTGTAGATGCTGCAAGGCGGCGAGAGGCCGCAGGTCCCTGGTGAGCGAGAGGCCGGCCATGCTCTTGAGGCGCAGCTCGTGCAGCAGCGGCAGGGCTCCGAGGGGGGAGGGGTCGAGGATGGCGTCGCGGATGGCCAGGGCGGAGAGCGAGCGCAGGTTCGGTAGGCCTCTGCATGCGGCTTCCACCGCGCTCGCTGGACACCGACACATTTCTATCCTGTGGGTTGACGGTTACATTGAAAAACAACATCAATACATACACTTATCTTTGTTATACATGGTACAATAATATACTCCGCCTGGTACTCTCTTCCGATCACGTGACTGACATGTGACTGACACAAGTCTACGTCATCATACCCTTTTAACATGTTATGTTGAAATAAAGTGGCAATGTTTTTGTGACGTAGGCTTGTGTCACTCTGGGAAGAGAAGATGTGTGTTGTAGAGTTTCTGGCCGCATCTTCTCTCAACGGAACACCTTCCGACGCGGTGGTAGAGTCAAAAAATGACGTCAAAAAGCTATCTATATGATATTTTGAATAAAATAATTTTGATTTTTTTTTGATGACTTGTTTTTTTAGACTATGTTTGTTACATATCAAAACAAATTTATAAACAGACACAAAAACGGTCTCAGGCATACAGGGTGTTAGGGTAAACAGTTGCATTACTTTAAGGGGTGATTGTACCCATGATACTGAACAAATTTCCCTAAGAAACATAATGGAAATTCGCAAAAAAAATGTGGATTTTCCGTACTAAATGCAAGCAGCTGATCAAACGTTTGTATGAAAAGTTGTTTTTATTTTTGCAAATTTCCTTTTGTTCCTTTGGGAAAGTTATTCAATGTCATAGGTACAATAACCCCTTAGAGTAATGCAACTATTTACCGTAACATCCTGTATACATTGGTCTAATCCCACGGAAGCTATAGTGGGTCTAAGATAGCTTGGTGATTTTGACAGGCGGTTTTAGAGATTTCATTTTACTTTTTAAAGCTGTTTGAGCCGTCAAAGCTTTATAATTTTATGATACACTAAAAATATACAAGTTTAATAAAAATTTAACATAAAATTAAAAGTTTTACGGCTCAAACATTTGCAGAAACTAAAATAATTTTTCTAAAACGATCTGTCAAAATCACCCAGCAATCTTGGACGCACTATACATGACTTTTTATGGAAAACAGCCGACAGTCAAATAGAACTACTGCCAAAAAAATGTGCACTTAAGAAGTGGTGCGAGTATGAACGCATCCCATGTTTGAGCGCATAGCAACTCGCGGCGCATTGTTCTAATAAGTGGAAGCCAAACTATGAACTCTGTATTTTATCTTCTTGCTATAAACATGTATCCTTGATGACATTCTGCGCTTTTCACTAAAACACCCTGTCTCAAAATTGCAGAAGAAAAATTTATAAAATTCCGTTCACGGAAAAACGACAAATAAAAATAAATTAATGAATCTGAAATGTTCATAAGAAAACGGTTTTAAGGAAAGTGAAGTTTATTCCGTTTTTTTAAGTCTGTTTTGGTTTATGTGATATATTATTTAGGTCGTGTCAATTCATGTATCTGGTCAATGAATAAATAAATTATACACTACACATACAATTCCCGTAACTTACCTTTCTAGGCAGTCGAGAGTGGCGATATGTTGTGCGAATTGTTCCCAGAAGACTGTGTCGTTTTGTGGCAGTAGCATCTTGCGGAGGTCCAGGCGTTTCGTTCCGTGACGTTTGAGCGCGGCACACAACCCGCCCCAGTCGCTTACCTGCGTAAAATGTAAAACTATTTATGTAAACAAGGAATAGAGTTGGACCTATGGTAGTACCTTGAGGTACACCGGTATTAATGCGAGATTAACGGCCGTTCCCAATATTCAAACTAAGGTTAAGAATAGATAGCCATCCTGGACTATTAGCAAGTTGCTATCTACCTAGTGAAGTCGTCCCAATAATGCAGATCAGTGCGTCCTAAGTCCAAGTAACAGTAGACAGGACGTCTACCCGAGCCCTCCCTTGCGTTCCGGATTACGCAGTACTACAGGGACTCCAATATAAGTGACCGCATTGTTTTATTGCACTTTATCATATTTTTCGCTAATTTTAAAAAAGGTATGATGACATGTTTAAAATACCAATTTAAAATAACATTTTAAAAGCTAGGTAGCATCTAGTTTGAAAAAAATTTGAAAAGAAACATGAAATAAACGACTCTATGACAAAAGACAATGATAACGGAACGTTTTCTTAGGACATCTGCGATGTTGTTTTTTTGTTATGCGCCTGCACACATCTGTTTGGTATCGACAACATTCTTTCAAATTAGTAAATATTGAATTGCCGCCGGAATTTGGGTTTTTTGTGATTCATTTCATGTCGAAGTAATATTAATCTTGTTTTTTTATTTGTTTTGTATTTAAATTAGGCTAGAAATACTCGTAGAGGTAAACTTACACTTGTTTGTGTTATTATAAAAAATAATGGTTTCTTTGATTCAGTTTATTCGATTTTTATATTATACAATTACCTACATACTAAAATATGTATGTACGCACCACATTCAGAAAATAATTACCCATTTACACGTTTTTGATAATTGTTACAAGAAAGTACAAAAAATAATAGGTAAAAAGTACTAGGTAAAGTAGGTATATCTATTAGGTACTTAAGTAGTCCGTTTAGGTACTTTTAGAATCGGGTACACTTCATTATTTTTTTATTCTAAATCTATACCTATGCTCCTTCATAATATGCTGATGGTTCTTTTCTATTCGAAATTGATAGAATTTTACAAAAAGAATCTAGCTTATTTTAACTCGTCGTTCTGTTACCCCCCGAAATCGAAGGTTTGACTTTTATGCAACTAGAGGTAGTCAATGTTACTGACAGACGGCACTTCTAATTTTATTGGGACGCGTGAACTGTCATCTTCATACAAATACAGGAAACGGATAGCTTACCCGTCCTCCCATCGACTGGTAGCAAGCAGGGGTAGGAATGCCTACCGTAGGTGAGTTTATTGGGACGGTAAAACAAGAGATCGATACACTTTTCTTACCATAGTAAGGCAAAACCAGAGATAGATCGAATATTGGGAACGGCCGTTAGAGGACTTATTGTTCAGTAACATTTAAGTTACCATCTATTTTTGGGGAATCTAGCCAAAATGAGTTCCTAGATTTATTAATAAGTAGTTTTAGCATAGAATGTATAGTATTGATGTATGATTGAATTGATTGATACAGTTAAATGCATTGGAGAAATCAGAGAAGACTTAATTATGATTTCTATTATAGTTTGGGCTGTAAATCTATGGTTTCACCTTTTTTAATGTTGGGGTCTAACAATCGTACTATATGGTGGTATCTCTCTGCACCTTGAAATTTCATGTTTCTTCTTTCAGCTTTAATGCTATCGGGTGCCGTTAGAATAAATTAATCTCTATTTCGTTGGACTTACGTGTGAATTTTTCATCCGTACATGTCGCCATAGGGCGGGCGTGGCTGCCATTTCCTGCCACATTTTGCAGACTCGCGCGCAATGCGCAAGATCTCGCATGCCTAGGTATTGGAATATCTGGAATTTCACGAACAAATAATCCTATATACTGTAGTCTTATTCGATTGTTGCCAAGTCTAAATATACAAATGAACGCAAAACCTAAAACGAGATCCGGAGAAGCCATTTACATTATGTCTACTTAAATGAATCGAAAAATCTTTATTGTCTCAGTTTACATCTTTTTTTAATCTCGGACAGGACTTGAACCCGCAACCTTTTAGGCCTACTGGCGTATGGCTCGTTAGTTTCATTCGACGAAAGAACTTCCCCGGTTTAGGCAGGTTAAAGTAGCACAAAATGGCTGTAACATACTAAAATATAATGTTTGAAATTGTTTCAGTTTACTATTGAAAAGAAATAAAAAACGTATGCTCAAATGAGTCCAAGGTCGAACTCAGTATACTATACTGACTGACTTGGCACTGTTTATCTATTACTAAACCAATGCGTTTTACTAACTTCCCATAAGCATCTTCAGCGAATGCAGGTATACTCATGAAGTTTTCCTTCACCGTTTGTGGATGGATACAAACTGAAACTAACCTGTACAACAACATTGTAGTTCTTCTCCTGTGCCTTGGTGTAGAATGCGGTGAAGTAGTCGGTATCGTCGGCCTTGGCTCGCCCGCGGCGCCGCGGCGACCACGGTTCAGGCGACGCCGCCCCGTTCGTCACCCTACCTCGACGCTTCTCCTCGCTACGAGAGAAAACCATTTCATTCCGAGGCCTACGATGACCATTCACAAAACACCGCTGTAAC
Source organism: Agonopterix subpropinquella (assembly GCA_922987775.1). Taxonomy (NCBI): domain Eukaryota; kingdom Metazoa; phylum Arthropoda; class Insecta; order Lepidoptera; family Depressariidae; genus Agonopterix; species Agonopterix subpropinquella. The sequence goes on along the minus strand of OV277694.1, from coordinate 4,591,965 downwards.
TAAAATGGACGAGTTTTATATATTTTCAACAGCTGATTTTTTTCTTGTCATGCGGTAGGGAATTTGTCGTCTCACTTTGCATGCTTAGTGTAAGTTACCTTTATACCTGTTCGCAAAATACGTGCCGCACGCCCGCGTGACAACAAAAGGAAAAAGGACCGTCGTTTAGACAAGTTGAGTTTATGAGTTTGAGCTAGTGCTTCGATCAGTCAAAATAAATTACTAATTTGAAGTTTTTGAGCAGAAATTCAAACTCAAATTAGTTTTTGAATCTCAGCTTTACTGTAATAAAACTTTTCTATTTTAGTTACAGTGTTAAGATGTGAAAATCCTTCATTTTTACAGCAGGCTATTTTGTAGTGAGAATTACATACATAAATAAACTCTTTAAAATCCGACCAAAAAGATATCCCGTGCTCTCGACATTATTTAAAAGTACAAAAAAAACTTACCTTTTTCGCCTCAAATCCTTACCTAAAAAAAATTGTACGACAATAAATTAAAAATAAACTAAGAACATTTTATTTGCACATTTTTTTGGTTTGATACATTTTCTTTATACAAAAGTTAATTGAAAATAACTGAAGTAAATAATGTAAACTCAAATTCATAATTTGACGACAAATTTTTGACGTAACATAAGATTAGATCCATGCATAATTCGATCGAAATCATTCATATAATAAGTTACATCAAAATAGTTCGCCGAATTATGAATCCGAGTTTTACTATAAAATATACGGACAAACAATTTTATTAAAATAATAACTTAAGGATTTGTTTACTTGGTTTGTTAGTTTCAATGCGCTTACAAACCTAAAAATATCACACATTGGCCCCGATTCGGACTGTGCCACGACTTAACTAAATTTATTCCAATCACTTTCTAAAATAAGATTAAGAAAAGAGAAAGAAAACCAACAAGTGACTTTAGTGCTGTCAAAGTGACGTTACACGTCCAAAATAAGATGCCATCATAATGTAAGCCATAACGTGTAACGTCACTTTGACAGCACTAAAGTCAGCTGTTGGTTTTCTGTCTCTTTTCTTAATCTTATTTTAGAAAGTGACAGGAATAAATTTAGTTAAGTTAAGTCGTGGCACAGTCCGAATCGGTACCATTATTGAACCAATGAAGTAAACAACAACTAATTTCCGTCGAATTGATTTTAAACTGTTTGGAAAAAATATATGCCGTTTTATAATTATGTAAGCGAACGCATAAAATCTGATGTACATTACTGCGTGAGCCTGTTGTGTTTGAAATTAAATATCCGTACAGAAGAAGAAACTGTCGTGTACCTCAAATTGCATACGACCGGTTGCATAATAGTATAAGAGATAAGTGTACTATTTGCAACCATCAGCAGCAAGGCTGATTCAGTGTTTATGGAGTGTAGAGCATGTGATGGGCATGGACCAGGTCTGCCTGCATAACTCCAGTCGGTTTAGGACTTACTGATGATTAAAGGTCTGTAAAAAATTTACGATCAGCTGCACGGCTGATCGTATAATATTGTTGTAGTATGCACTGTAGCTATGTGAACAGTATAAAAACTGTCAAGTTCTATCAGTCGGTTTAGGAGATACAGCCAGTCAAAGTTCCGACCTTTGAACGGCTGTATTTCCTAAACCGACTGATGAACCATGTCAGTTTTTATACTGTTCACATAGCTACAGTGCATACTACAACAATAACACACGATCAGCCTTGCAGCTGATCGTGAATTTTTTACAGACCTTTAATCATCAGTAACTCCTAAACCGAATGGAGTTATACAGGCAGTCCTGGTCCATCCCCATCACAGAGAAGCTCTACACCCCATAAACACTGAATCAGCCTTGCTGCTGGTGGTTGCAAAAAGTACACTTATCTCTCGGAATATAATGTAAAGATGTCTAAATACCATACCCAGCCTTATTGCCACAATTTGTATTATCGGGTTTTGTCGGCGGATTCGGTGTGTAGACACCGTTACGCAGCTTTTACAATCAAACCAACAAACCAAATTGTATATTATTTAAAACAGTAGTCTAAATAATATGTAATATACAATAGTTCAAAAAACTCAAAACCTATGCTACTTTCATATTATAATAACACACTTTAAAAACGGAAATTTTAGAATCTATTATACAAATGGAATTTTTAAACATAGCTAGACTAAGATTTGGATCCGAGACTGCATTTCATATTGTAAAGGACATCTGGTACATAATACCCAAAAATGTATAACCGTCCTTCTATTTTTATTATGGACTATGGAACACTAGAAACTAACTGCAGGCATTAGTTTATTTTATAATGATTTATTAGTTTTTATCATTTTTATATAAAAAAAAACATTGTGCTTGCAACACCTCCTACCTCCTCCTACTAAACAACATTGACAGCCATGTTGGGGTTGCTGCTTTTTTATAATTTATTAATAATAAATGATTAAATAACTCGTTAAATAAAAATAAATGATACTGTCTGAGTCGTTTTTATAAAACCTCATAATTTATTACACATTTCACTTCAGTCAAAACTTCTATACATTTTAAGGTATTTTTTCAAGGGAGAGCGGCGGTTGTCCTTTCAGTAAGTAGTGCCTAGCTAGCATGTCACTACCGACAAAACGAGAAAAATCGAGATATATCTTTCTTTGTTACTTACGCATGCAAAATGAGAGCGCATGATAATATTGATAATAATGAATAAATAAAATAGTTTGTCTTTTACATTTGTACACAAACAGAAACAGAAACAAGACAAAAAGGACATTAAAAATAAAAGTGTCGTTTTCTGTTGTTAGTATAATAGTGATATTCCCCTTTCCGCATTACAGTTTTCTTGTTCTGTCGCATTGTCGTGCGTGGCATGCTAAAGCCTAGCAAACTGGTAGACACGGATAGACATTGCCCCATCCATCTACGAGTATATCACATTCCAACAGGAGTCCCTTAAACATAACCCCAAAATTAAAGTCCTGTGGATAATCTCCGAATTATTATTATTATGTTATTTTGTCAATTATCGTATGCTGTAAGTATAACTGATTCTGCTTAGCAAAATTATAATATTTCTGAAACTAGTCCGCAATATTGTAAGAACTGCCGCCGTATGATGCGCAAGATAAGTTTTTCTCGTTCGTTTGAGCACAAATAGAAAGAGAGCTAAGGCACTATATCACGCTGCCTTGCTAATATTCCGAGAGATAAGTGTACTTTTTGCAACCATCAGCAGCAAGGCTGATTCAGTGTTTATGAGGTGTAGAGCATCTCTGTGATGGCGATGGACCAGGTCTGCCTGCATACCTCCAGTCGGTTTAGGAGTTACTGATGATTAAAGGTCTGTAAAAAATTAACGATCAGCTGTACGGCTGATCGTATGTTATTGTTATAGTATGCACTGTAGCTATGTGAACAGTACAAAAACTGGCATGGTTTATCAGTCGGTTTAGGAGATACAGCCGTTCAAAGGTCGGAATTTTGACTGGCTGTATCTCCTAAACCGACTGACAGAACTTGACAGTTTTTGTACTGTTCACATAGCTACAGTTCATACTACAACAATATCATACGATCAGCCTTGCAGCTGATCGTAAATTTTTTACAGACCTTTAATCATCATCCTAAATTGACTGGAGGTATGCAGGCAGACCTGGTCCATCGCCATCACAGAGATGCTCTACACCTCATAAACACTGAATCAGCCTTGCTGCTGATTGTTGCAAAAAGTACACTTATCTCTTATACTACTTATAAGGCCGCTGGGAACCGAACGCGCTAAAGAAATCTCCACTGAATCTTCACCGAAGGTGCTGTTTATACAGAAGAGACGTGTAGCGGTGGCGGAGCCAAAGTAACACCAATGTAAACCTTATAGTAAGTAGCACAGTGTCGTTTCTGTCGTAAAGGAAAATCGCGCGACCAGGTGGCGCGGGCGTAATTCTCCAAACTATGCTATGCTACGTACTATAAGGTTTATATTGCCGCACCCCGCCCGCGCCACGTCTCTTCTATATAAACCGCGCCTAACAACTAGCAAATGATAACTCTTTTTACATTCGGTCTCGCGCTAATCATTTGATAGCAATTGGAGTCATAGCTTCTCACTGAATCGTTACCGCAGTCAATATAGTAAATAAGTCATGTTTAGTGCGATACAAAATTCAGCACAGCTGAATCGACCTGGACAACGATCAAAACGATATATTAACTGAATCTGCACCAAACGTCAATGTTTTAAATGACTGAGATCGGCCCCCTGGAGTCTATAGACAATATTACGGATGATTATCAGATTAACGACGCACTGACCGACAGCGTTTGACTGCTTGTTCATACAAAAAAGCACGATTAGTATGGAAGCGAGTTCGCCGCGTCAATGGCTAAAGGATGCGGACGGCATCCCATACTAAATGTGCTTTTTTGTATGAACAAGCCGGCGATCGCCATCGGTCAACCCCTAATCTTACTAGGAAGATTATAATTTTACAGCTCTGAAAATATTCCGACGTATCTAAAATTTACTTACACTACTCCGATATTCTAAAAGGGTTAAATAATATAGTTTTTAAATTAATAGCTCTTATTTTCCTAATAAATCTATGGAGTTGACACGTAGTAACATACTGGAAACTTGAAAAAACATGAAATTTATATTAAAAAGTGTTTTATCGCGCCTGTTAATAGTATTTTCCGCGATACCGCCAAGGCTGGTGTCTATGGAAAGTAAGATAGAATGCGGCCATAGCATAATGCTTGCGATGAGGCTATATCACGCCTTTTATCTCGTTCATTCCCGAGCAAATAGAAAAAGAGCTACCGCGCTACGGCCGGCCGCTTGATGTTATGTATATTTGAAATTTTTTAATTCCATTTCTACTTTCATTTACTCATACTCGTATGTTCTTATGTAAAAGATGATTTTACTTTTTTATTTCAGTACAGCAATAATATTATAATAGGAATTAAATTCGAGAAAAAAGTCTGGTCGCAGTGCTTTCTTGAAAAATAGAGACCAAATAATTAATTTGTATGATGTCCCAATATGAATATTCATGTTTATGTAAAGTTGGGGTAGTCAGACACAATTTAAGGACACCTGCTACGATCCTGTCAGAAAACTCATGCCTCTTTTTGCGTATTTTTAAGTCACCTCAATTGGCCTCTGATATAGACATTGCGATCTCATGGCATTATCCGGGACCTTAACGAGCTTAATATGCCTTACGAAGCATGGAGGCTCTCGAGACGTATTATGTGATCGAAACATATCGAAATAGCTTCATATATTACCCTGAAGCAACAAAGACTGAATAAGTTTTGAGAATGTGAAGGCATCATGCAAATCGGTTTAGTAGATCTTGAATATACTTTGGGTGAACAAATTCTTAACCCTTTGACCGCCACAGTCGGCCAACTGTTGACAACACGACACATTATAGTATAACTTTCAGTTATATGACGCCATTGATCAGAGAAAAGATAATTTATTCCATACAGAATAGCCACTTCCCCGTGGGTGCGAAAGATCCCGCTCTACTCTTTTCATTTCGCTGACGACACCCAATTTTTATTTATCACCGCGAACTGGTAGCGCGGTTGTGTGCGTGACCTCTCACCGACGACTTCACCTACATACCGCCCGTGGTCAAACCGGCTCGGCCAGTGGACAATCTGTGCGTCACGGGATCGTGCATTGCAGGGAATTTACTCATATCTATGGGAGTGCGTCAGGCCTAGTATAACTAGGCGGTCAAAAGGTAAATATACAAAAGTATAGGTAGGTCGACTATACGCCGGTTTATAGATAGTTGTGATATCATAGAGTGTTGAACACATTGTTGCTCCTCGCAACTATTTGATGCCGTTATCTGAAACAAAATGTCATGTTAAGGGTGCCTGTCCATTGACGAGGAGATAGGCGGCGGAGCGGAGAAACGAGGAAATATTAACAAATCAGGATTGCATAAAATCTCGGCTGGGATTTTGATTGGTTAACATTTCCTCGTTTCTCCGCTCCGCCGCCTATCTCCGCGTCAATGGACAGGCAACCTTATGTTCACTATTTTATTATAATTCCGTTCGAAAAATGAATCTACTTATTGCACAGATGCATAATAAATAGATTGTATTATTGTGTTATTTTACAAACCTTAAAAGGTTTACTTGCAGTAATAACTGTAAGTAAACCTTTTAAATAAATAAATAAAAAACAAAAGAAGGTATTTTCAAATGTGCTTGGCACTTAGAAATTCGGCTTGGGTGACAACTCGCCCCTTATTTCAGGTCTGGAGGAGAATTTCCCATTTTGTGATATCTTAGGGTACAATTGGCCTGAACACGAGTTTTATTTGAACAAGCCAGTGTCAGTTCATAAGATTCCTGTCTATATCTCTATACAGGGTGTACAATAAAATGGGACAGCTACTTAAAGGGGTGCTTCAGACCATCAAACTGAACAACTTTCTTTATGGGACCAATATCGAAATCGCGAAAAAAAAATCTGCTGTCCCATACATTTCAGTCGAGTTATGTTTGCAGTTTTGTATGGGAGAGCGGATTTTTTTTTCGCGATTTCGATATTGGTCCCATAGAGAAAGTTGTTCAGTTTGATGGTCTGAAGCACCCCTTTGAGTAGCTGTTCCATTTTATTGTACACCCTGTATATTATGTACTGGTTAACAAACATCTAACCAAAAAATTTCCAAAAAATCAAATGTATCACTCACTGTTGAGGCTGTACCATGTTCCTCGGCACGACGATGAACCTTCTGCCATTAAGCACGGCCAGCGACTGCGGCAGGGAGGGGCGCAGCGCGAGGGCGCGGGGGGAGGCGACGCGGGGCGCGGGCGCGGGGGTGGGGGCGGCGGGGGAGGGCGCGGGGGCCGGGGGGCGCACGACAAGCTTGCCGCCCGAGGTCGAGCCCGCGCCGGGCTGAGGCTTCGCCACGGCCCATACGCGCTCACCGTCCGGCCCTCCGCCTGCCACCTGCGTTAACGAGTATTCATTGGTTAAGGGTTGAACCACATCAGTTTTCCGTTTCGTTCACTCAGGAACGGCATTTGCTAGAGCAAATAAGACAGCGGGAACGCGACCGCACACGGCAGCACCGCGACCTTTCTCGCTCTAGTAAATGACGTTCCTGAGCGACAGAAAAGGATAGAGCGTGAAAAAATTTGACGCGGTGCTGTCAGATGACACTTAACCCTATGAAGCTATTATTAGGGTTCCGTAGTTAAACTGGGAATCATTTCAACACGAAAGCTCAAAAACTACAAAGACTACTAAATTAATGGCATGGATGTTTCTATTACTTAATTAATAAATAATAATAAAATATTAATTTATTCAAGTAACAAGGACTCATAGGTTATTAGTAGGTATTGGCATGTTTACTAACGTAACAGAATACATCGATAAATTCAAACGCTGCCACTATCACCTACTTAATTTAGAAGAAATTCAACACAAAATCATGTTAACTTTTCCTCATCTTCATAAAGATCCCCCTTTTATTCTAGCCTATTTCATCCCACTGCCGGGCAAAGGCCTCCCCTTTAATCTACCAACCATCTCTTTCTTGGGCTAGCTCTGGCCGCTTGTCGTCAAAAGCATCCAGATCATCCCGCCACCTCTTCTTAGGACGACCCTGGCTCCGACGACCATTTTCTGGGACCCAGGGCGTAACAATTTTTGCCCACCTCTCTGGGTGCATTCGACAGATATGGCCGGCCCAACCCACTTTAGTTTAGCTGTTTTCTCCCCGACGTCGGTGATTTGTGTTTTGGAGCGCAGTGTAGTGTTCCTGACACGACCTGACACTCCTTTTTATACACAGGACAAAAGCCTCGTCTGTATCGATTGATTTGATTTTTATTCTATTCCTTATCCACTGTAGAAAACCCTCGTCTTTATACACAGGACTAAATCCTCATCTTTTTACACATGACAAAGACCTAATACACAGAACAAATGCCTCTTCTCGTGTTAAAATAAGACACAAAGTCTCATATCAGATAATCAAAAAGTATAAAGTCTCACCTTCATCCTCAACAGCACCCGTTTGTCAGGGCGCACTTTGTTCGGCACGGGCACGGGTACGGGTACTGGCACGGGTACAGGACCGGGTACACGCCTGGGTACGGGCGCGGGCAGGCTCGGCGCGACGCTGGTGGCCGGTACGCCTGACTTGTGGATTAGTGGTGGTGGTTCTAGTGGCGGCGAGGTTGACTTTCTGCAGTTCTGTTGAGATATATTATACATTATCAAGATACTATCATGATAATTATCCTTTTCAACACTGATTAGAGATGTCAGTATGGTTCTTTTAAGAACGTATTTCAAATTTTACGCATACTAAAATGAGCGCGCTATAATATAGGGTCCTTCTTAATATGCTGACACTTTTTTAAGGGGATGATCAGACCGTGAAATTGAACAACTTTCTCTATGGCACCAACATCGAAATCGCGAAAAAAAAAATCGGCTCTTCCATACTAAACTGCAAACTTACTCGCGCTAAATGTATGGGACAGCTGATTCTTTTTTTCGCGATTTCGATGTTGGTCCCATAGAGAAAGTTGTTCAGTTTGATGGTCTGATCATCCCCTTAAAAAAGTGTCAGCATATTAAGAAGGACCCTGTATGTATTTTATCGTTTTATCGCTGTGTTTAGTATGCTAGCCCTACTGTTGCCAACGGGTTGCAACAGAGTTAAGCATGATCGCTTTTTTTTAAAGTTTCACTATGACATTTCCACTGGCATTTATTTACAATTCCATAAACATAAAATAAGTGTAGAAAACTTGTAATGGGATATTTAAGTATCAAACCTTGCAGTAGAAGGTAGCGGAGGGCTGCAGCATCAGCAGGCCGGCGCAGGCGGGGTGGTACAGGCAGAGGCACGCACGTCATCGAGCACGGCTGTGCACTACACTACTGTACACACTACACACCTTGCAGTAGAAGGTGGCGGAGGGCTGCAGCATCAGCAGGCCGGCGCAGGCGGGGTGGTACAGGCAGAGGCACGCACGTCATCGAGCACGGCTGTGCACTACACTACTGTACACACTACACACCTTGCAGTAGAAGGTGGCGGAGGGCTGCAGCATCAGCAGGCCGGCGCAGGCGGGGTGGTACAGGCAGAGGCACGCACGTCATCGAGCACGGCTGTGCACTACACTACTGTACACACTACACACCTTGCAGTAGAAGGTAGCGGAGGGCTGCAGCATCAGCAGGCCGGCGCAGGCGGGGTGGTACAGGCAGAGGCACGCACGTCATCGAGCACGGCTGTGCACTACACTACTGTACACACTACACACCTTGCAGTAGAAGGTAGCGGAGGGCTGCAGCATCAGCAGGCCGGCGCAGGCGGGGTGGTACAGGCAGAGGCACGCACGTCATCGAGCACGGCTGTGCACTACACTACTGTACACACTACACACCTTGCAGTAGAAGGTAGCGGAGGGCTGCAGCATCAGCAGGCCGGCGCAGGCGGGGTGGTACAGGCAGAGGCACGCACGTCATCGAGCACGGCTGTGCACTACACTACTGTACACACTACACACCTTGCAGTAGAAGGTAGCGGAGGGCTGCAGCATCAGCAGGCCGGCGCAGGCGGGGTGGTACAGGCAGAGGCACGCACGTCATCGAGCACGGCTGTGCACTACACTACTGTACACACTACACACCTTGCAGTAGAAGGTAGCGGAGGGCTGCAGCATCAGCAGGCCGGCGCAGGCGGGGTGGTACAGGCAGAGGCACGCACGTCATCGAGCACGGCTGTGCACTACACTACTGTACACACTACACACCTTGCAGTAGAAGGTAGCGGAGGGCTGCAGCATCAGCAGGCCGGCGCAGGCGGGGTGGTACAGGCAGAGGCACGCACGTCATCGAGCACGGCTGTGCACTACACTACTGTACACACTACACACCTTGCAGTAGAAGGTAGCGGAGGGCTGCAGCATCAGCAGGCCGGCGCAGGCGGGGTGGTACAGGCAGAGGCACGCACGTCATCGAGCACGGCTGTGCACTACACTACTGTACACACTACACACCTTGCAGTAGAAGGTAGCGGAGGGCTGCAGCATCAGCAGGCCGGCGCAGGCGGGGTGGTACAGGCAGAGGCACGCACGTCATCGAGCACGGCTGTGCACTACACTACTGTACACACTACACACCTTGCAGTAGAAGGTAGCGGAGGGCTGCAGCATCAGCAGGCCGGCGCAGGCGGGGTGGTACAGGCAGAGGCACGCACGTCATCGAGCACGGCTGTGCACTACACTACTCTACACACTACACACCTTGCAGTAGAAGGTAGCGGAGGGCTGCAGCATCAGCAGGCCGGCGCAGGCGGGGTGGTACAGGCAGAGGCACGCACGTCATCGAGCACGGCTGTGCACTACACTACTGTACACACTACACACCTTGCAGTAGAAGGTAGCGGAGGGCTGCAGCATCAGCAGGCCGGCGCAGGCGGGGTGGTACAGGCAGAGGCACGCCGAGCACGCGAGCGTGGGCACGCCGCGCCCGCACGTCATCGAGCACGGCTGCACCACTTGCCGCGGCGACTGCGCACAACACTACTACATCATTATAGCTCGGAACTTCGTATGAGTTGACTTTATTAAAGAGCTTTTACCCGCGACTTTGTCTGCACAAATAATACATGGTCCTTCCTTAATATGCTGACACTTTTTTAAGGGGATGATTAGTCCATGAAACTGAACAACTTTCTCTATGGGACCAATATCGAAATCGCGAAAAAAAAATCTGCTGTCCCATACATTTGGCTCGGGTAGGTTTGCAGTTTTGTATGGACGAGTTGATTTTTTATTCGCGATTTCTATGTTGGTGCCATAGAGAAAGTTTTTCAGTTTCATGGTCTGATCGTTCCCTTAAAAAAGTGTCAGCATATTAAGAAGGACCCTATATACCAGATTTTAAGTCAAATCATAAGCTTTCAAACAAAAAACGATTCATCAAAATCGGTTCAGTCAGGAGAGCGTCACAGCGCTGTCAAAAGCATCGACGAGCTCGCATCCTTCAGATCGTCGGAGGTTTTATACGAGTTTGACACATGAAATTGTAAGCCGTTGTTTCAACGACGAATTTAAGGTTGTGAAGATGTGTGCGCATAGTAAATTGCATTGCTGTAGTTTTTGCGTGATGCTCGAACAAACAAACAGACAGACAAAAATTCAAAAAATTTGTGATTTGGAATCAGAGACACCTAAACACAATTTCGTAATCTTTTTCTTGTAAATATCTTCAATGTACAGACACACTTATTTTACATTTTTGTAATAGTTTAGATCATTATCTTCATCTCAGCCGATAGACGCTCACTGCTGGACATAGGACTCTACAAGAATCGCCACAACGACCGATCCTGCGCTATCCTCATCCAACGGGTTCCCGTCGCCTTCACCAGGACGTCGGTCCACCTTGTGAGGGGCCTTCCTACGCTGCGCTTTCCGTGAGTCACTGTCGACGCACGCTACGCTTTCCGGTACACGGTCGCCACTCTTCGGCCTCATCAGTCATCGGTTCTGCGAGCAATGTGCTCCGCAGATTACCACTTTAGTTTAGCAATTCTTTGGGCTATGTCAGCTACTCTGGTTCTCCTGCGAATCTATTCATTTCTGATAGGATCTCGCAGGGAAACAAAACCCTCTCCAGTGGTGTGTACAGTGTGTGGTACTCACTTTGATGTCCGGCTGCTGCTGGGGGCGGCTCTGTAGCGGCGGCGGCTGGGCCGGCAGCGCCGCGGGGCCCGGCTGCCTGGCCCCACACGACACTACACTAGCTACAGCTCAGCTCAGTACCCGCCGCGGAGAGTTAATTGATAGCACACGCTGTTGCTGGCTGTACTCAATTAACCCTCCTTATGCTTTCTTTTATTTGGGAGACGGATGAGTGATGCGGACGTTTTAAACTATTGCTTATTTTCATAACCGTATAATTCTGATTACTATGTACTTTTGATACACACACGTGAAACTATCTAGTCTTTCAAAGTGATAACTGACCAGCGACAGATAATTTCATAGTGCGAACCGCGCGCTTACCGCCCGCGCTGACCGTCAGCGTGACTCTGAAACCTTCCTTAGGTGAGCTTACAACTAACAGTATTCAGGCTTAAATGGTATTTAGTGCTAGCTGTCTATGAGAGACTAAATACTGTTATAATTGATGACGTCAGTCAGCATCATGTTTAAACATTTTTAATCCTAAATACTTTTCAGTGCAAGCCAGCCTTAGGGAAAGTAGCAAACAATAAATATTGTTTCAAGATTATTTACTCAGCAGAATCGCACTGACCAGTAACGTTCCATATATTTTCAAAAGAATGAATTTCAGATACCAACACAAAAGACATAAGATATACAGAGAACATGCCTTATTTATTAAATAACCATTTTAATATTTGAATTACGCAAAAGGCGTTTTATTTAAAGATTTATTTCAAATAAAAGGTATGTTGTTTATTATTTTTGTCAAGAAATACAAAATTGCATTATTGGATAAAATATACTAAATAATAGCCAGATAAAAAATCCGCATCACTCTATTTAGGGCCAAAAATAGTTCGGTATTTTCAAATCTTACATCACAAACTATTGCGATTTGCAACATAAAGAATTACACACTGATGAAACTGAAAATACCGACACTATTTTATTTTTTCAGTAGAAAATTATTTCAGAAATAGGACAATAAATAAAAGCCTTGAAAGTTAATTAGGCAATTAACGGACAAGGCTTTCTTACACACTAATTTAAATCTATTTTTTTAATAATTTAATCCTATCATAAAGAAAATGTATCAAATTCCTATCATGTCGTTAGCACAGGACAATCGTTTTGGACGGTTTTATACAGGACAAGCAGATATATATTTCGTAGCTATTGATATTTGTTTTACTAATTATGAAAATAATGTAGACGTAATGTTTGATGGACTATAACATTTTAATAAATCTATTTTTTAAATATTGTCAAAACTCGTATAACAAATAATCATCGCAGATAATATTAAAAATTGTAACAAAATACCAATTGTATCAAATTATTTAGGTTTTACATAAGTATCATAATAATATAATTCTTTTTTTATAATTTATATAAATGTTATTATTTACCCGTTAAAACATACACTGTAAGAACAAGCCTACATTTTTTTTCGTAATACAACGCTACTCAGGGAGCACTGCTTATTACTGCGGGCTGGCTGGATGGCTAAGATGTGACCAAAACAGTGAATGAACTTAAACCACCGGTCCAAAGGAACCCAGAATGGGTACAAACCTCGGCATAGGACTGTTTAGGATTGGTACGTGTGTGAAAGAAGCAGAGATCGGGGATAAAGAAAAAGAAATATTAATCGATCTATTATATGCATAATGTCAGGAAGTTATTCACAAAATATTATAATAGTTCCATATACTCTGCCTTTAATCGGCGTATAATAAAATTCATAATCAAATGTCAAACAAATAATAAAAAAACATTAACGCGGAAGGAAATACGTGAGAAAAACGCGGGGATGCGTCAGAAAGATGCGGGGATAAGTGAGAAAGACGCGGGTATTTGTGAGAAAGACTCAGGGGATATCTGAGGAAGACGTGGGGACATGTGAGAAAGATGCGGAGATATGAGAGAAAAACGCGAATATTTTATTCTCGCGATGCGCGCTCAATTAAATTTGGCTTGCATTATACCAATAGTAAAAGTTGATAAGTTTATACCCGTATATTTATGTAGTTACCAAATATTTGATACAAGTAGGTAGGTATATAAAGTGATAGTGTAGATGTAGTAAATACCTGGGTTTCTTCCAGGCGGCGGAGTTGTTATTGTCGGTAGCGGGGACGGGTTTCTTCTGCTTGGTGCTCGCCGCTGCGGCAGACGTCGGAGTTGTGTTCGACAGGCGAGACCCCACCGACTTCACCTGGGTCAATTGAAAGACATAATTACTTTTGCGTCCATATACAGTTGTATCAAAGCACCCATGTAATCTTTAAAAGGGTTTAGACCATCAAACTGAACAACTTTCACTATGGAGCCAACATAGAGAAAAATAAAAAATCTGTAGTGTAATACAAAACAGCAGAACCTCAAATATATGGGACAACATTTTTTTTTACATTACTAGTAGGTTAGGTACTGCAGTTTTGTATGAAACAGCGGACTGATGCCCATACACCCTCAGTGAGGGTAGGCCTGTGCCTTGTAGTAAGACGTATACAGGGTGGAAAGTTAAGATGGGACAGCTACCAGAAGCATTATAGCTACAAGGAAACGTTCTTAGGACCCTAACCCTAACTTTTGGAGTGCTTTACTTCTGCATTCATCGATTTAAAAAAAAAATTACAGTCATCGAGAAAAACTGAAATTTTCACAATACTTTTTTTTCATCCCTTTCGATTCTCTTAATGATAAGGAACATAAGTCTCTATGGGGTCAACCGAGGTCGAGGTATTAGAACTTTCAGAAAACACAAAATTAAGTTCCCATACATTTTAGTGGGGATTTTTAGAGGTGATTCAGACTATCAGACTGAACAAATTTTACTATGGGAGCGAACCTGAAATCGCAAAAATATCTCATCTTAACTTTTCACCCTGTATAGTCTGATGATGTTGGCAGCTAACTTGTCTATACTGGCACAGTATAAGAAAGAGTATCTATTACTAGATACAGTATGGACACTCCCTTCCTCCCACCAACTTTTTACCTCACCCCAGCCTCACCCCCTCTATCGCCCTCGGCAGTTACCTGTAGCCTAGATTGTCACCATCTAGAATTTATGTTTTCGAAACAAAGAGCATTGGTATAGGTGAAGGATAAAAACTCTTTTTTGAATAGACGGGTGTCAATGCGTTTTATTTACGAAAAAAGAAATAAATGAACAAAAAAATTACTGTCTGGGCTCTAGGCAAACAAACGGCAGAGATTTTAAAATGCTAAAGCTTATTGTCTTAGTTTTGCTCCCCGGTCTATTTTCATTTTGCAAGACAATAATAATTCAGAAGTGCGATTTTTGAATCTCATTCGCTGAGTTCAGCAGTTGAAAATGTCAAAATTACTACGGAGATATGCATCTTTCTACTGCTGATTTGACTTTCAAAAATCATACTTGAGGAGTGCGATTTTTGAAAGTCAAATCAGCTGCAGGAAGATGCGTATCTCCATAGTAATTTTGACATTTACAACTGCTGAACTCAGCCATACTCAGCGAATGAGATTCAAAAATAGCACTCCAGGTGCAAGATGGGCATACATTGTGCGATATAAGGCTGTCCAAGCCATTATAAAGATAATTATAGAAGATTCTTCAGATTTCCAAAGGAAGAATCAAGGTTAGTGGTTTTTTTACTTTATGTTTATGTTTATGGTCTTTATTTTACGGTACCAATCTCTTTGATTTTTCCCACTCGTTCATCGACTATGTCACGCGCGCCATCTGCCCGTCACAAGTTGTACCGCACGCAACTTAAGTTTTGGCAGCCCTAAACCCGTTTCGCATGTGCTGACGTCATCTTGTCAATTTCATTTTTTTGTATACAGTGTCCGGGCTGTGATACTGGGCAGCATGGTAAATCGCTAACCTTTATTTTAAGCGGGGGTGACTTGGGCGTGTTGGGCTCGGGGCTGGCGCCCTTCGGAGGCTTGGGCTTGGGCACGCGCTTGCCCTCCGCGGTCACCGGCGCCGGCGACGACACGGGCGAATCCAGTTTACGTAACATCTTCGCGTCTCTGCGGACAACAATATTCTATTAGGAATCCGAGGCAATACCACACACTGGACACTTCACTGTCACAACATACAAGTGGGAAAAACTGAAACGAAGAAGTAAGCATGTGCGATACTGTATATTATGTTGTATATACAGGGTTTAAGTGACAGCCTAGCTAATACTGAAACGGTGAACTCAGACCATCAAACTAAACAACTTGTACTATGGAGCCTACCTCAGGAACCGCGAAAAATAGGTAGGTACGTAGGTACAGCAGTTTTGTATGGGACAGCTGATTTTTTTTCGCTTTTCCTGAGGTTGGCTCCATAGCGAAAGTTGTTCAGTTTGATGGTCTGAGTTCACCGTTTCAGTATTTGCTAGGCTGTCACAAACACCCTGTATAATTAATTAATTATTCAATGTTTTAATCTTACCGGATGATCTCTTTCTCGGGGTCGTCGACCCCTAGAGGCTCCTTAAAGAAGGAGAAGTTTTCTAATGTAAGTCCAGTGCCTGAGAGATGCTCCGCTACCTGCGAAAATGTTACTTTTTTATTACAAACTGAACTATACTATACTCCCGTTTTTAAGCCTAATCATAAGCTTTCAAAACTCAAAAAGTATCATCAAAATAGGACCAGTAGTTTTCGCGTGATCCTCGAACAAACAAACATAGCGACAAAAATGAGATTTTAAACCAAAAAACCACAATCTTATTTTTGAAAATTCTTGCTAGTTTCTTTTCTGCTAGTTTTATAATAGTGTAGATGATGGTTACCTATTTGGATATACAATACAGAGTGTAAACTTAAATGCGGTACAAACTTTAGAGGTTCAGGCCAACAAACTGAATAACTCTGTCTATGGGAACAACCGTGTGGTGTCGGCTAAAAATAGCACCATCCCCTTTTCCTCTCGTGGGTGTCGTAAAAGGCAACCGGAGGATGGGCAGCAGCATCCTTTGAGTAGACACATTCAATCCAACTGCGATCGCCAGCCCGCCTGCCAAGCGTGGCGATTATGACAAATCTCCCCATTTTGGGGGAGGCCTATGTCCAGCAGTGGACATCTATAGGCTGATATGCTGATGATGGGAACGACAGCTTTATACAAGATATCTCAGTGGTGCTCTGCTCTAGTTTAACATACCTCCCTGGTGGACCGCAGCTTTTTTCCCAGTGGCGTATAGTAGTATATGTCGGCATTCCGTCGTGAGTGTGAGTCTAGCGCGGCTCGGTACACGAGCTCGCGCTTCCAGCCCAGCGAAAGCGGCACGCGGAGCTGGGCCGACGATATCTCGGTGGTGGGCCGCCGGCCGCGGTTGGCAGGCGACGATGCGGTCACACCCTGCATAAAATATTCATAAGCGTGCGCTCACAATTACAGGGTCCTTAATATGCTGAAGGCTTTTAAGGGGATGATCAGACCATCAAATTAAACAACTATCTCTATGGGAAAGTTTTTCCCAATCTGTCTTCAGTCGTTCGCTATAGAGAAAGTAGTTTAATTTGGTCTGATCAACCTTTTAAAAAACAGCATATTGAAAATGACCTTATACAGGATGAAATTGATATAATTGGCATCCTTTTAAACTAAAAAAAATCAGCTGTTGCATACATTTGAGTAGGTAGGCATTGCAATTTAGTATGGAACAGCTGATTTTTTATCTGCTCCGATTGGTTTGCTTCCATAGTAAAAGTTGTTCAGTTTGATGGGTAGACTCTTAGTTTAAAAGAATGCTAATGATATCAATTTCACCCTGTATATTCCTGAGGTATTCTAAATGTACCATATTCACAACATAACATAATAAATAAATTAAAAAAAAACATGTTAAACATACAAAATAAACAACAAACAACTACATTTCAAAATAACAGAATTCTCTAACAATTTATGATTCTTAAATTTTGAATAACCATGACTTTAGAAAAAAAAATGAGTATAATGAAATATAAATAACGAGCTTTTACCCGCGACTTCGTCCGCATAAATTATATACCAGATTTTAAGTCAGATGTTAAGCTACCAAACAAAATAAGTTTCATCAAAATCGGTTCAGTAGTTTTGGCGTGATACTCGAACAAACAAACACCCAAACAAACAAACATACAAACAAACAAACAGACAGACAAAAAATCAAAAAATTTGTGATTTGGAATCAGGGACAGGTAAAAACCATGTCGTAATCTTTTTTTTGAAAATATCTTCAATGTACAGACACACTTCTGTTACAGTTTTATAATAGTTTAGATATAGCCTACCTCGTTAGATAGCGCACCATCTCCATCAGACCTGGAAGATAATGCTGAAGACGGCCTCGATCCATCTGTTAGAAAAACATACCAATGTTTTACATTTGCAAGTTTACGTTTTTTTTTAAGTTTTAAGATTTACTTCAACGATCATCAATCAACATGGATAATTTTACCGCAAATTAATATTGTATGGTATATAATAGTTGCGTTGCTTGTATGATTATGCTTATGCTTGTATGAATTTAATGTAATGTAATTAATATTCATTAATTTTTTATTTTCTATTTTAAATTTATACCAAATTTTATAATTTCAATGTTTCTATGTAATTATTTGTTTTATGTTAATTGTTGATATTGTTGTATAACTTGCATGCCTACAATTTGCAATGCCCTATTCTACAGGGTTCATGTACTCATACCTAATCATATTATAAGACCTTTAATACTGTACATGAAAGCAATAAATGAATTGAATTGAATTGAATTGATGAACAAAACTGTCCGTCAGTAGAAAAGGCAGGCAAAGGAATCCATCTCAGTAATCTAATTTGTCAATACCAAAAGGAACATGACTCTGCTGCTACTGTAAGTTCAATATGGCGTTTTAGGAGGGAAAATTTAAACTTCTTGGGGATAATGTTTTGTTGGGGAATAGCCTGTTGTTAGTGGGTAAAGGGAGATGTTTGGCTCACCAGTGTCCTGTCGCGGCCTCTTGATGGCCCTCGGCGCGGGTGGAGTAGCCATCACGATCCGCAGCGGCGTGAAGCTCACGCGGGCTGCCGCCACCTCCGCCTCCAGCCGTTCTGCACAATATACACACTTTATTTTCATATGTTCACAACTATGTTCTCTGGGGAAGTCTGTGATATATTAAATACTTGTTGTTGCCGGCGAATTCGTACGCATCGACATGTTTTTAATAGTTATTCTGCTATCCGGGACGGAGACAAACACAACAAATCAAAAGCCATGAAAATCGGTCCAGCCGTTTGTGCCGGCCAGTGTTTGAACAAACCCGACTTTGTTTTATTATTAGAGATAATACCTTGCGAATGAAGGAATTATGAATATCAACATTTCAATATGATAATCAGCCTTAAATGTCCCATTGCAGGGCACAGGCCTATGGCATGTATGGGCGTTAGTCCACGTCTTTCATGGGTCACTGTATACATTGATATAATAAAATCCCCGAGACCATTATGAATCTTTCCAAAAACATGTTTAAAACTCAGATCAAAAAAGTCCTCTGTAAAAAAGCATATTATAAACTGGATGATTATTTAAATTATCAAAATGCTTAGGTCTGAGTGACACTAACTTATAGTACTGTATATTATCAATTATTTTATTAAATAGACTATGTATTATTGTATACATAGCCTAAGCATAAGAATTTATATTGTTTAGTTATTAAGTCGTGTTATGTTGTAGAGTTTCTGGCCGCATCTTCTATTCTATTCTATTTTTGTTTAATGGCGTTTCCTTAGTGGATTTTGCCAATATCTAGTTTAAAAAGAGCAATTAGTGCTTGACGTTGTACGGTAATGGATATGGCGATCTCAAAGCCCTGTTTTTATACAAAAACACACTCGAAACCGCCATAAAATGGCGAAGCCGCGTGGCTACCTAAATCGCGAGCCGAACGACAGACGTCCACTCGAGAGCCCTCTAGCCACGGGACTCCGGCCGCATCTTCTCTACAGCGACAACACGTACCGACGCGGTGGTAGCTTCAAAAAAGTTTTGACGTTTAATAAGTGTGCTTCGAGCTCCTATATTAAATAAATTATGTTGACTTTGACTTTGTGTACCCAATGCGGATTGGTATGCATACGCATCACATATGCATCACAATTTCTTTTTCAGCATATGCAGGGTTCCCCACAATGTTTTCTATCACCATTTGAGAGTAGTTGGCATTACGTACATAAGGTTAAAAATCTCATCGGTATCATTGGAGATATTCACGAATTTGCAAATGTGAATACTTTTCTAGTAGCATCAGAGCCTGGTGGTGCAAGGATCTCATGACATATGTCCATTGCCTTGCGTCAAACTACTTTCACTCATCCTTACCAAAGTAAAACAAAGTCGACTTACCCAAAACCTCGTTATACTGGGATAGATCCTTCTTCTCGGTGTCGCTGAATCCTTTGAACTCCTCCTCCATCTGGGCGTTGTCACCGAACCCTTTGAACTCTTCACCGTCATCACTGAACGCTGCTGAAGCTCTCCGCTTAAGCCCTCGCTTGTCATCCTCTTCAGATTTAACGGGGACAGGTTCAGCTGGTTCTTCTGTTGTTTCAGTTGGTTCTTCTTTAATAGCTGGTGTTTCCTCGGTTTCTGGTAGCGTTGTTGGTGGTATGACTGGGGAAGAAATATTAAGGTTAATATTTTTGTTTGAAAGCAGAGTTGGTGTAATTTCTATGATGGATCGAAGAGAGCCGACTTTGCCGATGCAAAAAAGTTATTTAAACAACAGATCTAGTAGACCTATTGTATATGTTTCAGATTATATCAATACAAGAACGATAACATATTTATGACTCTGAGTCAGTGCATATGACACAGCACTCAAATGGATTAATTTTCTTGTATTGTATAAGCCAGCAATAAGCCATTTCTTCATCTGATATACGATATGTCAATGGTATCTTCTATGGGAGTTTCTTTTAGGATATTCCGACAAACTCTCTTGTTGACTTAGGAGGATCAAATACTCAATCTCGGCATGTCATTTCGTTTCAATTTCATATGACGAAGGAAATGTCATACCTCACATGTATGAAAATTGTTTTGTAGTTACTTCATACGCTATGAGTATGACTTTAATTGGTGCTATGCCAATTAAAAACTGACAACTGAGATTTAGGTTAACTTTTTGAACTATCCAACCCAAAAACCTTCTAAACACAGATTCAGACCACCCCGATGGGATTTATGGTTGCGGATTTATGTATGTATGTATGTAGCAAACAGTATTTAGAACATAGTGAATTTGAATAAACTGAATACGATCAACATCGAATACTTTATCATAACAGAACAGTTTACTTTATGATAAGAAAATTGCATTTGCTATACTTGAAGTTACATAATACTATAAAATGAGATCAGTTTCCGTATTTAAGATAAGATAATGTTTATTTTTAACCGACTTCAAAAAAGGAGGAGGTTTCTCAGTTCGACCGTATATATATATATTTTTTTTTATGTGTGTTCGCGGATAACTTCGTCGTTTATGAACCGATTTTGATGATTCTTTTTTTGTTGGAAAGGAGATGTTTCGAGGGTGGTACCATGATAAGGAAACCAGGATCTGATGATGGCATCCCAGAGAAATCGAGGGGAACCTACGAAAATCGTACTGCCGACTAGTGCGTTTTTTATTTAAAGCACTCCTATTAAATCGAACTAATGAATTCACCACTGAAAATTGTGAAATAAACAAAATTTTAACAAAAAATTAAAACCGCCTTCAAAAAAACTAAAAAGTTAAAAAATAATATTGCAGCCTTTGACTTTTTCGTTCGCATCATAAGAACATTAATTTGTTTTATAGAAGTCGGTGTCAAGCCAAGCCAAAAAATGCAAGCTCTGTCGCGAATCGTACCGGCTTGACAGCGACTTCAATAAAACAAATTAATGTTCTTATGATGCGAACGAAAAAGTCAAAGGCTGCAATATTATTTTTTAACTTTTTAGTTTTTTTGAAGGCGGTTTTTTCTCCCATAAATACATCATCTTAGCTGATGGACGTTCACTGCTAGACATAGGCCTCCCCCAAGGATCACCTATCGCCACGCTCAATATCATATCCATACTAAATAGTAAACCTAGTAAGTATAGGTGTTTGACCATGATATTGTAAAAGACAAAGACTTGAAAAAAGTGTCCTATGTCCTATCTGTTAATCCAGAACCATTATAATATATCTATGTCCAGAACATATTCTATCTTGTGCCAATTTCCATATAAATCCATTCAGTTGTTTATGCATGATTCAGTCAAAAAAATCTTAAAATCAACATAAATCAGATTTTTAATATTACTAGGATTGCTTTTCATAAGGCACTAAAATTTTAGGAATTTTGCATACAGTGCGTGAATTGTTAATTAATTTTACCTTCGCCAAAGTCCAATTCACAAGACAATGTGATTACATTAACTTTGCATTCAAAAGTTAATGTTCAATGAAATAATCATTATCAGCCTATATACATCCCAATGCGGGGCACGAGCCTCAAGAAGGTGTGGGCGTTATTCTACCACGCATGCCCAATGCAGATTGGTGGGCATATGCATAAGAATTTCTTTTTCAGCATAATATGAAGTAAATATAGGTACTAAACATTTTTTATTTTGGGATAGGCCCACCACACATTCCCTCTGCTGTAATTCCTGTAAGCCAGGATCGACAACAGTGACGACTCACAATAGACAACAATAGACAATAAAGTTTAGCAAGCCCAGGGATGACTCTAATCTGTTTTAGAACTGACAATTAATTAAGTCAAAGATAGGAGGAGTAGGAAAAACTAATATCCAACTTCCTTCCATTGTCCAAGAAACTATAAGCAACCTGTATGTAAGAAATTATGAGCTAGCTTTCTGCGTGTACCTATTATTTTATTTTTTGAATTTTATAATTTTTTGGATCTCTTATACACATGTACATTCAGTCCCATCATACCTTAACACTTTAACTGAAGACGACCTACGTCGTAGGTCTTCGACATATGGGCCGCAGTGCGCACGACTCAAACCTTGAGTCAGAATTGTATAGCATTCCACAGTGTTAGCACTGCGCGAGTGTCATCGTTTTGAGCTTAGCAGCGAAAGTGCTAAACTTTAATCCAAACGAAAAGAAAAAAAACACTGCACTTCAAAATCATTGATTCACAAAGGTAAACAACTTTTAAGTTTCATCTGAACTAGGGTTCACAAAAACTTTGTGAAAGGCACCTACGTTGAACTTGACACATTTCACTAAAACATGATAGTTCCCCATTCACCACTGCATTCAGATGCCATAGTAGGTTTTATACTCAGTACTACTTAGAGTGCGAACCAGAATACTATTGTAACAGTGCACAACAAGTTTAGAACAAAAATATAGTACAAAAGAGAGAACCAGGCCGATCATCTAGGTCAGACACACTCGGTAGATGGCTATGTTAGCCACATCAAATGTGAAAATTGATTTGAATCAGTTGCCATGGCCGAAATCATTCAGGACATTGTGTTTTTAAACAAACTGACGACTGACATCCCTTCAAGATGCAACAGATTGAAAATTTAGTTCTCTGGCTAGTGGACTCGGTGGCGAAATTGGATAATGCACTTCCCCAGTTTGGAAGAGTGCACGTTCAAGTCCTGCCCGAGACTTAATTTTTCAATCTTAGAAAAATTAAGTCTTGGAAATTAGCAGAATTAATAACTAATTGTCGGCAGGAGATGCGATGGAATGATGAGACAAATAAAACAGCCTCCTTTAAATGCTATATATGCTCCTCTGCTCAGAATCAGATCTCAAGTTGGATTCAGAAGCTGATTTAATTGTTTGTCACAGAGTTGACACGAAGTGACGTTGGACAGAAGCAGAATATAGACCGGATGTTTCAATTGTATTGGAATGTTTTTTTTTTTTTTTTTATGTGTGATAGGTAAGCATTTGACCCCAATCTCACCTGATGTTGATTGATGATGAGGCCGAAGATGTAGCATGCTTACCTAGAAAGATGCCTATTCACTCTCGCCTTGAAGAGGCCCAGGTTGTATTGCTCAGGGAACAGGTCCGCAGGCAGGGCATTCCACTCCTTAGCCGTGCGCATTATAAAAGAAGAAGCAAACTTCTTCGTGCGAATTGCTGGTAGGTCAACGACATAGGGGTGGAAACCCAGTCTGCGTCTCATCCCCCGCAGATGAAAGGGAGACGGTGGTATCAGATCGTGTAATTCATGTCCGGGTGTGTCAGAGTTGATGCTTAGAAAGATCTCTAAAGAAGTTTGGCGGAAGGCTATAATGTGAGACCCAGACATATAGGTCCCATACATGAATGAAACTTAGTAATACGTGTAGAGTAAATCAAAACTAACAAAAAAGGAAATTGGTTGTAATCTGTAGAAGTTGGAGGAAAGGTATTTCTCCTTATGATACCTTTTGTATCAAGTGTGTGAAACTCATAATCTTTCTTATTAGGTAGCCCACTCAATCTTCTATGCATTCATTGTGTTTGTTTTAATGAAAATTCACGATAACCATACAATATTATGATAATGGAATCAAACGAAATCACACGCACTATCAGTTCAATAAAGCCAAATACGTTCCGTAATGTCCAAAAACTACCTCAGTGATAATATTAGATGAAAATAGCTGTCATGGTTGCGTTTTGCTACTGCTTTTTGGATGATTTGTCTATTTTACTAGTAAGTTCTACTTTTGAACCAGGACTTCTAGAGATGAGGAAGTTTTTTTAAAAAATACCTTAATTTTATAATAATTATGACTGCAGTCCTGAAGGGCTTTTAGTTTTCGTAAAAGTGGCTGGGTCCAAATTCGCCAAAGTTCTTTAAATAAGTTTGGTGTTTACACAAACTTACAAAAAGATTTAATATAGAAAGGTAAAACTCTGCATAGTAGTGAGGCAACGCAAGACCAAATTGTAGTTATAAATTAACTTTTAGTGCCAAAGCGTTCAAGCATATCATAACCATTATTAATTAATTTTATTTAACAACAATATTATATTGCATTCCAGCAAACACCTTTTCAGAATGTAACTTATACTTTTTCTATACAAGTGTTATGTACATGTCAGTCCCATTGTACCTTAAAGGGGACAAACGGAGTGCGGCTGCGGGCCGGAATGGAACAGCGACGGACCGGCTGCGGAACAGCTCGTGTCACACAGAGCCTGCAGTTGGCGTTCGGTAGCCGGTCCGTCGCGCATCTGGCATCAACAGCCAGTTTGATGTCGTATTAGCTAGCTGCAGGCTAGCAACAGCAATGGCCAGGCTGCAGAACCACGATGGACCGGCTGCGGAACGCCAACTGCAAGCTTTGTGTGACACGAGCTGTTCCGCAGCCGTTCTGTTGCTGTTGCTAGCCTGCAGCTAGCTAATACAACATCAAACTGGCATCAACAGCCAGTTTGATGACATATTTCGATACTCACATACTTCCAAAATGGCAATGAGTGTGGCATGTGACAACAGCAGTATTTTTTTTAATCAGTTTTTGAATTTAGCTCATCTGATGAAGAAGAATTGTTAGTTTGCCTTTGTACATCAGAGCCAGAAATCAAGAAATAATACTTTGGGTTCACGAAATCAGTACTTAACGAGGTGAAATAAGTGAATGTCATCGTTTTTAACATTCTCTATTAATTCCTACCTTTTAAAAGAATAAATTTTTGTAAATAAATAGAACTGTCACATGCAGCAACCGGCCTGCAACTGTTCCGCAGATGCATGCAAAGCTCTGTGTGACATCTAGTATGGCGAGTCGCGCGCACTGCGACCCATTTGTTGCTGACCTACGACGTTGGTCGTCAGCAGTAAAAGTGTTAAAAGATGGCTCCTCACAATTCATGCTTTGTTTAAGTTGGTACTTTTTCCGAGTTATGCTCTCCGGAAAAATGTATAACGCTATACTTTCACAGAGTACACTTATTAAATGAAAAACATAAAGAGTGTGGTCCCAATCAACTTGGCTCTATCGAAGATCATATATAATTAGCACCCGAGCAAACTTGGTCCAAATGCACTTGTACCAAAAAAAACCGTCGAAGTACTCGGAAAAATGGAAAATAGCCCAAATTGCACCCAACGAAGTCATCGGAATCTATAAATATGAATTGTTCAACAACCAATGTTCATTTTACTTCGAGTTTCATCTAAATGAGACCAGCCAGCCAACTAGATCTAACACAAATTGCAAAACTATCTACTTTCAAAATATCATCACTAAGTAAATAAATCTGCTTTAAAACTTCAAGAAAGCGCCCATAACTCAAATTAACTAACAAACATCTTGCTAATCATTAGTTTTCGACGAAGGAATGTGAAATTAGCTAGGAAAATCTATGACATCAAATGGAGAGGTTATGTGAAAGTTTTTACCATCTGCGGGCGCTGGTGGTTCCTCGGGCTCCGGGGGTGCAGGATCGCCAGGATTCACCACCTCCGCGGGCTCCACGTCCCCGACGCTCGCTGCTACGGCTTCGTCACCATTCACGACTGCATCTTGTCCCATCGCGTTATCACCTAGCGCCATTTCCTCAGACATTGTCAATTACTTTACAATCTGACACAAATACACTGTCAAAGCCCAAATGGCCACATAACAAGAGGGTTACGACACCGCAACAGTCCACAAGGCGAATTATCAACGTTTGTGCGCGTCACAGCGTAGATTTCCCGCTATATTTGTCGAGAAAAAAACTTTGGTTCAATGTGTACACGAAACATTTGTAAAACTTTCCGTTTGCTTACTCTAGAGTAAAGCTAATGTCTAATGAATTTAACACTGAATTAAATTGAAAATCTGAAGGAAATTTGCGTATTTGCTACCAAATAATTCCTTCCAAGAGAAAATGTCGATCATAAACAACATCCGTTTCATCGTCGCCCGAGACGCCACAGTGTATTGTCTATGATTTCATCATTATTCATTCATTCAACAGTCTATGTTTCTCTATGGAAATGGTTGGAATCAAAGATAGTTGGAATCTCTTTGCTGAAGTGCGATTTTTGAAAATCATACGAGCGACTTGGCAGTAGAAAGATGCATAATCTCCATAGTAATTTTGACATTTTCTGCAGTCAAGTCGCTCGTATGATTTTCAAAAATCGCACTTCACACTTAAAAAACAAGAACCCAAGGCCGTAAAAACACTGCCATCTATTGACAAAACTACGTTTATTTTACAAATTTAATACTGCTACTCGGCAATAGAGGGCGTCATTATTTAGTTTCTTCTCTTCGACAATAGATGGCAGATTACTCAAAAATATATTTTTATAACGTTTTCATGTTGCGTTTCGTTTTTCGTATCCAGTAATACCCCACTCCGTATAACGCGCCCATAACGCGCCAGTAACCTACGGGTTACCAAACCAGGTTTTTTATATTTCTGATATTATACGTAATATCAGAAATATAAAAAACCTGGTTTGGGGGCGCTGCAATCGACTATAACCAGTCAGTGTCAGTGTTCCGAGTACAAATATTAGTTCCAATGATTTTCCGCAACATGGCGAGGTTTTTCATATTTCGGTCAGACTTTAAATATTATAAACTATTATAAAACTGTAACAAAAATTTGTCTGTACATTGAAGATATTTACAAAAAAAAATTAGGACATGGTTTTTACCTGTCCCTGATTCTAAATCACAAATTTTTGGATTTTTCGTCTGTCAGTTTGGTGGTTTGGGTGTTTGTTTGTTCGAGTATCACGCAAAAACTACTGAACCGATTTTGATGAAACTTTTTTGTTTGATAGCTTATCATCTGACTTAAAATCTGGTATATAATTTATGCGGACAAAGTCGCGGGTAAAAGCTCGTAATTAATAAATTTACTTACGAGCTGCAGAATGCGCCACCTCGGATGTTATTTATCTACCTTCTAGCTTTAATGATTTTTCAAACTCGGATTTTTCGTCTGTCTGTTTGTTTGGGTGTTTGTTTGTTCGAATATCACGCAAAAACTACTGAACCGATTTTGATGAAACTTTTTTTGTTTGATAGCTTATCATCTGACTTAAAATCGGATATATAATTTATGCGGACGAAGTCGCGGGTAAAAGCTCGTAATTAATAAATTTACTTACGAGCTGCAGAATGCGCCACCTTGGATGTTATTTATCTACCTTCTAGCTTTAATGATTTTTCAAACTCGGCAGTTTAAAATATGTCAATAGTGATTTCTCTACATACGCGCGACTCGGCCTTTTCCCATACTACATGTCGCGGCAAGTGCGACAGAAAAGCGCGGGAAGAGGCAATTTTCTATGCAGCAAAGGCGCGTCGCGCGCGGGTAGAGAAATCATTCTAGGGCTGCAGGGCGCATCTACAAATAGTCAGCGCATCAACATTCCTTTGGTACTTTCTGCATACAATACAATAAAACAACATTAATATTCAAATTCATTTATTTGTATTATTTATTTTTCCTCTTTCCTCCACCTTGTCTAGGCGCTTGCGGTTTACCGAACGTTTTACCTTTCTGAGGCTTACCTTTAGCCCCTTTTCCTTTCTGGAAACTTGCTTTCGGGAATTTTCCTTTCTGTACTTGATTGGCATCGTACCTAAGGCGCTTAGTAGCTGATCTAGATGTATCGGTGAGATCTGACGCGAAGTTGCTCTGTTTTTTCTTGGATTTGCCAGGTTTATTGCCTATATTCGCAGTCTGCCTATCATCATCGTCTACGGCACGTATGCGGCGTTGCTTTTTCTTTCCTTTGGCCATACGCGACTGAAGCAGGGCGACCTGTATTTGACATAATAATAGGGGTTCAAAAATGTTGGACTCTGGGCCCATTTAAAAAATATGCAAATGCATATGCTCACGACTATATTCCCCGAGGGGGTAGTCAGAGATATTCTGAAACTTCAGAACATCCACGTTTCACTAGTAGTACCGAAACTCTGTCCAGTGTGACGGGGAGTGAGCCCGTCGCCACTTGTAATGGACAGTAGGTACAATATATGCCAAAAAACGACAAAAAAAATAAATAAAAAAATATAACAATAATGTTTAAAAAATATGACAATTGTAATTTATCCAGTGAGTAGCCATTGACATTTTTTCTATGTAACGACCATTTTGAGGTATTAATAATAATAATAATACCCCGCGGGGGCAGCTTGTGGCGAGCTGACGGTGAGTGGTGACACCGCGGACCCCTATCCAGGGGGACCATACAGACATGCGCTCACACACACACACACCCACACACACACCCCCACACCCACACACACACCCCCACACCCACACACACAGTAACACACCCCCCTACCTCTGGCTTGCCTTAATTGACCGTCCAGAGTGGAATCGCAAGAGCAGAACCTATGCTCCAGGTTGGAAGTGTATTGCACGTAATGGCGTAATAACGGGGAAACCCGCTCACGGGGGTTAACCCCGCGATGGTGAAACCGGAGCCGCACCTCTCGACAACCTTCAGCCGCTCAATGAGATGTTGCCCCATTGTCGCACTTTGTGCGTGCGGCCGTTTTATGGGGCCCACTCGACGAGTAGGCGAGTCACCGCCTGCCCTATTTACAATTTTGAGACTAGTTGTCATGGCAGGCGTCCGTTAGTCTCCTCCCATAGCCCAGTATCCATCCATCCAACTTTCACCTCCATAGCCCAAGACCATATTTTTCCATCGCGGCCATAGCGCCGTACTCCAATAGTCTTTACACAAATGGCGGGGACCATCCCCGTGTGTATCATGTTGTACGCTCGGAGATGGTATCCGCCATTTGTGTATCCCTTACATTTAGATTAACTTGTCTTTTGAACGGGCCTCTACATGTTGGCTTCGGCCCCATGCACGCCTTCCAAAGGTCCGGGACTTAATTGCTCGTGATTACGGAACGTAAGACATATAATAATAATAATAAATAGTTTATTTCAGACATGGAGTCCATAAAACGGTGGTATTACGCGAACATTTCAAACCAGAAAAATGAGGCAAAACAATTGACAGTTTTACTTTCGAAAATACTGAGATGACAGACCATGTACCCTAATTTGTATTGAAGTGCCCTAGTTTTGCGTGCTTCAACTTAAAGCGCTTTGGGCCTATCCATTCATTTTACTTCCACACATGAATACACAAACACTCATATACAAAAGCACACTCACGGACGAACACCTACAAGATGATATTAACGTACTCTCCCAGCTAACTAAACTCTAACCCAACATCTTACCAGAGACAGGGTGGCCTGAAAAACAGCGCACAACCAGACTTGTGTCTATTGTCAGCATATGCTGAGAGCCATCCCATTGCCTAATTCTAATTGTAGTGTACTCAATTACTTTCTGCTTTCTCATATTTTTTTTAATAAAAATGTTAATTCTTAATTAAGTAGATTAAGCAGTCTTTGTGTTGTAAAGTTTATACTGGCAATAAAATATTTTCTATTCTATTTTCTATTCTGTGGTAAAGTGTTATCACTACATAGTATACTAGCGGTCCGTCCCGGCTTCGCACGGGTGGACGTCTAATCTTTTCTAGCAATAAATATAGCCTATGTTACTCAGGGTGAATGCAGCTTTCTAATGGTGAAAGAATTTTTTAAATCGGCCCAGTACTTTTTGAGCCTTTTCATTACAAACATACAAACATACAAAAATAGGTACAAATCTTTCCTCTTTATAATATTAGTGTAGAAAACAAAGTCGCTTCCTGTCTGTCTGTTCCTATGTATGCTTAGAATATTAGATCTTTAAAACTACGCAACAGATTTTGATGTGTTTTTTTATAAATAGAGTGATTCAAGAGGAAGGTTTATATCAGCATTGCACACGTGCGGTCGCTAGTTATTATAATAAACAAAAGTGTAACAGACCTTCTCCATCTCGCGTTTCACTCGCTCCTCGGGCGTGTCCTTGGGCTTGTGCTTGGTGAACTTCTTCTTCTTGCCCCCCTCCCCGCCGGCCCCGGGCCCTCCACCGCCCCCGCCGCCCCCTCCCTCGTCCGAGTCGTCGTCCCGCTTACGCTTCCTGCCTTTACCTTTCTGTTTGTCTGAGGAATTGTAGTTGTCGTTAGAAAAGAACATTTTAATAATAATGCTCAAAATAGAGAAAAAATTATAAACCGCAAACGTGCACAAAGATTTCACCCCCCCCCCCCCCCCCCCCCCCGCGCTACAGCGCTTTATTTTTCATAGTTTTTCAGTGAATATAGTAATAGTTCCCCCTCGAAACAAAAGTCTGGATACGTGCTTGTTGGTTCGGTTGACCTACCAGGATCCATAGTCCGCAGTAATAAGCAGTAAACGCTTCCTGAGTTATGCTGTATTTCTCAGACTAAAAAAGAAACCTGTTTACCTTTGCCCACATGCTGTGTGAGTGCGAGCCTCTCCTTCTCGTCCCTCTTCTCCCGCGGGGTCTGGAACCACTCGTGTTGTCTCCGCACTTCGATCTTCGGACCCTCCTCGTCCTTCTTCAGAGCACCCTCTATCTTGGCCGTCTGCTTCTCCATTTTGTTTAGTTGCTTCTCCGCGTATTCTTCGTCTAGGATTATAGCTGTGGACATATTGAAATAAAACTTTACGAGTATTAAGGCTAGACTTGTCATACTGGTAAAGCTGGGTCTCCACCGATAGTTTTTAAAACACGTGCAAGATAGTCTATTTCTATTCTGTTATTTTTATTAAGAGTCCTTTTACCGTTCAGTGGCCTCCTCAAAGTATTTAAAATTACTCAATCAAGAAAACATAAAATAAAAAGTGCAATGAACAGCAAAATACTAAAAAAGCCTAAAATCAATTTGAATCGAAGACTTTTATAGGTTCGAAAGATACCACTGTTAAATAAAAACGGTTCAGCCAAACACGAGATAATCGCGGACAAACTTACATACATACAGGTCAAACTGAGAACCTCCTTTCTTTTTGAAGTCGGTTCAATATAAATAGTTCTTCAAGTATGTTTAAGCGCAACTGAGCGGTAAAAGGAATCTTAACAATCTTATCATCAATATACTGACCGATCTCTGGCTCGAGCCTGGCCAGCCGCTCTCTGTACTTGGCCACAATGTCGCTCGGCACCTGCCGCGACTTGACCGGCCTCTTCGCGCGACGCACTATCGCCTTCACGAGCGCGCGCTCCCCCTCCCCCGCGAGCGACACCGACACCCCCGCGCGACCCGCTCGCGCCGTCCTACCCACCTTGAGAAAATAAATGGTTGATGTTAGAAAACTGTAAACTGTTGTTGCGTAATACAGGTCACAGTGGGGAGTGGCTGTTCTGTATGTAGAACTATATACTACAACCCAACCCTTTCAACAACCCTTTCTGACTTCAGTTCAGATACCCCACCTCACCTCACACTTTCAGGGGACACTTTAGGGGAGCCAAGTAAGGAACCTTTGACTACATAAAATTATATCTTTCTCATCTCATATTTTCAATAATTTTTTAGCTCAAATCCTATTTTTATTAACAGAAACAGAACGAATAATAAAAGTATCGAAAAGTAGGTGAGCGACTTTTACATAAAGCGCGGTCTTTCAGCCCTACACAATAATGTCATGGACAGTTTGCACAAAGTGCGCATGTGCTGACGCCATTTCGAAAATAAAAAACGTTGTATTAAGTGCCAGACCTTTGGCATCGTGAGAATGTTGTATGAAGTGGTAGGAGTATGATAGTGATGGTCACCGACTCAGGACACCTACCCTGACCATCAGCTCCTGAACCTCCCCAGTGAGTCAAGGCGCTGTGGTCACCGACTCAGGACACCTACCCTGTGAATGTAGTGCTCCAGGGTGGCGGGCAGTGTGAAGTTGACGACAGTCTTGACGCCGGGTATGTCCAGCCCGCGGGCGGCCACGTCGGTGGCCACCAGCACGTCAACCAGCTCCTCCTTGAACCTCTTCAGTGAGTCCAGGCGCTGCGGCTGGTTTAGGGCGCCATGCAGTTCCGCAACCTAGCAAGTTTATTTTAATTTTATGAAAATGTCCGGACTAATTACAGGATAGGATATCACCATTTTACAGCAACATTGCCAACTAAAAGTTAGGCAGAGATTAGGTACTTCTTAATTTGCTGACGGTTTAAGAGCATCATCAGCCTAAAAAACTTTCTCTATGAGACAAACATTGAAGACGTAAAAAAAGATTAGTAGACAGTAGGTATGTTTGATTCTTCGAGCATCACGCAAAAACTTCTGGACCTATTTTGATTAAACTTTTCGTGTTTATGATCAAACTTAAAAACTGGTGTACATGATGTAACAGACGATTTTTTTTTTAGTTTTCGTACTTGGTCCCATAGTAAAAGTTGTTCATATTGATTGGTAAAAGACATCATTCATCAATGTATGGGCCGTCAGGCCAATTTGTGATATGCATGCATATGCATGTCATAGCTTTTATATACGCATTTTAATATAGACAAATATAATAAAAATACAAACCAATTGCTATAATAGCTACAAATAAAGTCGTTTCGTGTTACAAAATATTTAAAGTAATATGATGACAGCTCGAAGTAATTACAAATAGCGCAGTTAGCAATATAAAAAAGCAATCTTTACTGTAGTAAAACTTCTTGGTTAATGATAGTGTCATCAAGGAGGTAATCCTCAAGGAGGTGAAACTACACATTACTTCCTTTATGGCCTTTATGGATAGCGCACTCTGAATTTTGCTCTGAAATGGCTCTGAATCAAAGAGTACTTTCTCTGAATTATCCAGTGGAATTATCTGATGTTTTTGTTCGATTCGGCTGCGCTTTAGTTTTTCTGTGTTTTTCTGCTTTATACCTACTTATTAATGAAAGTGTGATACAGTCGTAGGAAGATAGCATTTGTGTTATTATTGTAGCAGTGTTAGTGGTAAAAGGACTGTGGGGTGTTGTGCATACTGAAGGTAGTCTGGTACATGGGTTGGGCACGATACCAGACAAATATTGAGCCTCTTGCTGCATATATCTGGATGATAAATAATTGTTAAAGAAGATGTGGAAAATGAATAATAATTATGTTTTTTAATTTA
Organism: Agonopterix subpropinquella; assembly: GCA_922987775.1. Classification (NCBI taxonomy): domain Eukaryota; kingdom Metazoa; phylum Arthropoda; class Insecta; order Lepidoptera; family Depressariidae; genus Agonopterix; species Agonopterix subpropinquella. The sequence goes on along the minus strand of OV277694.1, from coordinate 4,558,222 downwards.
AATACTGTTTTATTTCACCATTTACCTATACTAAAGGCTCCCCCACACAGTTGCGATTTTATCGAGCAATAATATCCCGGCGACTTTGTGACCGCGTCGCATGTCGTCGTCTCCTACCACACAGGTGCGATTTTGCGATCAGCGTCACGCGTCCACCCCACCAATGAGAATGAATAAGTATAGTCCAAGGAACATATGTACTCTCTACCGAGAGGTATAGTCTGAGATAGACATACTTTTGGTAACTGTCGCTAGAAAGGCTTTCCTAAAAAGAAAGAGTTCCCTCATATGGAGACATTCCTGGCTTTAGGACCAGATCTTGGTTTAAATGTTAGTTTTGCTATTAAACCCAATCGTGTTCAAAAAATTTGAAGCCAATGCTGTACTGAAAATAAAAATTGTAAAATCGCAGCGATATTATCGCTCGATGAAATCACACCTGTGTGAGGGGCCTTAATAGAGAATTAGAGAAATAAAACCTAAAAAAAAAATTATGTCAATGTCAAGTGGTCAATGTCAAAATATGTCAATCAATTTATTGTCAAGGCCTTCTTTTTTCAAAAAGTTTGTGACTACTTGTTCTGTGTTTTTTTCGCCATTTTTTCACATTTCGTAACTAAAATATCCAAATTCAATTCAAGATATCTCGTTTGTACCATAAAATATAATGTTGAAATAATTAGTTTTAGTAATATGAGTATGCGAACTATTATTCCCATATTTTTATAACGCTGTAGAAAAAGTTGGTAGTACAAAAATGGCCCGATTTGGAGGATGTCTTTTACCCTGTAAATTTTATCTCGCTACGACACCGGGAGCTGGTGCAGACGATGTCGCAGGCAAAATAAAAATAAGACAATAATAAATACCTTAACCCCCAAGAGGCCGAGGGCAACGTGCAGCCTGTGGGCCTGCTTCTTGGTCTGCACGAATATAACCGCCCTGTCCCTGAACGTGCGGCACACGAGCGCCGCTAGCATCGCCTCCCGGTCCGACTCGCGCTCCTTACGGATCCTGTTCAACAAGAGGGTTCAATGTTATAGCCTGTAGAATAAAAGGTTACGTTAATAGTTATAGCCTGTAAAGTAAAAGGGTGACGTTAACAATTATAACCAGGGAGCGGAATCTCATATCAAAACAATTGAAATTTCATAGAGATGGGACATTGTTTTTTATCGTGTTTTCAGGCTGTCGATACTTTTTAGTTTTGATCTTCATTGCTTAATCAACATACACGTAAATTTAATTTTAATTATTTATGATGAGATTACACACAAATAAAACAAACCTCTTTTTCTTATCTATCAATAAAATTCTGGTAACTACCGCTACTTGGGAAGTTTACCCTAAAATCCCTATTATGATATTTAACACCTCTCTCTCTCTCTCTTACTCTTTAGATTACCGTACTGTATTGCAATGAAAAATAAACTATGTTCAGACCTACCTAAAAACTATCGATAGCTTGAATACTCGATAAAAACAATTTCCATCTCTACGACATTTCAATGAGCGTTTTTCTTTTGGTTTTCTAGTGGATCGATAGATGGCGTTACGGTCTGTGCGAATAAAGGTCAAAATATCAAAAAGTGTTTCTTTAAAATAATAAAGAGGTAGAAGATGATCAAAAAGATGCCAACGCATCTTTTGATTGAATATTTCATTATTTACGAATCATTTTAATCGAAAATATGAAACTGTTTACGTCTGACATGTTTGTATGGGCTCGATCCCTTGGCCTTTAAAAAAGTCAGGCACAGTCTTGACATGATTTTGACAGGATCTCACCTACGTCTCTATGGAGCAATAAGCATGTCATCTGTCGAGTTTTTTAAGAACTAAAATTAAGAAAGAAAAGAAAAACGCTCATTGATTTGATATGAGCTTCCGCTCCCTGGTTATAATATAAATAAATAAATAAAATAAATATCTTGGACAATGTCACACAAATTATCTAGTCACATTTAAAGTACCAGAATCTAGCCTGGACTTGTAACATAACCTAACCTGTTAAGTAAAAGGGTCACGTTAATAGTTATAGCCCGAAAAGTAAAAGGATAAATGTTGTAGCCTGTAAAATACTTATTTTATAGCCTGTTGTTGCTACAGGCTACAACATTAACCCTTTTCCTGGGTTTCCCAACCTTTTGCTGTTATAGTAAGTAATATTTGGATGCCCCAACCCCCAGGTAGCGTAAAGTAGCATAAAAGGGACTGGTTAGATATTGTTTCCCTTATCGTAAATGTAAAAGAAACACGTTAAAATGCTGTAACCTGTAGAGTAAAAGGGACACGTTAAACGTTGTAGCCTGTAGCGTAAAAGGGAGACGTTTAATGTTATAGACTGAAGCGTAAAAAGGTCACGATAAATTTGTGGTTACATTTAAAAAAATAAAATATCCTGCGTAACTCCCTATGTCAAATATGTTTAGTAATAAATAATAACTATATAGCATAGGTGTTTGGTAAAGTTAATACATCAATAACAAGATTATGTATAATTTTCCACAACGAAACATCTACATTTTCGACGCTATTCGGCTTAATATGTAACATGACTATTTTGTTTTGGGTAATGATAAGTATAAGAGCTTCCTCATGTCCAGATGCGATGACTCATTGTTTTGGACGAATAATTGGCTGTTTATCTGTACTTTCTGTTTTAATTTAACTAGGAATTATTTCTTGATAACGGAGTCTACTTTATCATATCATTGACCTCAAGTGTTTTGTAACGTGATTATGGTAATACACACAACGTTACTTACAAACACAAAATAAATAAAAACTGGCAAAGTGCGAGACGGACTCGTGCACCGAGGGTTTCGTACCACCAAACAATATATTTGTTGTTTGCATTTACACATTTTTTTTATTTCATTTTATTTAATTCGGGATTCAAGTTTAGCGTAGCGAATTAGAATATATATCGTTTATTTTCTGGCATAGGCTTAGTTCCTGTTGACACCATTTTGGTACAGAACCCTAATAACGTTACATCATACAACAAAGAAAATTCCCCTCAACGAAATAAAATATACGTATATACGGAATATACGTTTAATTTCCTTAAGGATAAATAAATAGGATATAAACAGTTTACATCACAACGGGAACATCAGTACCGCGTCAACAACTCAACATCATGTTGACCAAAATTTTGATATTATGTGTCTTCATGACAATCGTCAACGCAAGAATACATTACACCCGTGAATCTTACACCTTGAAAGGGAAGCCCTGTGTTACCGACTGTATTAACTCCCACTGCATAGTCGACCGACATAAGAAAACAGATAAATGCACCGTTGGAAAAACTAAAGCGTGGACGTATCACAGTTTTCAAACGCATTCGCACAGCAAATCCAAGTTCTGTTTAAGTAAATGCGGGAAATTTGGCGATACATTCGACTAGTGTTTTGTATCTGACACCCAATGGGACTATTGCAATCCAGAAAAACATATTCACGTAGAACACAATAAAGTATTGACGATCAGTGGAGTCCAATGTGATACTCCGTGCAGAGGGAAAAATAATGTGTTGGAATGTAAAAATATTTGGAGCAGAATCGAGAGATGCGTCAATGAGCCTGTTTCCTATGTCGTCTCGAAGTCTAGAAGTGGAAATAACTGTCCTGGAACCTGCAGGAAAGGAAGAAATGAACATTATAGTTCTTGCTTCACCTCACCGGGTAAGAAAGAAAATTGTGCCGCTCCTGCTCGGAATTATAACGAACTACGAGACGCAATGCGTAGTCTACATTCTAACGTACATCGTCGAAGACACAACCCTAACGATAGGACTTCGTTCACAAGAGATTACATTAAATCCTTGAAATACACGAAAGGTCTAACGTATAGCAATTTTGATAGCTACCATAACTCGGTATATAGCTACGCTATGATGCCAGCATTCTATTACGATGAACCATTTTTGCCTTTATACGTAAAAGCTAGAGTAACACGCAACAATATACCGCAACCAAATTCCCGTACAGAAGATAATGCAATTTCTCTCGCAGCAAAATGGAACGTAAGACTGATGGGTAAGATTGACAATAGAAAGCACAATAATGATCAGAATGGGCATTTGATAGCGTACCAGCTTGGTGGTCCGCGGGATGTGTACAACTTTGTGCCTCAAACGGAATATTTGAACAGAGGAATCCCTACAGGCGGGGACACGTTTACAGCGAGTCCTTGGCATAATTTCGAGAATGATATCAAGAATGCAGTTAGGCGTAAAGGGGGATATGTGGAACTGACGGTAGCAGTTGTGTATGAGGATGATTTCCTTCACAATCCAAGGCCGAGGGGTTTCACAGTGACACAGGAAAGATTCAATAGAACAAGACATAATTATTATTCAGTTTATGACGCATATTATTCTAATTATCAGTCTGATGGTCTTTATGGTTAATATATTATTGAATTTATGGAACTAACTTTATTTTTATTGCAACAAAAATAATACAAGACGAGGTAAATCCGTAATGTCCGTAGCAACTGTCGTATAATTATCTATACAGAAAATAAAATTGCAAACTTAGCGATGATGTACATTGTAGATATTTGCAAAACAATTAAATGGTGGACCATTTTTAGAATGTTTTTCTGTTTGTTTTTATCCGATTTGGATGGATTTTATAGGGCTTAGTTTGGATTAAAATTTTAACTTTCGTTTATCACAATTGGTTTATACACTCAAAAGGGTTCACCCTATTGTCGCATAACTTTTTTTCGCATAATTTTGTAATGCATGATCACTATAGGCATAAATGACTAATGGCATAAACTCACTTGGCATACTAATGTTTAGCATCCATCATAACGCATAGTCTTCTATGGCAGATAAATCGTATTCCATAATGTTTATATTCAGAAGAAACTTTTTGGGAAGGAATAATGCCATACGATGCATTATTCCTTCGAAAAAGGTTTTAAATAAAACCGGTCAAGTGCGAGTCGGGATACCCGCGCACCGCCCTCGGTGCCACACCACACACCACAGAACACAACATTATTAACATAGAAAAATTTTTTTTTTGTCCTGGACCTTTAACGCAAGACCGACTCACACTTTGCCGGTTTTTAGTATTTGTTGTTATTCTGTAGAGTTTGCTCTATAATCACACTAAGTTTGACGCTTGTATGTATTACCGTTTTTACGATAGAGCGTGAAGAAAAAACGTTGATTAAAACTAGTTTCTTGTTGAGAACCCCCCTTAATTTTACCTTTTTTGACATTTTTATTATTTGTTAACAAATCCGCCGTAATAACGCATAAACTGAGAAAATTTCAACTATCTAGCTATTACGGTTCAAAAGTTACAGCCCTAAATAGGTAGGACAGACGGACGGACGGACAGACGGACGGACGGACGGACGGACGGACAACGTAGGCTTAGTAATAGGGTCCCGTTTTCACCCTTTGGGTACGGAACCCTAAAAATGAAACAAAGAATTAAGAGGTTGAAGAGGTTGGCAAGACGAACAGCTTTAATTGCTTCTTGAGCGACACCATAGCGAATTCCATCACATCCTCGCTCATTCTACAAAATAATAACAATGACGATCTTGACTTACTCCTGACTCAAGTTGAAGGTTACATCCTTGTTCGAGTCAACGAACAGTTTGACTGGCGTCTTGAGTGAGAGAAGGGCGAAGTCATTCATCTCATTCATTCTACAAAATAATAATAATGACGAACCTGACGAACTCCTGCCTCAAGTTGAAGGCGACGTCCTTATTCGAGGCGAGGAACAGTTTGACTGGCTTCTTGAATAAGACAAGGGCGAAGTCATTCACCTCGCTCATTCTCTACAAAATAATAATAATGACGAACCTGACGAACTCCTGCCTCAAGTTGAAGGCGACGTCTTTGTTAGAGTCGACGAACAGTTTGACCGGCTTCTTGAGCGACACTGCGGCGAGGTCCTTGACTTCCTCACTCATGGTCGCTGAGAACAACATCGTCTGGCGCTTCGCCGAGCACTGTCGAATTATCTCCTTCATCTGCTCCGCGAAATACTCGTCCAGCATTCTGGAAGGAAGTTATGAACTTGTTATAAAGCAGTCATTACATAAATAAAATAGAAATAAAAGAGTTTCAGCATCATCATAGGCCTTGGTATCCGTTATACAGGGTGAAATTGATATCATTAGCATCCTTTTAAATTAAGAGTCTACCCATCAAACTGAACAACTATTACTATGGGAGCAAACCTATCGGAGCAAAAAAAAATAGTATCCCATAGTAATAGTTGTTCAGTCTGATGGGTAGACTCTTAGTTTAAAAGGATGCTAATGATATCAATGTCACCCTGTAGATGATTTAAGCAGCGTTGTTGGAAAAAGAGTTTATCGTCCATACTTATACTTCCGAGAAAGGTAATAACCTGGATCCTGGAAGACAGTGTTTCCATAATTCCGAGTTCAGAGCCGGATTCGGCATCATTCCTGATCGGACTGAAATGTATGGGACATTTTGACAGACTCGGAAAACATGAGAATTTTGCAAAATTTTAGAACTTTGAATATTTAACGCACCTGTCAGCCTCGTCCAGAACCAGTACCTCGATGGAATGCAAGCTGAATGAAGGCGTGTTCCTAATATGGTCGATCAGACGTCCCGGCGTCGCTATGACGACGTCTGGGTTCTTACGGAGCACGCTCTCCTGATATTTGACGTCGAGACCACCGACGGATAAGCCTACGGTGACCACTGTGAACTGGGCTAGCTGGCGGGTTACTGCGTGCACCTGTTAGTGATTTAAATGTTGTAAATTAACGTTATAATTCCAAATATTTTTGATTATTAACATGTTACCCATGTCCCGTACGAGACAAATGGTAATGGAATTTGAAGTAGTTTTTTCATGTAGTATTTAGAATATTCCATAAAATATTCGAGTGACGTTTACGTATCTCAAGGAGACTTTGGAACAGGTCGCGAGCAACCAACGAGTTTGACGTTTCATTCCTGTAATCTTTCTCGACTTGACGGAGGAAGTTTCTCGAGCCGAGGCCATTTTAAACCATTTGTCTGTCGACCTCCAGTCTACTCGAATCAAGAAAATCTCGAGGAATCCACTAAGTATATCTGTGTTAGTCTCCAAAACGCCCAATAACTTTAAAAATTACTTGTTTTACAGCTGTAAGGTCGAAATTCAATAAATTTTTGTTTTTGTTCTTCTTCTTTCTTCATTTTTCTTCATAATGGTTTTGTATAAAATTTGTACACAGCAAACAAGTCAGCCTTGTTACTAACCTGAGCCCCAAGTTCCCTAGTGGGCACTAGCACGAGGACCCTCGTCACTCTATCGCCTCCAGCCGCTTTGTACAGTAGTCGCTCTAGTATGGGCAGCATGTAGGCGGCTGTCTTGCCCGTGCCGGTCGCCGCGCAGGCGCATATGTCTTTGCCTGTTTGAAAAAAAAATTTGATTAGCTTCGATTTTGGAGATAGATTAAGAGCTTTTAGAGTATTTTATTTATTAATTACTCTGCAGTATAAAATTATCAATGGAGATGCATCTCAATCATTATGTGAAAATTTCAACGGGTATCTATTACGGTTCAAAAGATATAGCCTTTTAATGCTGGGATAAACAGACGGCGGCGTAAGCTTCGTAACCCTTTGGGTACAGTGGGTCTACCCGCACATTCGAACTTCGCAATTGCGTGAATGTTTTCGTTCCAATGTCAACTCTATTACAATGAAGTGCGGACCGAAACAGGGGCGATCATCGAAACATCGAAAGTCCGGGTACAGGGCCAGAACCTTAAAAAAGTACACATAGGGTATTTCTTACCTAGTAAAGCAACGGGTATAGTGCTAGCCTGTATAGGCGTGGGGTGTACGTAGTTCAAGGTCCCTATGGCCTTCAGCAGCGGCCTGGAGAGGTTCATCATATAGAACGACGCGTTCTCGTCGTATGGCGGCGGCTCCTCGAAGAAATCCGAGTCGTATTCTATACGAGTGCCCGGTTCTATCTCTTCTTCTTGTTCCTGATGGGCAAATTATAACATGAAGTAGAGACAGTCATTCAACAATTTTTTTTTAATTAAATATGGGTTTGCTCTTGACCTCAATCCAGTCCTTAGGACAAAGATGGGGTCGAAGATGTAGCGAGCTTACCCAGAAGAAGCCTATTCACTCGTACTTTAAAGGAATTCGGGTTGTAAGTGGTTGTAAGCGCTCAGAAATACTGACGCAGGCAAGGCATTCCACTCCTTGGCTGTGCGCATTATAAAAGATTCAGAAAGGCGCTTGGTGCGCATATGTGGGATGTCAACCAAGAAGGGGTGCGTCTGGAAGTCCGATAGTAGAAAGGGGAAGGCGGGATGAGCTCATGTAGCTCTTGGGCACAATCTGTAGAAGATCGACAAGCAGGCTAGTTATTGTCATAATATAAAAACATGGTGAAAAAGAGTAGTTCATCAAATAATAATGAGTGTGGTGTGGTCGAGGATGTTCATCACTCACATCACATCACATCGCATTAATGGAGTGTATTTGGTAAAAGCAAGCTCGAATGACACTCATGAGGAGCTTTGCAAACTCATCAATGTTACCCTAGAGGAGCGTGTAATTTATCTGTGATTGTAACAAATATACAGGGTTACTTTTTATTCAGTGCACAAACTTTCACAACGTTATTAGATGTCGTCAAAAGACCCCGAAAATTTTTTTTTTTTTTCAAATTTTATCTTTAATTTTTGCCATCCCGTAAACTTGAATAAAAATTGCTGTGCTGATCGTACTATTGATAACAACCGCGCCGATCGAGGAAGCGAGTGACAGGTGACAGTATGGTCAGTACAAACTAAACATTTTTAATGAATAAGTTCAGATGCAGTTATTTTTTTTTTTGTTCTAAACCGGGTTAAACAAAAAAACACGGGTATTCTTAATTTCGATAACCATCGCGCTCGCAAAGTTTGTGCACTGAATAAAAAGTAACCCTATATTAGAATAAATAGGATTTAGTTAGAGTACAATCAAGACATAAGGTACAACAGCACACATAAAACTTTTATATAGAAGTACCTAAACAATGGAGAGGGCTTTAAGAGCACTAAACACAGACATACTCTCTCATCCTTTCCCTGCTGGATCTGATAAAATGTGAAACTGACACGATCAGAGTTGGGGTTGGCTGCAGAGCTATAACCAGTCGGCCCCACGATGAGGGCATGAGAGAAGTTGATGACACCAGAAGGAAGGTCTGCCTTGCGGCGTCTGGCTTTTAGTATCACCAACCCAGGCAGGTGTTGTAAGATAGATAAATACATTATTTTTACAAACCTGTTTAGCTTTCTCTTTCTTGGTAAGTTTTTTTGGCTTGGTCTTGATTTCATCTTTTTTGAGCTCATCATCAGATATCTCTAGTTCACCCATGTCTCCGTCTAAAACAGAACGTTTAAAAAATTAGCACTTAATGAGATCTATCAATCAGATATTATACAACATTGAGGTACAAAAAGTAAAAGTTCAAATAAAGTTTACTTAACTTTACAAATAAATCATTAATTAGTTATAAGTTCTTCTTGTATATTATATTAGTTAAGATCTAGTTTAGATAATTAATATTTAGTTTATTTATAATTACTCATTTATTCTTTAAGTGAATAAATGAGTTTTGGGCTTTACATAGTCAAGACCGAACATTTTGGTCATTCATTGAGACACCGCGAAAGAATCACTGCTCGAACACGTCTGTGTTGTGAATGGAGGGAAACCCTAAGAGTAGGAAAAAATTGAGGGGGCCACTTTCCTACTAAGAACGTCAAAATAGCACATAACCTGGAAAGAACGTCCCAGATTTTGTTTAGAAAATATTAAGTTCCTTCTGACACCGCTTTCAGCTTTCTATTCTTTTTTGTCAAGGTGTAACTGTGGTAATATATTTAGAAGTCTCTGGTACCAGTTTGGGCCAGTAAGCGCTGCATTCCTGCCAAAAGGATTATGGTTGTAGTTTATCTATGTATTTATTGTACAAACCTTTGACGTCAACATCAGAGTCAGTGTCCACATCGTTTGCATTCCCGTTGACCTTGACCTGAGCTCTCCGCCTCACTATCCTCTCATCTAGAGTCCTCTTTACGTTCCTATTCAAATACTTGTGCAGGTCATCCGTAATATTTTGTAGTTTATGTAATGTATTTATTGTACAAACCTTTGACGTCAACATCAGAGTCGGTGTCCACATCGTCAGCATTCCCGTTGACCTTGACTTGAGCCCTCCTCCTCTCTATCCTCTCATCCAGAGTCCTCTTTACGTTCCTCTTCACATACTTGTGTAGATCATCCCATGTGTTCTGAAAGTTAATTTGTTTACAGATTTGAATCTATGTTTACATTATAATAAAATAGGTAAAAACTGGTCAGTACATTGAATAGAAAAAAGAAAGAACAGTCCCAAGGCGATATTTCAGACCGGTGGAGTCAGAACGGAGAATTGGAGGAACTCCCCCATTTGAGAAAAAATTTAAATAAGTTTCGAGTTAGTACACTGCTCTACCCAAATTCAGGGAGATGGGGAGGAGGGTCCTCCCTCCCTTTACCCCCAAGGGAAGGAGCACAATTAATCATATAACCACAACAGCTATGGCAGGGATGTACTAGTCAATAGTTATAAAGGAGCCCCCTCCCTTCCCTTCATCCCTTACCCTCTGAATTCGTGCCACAGGAATCAAACCTGACCCCAAACTATTTAGGGAAATACCATAGATATATTATACCTACAGAACAAGATACACAATCAGCGGTTCAAAAATGGCAGACCCAAATGAGGTACTTTACGAATAAAAGTACCTACTCTTGTCTCAGTACCGCGCTGCCTCTCTGACTGTAAACATACATAATACGACTAAGTTTAATAGTCAAATATCACGTACTAATATCAACCTACAGCACTCATACTTATTTTGTGTGGCTTATCATTTGTCTCTGTTCCGGGGTGCGATTTTTGAAAGTCTGACGTTCAAATCAGCATTCGAAAGAAAGATGATCGAAAGATCTCCATAGTAATTTTGTCATTTTCTACTGCTTATTTGAATGTGTGACTTTCAAAAATACCACTCCTGTCATCGTCTGATAGATGACATCTTGTTCCTTTTTCAAAATGCTGTTTTAAAAATACATATTTTTTTAAAGACATGCAAGAAGTATTTACAACTTTATACCTGGAAAATAAGGTATATGTTCCATTGATACATAGACGAAGAATTTTTAAGTCTAGTGATTTCAATCTCTTTGCAAAAGTTTAAAAAGTATGTGTCAATTCGGACAAAAATTTGCTATGATTTTATATGAGATTGTGCATCTTGTTCTTTTATAATATATCTATGGGAAATACCAACCTTATTATACTCTTCAACGGACGATACAAACTGAAACTTATCATTGAAGTCAGCCTTCTGTTTCTTCTTTTGTTTAGATGGTTGGTACTGCAAGGAAATGAGATATTGAATTATAGGTTCAATATACTAATTATTTGGTACATAGGAATTAAAAGGTATAGTAATTATAACTGTACACAATTATTTAAATAAACTAAATTATTATCTACTAATATAATAGACAGAGAAACTTATAACTAATGATCAGAGATCGGAACAACAGGTGCGATTACTATCAAAAGTATGGATATGACCAAAAAATTGGACATCGCGGGATATCCCGGGATGTCCCGGGATTCGGTACCTTAGTAACAGATGTAAATACATTACTAAGATTCCGAATGAACGAATGAACATGATTCTACTGCGTGTAGTATACACAATCTGTCCCTTTAAATGAATAACAGGAAACTTATTACTAAACTAAGTAAATAAAAAATAATATGATATCCAGGGTATACTGTCTCGATTTAAATATGAACAAAATATAACAGCTTTTATTTAAACACAAATTAGGTAATAAATTCCTCGTCTTCCCTGAATCCCGGGATTTCCAAGTCATATCCATGTTAGTGATAATGTCTAAAATTGCACCCAGATTCCGATCTTTGGAGATAACGTCTAAAATCGCACCCAGATTCCGATCTTTGGAGATAACGTCTAAAATCGCACCCAGATTCCGATCTTTGCTAATGATATATTTATTTTTATAGGTGGCAAAAGAAAAAAAGAGATAAGAAAGATATGGGCCAGAGTGTCACTTAGCATATAATAAACCTATGCTAAGGGATAAATACAAAATAACCTTGCTGGTTAAAACATGAGCTCTCGAAATGTTAAAGCAAAATTATAATAGAAATTCAAACTTCAAAAGGTTATTATCATAGTCTTGGAAAGTTCTCTTGCGCTTTAAATGAAACCAGGAATGAGATGAGCTATCCAAGTGTAAAATAAAATAAGTTTTTATCAAATTAGTATCATGGAAACTATAAATAAAGAGCTGTAAAGAGCATGCATGTTACAAACCTCGACTTCAACATCCGATTCCTCTGAAAAATCCTCCACTTCCTCACCATCGTTGATGGTTTTGATAAAACCTGGGTAGCCTGCGACTTCCATTATTGTTTATATACTTTTTAACTACACATTTTCATTTTAAAATCAAAATAGTTTAGCACTTTCGCACTACGTTTACAACTTTTTGAGGTTATCTTTCAAATTCACATGTCACATGGAATCTAACGTTCCGATTTACTTTATTTAGGACGAGATGAAACAATCTTTTTCAATTCGCGACTTTTTGACAATGGAATAAATGGAAGAAAACCAATATCTTTGATTTTATTCCTCTTCAAACATTCAAGTTTGCTGCTCCTATTTTCTATCATAAAGAAACACAGAAAAAAAACCAAATAAAATAAAAATAAGTGTGCCTTTTTAGATTTTTGCGTACAATGAGATTGCAAAATTCGTTCAATTTTTTTTTTTTAAACAATTTATCCTTTCGGAAATGCAATGGGAACTAGCCCTTACAGCATGGTCATAAGTTACATTTTTCTTTGTACTTAAAACTAACTTAACTAATCTTACACCTAAATATTGAAATGTGTGGGTGATACACACATTCCAAGTTCAAGATAAGTTTTACGCGAGGATCAATCCGAATCAAACGGGAGCGCCTTCTTTATTTCTCACTTTTACTATATTGTTCTTCATTGATGACACATTATTAAACTAATTTCACCACATTAACACAATAATAGCCACGAAAAACGAATCCAGAAAATTAAGAAACAAAGCCCGTCCTTATCCTCATGATTCCCGTGCAAAACCATCCTGATGACGATGGGATGATGGGATGATAGGATGACGATGAAATTGTGGATGATTTTGTAAGCTCGCGCGATGCCGCCAAAACCACCATACGAGTAAACTTGCACCAAAACTTTTGTTCTTTCTTCGTATGTATTTGAGATTCCTGTTATGTTGGTCGATCTACGCAACCGTTTGGTACACAATCCGCACGAAATTATGTCACAAATATCACTAAAAACCAACTTTTCACAAATATCAAATACAGACACAAACGAACAAAATAATGGCAGCAAGCAAACTCAAAATTAGGAATGGGCGATATGTATCGTATATAGTTATTGAAACGTATATCACATGAATATCTAAAAATCAGATATCGATGCGTACAGAAACTATATATTTGGTGAAACACTATATTGGCGCACAAATTCGATTCGCTTCGATATCAAGATATCCGTGATTTACAGATATAGGATATCAAACCGTATCACATCGCTATACGGGCTAGCGGCTATCTACCGAACCGAACTGCATACTGTGTTATCTTAGAACAAATTATAGACCGTTGATTTTCTATATACAACACCCGCCATCTAGTAATAATAGTGTAGTACTATGTGGTCAATAGCGGAGATTTCGTCCATAGAGCCATCACCAATGTAGCTCCCCCTAGTGGTAATAGTGCTAATAATGCGATGTTTTCCAATGCGAACTTACCCATCTTTATCCAATAATACATAAAAAACTATGCCGAACTGAACCGAGGAAAACGGGAGACGGAAGAAAATCTTATAGGAAAAATATCAAATATTTTTCACGAAGTACTGGATATAAGTATTTCTGGATTCATTGGTGAAATTTCACACATAGGAAGAAAAGGCATAAATAGACCCATAAAAATAGAGCTGATAAATAAAAGGATGACGAAATATATTCTCGAAAACTCTATCTATTTCAAGGAGACTGGTCTCAGCGTGACAGAATATTTAAGTCAATCTGCTCTACAGGAAAGAAGAAGTATGAGGAAGGCGCTCCAATCAGCTAGAAAAAACGGAAAGCATGCAGTGATTAGAAATAAAAAGCTGTTTGTGGATGGAAAAGAAATAACACTTTACGATAAATATGGAAATTACAATAACTCACTGGAAAACATAAAAGAAACAGAGAAAGAAAAGGATTCGAAAAACAAAATACCGACTCTAAAAACAACAAATGGTGTAGAGATTACAAATTCAACTACACAACCTACATCAAGCGTAGAAAACAACGCAAATTATCAACATGCCGACAAAACTTCGTCGCCATCCAAGCAGGAAAACAAAAATTACTCCTTTCGACGCTAATTTTCAAGTTTTTTATCAAAATACTCGAAGTCTCAATAACAAGACCCATATATTAGAGGCAGTACTGGAAGAAGAATCGTCAACACACGCTATCTGTGTCACTGAGACATGGCTGAGAAAGGACAAATTAAAACTACTCAATATAAACGGCTATACTGTAAGTGCATACTTTTGCCGCACAAACCATGAAGGCGGAGGCTTATGCATATTAACAAAAAAACAACTAGAATGTAGAGATAGGATAGATATAGTACAAATGTCTATAGAATTTATATTTGAAGTTTGTGCAATAGAAATAGATATAATTAATTTACTACTGATAACTTTATATTGGCCTGATAGTAATAGAGAGGCCGAGGTATTCTTCAATAGCTTAGAAAAACTCTTAAAAATAATTTCAAAAAAAGACAAATGTAAAAACATCATAATTGGAGGGGACTTTAACATAGATTTCATGCCAAATAGCAAAGAAAAACAAAAATTATTAAAACTTACAAATTTAATGCTATCTTATAATTTCCACCAAAAGGTAACTGAAGCCACAAGAGTTACAGCAAGTAGCTCAACATGCCTTGACTTAATCTTTACAAATTTCAACTGTAAAGAATCGAATGTTAAAGTACAAGAATTTGGATTTTCTGACCATAAAGGAATCATATTTAAGACGCCGATAGTGCTTCCAAACTCCAAAAAATTTCGCAAGTTTATAAGATCATACAATGAAACAAACATAATGAAATTTAAAAATGAACTCAGAGACATAGACTGGAACGAGAAAATTAGACCTGAAAAAACGATAAATGAAAATTATACTACTTTTAGCGATACCCTACAAAACAAACTAGACAAATGTATACCGAGGAAATTAATACAATTTAAAACTAAAAGTAAAAAAACATACCTCACAATCGGATTAAAGCTATGCTGCCAAAATAAAAGATTATTACGGATGCTATCTTCTCAAACCAATAGTAAAATTATACATAATCACTATAAAACCTACACTAAAATCTTGAAAAAATCAATACAAACATCTAAAAAACTAAATAACATACGTAAATTCAATAGTAAAGAAAATAAAACTCGAACAATGTGGCAAATCATTCAAAACGAAACAAACAAAAAACCTTGTATAATCACAAACAATATAAAACTAAAAATAAATAATTCATTTCTTGAAGAACCAAAAGCGGTGGCAAATATTTTCAACAACTTCTTTTCGTCCTTAGGAAACACACAAAATATCAACAAGTATACTATACAAAAAACTAACCCAATAAACACAGTCGAACAAACTCTCTTTTTGCGTCCGGTAGAGCCAAGCGAAGTGAAGCAAATAATAAAAACCCTAAAAAACAAAAATAGCTTTGGAATAGATGAAATCCCCCCAATATTAATTAAAAAATGTGCTGATGAACTAACTGTACCCTATACTAAACTCATAAACCAATCCTTTTCTGAGGGTATTTTTCCAGAAGCCCTAAAAAAGTCTATAGTAAAACCAATATACAAAAAAGGGGGAAAATGTGACCCAAATAACTATCGCCCAATTGCCCTATTACCTACATCATCTAAAATAATTGAATCTGCAATGGTGAAACGACTATACTCTTTCTATGAAAAATTTCACGTTCTCGACAACAGCCAAAATGGATTTCGACGAAATCGCTCTACTATCCTAGCAATTTATAAATACCTCCAAAAAATCTTAGATACAATAGACAAAAAGAAATATGCGGTTGGCTTACTGCTCGATATGAGCAAGGCATACGACAGGGTCAACTATCAAATCCTTTTAAATAAGCTCTATGGAACTGGAATTAGGGGAGTTGCTTACAATTGGTTCAAATCTTACCTTGCTAACCGATCTCAATATGTCGAAATTCAAAATACCAATTTCTCAACGGGAAACATCAAACATATCAGATCAGATGAAACCCCAACAACAGGCTCTATCCCACAAGGGAGCGTCCTAGGATGCATTTTGTTTCTTATTTACATTAATGACCTGCCCAAGATATTAGACGAACATTGCACTCTATTCGCAGATGATATATCTATTCTGTTAACCTGCTCCGACACCCTTGAATTAGAAGGAAAACTTAACGAAACACTAGGAAAAATAATAGACTGGCTTGAATGCCATAACCTGCTACTTAACTTCAAAAAATCCAATATAATTCAATTTCGACCTTTTCAAAAAATACCATTACATATAACTTATAACTACAATAATACTAAAATAGAAACTGTAAATTCAGCCACGCTACTGGGTATTGACATAGACACAAATTTAAATTGGAAAACACATATTCAAAAATTATCTAACAAACTAACCTCATTCTGCTACGCACTCTCCCATTTGAAAAAAGTCACGGATTTCAAAACGGCCCTTTCGGCTTATTACGCTTTTGCTCATTCTAGACTTACCTATGGAATCATCCTATGGGGAAATTGCACTGACATCGATCAGATTTTTATTCAACAGAAAAAATGTATTCGAATTCTAACTAATATTGATCAAATGGAATCGTGCAAACCGTATTTTATAAAACATGGTATACTCACACTAACATCAATCTATATATTAGAGGCATGTAAATTTGTCAGGACCCACGAAACCCTGTACTCCCCAGTTAAAACAATAAAAAGAAATAATCGTACCCAAAACCAACTAAAAAAACCCTTCTCAAAACTAAAATTACTCGCATCTGGACCCCACTTAATGGCAATTAAAATATTTAACGCTATCCCTAATGAAATTAAAAAAATTGAGACAAAGAATTCTTTTGCACAAAAACTAAAAAGCTTCCTCATTTCAAAAAGTTACTACAACCTTAATGATTTTTTCCAGGACAACAATGTTCTAATATTTTAGGCTCTTGACGTTAACGTCGACATCTCTATTACTTAAACTAATAATTAAGTAGACAATTGTAATTGTTATAAAACTTTCAGGCCCTCTGCAATTATATTGCCATGCCCTAACAGGGCGTCACAATAATTTAATAAGATCTTGTGTTACACGTGAGTATGTACTTCATTATTGTGATACTGCAAATAAATACTGAATACTGAATACTGAATACTGAAACCGAGTGAAAGGGTGTTACTCACAGCGTGCGAGAGAGTGAAACAGCAATAGTTATATTGGATTCGTACGATACTAAATCTTAAAGGTATACTAATACCAACTAATACAGCGTTACTGGATATCGACCGATATCCAATATATAGTTTCAGAATCCGATATTCAATATCAATATATGGTTTCGATTTGATATTGTGAAAATTCGATATTACCCATCCCTAGTAAGTATGCTTTGACAATCTTGCTTGGAGAGGGTCATTCAACGGGGGCGAATCTTAACAGTGCGATGTGCAACACGCCGCTCACAGCGCCATCTATCGTCAGTACATAGGAACAACTTGGTAATTATAAATACTTATAAAATCGTCTCTAGTATCAAAACCGCTGGTAACACTGCCAGCGATAACATCAGCAGTAACAAAACCACAGAACACTTCATTTATCTGCGTTGGCAAATCGTTAGCAAACACCGATTCTCCACTACATTGGATCAAAGCTTCCACCTATTAAGAGCCATATTGTTGTCGGTTTCAAATGACTGGGTTCCTCGTGAAATATCTCGTTTATATGGTTCCACCTCCTTCCCGGTTCTTTGGCTTTATTTTACCATCGGGACTAAAGATGATTAGCGGCATATATTGCTTGCTTTGATCGCTTCGCTACACTTCAAAAATAGAGTCCGACTAATTGGCAGTGTAAATGCACCTGCGAATATTATTGTCTGGAAAAAAAAAATACAGTATCTGTTTAAAATATTGAATTGCCCATTCTTTGTAAAAAGATTGCGACTGGCGATTAAAATTTGAAAGGTTTAGAATGTTAGCATGCATGTTGTGACTCCGTAGTAGAGACATACTCATAATATAACTCAAAATGACCTACCTACTTCATCATTATCTGCCATTTAAAAAGGATGATTCAAATAACGGCAGTGTCTAAAAACCCGACACGAGAGCGGCAGGTACGGTCGCATGTAAGAAAAATTGTACGGTACAGCCATGTCATAAATCTGTTGTTATTTGAACTTTTCTGTTTGATGAATCTGTTTATTGTTTTGTGTCCTATTCTGTATTTTTGTGTGGGCAATAAAGTGCATTTTTTTTTTTTTTTTTTTTATGTACGGCATGTAAAATTTAAGTTAGCCGTGTGTGAATTGGGTTTGCAACTCGACCAGGCCTCCTGTCCCGCTTCTCAGCCAAGGAAACAAACCACGCTTGATCGTTCACAGCTCTTCCCTCTGCTAAATGTTTCTTCCACAAGTCCCAGCTCTCAGCGGAACCTCTTAGGTGCTGTTGTCGATCGAAGATGTAGACATGTCTCGCTTTACGCAGTCCTTGAAGCGAAGCCGTGTTCTCCCGACACTTGTCTTTGCATGAGATACTTGACCTAGAAGGAATTGACGCGGCAAACGAGAGTGATCCATGCAATGCACATGCCCCAGCCACCGCAGACGTCTCTGTTTGAGGATCGCGGTTACGCTGTGCAGCTGTGCCGCTTCCAGCACTTTGTAATGCATTTTAAAACGTGGTCCTGCATTTTAAAGCGTCAGCTTAGACGGGAATCGAACCACCATCTTCTGCACTGCAGGCACGGTTACACGCTTACGTGCCACTAGACGAAAACGAATTTTGCAAAATTTTAAGTAAAAAATTTTGCACGAATAATGTTTAATGAAAAATTTCATTTTGAAAACTTCAAAGGAACTCGTCGCTATAATCACTTGAAGGCTAAAAATAAAGGCAATAGTAGTCTGTACCTTTTGAAAAGTTTTCTAATGAAATATTCAATGGCTCGCCCGCCCTCGTTTATTATCTAGCTGTCAAATGAAGCGGCCAAGCCAGTCAGAAGTTGTTTATTACAACTTCGATAGAACATGGTTTATTTATTTAGTTGAGAATGGTTTGATATGACTCTGGTTTTATATACCCACGATCATAATCCCCTTTGGGGTCTTCAGAAGCTTTGCTAATCCACCAACGAAATGTCACTCACGTTTAAGGGGATGAACGAAACAAGCATACACACACAGACAGACAAAATCTATGATTTTTTTCTCGATAAATGCCATTCATTGATTCATTCGTAAATATAGGGTCCTTCTAAATAGGCTGATGGCTTTTTAAGGGGAAAATGTACTGGTTTAGGTAGTCACCAGTAAGGAATATGCTACTCTCTAGTCATCACACACATCATAATAAACAATAGAACCATAATTATAAAATAACTACTGTTAAAACTTAGCAAAACTCGAAGTTAGAAGTTTTATTTAAAGCTCAATTAATAATGTTAACTAGCTTTTTGAGAGAGGGAATTCATTTCATTCAAATTATTATAAAAAAAATAGAGGAAGAATTCGATATTTCAGACATAATTAACTAATATTTCATTAGAAAATTACTTTCATTATTAAAAATGGTAATATAAATCAAGCATCTTAAAAAAAAAGGGCAAAACAATGGCGAAAATACGAGTTAGCAGAAAACAGCTGATACATCTGACGCATGCGTAGTTGATAATAAGTTCTAATGAGAGCGTACCTCATTGTTTGGTAGGAATGGGCGATATGTATCGTATATAGTTATTGAAACGTATATCACATGAATATCTAAAAATCAGATATCGATGCGTACAGAAACTATATATTTGGTGAAACACTATATTGGCGCACAAATTCGATTCGCTTCGATATCAAGATATCCGTGATTTACAGATATAGGATATCAAACCGTATCACATCGCTATACGGGCTAGCGGCTATCTACCGAACCGAACTGCATACTGTGTTATCTTAGAACAAATTATAGACCGTTGATTTTCTATATACAACACCCGCCATCTAGTAATAATAGTGTAGTACTATGTGGTCAATAGCGGAGATTTCGTCCATAGAGCCATCACCAATGTAGCTCCCCCTAGTGGTAATAGTGCTAATAATGCGATGTTTTCCAATGCGAACTTACCCATCTTTATCCAATAATACATAAAAAACTATGCCGAACTGAACCGAGGAAAACGGGAGACGGAAGAAAATCTTATAGGAAAAATATCAAATATTTTTCACGAAGTACTGGATATAAGTATTTCTGGATTCATTGGTGAAATTTCACACATAGGAAGAAAAGGCATAAATAGACCCATAAAAATAGAGCTGATAAATAAAAGGATGACGAAATATATTCTCGAAAACTCTATCTATTTCAAGGAGACTGGTCTCAGCGTGACAGAATATTTAAGTCAATCTGCTCTACAGGAAAGAAGAAGTATGAGGAAGGCGCTCCAATCAGCTAGAAAAAACGGAAAGCATGCAGTGATTAGAAATAAAAAGCTGTTTGTGGATGGAAAAGAAATAACACTTTACGATAAATATGGAAATTACAATAACTCACTGGAAAACATAAAAGAAACAGAGAAAGAAAAGGATTCGAAAAACAAAATACCGACTCTAAAAACAACAAATGGTGTAGAGATTACAAATTCAACTACACAACCTACATCAAGCGTAGAAAACAACGCAAATTATCAACATGCCGACAAAACTTCGTCGCCATCCAAGCAGGAAAACAAAAATTACTCCTTTCGACGCTAATTTTCAAGTTTTTTATCAAAATACTCGAAGTCTCAATAACAAGACCCATATATTAGAGGCAGTACTGGAAGAAGAATCGTCAACACACGCTATCTGTGTCACTGAGACATGGCTGAGAAAGGACAAATTAAAACTACTCAATATAAACGGCTATACTGTAAGTGCATACTTTTGCCGCACAAACCATGAAGGCGGAGGCTTATGCATATTAACAAAAAAACAACTAGAATGTAGAGATAGGATAGATATAGTACAAATGTCTATAGAATTTATATTTGAAGTTTGTGCAATAGAAATAGATATAATTAATTTACTACTGATAACTTTATATTGGCCTGATAGTAATAGAGAGGCCGAGGTATTCTTCAATAGCTTAGAAAAACTCTTAAAAATAATTTCAAAAAAAGACAAATGTAAAAACATCATAATTGGAGGGGACTTTAACATAGATTTCATGCCAAATAGCAAAGAAAAACAAAAATTATTAAAACTTACAAATTTAATGCTATCTTATAATTTCCACCAAAAGGTAACTGAAGCCACAAGAGTTACAGCAAGTAGCTCAACATGCCTTGACTTAATCTTTACAAATTTCAACTGTAAAGAATCGAATGTTAAAGTACAAGAATTTGGATTTTCTGACCATAAAGGAATCATATTTAAGACGCCGATAGTGCTTCCAAACTCCAAAAAATTTCGCAAGTTTATAAGATCATACAATGAAACAAACATAATGAAATTTAAAAATGAACTCAGAGACATAGACTGGAACGAGAAAATTAGACCTGAAAAAACGATAAATGAAAATTATACTACTTTTAGCGATACCCTACAAAACAAACTAGACAAATGTATACCGAGGAAATTAATACAATTTAAAACTAAAAGTAAAAAAACATACCTCACAATCGGATTAAAGCTATGCTGCCAAAATAAAAGATTATTACGGATGCTATCTTCTCAAACCAATAGTAAAATTATACATAATCACTATAAAACCTACACTAAAATCTTGAAAAAATCAATACAAACATCTAAAAAACTAAATAACATACGTAAATTCAATAGTAAAGAAAATAAAACTCGAACAATGTGGCAAATCATTCAAAACGAAACAAACAAAAAACCTTGTATAATCACAAACAATATAAAACTAAAAATAAATAATTCATTTCTTGAAGAACCAAAAGCGGTGGCAAATATTTTCAACAACTTCTTTTCGTCCTTAGGAAACACACAAAATATCAACAAGTATACTATACAAAAAACTAACCCAATAAACACAGTCGAACAAACTCTCTTTTTGCGTCCGGTAGAGCCAAGCGAAGTGAAGCAAATAATAAAAACCCTAAAAAACAAAAATAGCTTTGGAATAGATGAAATCCCCCCAATATTAATTAAAAAATGTGCTGATGAACTAACTGTACCCTATACTAAACTCATAAACCAATCCTTTTCTGAGGGTATTTTTCCAGAAGCCCTAAAAAAGTCTATAGTAAAACCAATATACAAAAAAGGGGAAAAATGTGACCCAAATAACTATCGCCCAATTGCCCTATTACCTACATCATCTAAAATAATTGAATCTGCAATGGTGAAACGACTATACTCTTTCTATGAAAAATTTCACGTTCTCGACAACAGCCAAAATGGATTTCGACGAAATCGCTCTACTATCCTAGCAATTTATAAATACCTCCAAAAAATCTTAGATACAATAGACAAAAAGAAATATGCGGTTGGCTTACTGCTCGATATGAGCAAGGCATACGACAGGGTCAACTATCAAATCCTTTTAAATAAGCTCTATGGAACTGGAATTAGGGGAGTTGCTTACAATTGGTTCAAATCTTACCTTGCTAACCGATCTCAATATGTCGAAATTCAAAATACCAATTTCTCAACGGGAAACATCAAACATATCAGATCAGATGAAACCCCAACAACAGGCTCTATCCCACAAGGGAGCGTCCTAGGATGCATTTTGTTTCTTATTTACATTAATGACCTGCCCAAGATATTAGACGAACATTGCACTCTATTCGCAGATGATATATCTATTCTGTTAACCTGCTCCGACACCCTTGAATTAGAAGGAAAACTTAACGAAACACTAGGAAAAATAATAGACTGGCTTGAATGCCATAACCTGCTACTTAACTTCAAAAAATCCAATATAATTCAATTTCGACCTTTTCAAAAAATACCATTACATATAACTTATAACTACAATAATACTAAAATAGAAACTGTAAATTCAGCCACGCTACTGGGTATTGACATAGACACAAATTTAAATTGGAAAACACATATTCAAAAATTATCTAACAAACTAACCTCATTCTGCTACGCACTCTCCCATTTGAAAAAAGTCACGGATTTCAAAACGGCCCTTTCGGCTTATTACGCTTTTGCTCATTCTAGACTTACCTATGGAATCATCCTATGGGGAAATTGCACTGACATCGATCAGATTTTTATTCAACAGAAAAAATGTATTCGAATTCTAACTAATATTGATCAAATGGAATCGTGCAAACCGTATTTTATAAAACATGGTATACTCACACTAACATCAATCTATATATTAGAGGCATGTAAATTTGTCAGGACCCACGAAACCCTGTACTCCCCAGTTAAAACAATAAAAAGAAATAATCGTACCCAAAACCAACTAAAAAAACCCTTCTCAAAACTAAAATTACTCGCATCTGGACCCCACTTAATGGCAATTAAAATATTTAACGCTATCCCTAATGAAATTAAAAAAATTGAGACAAAGAATTCTTTTGCACAAAAACTAAAAAGCTTCCTCATTTCAAAAAGTTACTACAACCTTAATGATTTTTTCCAGGACAACAATGTTCTAATATTTTAGGCTCTTGACGTTAACGTCGACATCTCTATTACTTAAACTAATAATTAAGTAGACAATTGTAATTGTTATAAAACTTTCAGGCCCTCTGCAATTATATTGCCATGCCCTAACAGGGCGTCACAATAATTTAATAAGATCTTGTGTTACACGTGAGTATGTACTTCATTATTGTGATACTGCAAATAAATACTGAATACTGAATACTGAAACCGAGTGAAAGGGTGTTACTCACAGCGTGCGAGAGAGTGAAACAGCAATAGTTATATTGGATTCGTACGATACTAAATCTTAAAGGTATACTAATACCAACTAATACAGCGTTACTGGATATCGACCGATATCCAATATATAGTTTCAGAATCCGATATTCAATATCAATATATGGTTTCGATTTGATATTGTGAAAATTCGATATTACCCATCCCTACTCAAAATTCGTTCAAGAATCGATGATCGATTGCAAAATCTTTGACATTACCAGACGAAAACAATAGTGAAGTTGAACTGAACTGACTCCATGATTTAAACCACAAATAAAATATGATGATGATGAATCACATGGTGAGAAACGTGATGTCTTTCAAGTCATTGAATGCGTCAAAGAAGTTTGGCGGACAACATGTAATTTGAGACCCAGACTTAGAGGTCCCGTACATGAATGAAAGAAAGTTAGTAATACTTGTAGAGTGAAACAAAATTAACAAAAAAGTAAATTGGTTGTAACCTGTAGAAGTTGGGGGAAAGGTATTTCTCCTTATGATACCTTTTGCAGTAGTGTGTGAAACTTATAATCTTTCTTATTAGATAGTCCACTCAATCTTCTACGGATTCATTATGGTTATTATAATGCAAATTCACGATAATATTATAATAATGGAAGAAAACGAAATCACGAACTATCAGCTTAACCCAGCCAAATACATTCCGTAACGACCAAAAAATACCTCAGTGATATTCGATGAAAATAGCTGTCGTGGTTGCGTTTTGCTACTGCTTTTTGGATGATTTGTCTATTTTACTAGTAATTTCTACTTTTGAATCCGGACTTCTGGAGATGTGGTTTTTTTTTAATTCCTTTTTTTTGTTTATAATAATTATGACCGCCAAGCGGAAGAGCTTTTAGTTTTCGTAAAAAATGGCTGGGTCCAAATTCGCCAAAGTTCTTTCGATGCATCTTAATATAACTAGTAACTAGCCTCGCGTTAGCATCTGACAAATGACAAGTTACAATATGAATTGATCATGTGCATACAAACAATTTTAACGAGACAACCTATAATTTCGGAACAATAACTTTATACTAGACTCATTTAGGGTTCACACGAGAATATTTTAAAACAATCAAAATCAGAATCTAAAGTAAGTACTGGAATTCAATCCAAAGTTGCGGATTTCATGCTACCTCGTCCCCCGTCCCCAGTCGTCGTAAAACGGCACCCACAACTCGTGCATATTTATGGCATAAAAGTGTTGTATGTACTCACCCCACTCCACTGTCCATCATTATACCTAAGTAGCGATGACGTGACAGCAGTAGCGTAGCGAGGGGGGGGGGGCAGGGGGGCAAATGCCCCAGGCCGGGCGGCACTTTACTAGGGGCGGCAAATTCGGGAAAAATATAGGTAGATTAATTGAGCTCTGTGTATAACCGATTGGTTGGAGAAAAGTCGAGCTCGCTTCGCTCGTTTAAGTTTCTGTTTCAATTACACATAACCCTAAAGAGCTAAGATGCGGTGCTAAAAATTTCGAGTTTGCTTCGCCCGATTAGGTTACTTTGCACATATTTTGCTACTTAGCTCTGGATCTGGCTCCAACTGATTCGTGTTTAGAAGAAAAGTCGAGCTCGCTATAAAAATTTGAGCTTGCTTCGCTCGCTCCTTTATTTTTTGTGTAGGTCTTCTTATAAAGATAAGGGGGCGGCAATGGTGGAAAAATCGGTCGTTGCCCCGGCCGGCAGAAACCCACGCTACGCCCCTGCGTGACAGACGTGGGCAGCGTGGGCTCATTACTTGTCTCACACATGATAGAGTTTCGATACTACGAATGACACGTGAATCTAAATGTTTTGAATTTTCAAAATATCTCTGAAGGGGAGGAGCCCCTTGGACAATAGAGTCATGAATGAGTATATGCTATGCACGCAATGCTATTATGATGAAGTAGAGATCTTGACAAAACGAGATTTAAATGAAAATAATATACAGGTGTTAGTAAACAGTTACATTACTTTAAGGTATGATTGTACCCTCATGGGTACAAGTACCCCTCAGTACCTATCATTACTGAACAACTTTCCCTATGATATCTATAGGAAATTCGCAAAAAAATATTATACCTACTTTTCATACAAACTTTCGATCAGATGATTGCATTTGGGATGGAAAGTCGTTTTTTTTTTGCGAATTTCCTATAGGTTTCTTAGGGAAAGTTATTCAGTATCTTGGGTACAATCTCACCCCGTAAAGAAATGCAACTTTTTTACCTAACACAGTATATTCGACAAAAATTGAACATACAAAAGAATAACTGAACTCACTGAATAAATTCGATCAAACGTACATCTCTATCCAACTGTCAAATCGTAATTTTTGTTCATGTCATACGTCCGCAGCTTCGCAGGTGTGATATGAAAAGTTAAATTAATTTCGTTATTAACTACGAAAAAATGGCAGATCAACAATTAATTCACGATGATATTAAACTGTAAGTATAGTAAATTAACAATAAACCAAACTTTATCCCCCAAATAACTATAATTGATACAATTTCCGTCAAAAATTCCCAACGCAGCTGTCTTCATGTTTTTGTGGAAACCATACTAAAGTATGTGTACTTTCTTACTAAATTAGTATTTCCGATTACCAACGAACCCATGCAACGCAAATATGTTAGCCTAGCATGTGATTTAGTAATGTTTTTCTTGTGTCTAGCTGGGTTTGTTGGTTACTTTAGATTGACCGAAAATGTTTACCAAAGTGATAAGTAATGATTAGGCTGTATTTTCTAGCAATATTTCATTACATCATTTTCATTAGTTACAATTATTTTATTGTTTGAATGATAATTTTTCATGAAGATGATAAAACTGATTACACAATAAACATAACTAAGTTAGATTAGGTAAAATCTAGAAATATGTAACATTACAATTGTAATAGTGTAGGGTCCCGAATGATAAGACATCTTGAAAGCAACTGATTTATTGACAGCTCACCATCACTTTGTTATTTAATATAAAACCTTCATACTACATCTCGATTCTATAGCAATCATTAAAAACAAACATAAGTAATTCCAGCATTGTTGAAAACCTACTTACCTCCTATGGTAATAACCTTAATTAAATAACACAACATCTTTATTCTTTCTCTTTTAAAAAAAAAATTACAATAATGAATAAATGCCTACTACTTTAACATTCTTCTATAAGACGCCTAGGTGCATGTATCACACGACCACTTCTCGTGCATACTGGTTGCAGTCCACTCTGCACTGAACCCGTGCCGCTCGGCAATAAGCCATGTCTCTGATCCGAATTCGAAACTACATCCTCCCATTCAACGTTAGGAACCCGATAACTCGTATAATGGCTCCTGGGAAGTTTTTGCAAATGTTGCCGGTTGCGGCGTAAAACGTTTCCATTCTCAGTCTGTACCCAATACGAACGCTCCCCCCGAGCTTTATTGATGACCATAGAATTAACCCATACCTTACCAGACCTCATTCTGATCGACTCATTGTCATTTAACGGTAATAAATTTCTCGTTCCTCTGTCGTAATCATGTTTATATTCTTCAATCCTCCTCCGTCGATCCACCATCACGTTTTCTTTGTTTACAACTTTTGGATCCAAAGTCTTTCCTACAGTAGGCAATCTAGTCCTTAACTGTCGACTCATTAGAAGTTGAGCAGGCAAATATTCCTCTCCCGTTACAGGCGTGTTCCTAAAGTTAAGTAACCCTATCTGCCAATCCTCACCACTTTCCTGTGCTTTAACCATAATTGACTTGATCGTTTGAACATTCCTCTCAGCTAACCCATTTGACCTTGGATAATGAGGAGAACTAGTGACATGCTCAAACTCCCATGACTTGCTAAAACGTACGAAGTCTTCTGCAGTGAATTGTGGCCCATTATCCGTCACTAACCTCTTCGGAATGCCGAATCTACCAAAAATCATTTTTAACGCCGTTATAATGTTCGCACTGTATAATCTCTTCAAAGGTGCTATCTCAATAAACTTTGAAAAGTAATCCACCACTAATAGGTAATTCACACCTTTTATTTCAAAAATGTCTGCCGCAACAATCTCCCAGGGTCGGTCTGGTATTGGGTGTGGAACAAGTGGCTCCCTTGGGTTAGCGGCGCGATGCCGCTGGCAGGTCTCACAGGCAGCCACTAGCCGCGCTATCTCAGCCGACATGCCGGGCCACCACATCACCTCTCGCGCCCTTCGTTGACATTTCTCAATGCCCATGTGCCCTTCATGGATTCTCCGAAGCATTTCTTTACGCAACGAACGCGGCATTACAACTCGATCGTTACGAAACAATATTCCATTGACAACATGCAGCTCACTGTGTACATCCCAATACGGTCTAACTATTTCTATAGTATCTTGTTTTAAATTTGGCCATCCTCTTTTGTAATATTCACCTAACGCATTTAATACTTGATCATTCTTCGTCTCTTCTTTAATTTTTCCTAACATTTCTGGAGTTGCTTCTACATTTTCGTATAAATGATTGACGTGTATTGTCACATCTTGCCCAATCTCATCTGAATCTGACTCCGTTGTAGCCTTAGACAATGTATCTGCAATAAATAACAACTTTCCTGGCTTATATTGAAGTTCCACACAGTAATGTTGTAACTTTAACATTAGACGTTGTAGACGTGCAGGTGTCTCATTTAATTGTTTCTTGAAAATCGCTTCAAGCGGTTTATGGTCCGTTTCCACTGTCACTTTCTCATGGCCATAAATATACTGGTGGAACCGTGTACAACCAAAAGTAACAGCTAAAAGCTCTTTTTCAATCTGCGCCCAGCGTCTCTCCGTGGGTGTAAGCGTACGCGCGGCGTACGCTACTGGGCGGCCGCCCTGCAGCAGACACGCGCCCAACCCATGCGAGCTTGCATCCACTGACACTATCACCGGTTCATTCGGCGAGTAAAACTTAAGCACTGGCGCCTGACTAATTTTAGATTTCAATGTCTGAAAAGCCTTTTCATGTATCTGTAACCAATCAAACTCTTTATTTTTCCCAAGCAAATCCCGCAAGGGCGCTGATAAATCGGAGTACCTCGGTATAAAGCGAGATAGATAATTAGTTACGCCCAAAAATCTTTTTAATTCACTTTTTTCTGTTGGCGTTGGCATCTTCAAGATAGCTTTCACGCGATCCTCGTCTGGTTTCATCCCTTTTGAATTAAAAATATGGCCTAAAAATTTTATTTCACTGGCATTAAATACACATTTCTCCTTATTAAATTTTACGCCATTTTCCTTTGCTCTCCTCATTACTTCTTTCAATCTTTCATCATGCTCTTCTTTTGTGCTTCCCCAGATCAAAATATCATCAATGTAAACCTCTACTCCATCCATTTTGAAAATTCTGTTCATTTCCTGTGAAAAATCTCCGGAGCACAATTTATGCCAAAAGGCAAGCGAAGAAATCTATACCTCCCGTAAGGCGTTGAGAAAGTACACAGCTTAGAACTTTTTTCATTCAGTTTTAACATCCAAAACCCACTTTTGGCATCACACTTTGAAAAATACTTCGCCCCAGCCAAATTACTTGATATCTCATCAAGTGTCGGTAGTTGAAAATGGCTACGTTTTACAGCCTGATTTAAATTCTTAGGGTCCAAACAAACACGCAAACTTTTATTAGGCTTCTCCACCACAACAATGTTTGATACCCAATCAGTGGGACCATCTTCTTTTTGAATAATTCCCAACTTTTCCATATTATCTAATTCAGCCTTAAGCCTCGGTCGGATTTTAATCGGAATTTTACGCGTCGCATTTACTACCGGCGGCACGGTTCCATCTATTTGGATGTTACACTCATTTGGCAGGCAGCCTATGCCCTCAAAAATTGATGTATCAAAATTCAAGCTATTCATTGACAGTTCAGTCCCGCGAGAAATTCATTTTAATTCCACACAAGCCTTAAGACCCAATAAGTTATTGCAATTTACATCAATAACATAAATTCTCTGCTTACTACTTTTATTTTCATGTTTTAAAATTGCGTCAAAAAATCCCACTACTGGCAACTTTTTCTTACTAATCTCTCGCAGTACCGTGTTACATTTTTAAAGTTGACTTGTGTCAAAACCATATGTCTGATAACAGTTCAATGACATAATTGATGCGTCCGCACCACTATCTAATTTAAACTTTATTTCTACGCGGTTAACGTCTACCTTTGCACTCCACAACTCCCGAGAACAGTCCTCCGCGTCTATAGAAATCTTATACATGAGTAACTCACCATTTTCACAGTACTCATCGTCCATCATGTTCTGCTCGTTCTCGTCCACTATTTCACGCGTATACTTCACACGACAACATTTCGCGAAATGACCCATTCTGTTACAATTAAAACACTTGGCCGAAAATGCTGGACACCGATCACGAGTACTATGTAATAACGCACATTTTCCGCACACACTTCCACTATTCTGCGGCTGCCTCGGCGCTGACGATTGCCCACGAGCTGCCCACCCCCTAGCGGGCACCCCGCGATACTCGCTCCGACCACCACGTGCGTCTCCGCGCACCAGCCGCTCCACCTCTGGCTCCGACTTGACCTCAGCTCCCGGCCTGCACGAGCTAGCTTGCAGACCAGCTCGCTCTGCCGCCCTACACCATTGAGTCGCTTCCTCTAATGTTAATGACGATTTCGCCAGCAATTTTTCTTTCATATGTACATCCTTTAACCCTCGAATTAATTGTGTCAAGATTAAGCTTGTCTTCAAATCACCGAATTCACAATTCTTACTTTTCACTTTTAATGAACCTAGAAATTTCTCAAATGTATCTTCTTTCTGATAAGTTTCGAAAAACACATGCCTCTCATAGTTTACGTTTTTTTTAGGATCACAATATTCCGCAAATTTCTGACATAATGTTATGTAATTTTCTTTATCTGTCTCTGTAATGTCTATTTCCTCCAATATATCTCTTCCAGCTTTTCCTATTACATGCAGGAATAAAGCACATTTCTGTTTGGACGTTGCAGCATCCTTTCCAGAAGCAATTAAATAATATTCAAAAGCTGATTTCCATTCACGCCAATTGGTAGCCATATTGCCATCCTGTAGCATCTCCGCTGGCTGTTGAATCACTGCCATCTCTACTTTTCCACTACTCACACTGTTGCTATTATTAATTTTACAATTAGAAATACTTTTTAAACATTTAAATAATCAATAAGCCACACCTGACACCATGTAATAGTGTAGGGTCCCGAATGATAAGACATCTTGAAAGCAACTGATTTATTGACAGCTCACCATCACTTTGTTATTTAATATAAAACCTTCATACTACAACAATGAGACTGACACATGTACACACGACGACACATCAAATTATACAAAACCAACATAAGCTGGCTGCGCAACGTTATACCATACTCTACCTATGCCCGGTCAGCTTATGTTGGTTTTGTATAATTGTCACCGTGTGTACATGTATAACACTTATATACAATAATAAATGTGGGATTGAAGCAAGCAAAACAAACTGAATGGCTCGATAAACTACGTTTTAATAATCTTTCAAGAGTACAGCGATTTATATTATAACTTTACATAGGCTTTTCCAAAAAACGACCTTTGTCCGTCCATCTTGCAATCCAAAGAGACATCCCTCCTCCCAGCTTCCTCCTACATCACACTCTCTTTCATCTCTCTCGCACATACACACCTTGTCTCCCATCCCTCTCTTACCTGGCCTGTCATTCGTCCTACATCTTGTATCCCTATCACACAACACTGCATCCTATCTGTCATCCCTCTCTCACATTATCTGCATTCCGTTACACTCGGACTTCCCTACGTTCCATTCCCACATAAACATGGAAAAAATTAAATAATACCCAATGCCTATTCTAAGAAGGAAATAATATAAAGTACCCATTATAATAATAATATTAATATGTACAAAAAGATATGAGATGAGATGTGTGTGTACCTTAGACAATTTATGTAGGGACGAGTTACGCGAGTCATTCTACTAAGAAACATTTCTGCCACTTTTTGCGTGGGGCGAGGTAACATGAAATCCGCAACTTTGGATTTTATTTCCCATAACTTTAGATTCTAATTTTGAATGTTAAAAATCATAAAAAGTAGTCTCGTGTGAACCCCAAACGTTCTAAGTTCAAAATTATTGTTTCGCTATTATAGGCTGTCTCGTTTAGTGATAAGGTATAAAATTGGGTGTAAATGCATAAGATCAATTGTTCTTATACCGTGGCAGAGGGGAAATGCTACCGCAAGACGAGTCCCTATATAAATTGTCTAAGGTGTGTACCTGTATGTATAAAGTCTTAGACAATTTAACAGGGACTCGCCTTGCGGTAGCATTTCCCCTCTGCCACGGTATTAGATCAATTAATCTTGCGCATTTACACTCAATTTTATACCTTATCACTAAACGAGACAGCCTATAATAGCGAAACAATAATTTTGAACTTAGAATGTTTGGGGTTCACACGTGACTACTTTCATGATTTTTAACATTCAAAATTAGAATCTAAAGTTATGGGAAATAAATCCAAAGTAGTGGATTTCATGTTACCTCGCCCCCCGCAAAAAGTGGCAGAAATGTTTTGTAGTAGAATGACACGCATAACTCGTCCCTATTAAATTGTCTAAGGTATAAAGTATATTGATTGATCGATGTATATTATAATTTATTTCAGATATACAACGTCAGATAAGTTCTACTTGGAGCCGACCATCAATCCGACAGAGATTCTGGTCATCGACAGAGTCACTGGATTAGCTACCGTTCAAAGTAGGTGCTTTGCAGGCTCGTTTATTGACTCACATCATGCCATGCAAATGCCCCGGTCGGCACTTTACTAAGGGCGGAAAATTCTGGAAAAATATTGATTGATTGAGCTCTGTCTATAACCAGTTCGTAGAGCAGAGAAAAGTAGAGAAGTTTCTGTTTTAATTATTGTACATACACATACCAAAAGAGTTCTGACCACAGCTAAGACGTGGTGCTAAAAATTTCGAGTTTCTATCCATAGCTTTTACTTAGGTTACTTTGCACATGTTTTGTACGTAAAAAGCTCTGGCTCCAACTGATTCGTATTTAGGAGAAATAAGTTTCTATTTTTTTTACATTGATTCTATTTTTTGTGAAGGTCTTCTTGTAAAGATAAGGGGGCGGCAAAATCGGTCTGTGCCCCGGGCGGCAGAAACCATCTCCCTCCAAAAAATCTTGAAGAGTTAAGCTTGCCTTTACGACATCACAACATACTGTAATTTTTTTTATAATTATGTCTTTGTGTACCTACAATTAAGAATCGATGAAACCCCCGCTACATTACTGCCTAGAAGACAACAGTAATAACCAGCTCCAAGCCAGCGGCCACCGGCCACCAGCTGGAATTAATTCCACAAATAAACATTCTCACAGACACGACCTGCTTATAGTGTCAGCACTGATTGCAGAAAGATGAAAAAAACCTTGAAATGTAGGCCACCTTAGACCTTTATCACAGCACACTATTTGCAGTGTCTTAAGGAATTTGTCATAACTAAATGCAGAAAGTTTACTGTGACAAGGTTTTAAGGTGGCCTATATTTTAAAATCTGTCAACTATACGGCTAGTAAGTTAAAATGTTTGTGCATTTCAGAATATGAATCAGTGAAGATCCCGATACCACCGAACGCTTACAAACCAGTGTGTGGCTTCCTCGGCTCTATAAAGCTCATATCCGGCTTGTATCTGGTCGTAGCCAAGTACAGAATATTGGTAAGACATTTAAATTGTTATGCTGGCATATCATCGGAATCTACAACTATGTAGTGAACCTATAAGAATTGTTAGCCACTTTAGATGCTGTTTATACAGAAGAGATGTGTGGCGGTGGCGGATAGTCGAAGTTACACCAATATAAACCTTATAGTACGTAGCATAGCGTCGTTTTTGTCGTTAAGGAAAATCGCGCGGGCGTAATTCTCCAAACGACGCTATGCTACGTACTATAAGGTTCTGCTTATGCTACGTACTATAAGGTTCGTTTGGAGAATTACGCCCGCGCGATTTTCCTTAACGACAAAAACGACGCTATGCTACGTACTATAAGGTTTATATTGCCGCACCCCGCCCGCGCCACGTCACTTCTGTTTAAACAGCACCTTAGAGATGTAAGTGATTGACACAAAGGAGTCAATATACTGTAGGCCCACAAACGATAACGTTTATTGATGGTATTACACTCTAAAAACATAATTTAGACGAAATATAATCGAACGAAAGATTAGGTAAAAATGCAAACGGAATTATGCAATAAATATAAAAAATGCACCGTTTTGACTTTTATTGCTAAGATTCTTTTTTCCTATTAAAACGGCACATGTAAAGCAATGCGTGTATAGGAACATCTTAGATATTAATACTAAAATAAAAATAAAAAACCAACATATCTTACCAAGACAAGATGCGACACTCCGTTTAGATGAGGTATAGCTAATATTACCACTATAATCTAGAGATTATGGCAAACAAATCGACATGAGTTCCACAACTGTACGCCAACTATACGCTAATATTTTTTGGGGGCCTTTTCCCCATAGCTAGAGAAATTATCTTTTTTAAGAACAGGCGTTGACTAAGCGTTATCGCTGCAATTCCCGTTGACCCTTTCATCGTAATAATGATACGGCTAGAACATAGCGGAATCGCGGGGCGATTCGTTCCATCAACGCAGAAAGAAACACACTCAGAATTTCGCTTGTGTGATATAGCCCTTGTCACAAAAGTCACACATGTATTACCATCATTAAGCTTCTGTGAAACATGACTGCAAATAGTTTGCTACGACTAGGTTCTAAGATTAACTACAATTTAAATTGGTTGACTGTGATAGTTAATTAACGACCTAAAAAAGGTAGCGGCGAGCGACTGGATGAGGAAGGCCGAGGACAGTTTATCTGGCGCGCCTTGGGAGAGGACTATCTTATCTTATCTTTTCTTGTTGTGGGGGCTGGCAAGCCAGCAACACTCCGACCCAGTGGGATCTTTTGTGTTAGCCCCAATACTTTTTGCTTACTTCACCCTTCAAATACATGGTCAATGAAGGAGGCAATACCATTGAGGGGAAGAAGCCTAAGGTCTCCCGGTTTTGGATATCCATCACTGCCTATGTTCAGCAGTGGACGATGATAGGCTGATGATGATGATGATGATAGTTAATTATTCACTAATGTTACTGTTTTTAATGTCCTATTTCTTTCCAGGTCGGCAAACTAAATGGCCAGGACATTTACCAGTTGGCGGGTGCAGAGATCATTCCATACGCACGCTCTACCACACATCTCACCAGTAACCAGGTTAGTTTGATTTATTGAAGTGAAAACAACTTTAGCGGCGTTGTGCACTTTTTGGGATGGGTAAAAATTTTAAAGTGGCGTCAGGACCGTGACGACACGCTGATCGAAAATTGGTCCGACATACCCCCCTCTTTCTACCGCGCGGCGAAAATGTATCCCTGTTCCTGCTGTTTCGTTTAAGCGGCATACATTGTTATGTTTGTGTACGATAGCGCAATAAATGGATATTGTATTTTACCATATAAATGATAGTACTTTTATACTGATAATTAAAGCAATTCGTGCGAAATTATTCCCTAACCATTCCAAAATATAAAAAAAATTCACAACGTTAATGTTCAAGTTTTCACTTCTGCCGGCACTCCCGGAGTGCAACCCGTTTTTTTTATTTATTCTCTACGTCATTCTGCCCTGAAATTTGAATTGCTAAATGTGAGCATCGCTACTACCTCGTTCTTAAGCAGAAAGTAGGTAAATGTAGCAACGTTCTGACCACCTTGATAGGGATTATGGTCGTCAGCTTATGTATGTATTTATGCTCTAGAAACATTCTTTAAATTGAACAAAATTATTCTTTTTAATAGTAATCATTGTCGTCATACTGACTTCTTGATTTATACTTCAGAATACTTATATTTAAAACTACCTTTAAATTGAAGCAATTTGAGATGTTCAACCCAATGACATTATAAGGTTCAACCTAGGAAAATTGCGACCTAGGAAGATTACGATCCAGTATGATTACGACCTGGGAAAACAATGACCGACGAAAATTGCGATCTAGTAAGATGGCGACCTAGGAAACTTACGACTTAGGAAGATAACGACGTAGAAAGATAATGGAAAATAACGATTTAGGAAAATTACGATTTAGTAAGAGGTCGAACTAGGAAGCTTCCGACCTAGGAAAATTTCGATCTAGTAAAATTACGACCTAGGAAACTTACGACTTAGGAAGATAACAACCTAGGAAAATTACGATTTGGGAAAAGAATGACATGGGAAAATTATGACCTAGGAAAATTACTATTTAGTAAGTTGAGGACATACAAAAATTATGATTTATGACTTAGAAAAGATGATTACGCTGCTACTAGGTTAAAACATACCACAAACAAATAAGAAACATATAAGAAACAATTAAGTCCAGTAACAGACAGACAGTTTTTCCATTACCTTTTTGTCATTGTTTAACCTGGTTTAACAGTGGGTTCATTTATTCGCGGTATCGTGGGCAGATTTCAGTAGAAATATAAAGTGATTTTTGCTAAACCTTCTGGACGCCTTAACGATTACATGTGATCTACAGATATACGATAACGCTACGTACGAGCGCATGCTTCGCTACGCGCTGGAAACGCCCGGCATGTACTTCTCCTACGGCTACGACCTCACGCACACACTGCAGCGACTACACTCCGTAGCGCCTGACTTCCACAAGGTATATACAACGTTACTCACGCAGCGTTACGTACGCAGCGTTACGTCATGCTGCGTTCATGCTACAAATATATTTTTTAGGTGTTACGTATGTAGCGTTACACACGCAGCGTTACACACGCATCGTTACACACGCATCGTTACGTACGCAGCGTTGCACACGCAGCGTTACACACGCATCGTTACACACGCATCGTTACACACGCATCGTTACACACGCATCGTTACGTACGCAGCGTTGCACACGCAGCGTTAGAGACCCCTCACACTAGCGTCTTTCGAGCGTCGTCGTCTTGCCGGCGCTCACGCAGCGTCGACGCGACGCTGGCGCGACGTCGTCGCGACGCCAGCGCTGAACCACTGCCGAACGCCGGTTTACGCAGCGCCGGCGTCGCGTTAGCGCGGCGCCAGCGCAACGTTTTTTGCGAACAAGTACAATGCACAACGCAACCCCCTCTCCCCGCGCTGCTGCTCACTGACTCACTGACTGTACGCAACAGGCGCCGCGCTAACGCGACGCCGGCGCTGCGTAAACCGGCGTTCGGCAGTGGTTCAGCGCTAGCGTCGCGACGACGTCGCGCCAGCGTCGCGTCGACGCTGCGTGAGCGCCGGCAAGACGACGACGCTCGAAAGACGCTAGTGTGAGGGGACCCTTACACACGCATCGTTACACACGCATCGTTACACACGCATCGTTACGTACGCAGCGTTGCACACGCAGCGTTACACACGCAGCGTTACGCACGGAGCGTTACGTACGCAGCGTTACACACGCAGCGTTACGCACGGAGCGTTACGTACGCAGCGTTACGTCACGCTGCGTACGTCACGCTGCGTTCATAACGCTGTGTACGTAATGCTGCGTACGTAATGCTGCGTGTGTGCCCGCGCGCGCGCGGCGACGTGGCAGTGATAAACTATGGGTTACATTGCAGATGTCGCTGGCGACCCGCGCAGACCCCCGGTTCCTGTGGAACGGACATCTGCTCAGGGACTTCTCGCACGAACAGTTCTCCAAGTTCGCCCTGCCCATCATACAGGGCTGTATCCTTTTACATTATGTCTCTATCCATTTTATCGATTGATAAACGCTAGCTTTATGCTTCTTTATAGATATTCATGTTCGTAGACATGCTGTTGTGTGATGTTAATTTATGTTCCCAATTGGTACCGTATGTTACAGACTACAACTCAAAATTATAAAATAGTAATATACAAATATATTCTCGACATCAATTTTATTGTCAGTAACTAATACTTCAGAAGATCTGATCTTGTTTCTTTCTGTTTATGGAGAAAAGTACATTATTATTCTACTATATTATAGATTATATAGCTTAGAGAAGATACTTTTAGCTATTCTTCCTTTACTCTATTAAAATTTCCTTGACTATTAACCTACAGTTGTAGCTATAAAACGCTTGACGGTGAACGGTCACCACCTGACATGGTCGGTAGTGTCACGGCGGAGCGTGGAGCGAGCCGGCACCAGGTTCTACATGAGGGGCGTCGACTCAGCGGTATGTCACTTCGTTACACTATATCAAATAGAGAAATATGTTCAGTTTGATGGTCTGATCATCCCTTTAAAAAAACTATTGGTTAGTATATTAAGTTGGACCCTGTATATGTATTTTATATCGTTGTCTAGTCATCATAATACAAGTCCACGCTAGATTCTGGTACTTTAAATGGGACTTGAAAATCTGTGTGATAGTGTCTAACGGTGTGTTGGTGTGTCTTCCCTTATGAATGGGAGTGAATGTTGGGTATAGAATAAAAGAAGCGAAAGTCGAGTGAATGCAGTTGAAATGCGCTCCTTACCAAGTATGCGTGGTATTAGGCGCTGTCCTATTGCCCTTTGCGCTGCACTGTGCGTTTAAACGTACTTATATCTGAATAAAAATAGAAAAATTCGATCGCATCTCATGATAGCACGACCTTTTGTAGGATATTCCGCAGATATAAGTATGTTTAAATGCACAGTGGCACAATTATTTTCGTCGGACGAACGCATGATCGCGCGAGCGATGGCAATAGGACAGCGCCTTACTTTGATAGACCGAATGAAGAACAGTGTGATGAGGGATTGGTGTAAGTTGAAGGATGATTAGTAACAAGGATTGAGAGGGGTATGCTTAGATGGTTCGGTCACGTAGAGATCATGAATGAAAGAAGACAATATCAAGCAAAGATAAGCGGAAGTGCTGGGAGAGGCCATCCAAGGAAAACATACCATGATCAAATCAATGATCTTTACCGAAAAGGGCAATGCATGAAAAGATGTGTGAATGCGAATGAAGGTAAAGAGATGTGACAGAGTCGTAGCGCGTGGCGATCCATGGCCTCTGCTTACCCCCATGCGACAATGGCATGATGATGATGATGTAGCCTTTTGTTCCGAGCTGGTTCCTCTTTGTTTGGTCTTGTGGTTTATAAAATGTCCCTTAGCTCAGTGTGTCGCTTGACATAGGCCTCCTCCAACTGCTTCCATTGCTCTCTGTCTGCCGGGACTCTTGTCCAGTACGGTCCCAGGGTCAGGCGAAGATCATCCTCCGCCTTTAACATGTGTCCTGTCCAGCCCCATTTTAGATGGTCGATTCGGATGAGTATGTCAGGAAGTTTGAATTTCTGTCGTATCTCTGTTGAGGTGATTTTGTCGCTGAGCTTTATTCCCAACATACTCCTTTCCATTGAGCGTTGGCACTTGGCAAGTTTTTCACGTTGGCTTTGGTGACATGGCATGAGCTTATGTTTTTTTTTACCTATTGCAGGGTAACGTAGCGAACTTCGTGGAAACAGAGCAGATAATAGAGAAGGGCGGTGAGAAGTCGTCGTTCGTGCAGACGCGGGGCTCGATCCCGCTGTACTGGAGCCAGTACCCGGACATACGGTACAAGCCGGCCATGACGCTCTCGCACGAGGACCACGTGGCCGCCTACACGAAGCACCTGCGCGACCAGCAGCAGAGATACGGCAACCAGGTGCTGCTTAACCTGGTAAGTGACACTTCTCCTTGGCTGCAAAAGTTAAGACTTCTATTACTGCACAGATTACTAGTTACTTCGTAACAGATACATCACTTCCTTAAAAAAACAATTTAATAACCTACTGCCAGACGGTACGCTTAAAAATGTACCTAGTAAAGCTTGCCACAGTGTTGTTATTACTTCCTACAGCGCGCGGCAGGAGCGAGTGGCAGAAATCAAGCAAGCGTATCGCTTACAATGCGAAAAGTGGTCTATCGTTTAAATGAGTAGGTGCCAGGGGTAGCGAAGCAGTGCGGAAAGGGGGGGGGGGGGGGGAGAGCGTGTGAATTCTCTATGGGGGGGGGGGGGGGAATATAACGTCTGTCGACTGTCTCTCTATAGGGTGATTTTTAATAGGCCTGTATGGCTTAAAGGGGAAAGAGTACAGCCCATTAGAAGTCTAAAACTGTATGGAACCCCTGGTCGAAAATCACTGGTTTCGGAAATAATGGACACTTTACTTTATTTCGAAAATTACCAAAATTTAAGGTAAAAGCATAAAAATTCAAATAAATACTTATTGCATGCATTTCTTTTTACGTTTTCTGTTTACTGGATAAATTATTCATAAACTAAAAACAAAAAATCTCATAAGTTACTTCAAATTTTAAAGTTATTTTTCAAGTTTTCGACCAGGGGTTCCATACAGTTTTAGACTTCTAATGGGCTGTACTCTTTCCCCTTTAAGCCATACAGACCTATTAAAAATCACCCTGTATATATATAATATATATATATATATATATATATATATATATGTCTCTATAGCGCAAAAGTGCTGTTACGTCGTCTATATACCATCAGCCTACTATACGTCCCACTGCTGGGCCTGTGCCCAGCAGACGCCCATTAACCATCTTTGAGGGTAGGCCCGTGCCTACCCTCAAAGATGGTTTATGGGCGTCAGTCCACCACGCGTGCACGCGTCAGAATCTATCTTTCAGTGTATGAGAGCAGTCGGTATTACGTACATAAACATAAGTTAGAAAAACTCATTAGTAATAGTCCGCGTCCGCGCGGATTCGAATACGGGCCTTTATTATTGTGTCCATACTTCTCCGAAGTTCTCTTTCCCATATGCATTGTGTTGTCGTCAACACTGGGTGGATGCCATGGTGGTATTCGTTTATTGGTATGGAAAAGACTACAAAAGATGCCGTAGCCGTTAGCCGTGTGTCGGTTAGATGCGAAGAGTAAGGCGAAGAGGGATGAATTTGAATACAGTTGCACTGAACTTCGCGCGAGTGTGACGTATGTTTCCTTAAGATTGAGATGTCACTTCACGATACGCCTCGTTCGTTTGCCCGGTTTTTCGCTAGATGGCGTTGGTTGTCGCGTGAACACCTTAAATATGATTGTAATTGGAACTGAATATAATATGATTTGTATTAATTTGAACCCTACTACCGTCTCCAGATAGACCAGTGCGGTAAGGAAGAGGCGCTAGAACGCGGCTTCCGAGCGGCAGTCGCAGCGGCGGCCCTCCCCGGCGTGCGCTACGAGCCCTTCGACTTCCACACGGAGTGCCGCGGCATGCGCTACGACCGGCTTAACGTTCTTATAGACAGGATCACACATGAGCAGGTGCGTTACGAACCCATAAGCAATAGTCTCACGAAAAGAAGCAGAAGACTATAGGGTGTAATTGAAAAAAAAATCAGGGGTGGTTCTGACCATCAAACTGAACATGTGCAAGTCACGTTTTCTAGTAAAAGTTGTTCAGTGTGATGATCTGAACCACCCCTAAAAATTTGTCTACTCAATTACACTTCACTCGACAGGCAGAGCCTCGGAATCGGCTTCGTCGACTCATTTTAATTACACTCTGTAGATCTAAACTATTATAAAACTGTAACAGAAGTGTGTCTGTACATTGAAGATATTTACAAAAAAATAAATACGAGATGGTTTTTTCCTGTCCCTGATTCCAAATCACCAATTTTTGGATTTTTTGTCTGTCTGTTTGTTTGTTTGTTTATTTGTTTGTTTGGGTGTTTGTTTGTTCGAGTATCACGCAAAAACTACTGAACCGATTTTGATGAAACTTTTTTTGTTTGATAGCTTATCATCTGACTTAAAATCTGGTATATAATTTATGCGGACGAAGTCGCGGGTTAAAGCTCGTTTTATATAAATTCTTTTCTACACTAAAAATCACATTAAATAAATAAAAAGAACTACCATTATGTCTACTGTGTTCCTTGTATAGCATCATTTTCCTCTAAATAGACCACTATATTATACACCGTGTAAAAAGACATCTCCCGAAAACTTTAAGACCATAGGCTAAACTATATAATGATTGGCACCTTAAGGCTAAGCCAGACTTGGCTTACTTATAACAAATTCAATTTTATGTTTAGACATAAGTAACCATTTTTGAATTATCGATTGGGATATAGGCTTTTAAATAAAAGAGTATACATTATAAAGTTTTAATTATAAATTTACGGATTAAAAAAATTATACCCGAAAGTATAGTCATTGGCACCCCAGGTACAAACATTGGCACTATGTATCAGTGATTGGCACTAAACCTCAATAATATTTTATAAACAGTTATTCTTAATCTTTGTACTAATGGACATGTACAAATCAACAAAATTATTATTGTAGGTAGGTAGATGTAGGTGTTTTAAAAATATACAGGGTGAAATTGATATCATTAGCATCCTTTTAACCTAAGTGTCTACCCAAACTGAACAACTTTTACTATGAGAGCAAACCGATAGCAGCAAAAAAATAATCAGCTGTTGCATACATACATTTGAGTCGAGTAGGCATTGCAGTTTAGTATGAAACAGCAATTTTTTTTTCCTCCGATCGGTTTGCTCCCATAGTGAAACAGTTTGATGGGTAGACTCTTAGTTTAAAAGGATGCTAATGATATCAATCCTGTATAACGGTAAGTCATCCTCACTTTCATAGCTTTCGTTTAAATTTTGTTTTACAGCTTTCTCCTTAGCATTTTGATGTACAGTTTTGTGTACGTTTTCTCTCTAATGTGTATTTAGTAATGTATTATACTAAAATTGCCCCAAACTGACTCCAACCTGCCCCAAACTGCCCCCAACGTGTCACCAAATTGCCCCAATCTGCCCCAACTGGACTGCAAACTGCCCCAAAATGGGCCCAAATTGGCCCAACTTTGCCAGTAACTGTCCCAACTTGGGGCCAAACTGCCCGACCTGCACCAACTTGGCCCTACCTGCCCCAACGATCCACAATGTGCTCCAAATTGCACAAGATTCTCCCAACATAGCCCCAGGATGCCCCAAACTTGCTCGCAACCTGCCACCAACTTGTCTCGAAGCTGCCCGAACTCCCAACAACTAGCTCCAAATTGCCCCCAGCCTGCCCAAACTTGCCCCTATCTTGCCCCAAACTTGCCACAGCCTGCTTCCAATCTGCCACCAACTTACACCTAATATACCCCTAATGGACCCCTTATTGACTCCTAGTGGACCCCTAATCGAATCCTATTGGACCCCTGATAGCCCCCTAATGTACCCCTAGTGGACCACTAATGAACCCCTAGTTGACCCTTAATTGACTCCTAGTGGACACCCATTGGACCCCAAATGGTACTATAATTGACACCTAGTGGATCCCTAATTGACTCTTATTGGACCCTTAATGGTCCCCTAATTGACTCCTAATGGACCCGCAGTGAACCCCTGATGGACCCATAATTGACCCCTAATTTACTCCTAGTGGACCTCTAATTGGTAATGGTCCCCTAATAGTCCCCTAATTGAATCCTAATGGACCCCTAAATGACTCCTAGTGGATCCCTAATGGACTCCTAGTGGAACCTAATGGCACCTCT
The DNA here is from genome assembly GCA_922987775.1 of Agonopterix subpropinquella. Lineage (NCBI taxonomy): Eukaryota > Metazoa > Arthropoda > Insecta > Lepidoptera > Depressariidae > Agonopterix > Agonopterix subpropinquella. The sequence goes on along the minus strand of OV277694.1, from coordinate 4,514,221 downwards.
TGCACCCCTAGCACATCACCAACCCAGTTAATCGTTTGTCAGATTAACTTTTGCCAGAGACGCAAGCCCTGACTGACTATTTGGTTGAACCAACATGACATTCACGTGACCTTGAACGCGTCTGTCGCGAGAGTTTCGCTTCTACTATAGTGTACTATTACTATTTATTCATATGACTATGCCTTCAATTGCAACGATTGGCACTCACTACAGTGATTGGCACTATACCTATGTATAATAATTGGCAGTGCCAGAAATTGATAGCAAGGTAGTGAAACAAAATTCCAACATTGTTTAAAAGAAAATGTTAACAAGCAATTCATCTCGTGGTCTAATATTGAAGGGAAAATATTAGAATTGATTTTTAGTGATTGGCATAGGTGCCAATGAATTATACTTCAGTACAAAATTATAACTATTGATTGGCACTCTCTAAATTAAAGGTTACGTTAGAAAAATTAATGGAAATCCCATTAAAATCTATTATTTATTGTAAAACAAAGCAAAATAACACACATCATATCTCATATTTATATATTTATAAGTAAATTATAAAAGTTCAAACTTACCCAAAGCTTGTTAAATTTGCAATAAAATGGCGTCAAAGTGATATTTCTCCTGTCAACGACTTTGTTTATTTTACAGTTTTGTCAGGTTATATGTTACAAATATTACGATTGAAATTTATGAATGTTGACATTTACAAGAAACCAAAAAAAATACCAAACTGTATTTTCTGATAGAACAATCCTTAATATTTGTGTTCAAAATGCAAAGTGCCAATGACTAGTGGGGTGCCAACAATACTATAGTTTACCCTATCACTGAACCTATATAAAAATTAATGGCGCTAACCTTTTAAATTTAAAAAAATTATTCTTGATTTTTCCATTTTCTTGCCACGCAATGTAAAGCGTACAACACGCTGCTGTCGTAACACTACGTCACACGACCGTTTGCGGTTATGTAGGTACAAACTGTAGCAGAGAAGAAGCGCGCCAAGGTGCGCGCGGTAGTCACGGTCGCGCGCCACTCAGCTGTTAGGTCACTGCCCGCTCGCTCGGGTGAGCGGGCAGTGACCTTACAGCTGTGTGGCGCGCGACCGTAGCTTGGCGACGAGTTTGATGAGTGCGTTTTACATTGCGGATTTTTGCTATTTTCGAAATGCTTGTGTTTAACAATTAAAATTGTATTGCATTATGTCACTGGTAGGCTTTAATGTTCATAATTGTAGAAATAAAGGCACGAAAAAAAATTAAATTTGTAAAATAAAAAAAAAAAATTTCAGTGCCAAAGTGTTAGGTATCATGGTCTGAATCCATAGTTTCAGTTTTCGGGAGTAGTCTTTTTACACCCTATAGATAAATTTTTCTTCTCAACAGACGGAATTCGGATACTTCCTCTCTCGAGGAGGAACGGTCCTCCTACGTCAGAGTGGAGTGTTCAGAACGAACTGCGTGGACTGCCTCGACCGAACCAACGTAGTGCAGAGCATGCTGGCGCGCCGGCAGCTGACGGCGGCGCTGAGGATCCTCGCCGTCATCAGCACTGACGAACAGCGTCCCTCGCTCGACACTTTGTTCAATACTGTGAGTAGTGTTTACAGTACAGTGTTTACAGTGGCAGTGCCTTAGATACTTATAAATACTGTGAAAAAAATGAAAACCGACTTCAAAACTCAAAAAGTAAAAAATATTGCAGCCGATGAATTTTGCATTAGCTTCTCATTTTGTTTTATCGAAGTCGCTGTCAAGCCTGTACGATTCGAGACTGAGCTTGCAGTAATTTTTTGGCTAGGCTTGACACCGACTACAATAAAACAAAATGATATTATTCTATAGAAGCTAACGTAAAATTCATTGGCTGCAATATTTATTATTTTTTACTTTTTGAGTTTCGAAGTCGGTTTTAGTTTTTTGTAAAAAAAAGTTTATTTCAAAATTTTCAGTGTTGGTGTTATATTGGGTTAACATATCCGTTGTACATGTAAAGGGAACATGAACACGAATCATTTATTTCAATCGCCGATGATATGCTATAGATCTTTGAGGAGTTCTATTGTCTATCTCCGAAGCCCTTTACCAGATCTTCACCAAATTAAAATGGGACCACCTCTGAACTACGACCTACCAAACAACAACAAAATTATCAAAATCGGAGTACTCTGTAAAAAGTTATGCGTGTTCATACATAAAAAAATATATACGCGTCGACTTGAAAATCTCCTCCTATTTTGTATTTTTTCGTCGGTTAAAAAAGGGGAAGATATAAAGCGGGCGTGATTGAATGCCCGAGACTGTTCCACTGCTCTTAGTTGGATCATATGAGTGATCCTAGAATTGACGTACAGCTTAATGATGGATGAGAATAATTTCAGTTTAGTATAAAGTGATTTTAGAAACTAATTTGAATCTTACTTCGCTGGTTACCAATGAAGTTTTATGAAACTTAGTACGATTTGTGACATAACTGGGTTTGTGTGGCTGTCCATTAAAAGCCTCAGTGGCATGGGCTCACTTAGTTTGGGCATTGCTACTATAATTCTAAATAATAACATCATTATTAGCCTACAAATGGCTAGACACATATTTCAGGGGAATATAGTGGTGATATTGTGGTTAACATCGGCAGGTGTGGGCGGACCACGCGGATATGATATCGACGCAGTACTCGGGCACGGGCGCGCTCAAGACGGACTTCACGCGCACCGGCAAGCGCACGCGCATGGGGCTAGTGCGCGACGGCATCAACTCCCTCACCAGATACTACAAGAACAACTTCAGCGACGGCTTCAGACAGGTTCGTACCTCACAGTCAGGTGTGGACATGATATCAAGACGGACTTCACGCGCACCGGCAAGCGCACGCGCATGGGGCTAGTGCGCGACGGCATCAACTCCCTCACCAGATACTACAAGAACAACTTCAGCGACGGCTTCAGACAGGTTCGTACCTCACAGTCAGGTGTGGACATGATATCAAGACGGACTTCACGCGCACCGGCAAGCGCACGCGCATGGGGCTAGTGCGCGACGGCATCAACTCCCTCACCAGATACTACAAGAACAACTTCAGCGACGGCTTCAGACAGGTTCGTACCTCACAGTCAGGTGTGGACATGATATCAAGACGGACTTCACGCGCACCGGCAAGCGCACGCGCATGGGGCTAGTGCGCGACGGCATCAACTCCCTCACCAGATACTACAAGAACAACTTCAGCGACGGCTTCAGACAGGTTCGTACCTCACAGTCAGGTGTGGACATGATATCAAGACGGACTTCACGCGCACCGGCAAGCGCACGCGCATGGGGCTAGTGCGCGACGGCATCAACTCCCTCACCAGATACTACAAGAACAACTTCAGCGACGGCTTCAGACAGGTTCGTACCTCACAGTCAGGTGTGGACATGATATCAAGACGGACTTCACGCGCACCGGCAAGCGCACGCGCATGGGGCTAGTGCGCGACGGCATCAACTCCCTCACCAGATACTACAAGAACAACTTCAGCGACGGCTTCAGACAGGTGACTAAATACTAAAACCTTTGGTTGAAAAAAATTATTGCAACGACTTAAGAGGGCTATCGGAGTCCAGTGGCGCCATCGTCAAAATAATAAAGATTTCTCAATAAACAACGCTTAAATTTAAAAATTGCTCACTTGACAAACTACAAAAGCCTACAAGCCAATGTTATACAATACTTTTATAGGTTCTAAACATTCCACTTTTAGACAATTTCGAATAAAAGTATTCTATGAAAATAGCTTGAAGGCTTTTGTAGTTTGTCAAATGGACACTTTTTAATTTAGGCTTTTTATTGAGAAATCTTTATTATTATGACGATGGCGCCTCTGGACTCCGATAGCCCTCTTAACAATATTGCAAAATCTCAAGCTCGCTTCGCTCGCTCCTGGTCACAAGTGTTGAATTTAGATTGTATTGCTGGTTTGTTAGTAATAACCATTGCAGAAATCGCTTAAGATTTTAGATTATATTGCGACGAGCTAATCGTATTACAGTAAAATCTCGAGCTGACAACGCTCGCTCCAGGATTTATATTAACTTGGACCTAGCCCCCTGAGGAAAAATATTGTGAAAACTCTTAGAGTGGAGGGGCGCCTATGTTAAGTTTTGGCCCGGCTCGGAAAAATCGTGGACCCGGGGCTGCGTATGGAGTATGGACGTAGTCTTCTCCTTGTAATGGACAAGCGAGAGACATCAATAAGAAAAACATGGCTATTAGTGAACCAACTCCAGAGATAATTTATGACAAAGTTTAATGCGTTTATTGACCAATAACAAATAGAACTTGTAATATCTGGTGTCTTCAATAAAATCCTGTTTACTTATACACTTGTTTTATTATAAAGTTAATTATATCTTCTTTACAAAATGCACACCGCATGCCGGGGTCCCAGAGAGAAGAGAGAGCAACCAGCGAGACTTTTGACATCTACTTTTTATTTTTTAAATTTAGACACGTTTCGTTCTATGAATACTACAGAACTTTGATTAACTTTTCGTACCAACATGTTGTGTAATAGTACATTACTGCAGCGGCCAGCAACAGAGGCATTGATGGACGAACGTGTAAATGTGGGCCGAGGCGAAGCCGAGGCACACATACGTAAGTCCATCAATGCCTAGTTGTGGCCAAGGCTTGTATAGTACTTTTCTCAAATAATGCGCGGAAATTAAAACACTAAATTTTCTCAAATAATTCGCGGTAATTAAAACTCTTTTCAAAATCAATGACGAACAACGAACAACAATTTGTTTTTTTTTTCAATAAACAGCTTTCTATTTGCAAGCCAGTTCGAAATTTAAATAAAACCTTTGATGAGTTACCTCCTTGGTCGCCATTTTTCGGAGAAAAAGGATCGTTCCATTTTTAAATTACACGACAGATATGAGTTTAGTATGTAATTTACTTGGCCGCTAAACACGACAGATATGGATGTTCATACAACATTGCCGGCCACTGCGCGCATGTATTTGGCCAGTACAGCAATTTCGATTTATCTCGAAGAAGGTTGTCAAAATAATGCTCACATTTCCAAGCATGTTTGAGAAAAAGGTATATTAATATGTGTATGGTATTGCAGGACACTATAGACCTGATCCTCGGCAAGTACGTGGTGTCTGACGGGGAGGGCAACACGATGCCGTGCCCGCTGCGCCGCGACCGAGACTGGAAGTACATCACTGTGAGTATTACATTATTCTTAGGTTGATAACCATACAACGCGCTTTAAGTTGATAACCATACAACGCGCTTTAAAGTCGATAACCATTCGCGCTCTAAGGTGGATTAACATACAACGCGCACTAAAGTTGATAACCGTACAACGCTCTTTAAAGTTGATAACTATACAACGCGCTCTGAAGTTGATAACTCTACAACGCGCTCTAAAGTTGATAAAACGTTGGGTCTTAATAAGCGCGCACTTTATTAACTTCTATCGCAAACCCTCAATATCAAGCATAAGCATATGCTCACGACTATATTCTCCGAGGGGGTAGTCAAGTCAGAGATATTCTGAAACCTCAGAACATCCACGTTTTTCTAATAGTACCGAACTATGTCCAGTGTGACTGGGAGTGAGCCCGGCGCCACTTATAATGGACAGTGGGTACAATACATACCTCGAAATTGAAGCACGCACACCTCAATATCATGTTTGTGGGAATGGAACGTAGGGAAGTCGTGAGTGTAACGGAATGCAGATAATGTGAGAGAGGGATGACAGATAGGATGCCTTGTTGTGTGATAGGGATACAAGATGTAGGACGAATGACAGGCCAGGTAAGAGAGGGATGGGAGACAAGGTGCGTATGTGCGAGAGAGATGGAAGAGAGTGTGACGTAGGAGGAAGCTGGGAGGAGGGATTTATCTTTGGATTGCAAGATGGACGGACAAGGGTCGTTTTTTGGAAAAGCCTATGTAAAGTTATAATATAAAACGCTGTACTCTTGAAAGATTATTAAAACGTAGTTTATCGAGCTATTCAGTTTGTTTTGCTTGCTTCCATCTCACATGTTTAATAATAATGACTGTATCCGTCAGTTCCCGTCGGTGCTGCTGGTAGCGATGTCGATGTTCTGCGCGAGCGCGGTCCTACCGACGCGCTACACGAGCGAGGTGCTGCTCTACCTCATGTTCTGGGGCGCCGCCGTGGGCGCCACACTCACCTTCATTGTCAGGTAATGTTATTAGCATCGAAATTCTCTCTCTTGTAAAACACTAGCACGCCAACGTATCATATTTAAGGTTCTTACAACACAAAAAATTTTGAATAATTAATATTTCTTTTGATTTATTGCCATAGACAGGTATTGCACAGGTAATTATCTACTTTGGCTTCATTATTGTAACTAAACTACCCTGTCACTTAATTAACCTGTAAACTACCCATGAAATACCAGTCTTGTGTCTTACTTACCGAATTTTAAACACTTCGATTCGACCTCAAAACTGTGAAGAGCGCTGACCCCTATAGTACATCCATTTTTGGTTTAGGGATCAGAGTTGTAAACTAAAAAGTGTATCTACCGATTGTACCTATTACTTGTATTATAAACAATTTGTGTAATATAAGTAGGCTAAATGAAATGCAAATAAATAAATAATTAATACTAGCACGCACAAACACCCACTTACACTCGCATGACTTTGACCATATACAATGCGCTCTAGAGTTGATAACCGTACAGCGCGCTACAATAACCTAGCTACAATATCCTAGAGGTTACAATAACCTAGCTCGTGGGTTCGATTCCCACGGGGGACGCCTAGTGATATGTAACTTTGTGCGTTTTTCCCCAGTTGGTTAGGACATTGCAGGTTGAATCACTTGATTGTCTGAAAAAAAAGATGATTCCGTGCTTCGGATGGCACGTTAAGCCGTCGTTGGTCCCGGCTACTATCTCTAGTGGTAGTAGTCGTTACATAAAAACCTGAAAAAACTCTGACACCAGCCTGCGTAACATGACAGAGGTGAGACCGATACAGGTCACTTCTAAACGTCAAATTGGCGGTTACCTCCATAGTATCTCACTCTTTGACGTTTAGAAGTGACCTGTGTCGCTCTCACCTCTGTCATGTTACGCAGGCAGGACTTGCTGTACATACGATTCAACTTTTAATTCTTCAACTCTAGCCCTTAAAACGATACAACCATAGCGTAAATACAATAAAGTGGGTGCGCTTAGTGGTCGCGTTGGGTCTATGCTTGCGCGGAGTGCGGGGGGGCTCTTGCGTCGCGCGGTGTGCGGAGGGGTGTGGGGTACAGCGCGCAGGTGACTCGGTACTGGGACCGCGCCCCCCGCCACCCGCACCCCCCGCACGATAGGCCTGGAGCGACCCGAGAGCACCCTCACTATTAGTATATTCACATTGATACAACTAAGGTGCACATTCGCCCGCAGGCACGGCAAGGAGTTCGTGGACTGGCCGCGGCTGGAGGCGGGGGGCCTCGTCGCGTCGCGCGCGCTGCCGCCGCCGTCTTTATGATAGCAGACATGCCGCTCGTACTAGTCGTCTAGCTCGCTCGCGTTCCTTACACCCTCCCCCGAGACAGGGATAGCTGATGGTCAGGTCGTTTGTGCAGATTCGAAATTATCATAAACTAGTGTTAACCCGCGACTTCGTCCGCATAAATTATACACCAGATTTTAAGTCAGATCATAAGCTATCAAACAAAATAGTTTAATCAAAATCGGTTCAGTAGTTCTTACGTGATGCTCGTTCAAACAAACAAACAAACAGACGGACAAAAATTCTAAAAAAAGGTTGATTTGGAGTCAGTGATACCTAAAAACCATATCATAATCTTTTTCATGTAAATATCTTCAATGTACAGACACACTTCTGTTACAGTTTTATAATAGTTTAGATATGCCTCTTTCGAAAGAATGTGTATCAATTGTTATTTATTTCTTTGACTAAATACTGTCTATCTCAAGACATGTTGTTATCGATTATAAAATACAGCAAAACAACTGTTTTGTTTTCGCTAAAGAGTGCTGTATCATGCATTCTTGCCCTGAAGCCCGTGTGATTAACTGAGTTTCTCGTTCTTCGACCCATATTCCTTTGAAAAAGTGAAGTTTCATTATACACATTTAATTTTTTTCTAGTAATTAAAGAAAAGTGTTGTATAAATTAAAATTTAATGCATTGGTAAGCGCATCACTTGAGAATGGCTGGAACGATTTACATTTTTTTAAATGATCCTAATAGTCTTTTCAGACAGGTAAAACGTCGGTAACTGACCCATCTAAACTATTATAAATCTGTAACAGAAGTGTGTCTGTACATTGAAGATATTTACAAAAAAAGATTACGATATGGTTTTTAGATGTCCCTGATTCCAAATCACCAATTTTTGGATTTTTTGTATGTCTGTTTGTTTGTTTGTTTGGGTGTTTGTTTGATCGAGCATCACGCAAAAACTACTGAACCAATTTTGATGAAACTTTTTTTGTTTGATAGCTTATGATCTGACTTAAAATCTGGTATATAATTGATGCGGACGAAGTCGCGGGTAAATACTCGTAGTAATAAAAAGGTAGCGCATTCGTGCGGGTAATCACGATCGATTTCAATTATTACAACCACCAGATGTGGTGATTGCGTGCGTTCATTTCCGGACGCAAGATTGTGGGAATCCCCGTGCGATTTCTAATTCAGATTTGCACAAACACCCGCCATCAATTATCTTTTGTCTCGCTCTACCAGTCAACAACGTAAGTAATGTTACATTATTCTAAAATTAGATTCAAAACGTTTTAACTTATTTTAATAGAAAGTACATTTTATTCTTCAAAGAAACTAACCAAATTACTATCGGCAAATAAACTTGCGTAAATAAATAAATATTTTGTCCATACTAGAATATGTTCAGTTAGAAACAAAAGTATCTTGGTCTGCCTAAGGGCCGTTGCACACCTACGGTGCTGTTTATACAGAAGAGAGGTGGGGGCGGATAGTAAAAGTAACATAATACCCAACCTTATAGTACGCAGCATAGCGTCGCTTTTGTCGTAAAGGACGCGCCACCAGGCGACGTCGCCTGAGAGTAATTGTCCAAACGACGTTATACTGCGTTCTATAAGGTTTATATTGCCGCACCCCGCCGCGTCACGTCCGCGCCACGTCACTTCTGTATAAACAATACCTAACAAAGCGCAGCGCAGGTCATTTATCATTGCCAAACCATTATTTACTTAGCTTGCGTTGAAATGCTATGTGCTATGCTATGTTTTTTCTTTTTGGTGTGAAATAAAGTATAATTGAATTGAATTGAATTGAATTGAAATAACATTGAGAATCAATTAACAAAACTACTAGCCCCGAGAGCATCAAAGCGACTGTTGTTAATTGATTTTCAATGTTATTTTAATGCCTCCAAGGTATGGCAGTGAAAAATGTTAGGTTTCGCCTTTCGCCGAAAACTCATAAACCGTTGAGCGACCTGCGCGGGGCTAGCACGCCAACCCGCAATACCGTGATATAGCGCTGTCACACTTCCGCTCTCTTTCTATTTGCGCGCGAACGAACGAGATAAAAGAATACATTTGACAGATGGATGTGTTACATGTCGCTATCGCGGGTTGGCGTACTAGCCTCGCTGTTTTCGTTTTACTAATGAAGTACCAAACAATGTAAATAAATTAATATTTTTTTAGTTATAGCCCACCTGAATCCCGTTTGTAAAACCCCAACATTTTGTGCAATGTCTTTGATACTTTTGTTTCTAATTGTACTCTATTTTTAGGCGGAAGATTTTCGCTGTTTATTATTAGATTTAAATTAGCAAAAATTGGTACAAAATTATAACTGTTATTCACTTTGAATGTAAGTCCTTTTGAAAACGGGATGTAACTATTTTCTAAGACAATTAAAGTTCATCACATCACAGACGACAGCTATTTAGCTTTTTTGGCGCGATATCTTAAAGTCGAGGTTGTACTTTTCTTACGCACGCAAAATGCAATAAGCTCGTCTCATTCCTGTGTGTTGTGAGTGAGAAGATGCTATTGGCATCTCAATCTCGTCATAAGACGAACTTAATAAAAATTTTCTAGAGTTAGAAAAGTACAAGCCAAATCTGCCGTCTCTTATCACCTTATGGTGTGATTACATTTCCCAATTTATCAGGCCCGCGGTTAGGCATACATTGGTGCCGATTCGGACTGTGCCACGACTTAACTTAACTAAATTTATTCCTGTCACTTTCTAAAATAAGATTAAGAAAAGAGACAGAAAACCAACAGCTGACTTTAGTGCTGTCAAAGTGACGCTACACGCCCAAAAACGCCTTAAATAAGATGGCGTACATTATGATGGCATCATATTTTGGGTGTGTAACGTCATTTGACGGCACTAAAGTCAGTTGTTGGTTTTCTGTCTCTTTTCTTAATCTTATTTTAGAATTTGACAGGAATAAATTTTGTTAAGTCGTGGCACAGTCCGAATCGGTACAAATGCTTGCTATACAAAATTACAGTTGGCGAAACGCTACGGCGCACACCCCTCACTTCGGCCCTGTTGGTTAAGTTGTTTGAAAGGTTGTTTGTTGGTTGATAATTGATTAAAAGTTTCTGTCCACACTGAATAAGAATACGTTCATAAATAAGCGAATTACAAAGGATTTATATTCATATAGTTATTTATTAACATCGAATCATAGAGTTTCATGTTACGTGCGCATAATTCAATCTTATGTTTTAGTTTTGAAATCCCTCAATTTAATCTGCCTACGAAGTCCCACAAATCAAGTTATTATCAGACTTACCTCAACGGCTTTAGAGTTAATGTAGAAGACCTCTGTGGACGTAACTGTAATAGCATTCCATTAAATTCCTTTACGCATTTGTATGAAAATATTGTTTTGGGTTTCTATCACTTATTTTTACTTTTAAAACAATGGTGTTTGAATAATTGTAAGATAATTAAATGTCGAATATCTAGGCCGCATGACGAGTGGACTAATTTTTCTGGTTGTACGTAAGGTCATAAAAATACCCAATACGTTATGAAGAAGAATAGCGATAAGCCTACCGTCTCGTGTTGCCAATGACATTTTGTCGACAAGGACTTCGCATCAGCACGCTGTTAACGGGACCGCAAAAGTGTGCTTAATTGTCAGCTGAGAAATCAGCGGTTCCATACAATACTGCAGTACCGACTCGACTAAAATGTATGGGACAGCAGATTTTTCACGATTACGTAGTTGGCGCCATAGTGAAAGTTGTTTAGTTTGATGGTTTGAAGCACCCCCTTTAGTATTACTAGGGTTTTTTGTTACACTCTGTATTACCCAGTTTACCCATCTACTCCTTGATCTTTGGGTGTAGCCAATAAGGGCTTTCAGATAAATTCAGAGCGGTCCTAGATATTCGACACATACTTACTAAATATTGTTTATAACAACGGCTCTGGTAAAGAAAGAATTTGCTAATGAGTAACATAGTCAATAGCTAGAAAAATACATGAACCAGTGTTTTATAGTGCTGATTATGAACGTCATCGGAAGGTCATAAAGTACAAAATAAAACGTAACAAATACTTTCTTTATCCGATCTGACATCGAGCTTTTCATGTTGGTTGTATCTTGAACAAACATTTACGAAACAATATAAAAGTAAGAAATAGTAACAGGATTAAAAGTAAGAAATAGTAACAGGATGGTATTGTTTTATATGCGAACATTAACCTTTTCTATTCTTTTGTGAAATCAACGCGATAAGTCAAACTACAGACAATGACTGTAACTTAGATCAGAGGCCTAGCATGCCACCCCGGAGAAAACGACAAAAATGTGTCTTTTCAACTTTTCGTATGCAAAAGCCAGCGCGCTTTGTCGTGCGTGGCATGCCAAGGTGGCATGCCGTACAATATAAAATAATAATTAGTTCTCTGCCGCATATTAAAAAAGATTGCCCTCGCGAACTTGGAATTAGTTTATTTATTTGGGCCTTAGAAATACTCGTAAAGACAAAATGAATAAACTTGTCTATTAGAACGATTTCCTCATTAAGTAGCCAATCCAGTGCATATGATTATGTACTTCCGTTTCTTGTATTTTGTTAATATTTATGTTTGTTTTTCATTGAATGCTTACATAATTTCCAGCCCAGCCCCTCTAGTATGATTTCTCTACATACGCGCGACTCGGCTTTTTCATACTCTGTTTTTTAATTTATTATTTTATTTTATTAAAAAATATGACAGGCACAATAATATCATCTTGACGCGATACACCCAATGACAAGACATTTTCGTTTGTCGCGGTAAGCGTGACTGACGCGCTGAAGCGATGTCTGAAAAGCGTGGAAAGACTTATTTTTATGCAGCTAAGGCGCATCGCGCACAAGTAGAGAAATCGTACTAGAGGGGATTGAATAGTCTAATTATCTTCTGACTATTTCCATTATTGGTTAAGAATTTATAAACAAAAAGAATAGAAAAAGTTTTGTTTTTTGATAATATATTTTTAGCGTTGGAACGGAACGACGATAGACGAAATGCGAGATGGCTGATTGTTTTTATATCTATAGAAATAACATTGTCTTTGAAAGTGAGTACCTGCCTATACTCCATTTTTATTAAAGACGAAAAAAAGAAGATCACAGAAGCAGGGCTACGAAACCTTTTCAGACCGTGATCATTTTATAAAAAATTCGAAACACTTATGTCAGTGTTTGATGACTGATGAATATAAGAATTAGGGATAGTGAGTGAAACAGCCAATAGTCTGTAGCGCACTGGCATTTATTAGAACTAAAACGCTGTCACCGGGTATACTCACATACTTAGGCACATTTTAGTTCACACTATCGGAGTTGATGGAAAAATAAGAAAACGTCTGTTATGTATGTGCTCACTAGTAGCATAGCGAGGGGGGGCAAATGCCCCGGGCACCGGGCGGCACTTTACCAAAGGTGGCAAAAATATTAATTGATTGAGCTCTGACTGAACCACAGGGTGTTAGGGTAAACAGTTGCATTACTTTAAGGTGTGATTGTACCCATGACACTGAAATACGTTTCTGAAGAAACCTATAGGAAATCCGCAAAATTCAGTCAGCTGATCTAACGTTTGTATGAAAATTTAAACTTTTTATACAAATATTGGATCAGCTGCTTGCATTTACTATAGGAAGACCAAAAAAATTTTTATGAATTTTATTTAGGTTTCACCCCTTTTAGTAATGCAACTACTTACCATAAACAACCTGTATAACCAAATAGGCCGCCATCTTGAACTTTTTTGTTTTTCATCCGATTGCTTCCAAAATTTATATCTGGGGATTTCTGCCAATTCCAAACACGAATATTAAGTCAAAAATTCCAAAAAGTGGCCGCCATCTTGAACTTTTTTGTTTTTCAACCGATTGCTTCCAAAATCGATATCTGGGGTTTTCTGCCATCTTCAACCACGAATCTGAAGTCAAAAATTCAAAAAAGCGGCCGCACATTCACATTCAACTTTTTTTGCACGATGGCGAGCAGCTCTTACATCACAGTGGTGTCGCTACGCTTGGCGGGATTCGCCATTATCACAGAATAAATACTAATACTAGTAGCGAGTTTTAGCCGCAACTACCTAATTAATATGAATCGGAGTTATTTTATAAAATATCTTTTTTTTTGTATTGTACCCTCTTTCCATCACAAGTGGCGACGGGTTCACTCCCCGTCACACTGGACAGAGTTGCGGTACTACTAGTGAAACGTAGATATTCTGAGGTTTCAGAATATCTCTGACTACCCCCTCGGGGAATATAGTCGTGAGCATATGCATGCATGTATGCCTACATTTTAATTTCAAATTATAGATTGAAAAATAAAGTCTCGGGCGCGACTTGAACCCGCACTCTTCCAAACCTGGGAATTGCGATATCCAATTGCGCCACCGAACCCACTAAATCCACTTCACCCACTACCCAGAGAACGAAATTTTCAAAAAAAGTCCCGCCCGAGACAATATTTTTGTTGTCTTTAATTTGATTTGAAATAGCTCAACATGGCTGTAACATGTTTAAAATCAATAATATTTTACATTTTAATTTAATTTATTTAATATCGAAAAACCGGTATTCGTCGCTCCAATACCGAATTTTTCAATACCGCATATTTGGCCCGGTATCCCGGTTTTTCGGTAATATCGAAAACCGGTGTCCATGCTCTAGCTTTGAGTCATAAGACCGAGGCTAAATGATGTACTTTAGTGTCTATTTTCGAGCTAGACTGAATCCAGCTTTCCTATGCGTTTAGGCCCTAGACCGTTGGTGGCTCTGGATCTAATTCTTCCATTTTGACGACCCGGTTGGTGTGATGGTTGCCACGCCAGACTGCCAAACCAGGGTCCTGGGTTCGAATCCCGGTTCGGTCATGGATGTTATATGTTTGTGCCGTTGTTGTATGATTCCCATAACGAAAAGGCTAAGGCTTACCTTGGGATCATTATAATGTATGTGCCTGTGAGCGTTATTTATTTATTATTATTATTTCGACGGAACAAATTTTATTTCTAATTGGATTCGATAGGACAAATTCGGAACTAAATCCCAGTTACACTCGCATCGTTCTAGGACACGGGGTCCCGCTGAGTGCAGGTACACGAAGCAAGGGAGGGTGATCGATCGCATCGCACCAAATTAGGACACACGTTTTTTGATCGCGCGATCGGTTTCATCGGACGATGAGATCGCATCGCACCATCGCGCGTGCGATGGCAATAGGACACCGCCTTAAATTCAAGATGATCTTATTTGTTTTTTAACTTTATTTGTTTTCCTTCCAATTTTCAGATTTCTGATATCAGATTCATGCTAATAGATCGCAGGAACCCCCAGATATGGAAGCAATCGGTTGTAAAGCAAAAAAAGTTCAAGAAGGCGGGCACTTTTCTGAATGTTGACTTCGGACCCGTGTTTGGTGACCACAGAAACCCCTACATATCGGTTTTGGAAGTAATCAATTAAAAAACAAAAAAGTTTAAGATGGCGCCACTTTTCTGAATTTCTAACTTTAGATTCGTGTTTGGAGATAGCAGAAACCCCCAGATATCGATTTTGGAAGTATTAGATTGAAAAACAAAAAAGTTCAAGATGCGGCCACTTTTTTGAATTTTTGACTTCATAGTCGTGTTTGGAGATGGCAAAAACATCGATTTTGGAACCAATCTGTCGAAAAACAAAAAAGTTCAAGATGGCGGCCAGCAATTAGTTTACAATATGTTACAATGTTCGCCTGTCCAGAAGTGCGATTTTTGAAAATCATACGAGCGACTTGGCAGTAGAAAATGTCAAAATTACTATGGAGATTATGCATCATTCTACTGCCAAGTCGCTCGTATGATTTTCAAAAATCGCACTTCATGTCCGCAGTGTCTTAAAACGAAAGTCTTCGATCAGTGTGTGTTGCCAGTGATGACATATGGAACAGAGACGTGGTCGTTTACTCAAGGCCTCATAAAAAGGCTAAAAGTCACCCAAAGGACAATGGAGAGGGCTATGCTCGGAGTTTCCCTGCGAAATCGAATCAGAAATGAAGAAATCCGCAGAAGAACCAGAGTAACTGACATAGCCCAAAGAGTTGCTAAACTTAAGTGGCAGTGGGCGGGGCACATTGCTCGCAGAACCGATGGCCGGTGGGGTCGAAAAGTTCTCGAGTGGCGACCGCGTACCGGAAAGCGCAGCGTGGGTAGGCCCCTCACACGGTGGACCGAAGACCTGGTGAAGGCGGCGGGAAAACGTTGGATGAGGGCAGCGCAGGACTGGTCGTTATGTCGATCCTTGGGGACTCCAGTGGACGTCCATCGGCTGAGATGATGATGCTGATGATGTTACAATGTTTCATAATTTTAATCGAAAATGCAGAGCTTCAGGTCATTTTATGGTTTATCTGCTGGCAACATTACGCACGTCACTGCATCACCCGTGTGCCATACCATGCGACGTCGCCGCAGTGACGGCTGCTGAATTGACGCAGTGGCAATGCGTCACCGTGTATGCTCCTACGTGCGGTTTCATACAACTCCTTGCTTCACAAATGACGGGCTGCCGTATGACGCTCCGTCTTGCGTCCAGCGTGTGTGAATAAAAACCAATTAGTCTTCTGTAGTCTGTCGCCTAATTGTCATCATTATCTCGTGACGATTATATCCACAGAACATTATAAGAGAAATTAGAAGTGCAAATTAGGCATGGAACGCGTGCCACACGGTTATGCAATGATTTGCATAAGGTGCGCGGCGTGGTGCGAGCGAGAGGGCATAAGTAGTTGTAGCAGCGTGAGTGGGAAGATACGTGGTGACAGTCATCTCCTAAGCAAAAGCCCTACTTTGCATTTCTAAACCCCCTTATAATGTTCTTTGATTATATCAATGAGGCGTTTTGGTAAATAAAAATTTTTTACAAAAAAAGGAAAAACCGACTTCAAAAGTCAAAATAAAACAAATTAATTTCCTTATAGATTTGAACGTAAAAGTCATAGGCTGAAATATTATTTCTTACTTTTTTACTTTTGAAGTCGGTTTTTACTTTTTTTTGTAAAAAAAATTTATTTCATAACTTTCAGTGATTAAATATGTTAGTTCGATTCAGATATCAGTTATATACGCAAAGGGTACATTGAAACGAGGCAAATGGTTCAATCGCAGACGATTTGCTGTCAACTTTTGAGGAGTTCTATTGTGTAGCTCCGAAGCGCGTCATTAGATCTTCACAAAATTAAAATGGGACCACCTCGGGAGTATACCCTTTAAAACAAAAAAAGAATTTTTGAAATTGGTTCACAATTGACGAAAATATCGGTGAACATAAATTAAAAAAAAACATACAGCCGAACATAGTATTAGAACCTCCTCCTTTTTTTGAAGTCGGTTAAAAAAAATGGGACCACCTCGGGAGTATACCATTTCAAACAAAAAAAGATTTTTTTTAATTGGTTCACAATTGACGAAAATATCGGTGAACATACATTAAAAAAAATACATACAGCCGAACATAGAACCTCCTCCTTTTTTTGAAGTCTGGTAAAAAAAATTGCCACAGTAATAAACTAATGCTTGACAAACGTATTTTCCTAGATTTACAAGTTTAGAGACAAATTTATTCATACATTAATAATACGATGACGATCGTAACGATTTAAATGAAGTCGTAATAATTTTAGTACAATTTTTTAGAATTTTTAAAAATGTTTTTTTTAATTGTCAATATGGCTACTACTAGCGCCACCTGACGGATTTTTTTCATAACAGTCTTTAAAAAAGCTTCATTGAAACAAAGGCGAACCACATGTGCGCACCACTGCTTCTTTAGGTCTTTCAACATCGCCATTTTGTTGTTTGATACAATATTCATAATTTCTTTAAAGTGTGTACTATAAAGAATCTTTTTTACCTTCTTTTCGCCCCTATCTGGAATGGAGTATAGTTATGTTTAAACTACAAATCTAAAATAACACATTTTAAGGGGTTTTTACCGAGTTCATAGGTAATTTGAGTTCCTTTCGGCAGTGTTATAATTATAACTGCCATTCACGGTATGACTGAAAAATTGCAAGAATATGTTAAAATATATATTTTTTCACCTCACAAGCTCGGAAAGATTTTGTTTATCATTCGAAATCTGAGTGCAAAAGTGCATTTTATCCGCTAGCGTGGAAAGAGTTTTTAAAATTCGAATCTTTCTATTCAATAAAGAAAAACACCTAAACAAGTTTTTTTTTCATGCTGTTTTCGTGCTGGCCAGTGCGTTTATTCTAAAAATGAGGTTGGCGCATTGAAATTTTCCTCGCTGTAGTGAGGTGAAAAGTTGTGTGTTGCGCTCGGCAGCAAAGTTATTCTGCGTCTCGTACCTTTGAAACCCTCGCGACGCTCAGGATTCTATATTTGAACCACTCGCTTCGCTCATGGTTCAATCCTAGACTCCTTCGCTTGCTTAGGTTTCAATACAAGTACTCGCGCCAAAAAGCTACTTTGCAGCCTTGCATAACAAATAACTATTTAGTTTAACAACGAACCTTTTGTAAATATTTTAAACAACGCTTGTAACTTTATTATTTAGCCATACCGTTTAGTTCTTTTTCTTTTGAGCGTGACAGAGCTATGTTGCGCTGCCATGCTAGGCCATTAAATCATAATCAACTAGAAGTAAAGTAACACAATGCTTGGCACAGCATAAACTATTATTTCGATAATGTTGCTTACCCCATAGGGGAATAATCAATAAATAATAGTCGTGGGCATTATGCTTATGCGATATGTTGCCACTTTGTAAATACGTTTTCTCTTTGTTGTAATTTTCATTAGACAATGTTATTTCTAAGATTTGTGTTATATTTAATTGTTATAGCTTTTAATTAATTATATTTAACTTTGTATGTGTTATGTGATCGTGTAATTTAATAATTGTAATTTTATGAAAAGGATATTGTATGATTATTTCATTAAAGTTTTAAATTAATCGAATAATGTTGTTTAATAGTCTACCTTATTTATTATTATTACCTTACCTAAAAAGATGAATTGACCTGGAAGGTGTGAATGGGATAAAAGTGGATGCCCTAAGAAAATACGCTGATCAAATCGGAGGCGTATAGCGTTGTACCTACTGTGTCAGGATAGCAGCAGTGTCAATTTATTGCACGATTTCATGAGCTAAGATGAAAAATACGCAGCGTTTCTATACAAAACATATTGTGGTGGGTGGATAGGCAGACCCGCCACACATTACCTTCCTGCGGGGCTAGTACGCCAACCCATCGCGGGGTGCGACATTTATCACACCCATCTGTCAAATTTAGTCTTTTATCTCGTTCGCTCGCACGCAAATAGAAAGAGCGGAAGCGTGATAGCGCTGTATCACGCTATCGCGTGCTGGCGTGCTAGCTAGGCTGTTGCACTTCTTTCGCATTATCCACATCCAATAGAATCGACAAGCTCTCGATTGACGAAGCTTGACGTGGATTTTTTTGACTGTACTCCTTTGGACGAGGCTTGTTGCCGAATTTAAAATCGACAATATAATTAATATGTATTGTATGTTCTCTTCATAATGTGAGAATATAATACTTCCCAAAATGTAAAAAAAAAGTAAAATATTTTTGAACGCATACATAAACGACACTAGAAATTTACAAAATTACGAACGCATTCATATGGATTATCTGTCAAATTTGTCAAAACTTCAGCTGTCAA